>OZ010666.1:54229236-55429236 GCA_963932185.1 Troglohyphantes excavatus | reverse complement strand
AAAAAAAACCTAATTATGAAAAAAACTTTATGTGTTGCTGTAACGTGTACAAGCAACTTAACTTACCCATCTTATTTCTTTTAACATTTATTGCCTGTAAGAGTTGTAAAGGTAATTTGCATACACTCATCTTCAGGAGCAAGCTAATTGCGTTGATGGTTTACTAGTTTGTTAATGGTTTTGGAAGAAAAAAACTGCGTTCAAATAAAATTTCCTGTGTTGCTCCTACATGTATACAAGCAACATGACTTATCTATCTTATTTATTTTAGATTTTATTGTGTGTCAAAGTTTTAAAGATAATTACCATGCACTAATTGCATATTTGTTTCATGAAAAGTCAACTTCGTTCCTCCTTCAAATAATAATTGAATCTTTAAATTGATTTTTTTATTTAAAAAAATCCAATTACTCTAAAATAGAACTTTGCTATTTAAAGAATTTCTGCAATATCTTCAGTGTTTTTTTGACTTTGTTCCTGTGCTGATTTGAAAGATAGCCTCCATTTCCCCGTACATAAAAATAATTTTTAAATTAGAGAAAATATCAATTTCAAATTATAAGTACATGCAATGCTATAATATTACAAATGAAATGTATACAAAAGTTATTTAAGAAAATATTATTTAAAATTGCTAATAATCTGTTCTCATTTTTCTGAATTTTTGGTTTAAAAATTGACATATTCATATTGCTCAAATTAACAACGTATGGTCGATCCTGAATTCAAAATATTTTTTATCAGAAAGTCGTAATTTGCAAACTTTTCTTTTCTTTATTTCTTTCTATTCTTTATAGCTTTTCTATTTCTTTATAGCAAATAAAAACGTTACTTTTTGACTTACGTAATACGTTACGAAGTTGTAATATTTTTAAATTACAAAAAATCAGTATCTAAGTAGTAAACGTAATAATAAAGTAATCGATTTTGTATATTCTATATAGTATTGCGTAAGATAATATAGTAATAGCAGGATTATGAGTAGCTGTGTTGGAAGACGCAAGAGCATTAAAATGTTTCCTCGCATTTTTTATCCATTACATTTTAAACTATATTTAATACATTTTCTTTTGTTTTTTCTTAGATAGTATTGAATTTTTTTTATTATTTTATTGTTAAATTCCTTTACTGTACACGTGCAATACACTTCTATCTCGTGATAGGAGGAAAAAAATATGGTAGGCACAGTCCTCACCGTAACGTAAGGTTTGGTTATTGAATATTTTGTACCAGCACATGCTCCTTCTTGCGTTTTCGATAAGACCGAGATATCCCCACAGTTATCATATGTTTAAACTTCTTGGTCACTTTGTTCGTCTTGAACTGCACTTTCAACTGGTGAATTTTCATATGCCGCAATAGAACTTTAGTGTGATATTTTGGATCCATAGAGAAATCTTCGACAAATCTCGATTTCCAATCCTCACTTTCTTCACACAAATGATGTTAAACTGTCAACTAAACTAGTGAAATTGAATTGTATAACTAGTCGTTCCCTTCAAAAAAAAAACCTCACTCACTACGATCCGTCGATTATTAGAACTGAAGTTACAGTGGTTAAATAGGACAGCGTAAGACCGAAATGTGACTATCTCCCCCCCCCCCCCCCCACCCCCCACCCCACGCACACACTGTACAAAGGTCGGAGGGTGGAGTGGATTAGTAATACTGACCTGTTCAACCTGTCCTACCTTTTTCTACACTATGGTAGGCTAATTATATCCGCATAGACTGATTCCTCTTGGAATTGGTTTTGAATTATCGTGTCGGACGCAAATTTCTATCGATGACCTCTGTATACGCTCCGATTTTAAAGACGTATTTACGTCAAAAACCAAAAAATACATTCTTCAAACTTTATATTAATAGAAATAAAATTATTGCGCGTATATTTTTGTATCTCGTACTCACTTATTATACTGCAACATAAAGGGTCATGAGAAAGAAATATAACAATTAATACAGAAAACGCAAAACAAAGCGTCATGTCTCATAGCCATGCACAGCATTCTAATTGTAAAATATTTTTTGACGGACAATCAGCGTTTTTACCGTTTCACAACATGATACAATGAAAGTACAGCCCTCTAGAAAACATGAAGAATCTATATCTCAATTTAAACGATCATCGCTTTTCCCTGGACCATCCAAATGGAATTAAAATTTAAAATATAAATATATGATAAAATTTTATCATTAATTTTACAGTGCCCTTTCTATCACACCTGTGTTATTTCACAGTGCCCAGTTTGCAGTGGTTACCACTTCCTAAAAAGAAAAAAAATCTGCTCCCCCCATTTATATACGTATAGACCAGAAACTTTTATAGCGCTGCAACCCTACCGTTCGAAGGGGGGAGACGTGAAAAAGGTTAAGAGATCACCACCCTTGTCAGAAACACAGCCGTAGCCTACAATGCCAAATGGGTCCATTTATTAAATATGCACTTTCCGCTCGATTAATGGCATTGTGCTGGTAAGGCCTGCACTAGACACGATGATGAGTGGCAAACTCGAATCATGCGGACCCGAAATCAGGCGCGTCTCGTCTGGTCAACGATTAAAACTATATTTTCCTAACTATTCGTTGACGTGGATGGTAATTGCTTGTTAGTTAGCGTTTAAATACTAATTGAGCATGTTAGAAGCAATGAGAAGTCCTTGTTGTGATTAGATTTAAAGATGTTATATTGAGGGAATTTGAAATCGGATATGAAATTGGGGATTCGATGTATTTTCAGAGGCTGGAAGTCTTGTGGAAATTACATGTAATTTTTGAAATCTCAAATTAATTTTAAGAATTTCATAATAAATTTTAAATTAGGGGGTATATTTTAGAGAATTTTTGTATCTGGAAGTATGGAAATGTCCTAGTTTTTAAAAATTATGTACATATCCCGCTATTTTTTAAATTTAAATGAAGGAACAGAAAACCGAAATTTATCATAAACTTATTTCAATTTAGGAAGCGAAAAGGAATTATTATAAATAGTAAATGTTATTTTATGTAAATTTAAAACAAAATAAAGAAATTTTACTTTAATTACAGGTGTTTTAACTTTGGGTCATTATGTCATACTTCTTATTAAATTGTTGAATATTTTCTAAATATAGTTTTAGCGATTTAGAATTGTCTTTGGAAATAGCTACTATTAAGAATAAAAGCATATATCGTTGCCTCAGAGCAATAGTAAGACATCTAAAAAAACGAAAATGAGTTTTCGGTATTGCTAATATTACCAAATGTGCCTTTATTTAGTGGAACACTCGGCCACTTTTTTGTTTTTCTTTGAAATCCCTGAATAGAACTACTGCCTTAGATATTCAGCATTGAAAAAACAGCAAATTTTAAAATCAATTTTATAGGCAACTCTGTTTTTGCTCATATCCTTCTGTTGCCCTGAGGCGACGATATACAATCTTATTTTTAACGATGCAACGACTGCGAAGAAATTAAAAGCCGCGTTCATACAAAGAAGCAATGACGTATTTATACCTTTGGCAAATACATGATCAGAATTTAGTATTGGAGTAAATCAAACCAAATTTCTATTACACGAAAAATTAAAAAAATTTCGATATATATATATATATATATATATATATATATATATATATATATATATATATATATATATATATATATATATATATATATATATATATATATATATATATATATATATATATATATATATATATATATATATATATATATATATATATATATATATATATATATATATATATATATATATATATATATATATATATATTATTGTCACGATTTAGAATAAAATATAAAATGTACTAAATTCATTCCAGCATTCAATTATACGGAAAATACCATAAATCTTCAATTTCGATTAATCTTAGCTTTCTATCTTTCTAAGGTTCCGCGCTTGTCTGAAGCTGTCAACCACGGCGGCGGGCAACATGGTCGGGAAGCTGTTCTTCAATGTGGTCCAGACCAAGTGCTTTCTCTTCAAGCACGTCAAGAAATGCGCCAAGAGATCCTGGTGGGGCAAGTGCATCAAGTTCGAGAAGGAGAAGAGCGCGTTTCTCAGGGAAGCCCTCAAGTACTGATTATCCGGATGATTCTCGATCAACCGAATCTCCTCACTCCCTGCTGTTACCTCTCTCCTCTTGTGAAAGACTTTGGCTACGCGTTGGTGACAAAGAATGTAAAATTCATTTTCAAGTGATGGAATTCTTGTTGTTGTAATAGCGGAATTACACACTGGGTGTCGTTATTTTTTTGATTATTAGAATGAGGTTCCTTTTCCACAATCCAAAACTTTAATTGCATGAAGTAACTTAGAATCAAAACCTTCAATCCATAATCTTTTACATTCGGAAGCGACATTGGTGACAAAGGCGGACAACTTCTATTAAATGTATTGGACAACAGACCGGTGTTTTGAATGTCGCTACGCTACATATAAACGCGTATAGTTTTTGTCATTAACTGAATCATGGATTAATGAAATGGAAATTTATATACGGACATTAGTTTAGGCAAAAATCTGCAGCTACCGGAATTTCTATTGCCTTAGACATTGGCTCCAAAATGTAAGAGATTCAGCAGCTTTGGAAATGGAGATTGTGAGTTTGGATTCTAGTCTACTTCCATGTACGGATTAACGGAAAGAGTTCAGTTAGTTAAAAAGTGAGTGAACTTATGCTGTTAAATCATCCAGGTTGCTCTAATCGATGACAATATTGTTTTAATGAATTCCTAATTTAAATCCATTGCATTACCTTCCTCAGTATATAAGAATCTTATAAAGCATTAAGAAATAATACATATTTAAAAATTATTATATAAAAACAAGACTGCTTATCCAGAATATTTTTTTTATAAAATTCCTTGAAAATAGAACACATTTAAAATTACTATTAAATAAAACATATTACTAAAAAAGTTCAAATAGTTTATACTTACATTTTCTGCTCCCATTCAGTTTAATTTGCATTTGAAGATTTTCCGATTTCAATTAGTAACAATCATGTTATAAATAAAACAAGATGGTTCTAAACCTTTTGTTCAAAATATGGCACGAATACTGAAAATTTATATATCCGAAAAATTTAAACACAACTACTGGAAACTTGTTTTGATTTTGAGCGATGCTGAATAAATTTAGTTTCCAGTATATAAATCCCAAATCTTTAATTAACAGGGCTTTTTTTCTCCTAATTCTTAAACTTTAATGCATTGTAATATACCAATTAACAGCACAAGCATACCACTTTCATTGTGAGAGCTCTATTGCAAATTTTCTTTTGAAATTCTACAATGAAAAGCAAGTTGAAATGAAATTCTACAATGAAAGCAAGTGTTTTCTGTCGTATTTTAAATTACTCATGGAGTCAAAAGGGCAGCCTGCATCAAAGAACACGAGAATTCACTGTTTTAATTCTCAAATGGGGGACGATAAGACGCACATGATACCATCATAGATTTTGTGTAGTTTTACCAGCCTCGCACATCGGTACATTTAAATGTGTAGATCATTTTAAGTAACACAAAATCATCGGGTTAGTTAAATACACTCACTTTTAGACTCTGTGACGAAACTTAAGAAGCGAACATTCCACAAATAGCCCAAAGAAACCCCCAGTGTTGCGAATTTATAGACGTAGCTATTATGATACTTTAGTTACTTTGAATTTATTGGAAATTTATAAAACACAATCCTTGGTGATAGTTCGTTCAAGATAATCCAATCTTACTCTGTGCCAAATGTTAATAAGCTGCAGATAATGAAAAAGAATAGGTCCTTTGAAATTTGTCAACAACAAAAAATCAGCAATAACTTTTGTGAGGGCTATTTTCTGTTTTATGTTAATTGATCGAGTTCTAATACTCACTAACATAAAACAACGAAATAAAAAATTCAAACAATTGTACAGATTTATAATTATGACATTTGAAAACCAATATCGGCTTACCATTGGAAAAGTAAAACACTAGAACGTAGATAAATGTATAGAAAAGATAAAAAATGCAATAACAATAAGTTAAAATATTAATTTTGTCTTTTGACTAGATTGTATTATTTTAGATGTAGCTTGCATATCTAATGAATAAAGTAGCGTAACGTCGTATTAAGCATTGATATATTATCATTATTTTTATTTGAACACATCAGAAAGGCACAAATTAAAAAAGGCATTTATAGTTCCTAAGAAAAGTACACAGAAGATTTTTTAAAAAAAACTTAATTTTTTATAAATCAAACTTAAAAGTACACAAGTATCATACTCGCTAAAGTTATTTGCTAAATTTGATTTCTAATAAAGCCAAAATGTAATATGTCATTGTAAACAGCTATAAAACAAAACATCTACATGAAATAGAAAAATAACTAAGATTTTTTTCCCTTTATTTCGTATCTGGATAAACTTAAGTTAATTAACTTAAGTTTGTTCTGAAAATAAAGAGTTAATATAAACTAACAGATTTTCGTAGTCCTTAAAGCACCCAACCTTAAATTGCATGTAAGATAAAACAATTCTTTATTTCAGAACCAAAACATATAACATTAATGAAAAAAATAATAATGGAACAAGTTAATAATGAAAATGTGCATTATTTAAACTATTGGTATATTGCGGCTCCGGTTAATTGACGGTTGGGTTATGCCCCACAAAATTGGTTTCAGAGAATCAACAAACAAACTTGGGCGAGTTGACCAATTGGCATATATAAATATAAGCAAACAGTATGACATCACAACTGCTACTTAGCCAGAGCTGCACTTAAATACCCAATTTTAGTGTAAAACCTCATTAGGCACATATTTCCTCTAATTCGAACATCACTATGCATCACATTTGCTGGAGTGTATAAAGTCAAGGTCGGTGTAAGAATATTATTAGATATGAAATTATGGAACATCAAGTTCTATTGTATTTTTAGTGTATCATTCGGTATTGGCTCTTTTCTATAGACGATTAAGTACAAAGAATATGTGTATTGTCCTTCTCTATTTTAATTGTTAAGTGTTTTAGAAATAAATTACATAGAATTAATGTTTTTTTTTTCTTTCTAAATGTATCTATTATGTACAGTGTGTGATAACAGTGTAACTTTTTCATGTTTAATTGTGTTTCTGTTTAGTAATAAAGAAATGTTCCTAGTATTAATTTGTGTAAATGAAAAAACTTGCACGTTTTAATTTTTGGTAAAATTCCAAGAAAAGTTTTCATTTGTGGTAAGATATTCCTTGTGGTTTTTTTTAAAAGTCTCTTTTAGTACGGAAATTTCAATCAATCGATTCCATCCCTCAATGACAATTTTCACATCCAACATTTTAACGGGTTGGTTAATTAACGTCGAACTAGAGCTGCACAATGGGCTATTGGCGGCGGTAAGGGGTCTATCTCGAAGGAAAGACCCGGGAACGATGCCTCGTATTTTTGAAACATGGTCACATAGCAAAGAAAACACTTGAACTCGCAACCTCAATAGGCGCCAGAACTTTGGAGCCCGATCATATTTAACTTGCACCAGTCCTGTATACAAGCCGTAGAAAATGGGAGAATAAATTCGGACGACACATTGTTATTTCGCAGCAAATCTGGCAACGCTCCACTCTCACTACATTTTGACATTTTTTGTCAAGTGTCTCTTAACCGTATTCGAACTCGCAACCCTCTGGTTGGCCGACGATGGATCCTCGGACCCCTACATTTTAACGGTAAATTCTTTAAATTCGGCTACGTGGATATCAGGATAGAAACACTATATTTCGCTTTCCAAGTGTTCCATTCCGACTCCCAACTCCATCACGAGTACGATTAATATAATTCCGGTTCCGTTCGCTTGAAAATTATAGGCACATATTAATTTAAATCGAAATTAAGAAAAGAAAATATGGGGTTCGGATGGGCCTCGGAAATGTATCGTAAACAAGGAGTTAGTTTAAATATTTGTCATTGCCCAATGAAACCACTCATTTTTTCATTGCAGAAACACTATTATATATTAATAGGAATATTAGCATGTAAAGTCGTGAACATATAAATAAAAAAAAAAGATTTAAGTGTATCGAAAATACTCAAATGACTTATCGCAAACTAAAAATTTAATATAACCCCCTTTTTTTCACTTTTAAATCACGGGCAACATAACCAGACTCAATATACAATTCACTGTGATCCATCTATTGATGGAGCGCAATGCAGCTATGTTCCAGCAGTGGGCTAATACGCATTTATCACTCAACTGTGGAGAGATTACTTCTAGCACTTATAGCATAAATATTTAAATTAAAACACTATTAGCACAAACGAAATTAAGGTTACGAGTTTATTTAGTTGAATAGATGTTTTATGACCGGGCGTTAGAACTCGACCTTTCAGCATTTTATCTGTACATTTGTTTCTTACGCATTTACAACCAAACACGTTCAAATTTCTTAAAATTTGGCATAAATGTCGCTTGAAGTCCTTAAAATCGAAGTATATGGTTTTTTTTTATTAATTTTATTTTGGTCGCGAGGTCTACTGTTTCCAGAACAGCTAGTAATAAATTACATTAAAAAAATTGCTCATTTAATGGAAAGAAATATTAGTCAGTAACCAGGAAAACAATTTTTTATTATGAGAAAGTCACATGGTAAATATATTCATATTTATATATTTTTCCTAACATTTACCTTTGATAAAAATTTACAAAGTTATGATACATTATATCATTTTAAACTTAATAACATTTTTACAAATATATACAAGCTTCATAAACCTCAGACATTTGAAATATTTGAAAAAACATTCCTAAGTCTAAATTCCAAGTTGCATAATAGAAATAAAATATGTATTACACAAAAGGGCAGGCATTCCATGCAAGTTTGAATTGCATTTGAATGCCTCCATATTTCATACAAAGTATATAGAATGTTTGAAAAATGAATATATATACAAGCAAAAATAAATAACAATTTAAGAACAATAAAATTCTAAAATAAGCAAAACCCTAAAATAAAGGAAGACAGTAATAAATGCCTTTTATGTCTTTTTGATGACAATATCAGACATAATTCACTGCTTCTTGTGTATTTAATTTTAAACTATTAGTGTTTTATAAGAAAAATTCATTAACAAAACCAAAAAAAAATTAAGTAAAAAAATTCATGTGAGGCAATTTTTTTAAAAATTGGCAGGACTTATTTTCTTTGCAACTCATCATCAGATCGAAAATAAGCCAGTAACAGAAACCATTGAAATATAATTTGTAGATATTAAAGACTCTATATTAAGATTAAAAAAAATATGCAATTCAATTGCAAATTAAGACGACTTTTTGATGAGATGAGATGAGTACTGTTTTTAGTACAGTTATCCATAACATTTTTTTTAATTAAAATTATTTAGCAAATACTCAACAGAGTACTTCAGAATAAGATATACTTTAAACACGAAAGATTACTTAAACAATATTCTAATAGTTCTAACAATTTAAATTACAACTTTAAGGGTGTATATAAAACAAAATTTGGTATAATTCATACTTTATTATTTATTAAATAATCTATCAAATCGTTAAAATTAACAACCCCTTAAGACTCTATTGAACTGGAAATGCTCATTTAAATAACAACAATTTGTATTACAACACTTCATATATTTTTGGACCAAAAACATTCATAATTTCTTTTAATTAAAAAAGATATTTTAAAAAATAATTTTGTTTTTAGGTGGAAACTGCAATACATTTTTACTATGCTGCATTTTCAAACAATTCATATACTATTAATATTTACAAAAAAAATGAGAAATAAAAAATACACAAATCAAATCGACACAATAAAATTCAATACATAAAATGTCGGCTATGTTAATACAACCAAAAGAAGAAAATGTACTTCAACATCAAAAATAAAAAGGTCTGGCATGTTAAGAAAAACAATGTCATTTCTATAACGCATAAAATTTTCAGATAAGTCCTAATACATTCTGAGAAGCCACATCTGGGGAAAAATGTCATCAAAATATGTTAAAAGAGTTAAACAAACAAGAGAATAAAATTATGAATACAAATTGAATATTCATAAAGAAATGTTAAAAACCAGTACATATTTTATCATAATGGCACATAGTATTAAGATAATATTACACATAATGAATTTACAAATCGATGCCAAAACCAAAATTGATGGAAATGATGTTAGAATAATGGTATATAGAATGAGAGAAAATATTTCCAACAAGAAAAAAACATCTCATATAAAATACAATAAAAATTCTAATTAGTTGTAGGTACCTAATAAAATAAACTTATACAACTTTAAGACTATAATAAGGATTTTATATGTTTTATTGCAAGTTCTAAATCAAAAGTTTATTGATTATGTTATACTTTCAATAAAAATATAAAAATAAATCCATTTAGCAAACTGACTTCATTAATATATAGTTTTGTCTCTATTCACATTACAATAAAGCGGTACTACGAAACTTAATATAAATGGGGGGGGGGGATTAAACTTTTTGGGGTCATTTTTTTAATGAATTACAAATGCGAATTTAAATTAAACAAATCCAATTGGTTAAATTTTATTTTTGTATCTGTTTAAAAAAATTGAAACAAATTACTTAAGACTAGATGAACAGATCGAAAATAATGCATTTTATTTACCCGTTTCGAAAGCTTATTTTTCGAAAATTTTAAATGAGGAATCAAGAAGTCAGAGGTAATTCTCGGCGACTAGATAAATTTATACTTATTTTGATTCCACATAGAAGTGAGGTAAATTCAAACCTACTGCTTATTTATATACATAGAAAGAAATGTAAATACAACATTTTAACAAAATTAAGAAACAAATTTCTTTATTACTCTTTTGCCATATAAAAGTCTACCATTTTGAAAAAAGGTAGTTTAAGATAAGAATTTTTTTTTATTTAAAAAAAAGTACATTATTTTTTTGAAGAGAAAAAATTAAGGAAAAACTCAACTGTCATAGTTGTTAATGCCAAAAGTACATTGATAAAGTTCTTAGAAAATCTAATAACATATTTTTGGGAAAACAAATGAAAAACTAATATTCTTTCTGCTATTTTCTTTTAGTTTCTGTTAAAAGATTGAGGTACAACAATTATTATTTATTCAGGAAAGATTCATTTAAAATACTTAATATTCTTCAGATATATACTATATTTCTTGGTAAATACAGGTTCATCAGTAAATATCTTTGGTAAGTAAATCATTTTAAAATTAACTATAATAAACATCAATATTTAGGCAAAAATCATGTACAAGACTAGGCCCTGCAATATAAGTTACCTGAAAAAAAAGGTTGATGTATAACAAATAACCTATGAAAATTCTGCTTTGTATTCTTGCAAGTAAATATTCTGTGCATCAAAGACTACAAATAATCTTCACAATTCCTAAGCATTAAAAAAAAATATCAAGCAAATTTAAATTAAAGTAGAGTATAACTTGAGTTTCAATTGAATTGGAAATGTCAAATACCAGAATTCCATTTTTTGTTACAACTCAACATATAAATTTCTGTTATATTTCAACATTCAATTTTACAAAGATATGGTTTTCTTTTTTACAATATTTATCACCGTGGATCCACTCTATGCGTAAATAGAAAAATCCCTCGCTAAAATATCAACATGAAAGGTTTAGCAGTCGAATAGAATTGACCTGGTAGAGGTATTCTATGCATGTGTTGCCAGACTAAATCACATTTTTTATAAATTGCACTTTTATTATGTTTTTGAAATATTTTCACTTTCTTTTAAGCTTAAAAAAGCTCATTATTATATTATTACTCTTTGAAAAGATTTTTGTTTTATGCAAAAAAAAAATCTTGTTTTTATTACAGGGTTTGAACCCAAGTTCCAAAAATAAAAATAAGGTGTTTCCAAGGATCTTAAATAGCAATTAATAAGGACCTAAATCTTTAAATGTAACTGATTTTTTTAACACTTATAATGCAACGTTAACTACATTCGCAAACCAGTTATTAAAAAAATAGAAACAAAAAAACTAAAATGTGTTAACGAAAAAAGTTTTTTTTTATAATGTAATTGCTTATATTAATTTCAAACTAAGTTTTTTAATAGTTCATATTCGTTTTTAAGGTCACTTGGAAATTAAAAAGTTTCCAAGGACTATTTGGTCATAAATTAGGAGTTTTTAAGTACTTTAAAAGGGCCCTTATGAAAATATAACAAAAATAAGGAGCTTCTAAAGACCGTACAAACCCTGCATTATACAAAATACTGCTACTGAACAGTTAAATATTAACAACTGTATTGTTAAAAATTTTAGAGATATGTTGAAGAAAATAATTCAATTATATGATAACCGTAATTATGGATACTTCAGATTCCCACTACAATTTTAGTATCAACACTATATATGTTTTTGTGGTATTGATAACTAATACTGATCAAATCAAACATCGCTAAGTACATTACTTAATTACAACAAAATTTAATTACTGAAATGAGGTGTAACTATTGAATAACCGGTTTTTAAAACATTGTATAAATATGTGATAAGAAAGGTTTTTATTTTAATATAAAATGGTACATCCTACTTTAGTTAAAGAAGGTTCAATGTCCATATTAGTAGATTTGACTTTTTCACACAACGTTAAAATATAAAAAAAAAGAGTGGTATTTAACTTTAGAAAGATAAGATATACACTTATTACAATATAAAAGAAAACTGACAGACAAATCTAATAATATTGGCAGCAACTATTTTTAATCAAGGTGTTAATATATATAACACTATTTCAAACATTGAAAAATATAATGAATGGTAAAAATAAAGTGGATTGGTATTAAGCTAAGAATAATAATTCAAAAACAAACTAAAAATAACTAATGTAAATGCATTATTCATCACAAGTGCTTAATATGTATATAACCTTTAAGCTTCATATTTGTTTTCATTACCATGTACATTTTATTAAGTAAACTTCATTCAATAGGTAAAAGAAGTAATTTCATTAATTATTTTAAGTTTTGTAAATAATTTCAAGGCAATTTCCAAGCAGTAACTGGTCATAAGGCATTCTACTTTTGATAGTTATTTATAATATTAATGCACTAGTCAAAATCACATAAGCAAAAAGAAAAATATTTGCCCACTTATCATTGTTTACACACTTTTCTTTACTAGCAAAAAATGCAAGATATTAATCTTAAATTAATCACTAGAACTTACATCACTACAATACTTTAAAATACTGAAATTATACATAGATTGCAAATACAAACTGCAGTTCTGTATTTGCAAAATTAGCTGACACATTACTGAAAAGGCATGTAATAAAATTTCAAAAGATAATATAGCTATAAAACTTTGATCTTTCATACTATCAAGAGACTAAAAATTAGTGAAAAGGACATCCATTTTTTTTTTATATTCATATAAAAAGTCCAATATCAAAATAATGAAGGCGTTGATAAAATGTAAGCATTTACTAGTGCCGTATAAAATTACTTAAAATATAAACATTTCAGAATTCTTAATAAACAGCAACAATCTTATATTCAAAATATCTTTAATTAAACAAGTGTCATTTTTAAATAAATTTTATATCAAATTTAACTTCTGTTAGCCAATATTTGCATAAATATATATCATATACAATTCAAATAAAATTTCAAAGTGCAAATATTTGTTATACTACTCTTCAGGATAATTTTCTTTTATATTAATTTAGAAAAAAAAGACATAATATAAAGATAAAGATTAAATCTCATGACTTAGTATACATGAAAATAGATGAACAAGTAAAATCCTTTTTGATTTTCTGTCGAACAATGAAATATATATATAGTATTACGCAGCTGGCTAAATTTCGTAAATGTAGCTACATACATATAAAAACATTTATTTGTTAAAAATTAAATATATAATATATTTATATATCTCTCACTTAAAATATCTGAAATTGCTGTACAAATGTTAAAAATAACGTAGATATTTTTAAGATATAATGATTGGTACAATACATTTGACTAAGTATCACCCCTTCACTATCACAAAATAGTTTCAACGATTCCATACAATTGCATTAAAATCTGAATATGGATTGGGAGGCAAGAACGTCTGTCACTGAATTTGGAGTTCATTTGAAGCCATGATAATGCATTATAGCCTTCCAAAACATACCTGAAATTGTTTCAATTCAATTAAAAATAAATATATAAATTTTAATTTTGCAACAAACTAGACATGTTTAGTAATTTTATTTTATTAGATAGTTACAGATATCTTATTAGACATTAGATAAATTTATTCATATTAGAAAGTATGTTACAGTGCAAATCATTTCTGTATTGTATAACTCACCAGTTTAGTATTTGCATATATTATTGACTTTAAAGATTATTTAAAAGACTAATAAACTTTCATTTTAATTAAAATAAACACTATGCAATTTTTAAAAAAAAAACATTTAATTATTTTTATGTATTTTATTATAGTGTAAGTCACATCTGTTTATATCCATCTCAATAGTATAAAAAAAGAATATGTTTTCTTAAACCCAAAAGGTTACATATGGGTGCCAATATATTTATAATGGGTGAACAATGGTAACACTAAAGTTATAACATCAGTCACATCTAGACAATATAGGAACTGTTCTGAATAAATTTAATAATATAGATGCAAAACTTGCAGTCGTATTGCATCTAAATAGATCAACAAACTTTAATTAAAACTAGATCACAGCAGTACCATCACACAATTTTTTTTTCGGGGGTTTGAGACAAGAAATTTGTCAACTTAACGATTCGAAATTTGGGTACCAGCTATCAGGTGTTATCCTCGTTATCTAACCATGGTTTAAAAATATGAAGCGTTATTCACTGGTTTTTCCTTTGAGATAGGCCTCGAACCAACGCCAATAGTCCAATGTGCAGCTCTAGTGCGATGTTCATTAAACAGAGTAATCTTAACGATTCAAAATTCCCAACTCAATAGTGCTAAAAAGTTCCTGTTCCAACTTATCAACATTTGACAAGTTTTAATAGGAAATATTAAACAGTTTTCTCAAAAGTATTGATTTGTTGCACACATGTTCCAGTGTCCGTTCTGAGGTCTAATTTTTAGTTTCATCTTACAAGTTGTGCAATTTCTAATCTTCCCTCTCTTTCTGTTGCCAAAAATATTAATTTTCTTCAGGCATAAATTTTCCCCAACTCAGGAATTTTTTTAATTCAAATTCCCAACTTTTAAGGTTTCGACATTACACAAAATTTAATTAATGTTAAACTAATATATATAAAATATTGCTTTGGTTGTAGAATCTCTTAATTTCACTGTAACTCCAAGCTTGGCTTCAGAAAAAAATGGAAATTTCTACAAATTATTTTATAAAACATTTTGTGCAAGAGCATTTATATTATAAAGCATCTTAAATTATATAGAAACATATAGTTAAAAAAAACCTGTCAATCAAAAGTTTTATATTTATTGTATAAATTCCAGCATACAATACCTTAAAACATCAGTAGTCAAGTTTGAGTCAAGAGGGTGAGAGATTGCCGGCTGTTGACTGCCATTGTGTAACACATCGTCAGAAATTTGAATAAATGGCAAATGAATTATCAAAGCAGACTGAAATAATAATTAAAAAAAAAACATTAGTCAATCTAAATTGGTAAAATAAAATTCAAATCAATTATACTAATTTATTACGTTATTCTACTTCCAATTAATTTCCAAGACAATTCTTATGGACTAAAGTTAACTTATAAAATTCTAAAATCAAGTAACGAAATTCCCAAAGGGAACGTTTCATAAAAGTAGTCGATAAGGTAGAACAGTAGGAATATATATTTCTTATACAATATTTAGTATGCTACATATTTGTTGTATAAGGAAGTTAAATTCCCATTATGTAATGAGTTTAGTAGATGTTTAAAGAACTCATTAAAAATAAATATTTATGAAAACATTTTAGAAAAATCAATTTTGTTGGGAAAAATTAAAATTTTTATCTTAATAGTAAGAAAAATACATTTAATCTGAAACAGATAGTAATAAGAATTCAAAAAATATTTATTATCTCAACTTCCTACAAGAATGTAATTATAAATAAATATTATACCTTCAGAAACACAGGCAATTTATTCTCAATCTCGGGACAAGCTGCCCAAAACCATTTGGGTAAGGGTCCAGTTTTTGATGTAGATACATAATACCCTAAAGCCAAAGGCTGTTGTAATAGCTGAATTTCTTCATCTGAGCCATCAGTCAAAATATTTTCAGACTAAAAATAAAATTATGAAAAATCGATTTATATTTATTAAAATAAATAGAGCATAACGAATGCTAAGATAACTATACCATTACATAATTTCAAAAAATAAATTTAATGTTTTGGAGAAATGTAATAAAAGCTATTCATTTTAAGGTTTTTAAAAACTTCAATGCACACCTCAAAATAATTTGAATAGAAATCAAACAGGCTGTTAAAAGTTTGTCTCTTGTACTTTTTACAATATTTCTAAAAGCTTCATTGAAATTAATGCACTGAAAACTTAGCAGGAGTTTCAAATACAAAAGCACACAATACAAAGGAGCTTCTTTAAAATTTCTGCAATCTAAATCTTTTTCATTATTATGATGTTATTTTGTTTCTTGGCAAGGACTTTACAACGTAACAATAGCATGTGATATGAATAGCTATCCTATGCTTCTACACTTTGAAAAACTAGGTAGCATATACAATAAATTATCTTATCCTTTCACATCTTCCTCTATTCAACAATTTTAGGTATATTTCACTGATATGGTTCTTTCATACACCACAAAAATACTTCAGCATAGCATTTTTAACAAAATTATCAGAGGCATTTTTGAGCAGTCTAAAAATATGAATTATAATGTATAATTTTACCTTCACTTGTAGTGTCTCATCACATGAATTTGACTATGGTTAAAACACATGGAAATGGTACACATAAATTTTGACTATATTATCCAATTGTGATAAAATAAAAACTACTATATTTACTTTATTCTGTTCACCATGGCCTGAAGACATTCTGAATGATGTACCAGGACTAGATGGTTGCGACAGGCTATCACGACGTGGGGAATTCTCTGGCCCTGGTGGGCTCTCTGACCAACGGAATATGTCGTTCATGTCTGTTCCGGGAAGATCTTCTTCGTCCAAGGTGACAAAGAGGTCATCCCCAAGGCCGCCAGGGATGGGATCTATGTGCTCTTGTTGGAAGGTTGCTTGAGAAGACTGAAAGCAAAATGCATACATGAAGAATTTGCAATCAAAACAATACATGTACCTCACAATTAAAAAACGTTTCCATTCCAACTGACTGCAGTTATATGTGACTAAATGTCTGACTATCTAAATTATAGTTTCCAGTTTTAGATGACACACATTATTATTTTTTTTTTGACAAGTCAAATGTTTTCTACTGTCAAAGAAATGTTTTATATTGGAAAGTACAAGTTGAATAGACAATTAGAGTGAACTAGTATTATAACTTTGTGAAAATGAGTTATTTCTATTTATTTAAAGTGGATATCTATTTCAAATAAATAACTTTTTAAATGTGTACATTGCTGTTCACAAAGCAGAATTTTCAAACATGTGCTGATAACTCACTACACAAAAGAGTAACACTGCAAAACACACACAAAAAACAGCATGTTTATTTTTACATTACTCTCTGTTTTAAGTATTTTTTAAAAATAATATTCTCTTACCTTTTACTGATAAGAAAAGCCTTAATTTCAGAATATTAATAAAAGTGAGAGAAAAAATTATTTAATTGTGACCAAGTTCAATCTACTCAGCTTTAACTCTTTGATGGGCAAGAACTCCATCACTGCAAGAGAGTTTAATTTAAATTTATACAATCACATTCTTTTTAAAAACTTATTTTAGTACAGATGCCTTTCAAAATTTTTCCTGCAAAAGCATATATTAACATATACTTCCATGAGTTTAAAAAAATATGAGAAATGCATGGGAAGGCAGACGATACATGGAAGCTAGCCTTAATAAGTTTAATGCTAGGAAACATTTCAATCTAAACCAAAATGACAAAATCTTCACCTGTGTAGTAGCAGACGTTGGAAAGACTAAAATATGGGTACAAGATGCATCCTCCGGAGTGCTAAGCTGACAAGTTTTATATCTATTGCTGCTGAACCGATCATCAGGGGTGAATTGGTCATTCATTATCCTCAAAGCGGAGTCAGGTCCCATTGAGACTAGGCAGGCAGAGAGGATGGAGGGTCCATCACCAGTGCCTGAGATGCTGCACTGATTACACATCTCCTTCAGTCGCTTGGAGTACGATTGCAGAGATTTCTTGGTCAACAGTTGGGCCCACGTTCTAAGTTCTCCATGGCCCATTCTTCCGAATCGGTCAATGATTAACCTCCAAGGGTGAACTGATACAGATATAACTTCCAAAATAAAGTCTAAAACCTTGAGTAGGCCATATCTTCTGACAGAAGTCTGCTTTCTTCGGCGTCTGGAAGTATAAAGATTCAAAACTATAATTACTAACACAAAAAAGTATGAACTAATGAGTACCAAAGAGTTAACTGTTTATAAATTATAAATAAAAGAATGAAGATCTCTGACAATTATTTTTTCAACTTTAAAGCAAGATCAGATGCTTAAGTAATCACAAAATATTGAAATATATAGAGCAAAAATCATGTATTAACAAATTAAGAACTGCATGATTGGTCTACATTTTAACAACTATAATCGACTTCAAATTTAATCTTATTTAAAGCTCATATGACAACCCTATGTCTACTTATCAAAAATAATAAATTCAAATAAGGTAATATATTTCATTCCTATTCAAAGCATTGCAAAAGCATAATTCTTATTCAATTCGTTCTTTGAGAAAATAAAATGGGAAGAGTTTAAAAACATATATTGAAAAAGTAAGGTTATGTAAAAATATGCAACTAGTCATTTTAATAAAAAAAAAGTAACTTAATAGTTTTGTAAATAGATTATTAAAGATCCAATTGTACAATGCTTTTCTTGCACATATCCCCAAAGTATCAAAAAACTATTTTCACCATGAAATGGTGAGATAATTGTTCTCCCCAACATATTACATACACATATTTTATTTATAATCTACATCAATTAACAGTCCTAAATACTTACCTATTTGGTATTCCAATATGTATAGCAGTTGTTTCAATGAATTCACCTTTGTCATTAGTGCAACACACTATTATGTACTTTTTGTCCTTCGTCAAGCAGTAAGAGCAGTAAAGAACCCCACACTTTTCCCTTCTGTCCCCAAACATTTCTCCCAGTTCTGTTTGTTTATCCTTCACAGAAGCAATCACAAAAGGCTGGTTATACACATTCAAGGTATTCAAAAGCTTATTCTAAAAAGAAAAAAAAATTGAATATCAAAAACTGTTACCAATTTGCAATGAAATAGGAAGATGACAATCTTTTACATAACTAAAGTTTAGTACTTAGTACAATTTGCACCATGCAAGCAAAAAATATTAAAGTGTGAGATAAGTAGAGCCTAAAACCCCTATTATTTCTTCAATCTAATTTAATTCAGTGAGACGAACAATGTAACTTAAAACATACCTGGAAAAACACCTCTTGTTTAATTTACCAATTTCTAAGAGTTTTCACAAAATATTTTAGGCAGTTGAGCATTAAGTGGCATTTAAAAATATCAGATTACCTTGTTATGGCAGCTTTTGTGCACATAGGTGTTAAAATTTGATGATTGACAAAATACCATTTGGTATTTCATCTCCTTTGAAATAACACAAAAGCCTTGGTTTTCAGCAATATCAATTAGATATTTAAATAAATTAGACTGGAAATTGATGGGACTGTATAAACTCATATAAGATAAATAAACCACTTTTGATTTTTTTTCACTAGATTGACAAAACAAATGACATTAAAAAATAATTTTTGTCTTATTACACTTTTCTTACATCCTTTTACTACTAAATTAAAAAATATAATAATTTTTATAAATTTTTGTTTGTGTATACAGTATTACTTGTCTTAATTATGATTCATCATAATGCTATTTTCTGGGCAGCACAATACTAAAAATATTTCATCGAAATGAAAATCCATTCTTTGTTAAAATCTGCATGACTAGTTAATAAAACAATTAGTCACACAAATTAAATTAAATCATTAACTGATTGAAAAGTGTTCTGAAATATTTGACTCATCAGGGATCTGTCCAGCAGAATTTTAGGTCCGTTTACAGATCCTTCACAATATTTCACTTGCGAAAAACGAACCCTCTACAAAAAATGGGACACTTAAAAAAAAAAACTACAAAATTGCAACCTTCTCGCCCTTTTTCTATGAAACAGAAGAAACCATTAGTGTGTGATGCCATGTACAAAGTAAAGCTGTTATAGAATCTTATCTTATCAATTAATAAAAAATCCTGCTTTTTATTTAATTCTGCATGTCTGCACATTTTGGGCCACTTTTTGCAACTTGAACTCAATAACACTCTTGCTTGTTTTTATCTCTGTATGGAGCAGTACTCAATAGAAATTGTAACTCCATTGCTTGTTTATTTTAATTATTTTATTAACTTAGTGCTTTAATGTATTTATTTAGGTGTGTTTAATAATTTCTTAATTTTTTTTAATGAAACTCTTCTGGCCTTTTTTAAGATATATGGCATTTAAAAAAAGTTTTTACAACTATTTTTTATTCTTAGATAAGATTTTTGCAAAAATTTTGAAAATGCTTCACAAAATTAAAAAAAATAATATCCTGTTTTAAATAAAACCTGGATAGACCCCTGATCATATCTGACTTACTACAAAGTAATTAAAGTAAGAGGTGACAAAAAAAATTTATAGAATAAAGGTATCAAAGAAATACTCTTACGTTTCTGGTGTTCATGAATTTATCTTGAGCTGCAGCGGGCCCAAAGCCAGTCAAAGACTTCACTGTGAGCTGATGGGTTGAGGAATGATAAGATTGGGAATATACAGATAGTGCTAATGCTTTAAGTTGATCCTTTCGCTGCTTCATTTCCTTGTTTCTCTTGATTTTAGGTTTATTCCCTCCATGACATATGATCGAGTCCAAACTTAAAATCTGAAAAATATGCTTAGTTAGAACAGCTAAAAATATGGAATAAAAATAAGCTCAAAGAATTTTTAACATCAAGCGCTTGCTGATTGATAAAAAGATTTTATCTATTGAAAGCAATCAAATACATTATTCATACCAGCAAATCATAATTTTAAAATTAAAGATTTTTTAAAATTTATTTTTAAGAAATACACATTTTGTGAGTATTTGATTGAATCTGTATTTAGGATTATCTTAATGCTTTTAACAATATTGGTTAATTTTCTTTAACATTCTACATACAATTCAACGTTTGTAAAAATTGGAGAAGAGGATTTGGAATTAATTTATTACATTTACATGTCTTTTTAAGAAGATAGCGAGTTTAATTTTTCTACGGCAGTGATGAAAACAGTAAATTGATAAATTTTAATAAGAGACATGTCAGACTGCCTTTGCTAGTGGAAACAGATACACATAATTCTCTTCATAAATTATGCATGCACAAAGCATGGAAAATATTTCTAACTATAAAAAAAAGTGTGTAAATTAAAAATTTTAGAAATTACTAAACCAATTAAGATATATCATTTACTTGTTGATAAATGTATTTCTTACTGACACAAATAATGCAATTTATATATGACTAGATTTAATTTTTTTTAAATAATATATAGGGTAATGCATGTCTTTTATCCGAAACATAAGTACTGACATTAAAAATAGTAGTAATAAATCTATCAGTTTGAATTAAAACTGTTGAATGCATTCTTAACACATATAGACAAGTATTTGATCCAGGAGAAAAATTGGTTGAAAAGTTGAAATTTCTACAGGGCAGGTGCTAGACATACTACTACAGTGTTCACTCTAGAAATACAAAAGGGGCAGGGCGCTGTTGACAGTAAAAGGGCACCCTATTTTTGAAAAGGCACTTCTTGTTTTTAAAAGGGCACTTTATTGGGCTATTGTTAACGGTTTGGGGCCTATTTCGAAGGAAAGACCCGTACAAAATTGATGTCTCCTTATGAAAATATTATTTGAAATATAAAAATTTGACATTTTAAAATTATCGTTTTCCCTAAAAACCAATTCTGTAACTAGGAATCAGATCCCTTGCAAAACTGATAAAAAGGCAACGTAAATCCAAAATTTGATAATAAAATGCCTAGTCTTGCAAACTAATCCCTACCTAGTTTCAAACCATATTATCTTTAGCAAAAAATCTTAGAATTTCTTATGCATGCACAGGCAACCAATAGGATTGTTACTGCAAAATCATCGCGATTTCACAACACGCATAGTTATAAAGGAGTTTGTTTTTCTACTGCCATAATTCACTTAATTCCAATTTACACACAGAAAAATTTTATCGATGCCTTTTTACAAGACAACTAAGGGAGCAATGATGCTTGTGCTTGATTGAAAAGGGCTAAAAGGGCAGAATTTTTAAAAAGAGGGCGGCTTTTTTTTAGAAAAGGAGCACAAGGGCGCAATTGAGATGAAAAAAAGGCGGGCAGGGCGGACCGCCCTTAAAAAAACACCTAGAATGAACACTGCTACTATAATAATTATCTAGAATTATTAGTGAAATTTATCAATATTATATTCCACACATGCTGCAATTGGTTTGATTCTTCAAGGGTTTAACTAATATGTTACAAACCATGTTAGGAGAGCCAATAGATTTTAAAACATCAAAGCAGCGGTTAACTTTTATTAAAATTGAAAGAAAAAAATGTATTACACACATAGCCTTTGAATGGAAATCTTTTTCAATTCAATTTCTCAATAAAATACATGCTACTTCTAGTAAAGAGATAACCATTACCGAAACAATTATTTCGAATTCTAAATTATAAGCTCCAATTCTATAGAAAGTAGTTATGTCTAAAACAAACACAAAATACAGTACCTGTAAATGTATTGCATTCCTTGTAGCTTCCGGTAAACACGATAACATGTCTGCATAGGCATGTAATATCCCGAGGGTCACTAAGCGGTACACTTCTGGATCTGTTTGACCATAGGTGAAAGGTTCCACCATGTATATAACAAGGGCAGGGACATTGTGGCACTCTTCTTCAACAGGCTCGTGAGATGATCCAGACTGGCTGTCGGCAAGATGCTCTGAAAAGTTTACAAATATTCTAGTAAATAATGTAAAGTTTGGGGAACAGAATTTTAAGTTTAACGTAAATATTATAGCGAACCCAATAATTTAATAATATATAAATATTTTTAACTGAGTAATTTATGTATCATTTACAACTCTACACAGGGCAGCAGGATCTCTTCGAAAGAGCCGATTGGCAATTTGGTTGCTATTGAATCTAACAATTTTCAATACATGCAACCAACAGGGTAACATATTAGTCTTTCAGCAGTAAATAAAATGCTTAATCTTATGTAATGTCAAGACTCACTAATAACATACACTAACAGATGATGTATGAACAAAATGTTATTTAATTTATTGTTTATTAACCATTATAACATATCTAGTTTTGAATATTTAAATTCAGCTTTCAACATCACAAGATGCTGGCAAATGAAAACTCTTTACAAAACCGCAAAGAGACTTATACTTTAACCCTTAACGCTCTGTAAGCTCCATTGCACAGACAAGTATTAATGCAGTGTTCCCTCTAGGCGTTTTTTGAAGGGCGGTTCGCCCTGCCCGCCCTTTCTTCATCTCAATAGCGCCCTCATGCCCCTTTTTCAAAAATGACGCCCTCTTTCAAAAAAATGTCCGCCCCTGTTGTCCTTTTTAGTCAAGCACAAGCATCCTTGCTTTCATAGCTGTCTTTAAAAAAAGGCATCGATTGAATTTTTTTTTGTGTAAATTGGAATTAAGTGAATTATGACAGTAGAAAAACAAACTTCTTTTTAACTAAGCGTGTTTTGAAATTGCGATTATTCTGCGGTAATTTCGAGCACGGGGCATTGCACGAATCCTATTGGTTGCCTGCAAGAAGGTTCGGGGCGAGATTACAAGATTATACATTTTATTGCCAAATTTTGGATTTTAGTAGCCTTTTCATCAGTTTTGTAAGGGGCCTAATTCGCGGTTACTTACCGATTTGGTTTTTAGCAAAAACATTAATTTTAAAATGTCAAATTTTGGATTTCAAATAGTATTTCCACAAAGTGACATCAATTTTGTACTGTTCTTTCCTTCGAGATAAGCCCGGAGCCGTCACCAATAGCCCAATATGCAGCTGTAGCGCAATGTCAACCAATAAAACTGATTTTTTTTTGTTTGGTCACGGGTCCAATGTGTCAACCGGTGGCCACGCCCGCCCCAATTTTTTTTTTTAAATGCCCTTTTAAAAACAAGAAATGCCTTTCCAAAAACGGGGGGCCCTTTTTCTGCTAACAGCGCCCTGCCCCTGTTTATTTCTAGAGTGAACACTGATTAATGCTATAGAAATCGGAAGGCTCCATTATGAAGACATTTCTGTTAGCTCTTATATTAAAGAGAGAGAAATTAATAGATGAATCATTTCTACAATGAAAAATTTTTAAGTGTGAAACTTTACAACCCCCCATGATAAAACACCCCCATAAGTATCACCAAATGGCCGGCATTGAAAAGGGTTAGCCACACCCTCTCAATATGTTGTTCGATATTAAAATACTAAGTCTTGAGAGTTAAGGGTTAATATTTATTTATTATTGAGTCAGTATAAGAAATGGCTTTGTGATTAAAAACAATTTTGCTATAATTTATTCTGACACCCCAAGACAACCAATATTTTTAAAGGTAACAGTTTACAGGGTGGCAACGGTTTGGTTTGTTTAATTAACGTCGCACTAGATCTGCACAGTGGGCTATTGGCGACGGTTCGGGGCCTATCTCGAAGGAAAGACCCGGGAACGATGCCTCGTATTTTTGAACCATGGTCAGATGACGAGGACAACACCTGAGCTGGCACCCGACGCAACCTCAATAACAGGGTGGTGGCAACAACATTCTGGGAAATAAGTTCCCTGATATTTGCATGATGGTGTCACAAAAATTTCCCTGATTTTACAATTACATTAAGAAATGTTGCAATACCTGTTTAGTATAGAAACAAAGTATTCACGCTACAATGATCCAATACATATATTGCATTATAAATGAAAAATTATAAGTAATGCTTATTGACAGTTAAAATAATAATTTATGGATACAACACAAATTACGCAATTGCAACAGGCATAATAGTAATTAAACATGTTCTCTGGAAGCAAATTATGTAAAAAAGCAGATTATGTAAAAAAAAATTTAATTATTTCTTTTGTAGATAATTTTAAATGTTTTATATGCTTTATATTTCCTATTACAATCTTCAATAAATCACATATTCATTAGCCCCTCACAACTTGCCTATAATTCAAGATCCAATGTACTTTGCTTTGGTTTTAAAACTCTCTTAAGCAGTGGTTCACGCTTTTACAAAAATAAAACTGTAAATATTAAAATGCACATAACTATGCTTTTTTTTTTTAAATTCTTTTTAAGAACTAAAAGGAAATATTGACAACTAAATTACCCAGAATACAGGTCTAAAATTGTCGTTTTAATGATCCAAATTTGAAAATTGCCCTGATATTTTGTGAAATTTAAAAAAAAAAACATGACTTTTTCTCTGATATTTCCAGAATTAAAAATGTCCATGATAATTCCCTGATTTCCCGGTTATGTTGCCACCCTGGTTTAACTAGTTATAATTTACTTTTTACACTTTTCTAAAAGGAACATTTTGCTCTAATACCATTATCAGGTGGTCTTGGCATTCCAAGTCTTTCATTACTTTCTGGAAAATGGGATGTTGACGAAAAATTTCCACTGGAGCCATCTGAAGATTTTACAGGTGGAGGATTGAAGATGGTGTTATCAAGGGACAGAGTCGATAAATGAGGTGCTATATAAAAAAGACAACATTTTTAGGCATTATTTGAAAGTTACATATAAATAAAAATTTCTACTATTTAATGTCACATAAATATCAGTAAAATATGACAATCATTGAGGTAGTTTTTATAGTATTTGTCAATTTTTTTAGTAATTTATAATGAAATAAATACAGTAATTCCTATTTTCTTTTCAATTATATAAAGGGTAGCTCAAACAGAATGTCAGTTTTCTTGTTTCTCTAGTTTGTTTCATTTGAAAAAATTAACTCTAACAGGCAAGAGATCGAAGAAGGCGCACATGGTCCAAGTAGAGCAAAAACTATTTCTTCAGTTCACTGATGACACTCACTTTGCTTTTCAAATGAGATCTCGCTGAAAAATCTTGTTTTTTTTTAAATTTTAGATATAAAATATTTTACATTTATCTATTTAGTGTTTAAAATAAACTAATAGTTCTGAGACAGGGTTTGTATGCATTTTACGAAAATTAAGAACTTTACAAGGACCTTATTTTGTAATTCAAACAATTGGTAACAATTTGTAATGTAAAGTTATGTTTAAAGTTGCAAATATGCTTCTTAGAACAAAAAATATATTAAAAATGTTTAAATAAATATAAAACGTGTGCAATCAGCCAAAAGAAGCCTTGGACTTTTTACCCAGAATACAAAGTTGTATTTAACTAGCATTAAGATAAAACCAATTTAATAGAGGTTTAGCAAAATGATTAAAATGATAATCGTTTCATTATTTTTTTTAAGAGCCTTCTGCAATTTGAATGTTTCTAAGGACTTTTTGAACAAAAATAAGAAGTTTCTAAATATTTTTTAAGGGCCCTTATGAATATGAATCCAAATTAAGGAATTTCCAAGTACTTTTACGGACCATATAAACCCTACGAGAGGAACACTAATCTGTGTCATATTCTGCTTTGGAATTCAAGTACAAGGATTTAATCAAATAGCAGCAATATATTACAACACAAAGTTAACCTTTTGCACTCGTAATTATGCTTTAGAAAGTTAGCAAATAACTCAGAATTTTTTTTCATGTTCGATCAAGATGAATTTTTTTGATGGAAATGTGTTCCAATTTAACTAGAAGGTTTACCATCTTTAAATCAAAAATTTTAAAATATAACCCCTGAATACACCCCTTGACCTAGGATGGAAATGTAGCCACATAATATTTTATTTTTCAACGTGTCAAAATAATTTATTGAAACTACTAAGAATACTTAAGTATATTACGCTACACCACATTAAAAATCTAAGAAATGTAATAATATAAACAAACTATATAAACAATATTTAGGGGCGAAACGTAATGCCGGCACCTCCACCATAGCAAATCAACTTAGAAATACTTCGAACAGAAATGGTTTGGTTAAGTTATCACAGTTTGCCGAAAGAATTTCTGTTTTCTATAACTAGTAAGAAGTAAGTAACTGTAACAAAACTAACTAACAGACAATAAAAACAAGAAACAAAATAAAAAGCACAACATAAAGAAACAATTACATTTTATATTCTGTGTTTTTCCAATTCCTATTTTTATGGCGACATACGAACGGTACAGATATGATGTCCCCTGCACGGGGACATACGAGCGCGATGGTAAAACAATTTATGTCCCCCCATACGGGGACATACGAGTGAAAAGGGTTAACAAACCTAACTCTAACTCACCTAATCTGTGCTTGCAAACACGAGCATAGAGCTTCAACCTATTGGCTATAGGTCCGTCCCCTATGAGGTCAAACCACTCACTGACCGGCTCCTCCGCAACCTTGGAGGCTGCAGTCTTGCCCACTCTCATGATGCCCTCCCGCAACACTTTGGTGATGGGGCGATGTTTGCCAAGGTTATGCGACTCGTAAGTACTGGTCAGTTCCCTGAAGAAGGGCTTCAGTTTCGAAAGGACAAGCTCGTTCTCTGGGGCTACCACAATGTAGGCAATATCTCTAGGAAGCGAATGGGGTTCCAAATGGAGTTGATCCTGAAGTAAAGAATGCAAGTCACATAAAAGCAAATAAGGGTGGGTAATTTCATCACATCTCTTCTCAATAGATATATTTTTCATATAATAAGAAACATGCATAAATTTGATATAAACATCAGATGCGGCTGTGTTAGTTGTTGCAACAATAACAGGGTTGCCCCTCAACATTAAGGTTCCTTGACTTTTCTAGGTTTTCGAAGATTGCAGAATAAAAATAAATACATGAAACATAAAGGATTATTTAAAAAGATAAATGCTGCGACCAGTGAAAACGATGTGCAAGAAAATAACCTATTAAAGTATAAAAATATCAAGACATTGTGATTTTTATAAATTTTTATTTTTATAATGAAAAGAATATTTCATCTATGATAAGGAAAAGAATTTGATATGGCATCTTTATCTAAATTTTCTAGAAAAGTTCCCTGACTTTTCCAAGAAAAGTTGAGTAATTGTGAATTTTCGCTGGCATTCCTTCGACTTTTTAGCTTATTTTCCCTGACAATTACAGGTTTTCCTTGTTTTTCAGGTGCGTGGGAACTGGAGGTTGGCCAGATGGGTTTTACTTAAAACATCAATTCAGCAGATTATAGAAATAGGGATTAGTCGCCACCAACTGAAGGAAGATAAACAAGCTGTTCTACCTGAACATGTGGCTCCCCTTATCAAAGTCCTGTGTATGCTTTATCTAATATTACGATTTTACACACATCAGCACTTAATTTTACATTGAACTTTATGACAATTTATCACAAAGTTCTATCCTAATAAACTATGTAGCTAATTTTAAACATGTTTCATGTAAAAAAAATTGGCATCAATGACTTAAAACTCCTAAGAAAATATTTTAATACTATTGTTAGAAAATAATGTATGCATTCATATTTTAATTACTCATATTAACAAAACTTTTCATAACGATACAGGAAAAAGTCATAGTAACTTCACTATTACTTACCCAGAGTTTTAAACCAAATGGAGACAATGCAACATTTTCTTTGTCATGTCCTAACAATAATGAAGGTATAGGCTGTGGCTCACACTGATCTTCTGTACCTAAATAGTCATTTAATTAAATTAATTTTTCCAAAAAACTACCTAAATAATCACACAATTTTATAAATAACAAATGAATTATAACAAATTATTGCATGCAAGATATATAGATGGTAAACAAATGAATTTGATCATGTACTATAAATACTGCACAATAGGTAACAACATTAAAGAATAGGTAAATTCCTAGAGTATGGTGTCCCGTTGTCGCCAAGTCCAAAAATTGGTGCCAGGGCCAAAACTGATGTGTTTTTTTTGTTGCCAAATCAAAATGGCGGACATTGCATTGGTCGCATTGAGCTCTACAATGGGCTAATGGCGACAGTTTACAATTGATTTCGAAGCTTTGCTTTGGTTAATTAACATTGCACTAGAGCTTTATATTGGGCTGTTGGCGGCATTTCGGCGCCTATCTCGAAGGTAACAATGTTCCTCCGGGCAGTCGATCATGGTGCTTACAGGCAATCCCTCGGGCAGTCGTTTGGGGCATTTCGACAGCACTCTTTCGCACACACGTACCGTGCGCTAAAATCACAAGACTCCTGACGTCGATTTTGTAGTCTCCGGCCTTTGACTACTCAGGATCACATCCATGACACCCTCCGGGCAGTCGATCATTTGCTGCATAATGTATCTATGGTTCGACCCATAAACCTATTCCACAGTGAATTGCAGCTGGGCCAGCTCCATGCACCTTCCGCATACCTTGCACGTTCGCTTGTTAAACAACAATCCGGCATTCATGTAGCAATCAATCACAGCACATTTGCCTTTCATTTCAAACTCCCACAAATACCTACTATTTAAATAAACGCCGTCCGCGTATACATCCATCCACGTACACATCAAAATCACCACGCGAGCCGAATGTCGATTCAAAAATGGCGGAACTGCATGAAACCAAGGCTAAACTAGATGCGCGCGCATCTAGTTCAGCCTTATTGCAATTTAGTTCATCTAGCCTTGCACATCTAGTTCATCTAGTTGCCAAAATATAAACTTTATCGCCCACTCATTTGTCGCCAAATCCCATTTGGCGAGGGCACCAGACACTAGGAATTAACCAAAGAATATATAAGGCACATGGATTCAATATATGCATTTAAAAATAAAATTTATATTTTGCATTTCAGACATTAAAAATTTTATCCGATTATACTGATAAAGAAATAACAATTGAAAGAAGTAAAAGTTTACTAGCACTTCAGATTTATGGATTAAAACAAAATCTTCAAGAGAACGTGTAATTCTTATATACAAAATTGAAGAAATCCTACTAAAAATAACTCATATTAAACAAAATTGGTAATAAATACTATCATTATTGGTACAGAAATATTATCTGTGTGAAACCAATAAAAAACTTCATACAGTAAATTCCGAAATAAGAATTCCTTTAAACACAAAAGTTTGAATTTGTCATTTTTAGGGATGAACCGGATAGTGGTTTTGCCGGATACCGGATATCGGATATCCGGCGCACATTACAAACCGGATAACGGATATCCGAACTGGATTTTGCCGGATATCCAAACTGGATTTTGCCGGATATCCGATCGGATATCCGGCAGTTTATATTTTATAAAAATAACTTATCATACACACTAGAAAAAACGGAAATCGGTCAAAAATTTAAAAATATTTTTTTATTCTGTAATATTTCCCAATTCCTTATCTTTAAAGTGATACCAAAATTGAATAAACATTCAAAAAACTTTTTTATTTACAAAGGGTAATTCTAGGGTGCTGCTAGCAATGGTCGTATGTTTTGTACATTTTACACTTAATTTCTGAATAATTGTAATTTTACCATATGCCCTTTCATTCCAAACATGAAAACTCAAGTTTGCTTAAATTTTTGAGAAATTTATGTTTTAATTTAACTTTATATTAGTTGTGAGATGTGATGACCCTCCACCATAACGATTTGTTAAAAAAAATTAAATAGAATTTTACAATAAAAAAATTTGGAAAAAAGTGGGTTTTTTAAAGTCTTTTTTGGTTAAAGGGAGAATCTGCATACTGTGAATACATTGGTAGAATTTTCAGGAAAATACTTAAAGCAAGAACAAAGAAAATTGATCGCCACAAAATAAAATCTTCGATGTTTTATTCATCCGGCATGGAAAATCGGATATCCGGCACTTTACTTCCGGATATCGAATAGTTACCGGATAGTTAAAAAGCAGCCGGATAGGCCGGATAGTTACCGGATATAAGTTTCATCCTTAGTCATTTTCATAGTTACAAAATCTTCATGTCATGTCAATAACTTTGTATATTGAAACAATATTGATAACTGAATGAACACTGAATTTTCTTCAAAACTGATAAGAAACATTCTATAATAAAGAATTTGTACTAAATCAGCACAAAAAATCAACCGTTTTAAATTACAAAATTCCATGAAATCACACTTTTTATATACACAAAATGAACCCCTTTTCCTTTAACATGTCTTTCAGATGCTTGGTTTAATCTCAACCAAATTAAAAACTATTGCAAAAAAAAGTTTGATTTGGTTTTGCTTTTTAGTGCAACACTTTCATGCCTGCAATGGTAATGCAATTATAAAAAATCATATGAATATAACATTCCTAAAGGGAGATCAAATTTAAAATAAATACCTCTTGAGGCTAATCGATGAAATTCCCGCCAGGTAAGAGGACCAGTCACAACATAAGTAACATCCCAAATCTTTTGAGTATTTTTCTTGTGCACTGCACTTTGGAGAAGAGGTTTCAAAGTTTCTAGATGCAACCTGATCTCCTGGTTATAACTAGGCACTGGATCTGTAAGCCAAAATATTATTAGAAAATATGCTAAATGGATATTTAGCTCGGACGAAATTAAATAAACACTTTAATTTTACTTACAATTCAGAAAACACCACTTATGAAGAAGAGGAGGTTTTAAACATTCTTCAAATTTACTTTGCATTGAGCTATCTGCATACATTTTAGCATCTTCCAAAGCAATATTAGCTATTTCATTACAATCACTCATCTCAAGCTCTTTTATCTTGACGTGTGGCTCCGATTTCGCCGACAATCTGAATTTATGAAACAAACTAAAAGGAGAAGCCAACGTCTTGCACTGAATCCTCAACAGATCGAGGACAAAACCAGGAACTTTGTCAAGATCCAGAACAACCTTTTGAGATTCACTCAGTGCAGTCTCCGTTTTAATTGCAGTACGCAAATAAGCCGACGAGCGTGCAACGTCTTGGACTAACCCTATAACCTCCAACTCGTCCTCGTAGAAAATCCCAGAGTTGTAGCTGCGATGTCGGTGCACAACGGCGCTGAACCCGCAATTGCACCTATACTGAGGTTCGTCGTTCCACGTTGGAATCAAGGAAGTGGGAAGAATGCTTCCCGCGTCCGACCCTTTAATGTTCATATTGCACACGCAGAAGGCGCAACCGTCAAAGTTGTGATCCTTGAAATAGTTGAGAATGGAGTCGGAGAGAAGGAGGGTGAGAACCAAGGGGTTGATTTCGACCACAGATTGGCCTACAGAGGCGTCCATAGAGTTCATGTTCCTGTTCAGGTAGGAGGGAACGCTCGAGGGTGGAGATACGGCTTCGCAGTTAGACATGGAGAATTGGGAATCAAGGGCGCTTTCTTGAGAGTACAAATGACTGGATATTTGCTCATCTTCGTAAATAGAGTTTTGCTGACTGAAAGGAGATATGATGTAATATATTAAGAAAAATAAATTTAAATAAAAAAATATGTGCAAGCACATAACTTTTCAATAAAATTTAAAAATAAAAACTTAATACATCATTTTAACCACCTGATGGATACAAACGTGTATATCTGTTTGAGTATCTCCAGTGTTTCCAGTAGTACACATAATATAAAAGTTGATAAGAAATCTCTCTATTAAAATCATTTTCAAATTTAAAGCATTAGGGGGACTTTTGAAACCTTCTCTACTGATATAATAAAAAATATATTTTTTTTTTGTAAAAAAAGGAATGTGTTGGAAATATAAATTTAAATTCCTGCAGTGAATACAAATTCGAAATTTTGCTTATCCGTCAATGGGTTAAAGCTAAACTACATATTATAAAACTACAATATTTTGTAGTGATATAAAATATTATAATAATTATTAAATAAAGTTATTGTGCAATTTTCCAAAATCAGAAATGAAAAGAAAAAACGTAACAATGTTGATATTAAATAAGAAGACAAAATTAATAAAAATTCAAATTACAAAAAAAATTATTAAAAAAAAATTACCTACTAAAATACTCAATCATTAACCAATATTCTTGGATAGCACTGAGCAAAAGACATTAAAGTACTTGCTAATACATACATTACGTTTAGTCTGAAAATGGCTACTAAAATGTTATACATTTGTGAAAAATAAATTACAATTTTTTTTTATTGGAATGTATATTGGACTATACTCGAGGGTCAACCTAACTTGAGCCTAAACCAACTGAATATTTATACATATCGTAGCTTCCTCTTAAAGTTAGGTTGTCCCCGAGTATAATTATTTGTTAGTATTTTTATTGTTTTTAAATCAATTTTTCTACCTGTGCACTTGAGGAGCATCAAACATCTGACTGTCCTCATGCATTGTATAACTTTGTTGCAAGACTCTTGACTTAGGACGAGTCCATATTGGTTTGTAAATTAATTCTTGGTCTGATTTTGAATCATAATATGAAGGCAACACTGATAAGGCAGCATACTTTGAAGGTTCCACAAACTCAGTAATTAAAGGAGGATACCATACATCAATATGCTGAAAACAAATGAAAAAGTACATTTTATTTTTAATTTAAATATGCTTGCTAGTTATTTAAGTTTGGGGAATTACTAGTTATTATGTAATAAGCTATTAATCTGAAATAATTTAAAAATAACTTAGACCTGTAAAATAAGTTAAACTACTACCTGAATTAAAAAAAAAAGTATGTGTTCCCTTTAACCTCAAACCTTTTGACGTTTCAAGACTCACACAAGAAAGGCAATAAGATTCAGAAAGTTGGTGAAGGTACTTCAGATTATACACTTTTACTTAACGTAATAACAAATTAAAATTTTTTAGCAAATATACCAGTACAAAGTTATCCGGATCCCTCTTGATATAAATGTAAACAATTTTCTTTGCATAAATATTAGGTCATTAAATATTTAAGTCAATAATATGTATAATTATTTAATTAAGAGAATAATATACTGAATTACCTAATTAGCAATTTTGTCAAAAAATTCTTAACCTTTTTAGCTTTAATGTGCAATAATTTTTGTGTCTGTACACTTGTTGCTGATGAATTATGCTATTGTCTATTTTCAAGTCATTAGTAAAATTAATGTGACCACCAATGAAATAAATATAAAGGTGGCTGTTAATCCCACACTGTAAAGACGTGACTGATGCACATTAGTCTTTCTACCTCAAACCTTGATGTGCATTGCTATCGCGTATAACGGGGGGGGGGGGGGGGGGGCATTTACGTACAGATGTGATATTTTGATTATTTGACAGGGTAGAAAGATTGCTGCATGTGAAGATTGATTTAGGTGATTGTTGTCCAAAGGTTGTTATCTAAATTATTTAGTATTATTTAAAATCTATGATCTATACAATTGGTGGAAAAAACTACCTCATGACTAATACTCAAATGGTCCATTTCAAGGTCTTCCCTATAAGCATCACTTTCGGGAATGATGGTATCATTTCCGATCAGGGGGGCAAAAGGCGAAGGCACTGCATGTTGTTCAAGAGAAGGTGGAGTTGGATACATTCGAGATAATTCTAAAACAGAATCAAAAATTCTATTGCACTTTTTTAAATTAAACAAACTTAATTACTTGAATTAAAATTAAGAAATTCATTATGGTAAATTGGTATCCTTTATAATAATTATACTAATAACATGAATTTGACAGATATCATGTACCTATTTTTAAAAGAAACTATTAAGCATTAAAGTCTGCTTTGTTAAAGTTTATTTACAAATTAAATTTTAGTAAAAAAAATCACTACTTTTGAAAAATTCCCTTCATTTTATTAAATTGTTTTGTTTTTTTAATCAACTATACTTTTTCATTTTTTGTTACAGATCTTAAAAAATAAATTTAATTAATCTGTACTAAAATTTAAATGTTATAGTTTCTAAAAATATTTTTTTTTATTCTATTTCTAAATCTGAAACATATTTAATTTTTTTTAAGTTGTTTTTTTAACAAGTGTTAAATACTACTTGGAAAAAAGTTAGTGAATGTTGAATGATATGTTGTAATGAATTTTAAAAGTATTTACAATTTCAGACAATTTTAGTAGTTTTTGGAATCAAATAATAATGCAGTTTATTTTGTAAATGTATTTAAAAACGAAATATACAATTAAACGTTAAAAATTTAAATTTAAAACTCATTCTTATTTGTAAGTTTTAACTGTGGTAATTTTTATTCATGAGGGTTTAAACCATTAAACTGTTTATCGCTATTACTTTTACAATTGTTATATAAAAATAGCATAAAAGAAAATATTGCTAGTTAAACAAATTATGCAACCTAATGTATTCAAAATACATAATGTAAAGTTATTGTAGTACATTTTTATACAAATATAAAAAAAAAATACCTATTTTTACTGCAATATCATCATATGTAATCAGTTTTGATGGTGTAACTGGCATTTCAGACTGAAATATAGAAGAAAAAAACTTTCTTGTACACAAATAAAAGATTAAAGATATACAAAAACTTTAATTAAAAAAGTTAAGACGGTAAGTCTTATTAATGAAAATGATTAAAATGAATGTTACACGAAATATAATATCGAGAAAGTTAAAAAAAAATGAGTAACTATAGTTGCAGGAATTAATGAAATAAAAATATAATAATCTAAGTAACATGAATTTTCCTTTGAATACTTACATTATCTTCCCCATCGGAAGACGATGTATCGAAAATATTATCCAGGTCTTGATATGAAACTGCAAGATCTTCTTCCCTAATAAATTTAGGGCAGAAATTTTTCGCAGATGGCTCTTTATCCGAGTCGTCGTTCAGAACTGTCACAGTTTCTTGGGATTGCATAGGAATAGTTGCTGAAACAGTTGCAGTAGGAAGCGTACACTTTTCTTCCTAAATATTAGTAAAGTCAGGTTGTTAGTTATTAAACCTCGGCCTATCTTTATATATATTTCTCTTATGCGGTGATTGAAAAACGCTGTTTTTCTGTACGCTGAGTGGCAACAGTTTGTTTGTTTACGAAATTCTGTGCGCCAGCATTTTTATTTTGCCATTATGTAAACCATTTTGACGATTAGCCACTTCAATTCATTAGTAAATAATTATTTTGTTGATGTCAGCTTAAATTAGGAAGAATAAAAACCTTTTACATTAAAAATAGAAGTTTTGAAAAACGCTTTTTTAAACTTTACATTAGCGGAACATTGATGTGGCGGCATCTGTTGGGAATTTTGAAAACTAGATTTCTATAAACTTCATTTTTATGACGTATTAACTTAGTAACGTACACATTTCTGGTAGGCAAAAGTATTGTAAGCTTAACGTCAATTATGCCAAAACAAACTACCAATAATGTTATAAATTAAACAAAAACGCAGGGAAAGGTGTAAAAATAACGTGGAAAATAATAAATAATGGTAGAAATAGAATTATAAATAATGGCTTGCCAGTGGTTCCATTGTTTTCATTTGTAGTTTAAAAGAAATTAAATTGAATGATTTTATATATATTTACATGGCGAAAAAATGTATTGATGCCAAGATGAATTATAATTTAATTTTACAGTTTGAACGTTTAAAGTTTTTGGTAATATAATTAAAAAAAGTATTGTTACTAGGACACATTGTCATTGTGTCCTACCTTTTAGCGAGCGAAGCGAGAAGTGGTTTGCGGAGCAAACCTATGAGGATTGCGTAGCAATCCTCCGGGGGTTGGCGGAGCGTTAGCGGAGCAGGGGACGGAGCCTCCTAGTATACATTAAAAATTCAATAACTAATGTGCAAACCATTACTTATAATGTGTTTGGTAACTATTATTGTCATTAATAGAACAGATACATTTCACCCAAAAAAATAATACCAACCTGTTATTTAACCCAATTATAAAAATTCGAGTAGTGTTTTTAAAGATTACTTAAAATTTTATTTATCAGACAAATGATTGAACATTAGATTTTTATAAAAATTTCTGCTGAAGTGGTAGCTTTAACAAAATATGTACTATATATTAAGCAAAAATTTTTTTAATAGTTCATGAAATTAAATTATTGAATGTATAGTTAGAAACCAGTGTTCACTCTAGGAATAAAAAGGGGCAGGGCGCTGTTGCCAGTAAAAGGAAACCCCGTTTTTTAAAAGACACTTTCAAAAAAAAAAGTCTGGGGCGGGCGTGGCCACTTGTTGACACATCGCACCCGTGACCAAATAAAAAACAAGTTCTGATTTGTTGGTTGACATTGCGCTAGAGCTGCATATTGTGCTATTTTTGACGGTTTGGGGTCTAATCTCAAAGGAAAGACCAGTACAAAATTAATGTCTCTTTATTAAGATATTTCTTAAAATCTAAAATTTGACATTTAAAAATTGTTTTTCCTAAAAACCAAATTTTTAAGTAAGCCTAATCAAACCCCTTACAAAACTGATGAAAATGCTACTTAAATCTAAAATTTTGTAAAAAAAGACTTAACCTAGCAACTCCCCCCCAAACCATCTTTTAAAAAAACACAGAAAAAAAATTAGCATATCATATACGGGACAGGCAACCAATAGGATTCGTAGAAAGCGCCGTACTCAAAATTACCGGGGAATCATCGCGACACCACAACATGCGTAGTTAAAAAGGAGTTTGAGTCATAATTTACTTAATTCCAATTTATACTCAAATTTTTTTTAATCGATGTCTTTTTTAAAGAACCAGGGAAGCAAGGACGCTTGTGTTTGACTGAAAGGGGCAAGAGGGCGGAATTTTTTCAAAAGAGGGCAGCATTTTTGAAAAAGGGGCACGAGGGCGCTATTGACATGAAAAAAGGGCGGGCAGGGAGGACTACCCTTCAAAAAACGCATAGAGTGAACACTGTAGAAACATTGAAGTCAACTTACTTTCACTGGAAATTCTTTCTGACGAAATCCCCTTTCAGAAGGGGCAGTTTCATCGAACTCGGTAAATTCATAAGGGTCTTTAGGAATACAAGGCACTGTGTCATCCAAATCATAACCATTAACAGTAATATCACAGTCAGAATCATTTAATTCTTCTTTGTACACATCAAGGCTGCTTCGAGAAGACAAGCATCGTCTTTTAGGAAGTGGAGATTTGGATTTCCTATAAAACAAGTAAAAAGTTTTAATAATCATCGAAATTTTCCTTATTTTATTTGTTAATTAAAGTTACTAAATTTTGACCAATAACCATTTTAGTTTTATTTATATAACTTTAATTACTTTATGAAAAACAAAGGGGAGATAAAAGTAACATATATGACTTTAAACTTAAATAATTTTAATTTTTACAACAGTAAATTTAGAAAAAATATAATCAATAATCCCTTTTTTTAATTATATTAAGAATAGATAGGAGTGAAATTTCCCATAATGGTGAAGGACTTTAACATGTTCAGTGAGGACAGTCAAACTTGTATTTATCCACAATTGCGACACAAGGTAAATTAACCCTGTGCAATAACTATCCGCAAGTGCATTAGTGGGTCAAATGACACCATACTTTCTCCTTAGTTAAAACATATCCAGTACCCTGAAAATTGATAATTTGGGGAGAAACATATTTTCCCCCTCTATATTTGTAAACCAGTATTCTACAGCTGCAGGCCATGAATCGATTTATCTAAAGGTTCATTAATTAAAAACGTTCAGTGTGGTACAATTTCAATTTGCCCCAAGCTATTTTTTCATTGAATTTTGAGAGATTATTGGACTTTATAAAACACAGCCACTGTTTTCAACTGTAAGTAAAGGTTCAAAGCTAACACAGCTATAGAACATTTTGAAAGTTTACCTCCCACATTCTCAGCACTAAGGGATAGTTGGGTAAGAGGTCTCAATTGACCTCGTACCACACTGAACATGTTAATATGGCTGATAAAGGTAACTAGCCCGGGGCTTCAATGGCGGCAATAGACAAGTTGTTGTTGTTACTAAGTAAAGTGAGTTCTTGCACATTATTTAGTATGATCCAGAAGACTCGGGACACTGGCCTAATTTTGACCCTGAATTACATGACAAGGACAATTATACTTCAGTTGGCACCCCACTTTTCAAACTTCCACAACATGACTTCAAGTACAAAATTAAAACAAAATAAAAATCTGTTCGTCGCCTTAAGGAAATTTGGAGAGTGATTTATATAATTATGGTTCCTAATTGTGAGACAGTGTCCAAGTTTTTCCTTCATAGTAGCTTACATTTAGAATGTAAACATGTGTTCTTGCATCAACATTTATAAATAATTAAAACACCTATTATGTGTTTAATAAAAAAAAATGGTTTACTCAATTGAAAAAAAAAAAAAAAAGTTTATAAAATAAGTAAGAATAACCAAAATATAAAAAATAATAAATATATATATACATAAGGACCTACCATAGAGGTGAAGCAAGGTGCTTGTAATCATACAAAAAACCCGACATAGTCAACTCGGGGTCATCACTTTCCTCATTGCTACGTTTCTGGAGTATTGGTTTTTCAATGACTGGACTCTCAACGTGGACTGTAATTACTGCATCAGAAGTGAATACTGCATCCTCTGCTTGGTCTATTTCTACACTTGGAGGTTTTGGCGATGGTTTGTTAGCTAATTTAGCATTTTCAAAGGAGTTCAGCAAAGAAGTGTGAAACGGAGAGAGCAACTGAAAATTTAAAACAATTCCATTACAATAATCTGATTTCACAGTAACAAATTTTGTTTCTATTGAAATAATCTAGAATTATATTAAAATATACTCATGATTGGCATGAAAACTGGCAATTTTTCACAAAGATAAAAATTTAATTTTATGTTTCTGTTGCTAAATGATTTAATAAAATATATATATGCAATACATTATTCAGATTAAAGCCCTTAAGAAAACAAAATATACAACAAAATATATCCTTAAAATAAAAGATTGACAGAAATAGTCATCCGTAAAACCACTCTATTTTGGGTTTGGTGAAAATCGCAGCAAAACACACTAAAAAACATTTTTTTGCTACATTTAAAAAAAAACTATAACATTAGACGAATAATGATTAAAATATTAAATTTTTTAATAAATTATCTGGAAATTAGATAAACTTTAGAGACAGACTTTTTTTATAATGAAATGTAAAATATTGTAGGTATGCAGAAAAATTTCATCTCTGTCAACAAAATAATTCTACTACTTATAAATATATAACTTTGATCGCAATCACAATGAAGGAGGTAGACGTTTCTATAATCCCATGCATCACAACTATTTTGAAAGTCTTGAAATACTTAAATATAAACTTGTATTTTCAATAAAAAATTACTTAAACCATTTTTTGTAGTTTTTAACTTTTTTATTAATATTATTTTGGGAAGATGTAGTGGTTCCAAAACTATATGAATTTGATAATTTTAGAAAATATCCAACACACAAAAACACACTGATAGAGCAATTACAAAAACATACCTCATCCGATATCTTCCCTTTCAGTGCGACACCTTGAGGAGAGTCTCGGCTTGGGCAATTTTGTTCTTCATCTGTTTGGAAATAAGCTTCGTCCTTCACAACAGGTGGTTGGGGCGACAGCGTTGGCATGACAGGGTCAGAGGAAGACAGTTGGGAGTAGGATGCATCCCCAGAAGCACTACTAACTGGGACAGGTTGCTTTTTGAGATGGGAAAATGGAGTTTGGAGCTGTGGCAAACTGATGGAAGAAGTCCTAAAATCTACAGGCATAGGTTTGGTGGTTTCACTTTTGGGGAAACAGTCACCGAACACACTTAACGCTGTGCTTCGTCGGTGAAAGGGAATTTTGGGGAAGAGTCTTCCACTCCTGAAATCTCGAGAATGGCTTTGGGATGCAGAATTCGATGCACCGAAGTCTTTGTTGGAAGGCCCTTGAAGATTCTTTAGCTTGTTTTGTTTCCTAAAAAAATAATTTATAATATATTTTAAAAAGACCTTTAGATTACAAAAGACAACATGCAATTGTCATTGATTTTAGTTTCATTAATAAACTAATATCAACTATGTTAATAAACATACATCAACATATATTGATAAACAATGCAGAATAAACAGTTTCCTTGTTCAACAGACAATCCCACAAATGAGTCATTAAAATACTATTAATTAAAAAAAATTAATAATTGGTTATAAATATAACAAAAATACCGCACATTACAAAATAGTATTGAGATCCTTATCTATATCTGAAATATGCATTGGAAAATCTTTTTAAAGCATTGTTTCAGCTGTTTACAAGTCAAAATAAAAATTTTAAATGTATGTCTATAGTCTTTAATCTTAATCAATCTTGTTCTTCCTGTCACAAGCTCTTAAGAGATATAAATACAAATTAGCTTCATTCTTTAAAACCATATAGCTAAGATTAGTAAATTGTAATAAACATTAAAAAAGAAATACATAGAAATCATTGGATGACTTCCGAATTGTTGCCTACCCTATACATGAAAATATCGATTATACAATTGAAATTAACACAGACAAGAAAAATAAATAAAACATAAAAACAATTTTGGTAATTTTATCCTACACTTTTAGTCAATGAAGAAATAAATAGTAATTATTTGTGCCGAGTTGAATATTTAATCAACTGATTTTAATTGTTAAAACTAGACACACAGAAAAACCCTATTCCAAAATTAAAGCTGAATAATAACACTTAAAATAGCTAATGCTTTGTGTTTATAACTATTCCAAAAAAAACATTTTAAAAATATATTTTACCTAACACAAATATTACAGGAACATCCGGAAAAGAGAGAAGGATCTTGGAAGTCCCATAAAGTTGAATTGTCGTCAGCCTTTTCAGGAAGCGTCGGTGTATAACCCTCTTGACTAACCGAATGAAGGATAAGGTTCGAGTAATTCATTTCAGACAGATCCTGGATGGTATCGTCCTGTGCTTTAAGTAATGTTGGAGAATTATGATTGTATTTAGAAAAGTCTCCCAAGGCACTGTTTTCAGCAGGAGACAAAGGGGGCGTCAACAGACCTGGGGCTGGCAAATAGCTCGATTTTGGATTTGGTTGTGTTGGTGGCAAAATTCCATTTCCTCTGGCTAAACTTTTGCAATTAGGAAACGCTGCAGAGTGATCATCTAAGGTGACAAAGACGTACGAAGAAGGGTATTTCGAACGTACATTACCTGAAAAAATAAAAAAGCAAATTATATAAGTTCAGGCTTATGCAGAGGGCGAGTCCAACTGGCATCTAAGTCAATATCCAGGGGGCCACTTTTAGTTTGCACATAGTTTTACTGAGTAGGACATGAAATACTTCTTCAAGTACTAAGAAAACAGGATTGTTAATGTACTGAAATTCATTAATAAAATCAACTTTCTTTTTTGCTGGACTAATTGTTTGTTCTTGTTTTAAATAAGAGTTCTGAGTAGGTATATGTGCACAAAATTTTTAAAAAATTTATATTCTGTATACTTTTTTATTTGTAATAGAAATATCTTTTGATTCTTATTGAGTAGAATTTATTTTATTTTTAAAAATAACTATTTCAGTTAAAAGTTATGGAATCATAATTATTCTTTTAAGAGAGCTCCGATTTTATATTCTGTATACTTTTTTATTTGTAATAGAAATATCTTTTGATTCTTATTGAGTAGAATTTATTTTATTTTTAAAAATAACTATTTCAGTTAAAAGTTATGGAATCATAATTATTCTTTTAAGAGAGCTCCGATTTTATATTCTGTATACTTTTTTATTTGTAATAGAAATATCTTTTGATTCTTATTGAGTAGAATTTATTTTATTTTTAAAAATAACTATTTCAGTTAAAAGTTATGGAATCATAATTATTCTTTTAAGAGAGCTCCGATTTTATATTCTGTATACTTTTTTATTTGTAATAGAAATATCTTTTGATTCTTATTGAGTAGAATTTATTTTATTTTTAAAAATAACTATTTCAGTTAAAAGTTATGGAATCATAATTATTCTTTTAAGAGAGCTCCGATTTTATATTCTGTATACTTTTTTATTTGTAATAGAAATATCTTTTGATTCTTATTGAGTAGAATTTATTTTATTTTTAAAAATAACTATTTCAGTTAAAAGTTATGGAATCATAATTATTCTTTTAAGAGAGCTCCGATTTTATATTCTGTATACTTTTTTATTTGTAATAGAAATATCTTTTGATTCTTATTGAGTAGAATTTATTTTATTTTTAAAAATAACTATTTCAGTTAAAAGTTATGGAATCATAATTATTCTTTTAAGAGAGCTCCGATTATCACAATTTTATACTGATATTCTTATAAAGATTTTTGTTTACAATTGATCAGAATTTAATATAAGCATCATTTCTTATTTTTTTAAAAGGGGAAGAGGAGAGACAATTATATAATATATTTAAAAATATATTAGCTAAAACATATTTTCAGGTACCACAAGACTATGCTGCTAATTTTCCATTATTTTGTTAAGAATTTGTTCTTTTAATTTGTTATGCAACTTATTTTATAATCGACACAAAACCTATGTAAATCTACTTTTTCAAGAATACAAACTTGCCCCTTGTAATAATAATAAATTTTTAATTAAATTTAAAAAGTGAATATTTCACTTTAACTCAAGTGAAACAACAATCTTTGAAGAAACCTGAAAATACATTATTACAGTTGCTCAAAAAGTTCTTAAGATCTTAGAGAACAAAAATTCTCCAAAAATTTAATTGTCTGAATCAAAATTTTACCCACATTTAAATATTATGTTTATCACTGTGTCTACAATTTTTCTAATTTATTGTTCATATAGTAAATCAATTCAGGAATATATTTTTTTTTAAAGTTATCAAACTTTTATATGCATGTTTGACTAATCAAGACCTCTTAAATTTCAATTAAAAAATGAAGATCTTCATGAAAAATATAAAGAAATGTTTAACATCATGCTTTGAAAAACATTAAAAAATATATCAAATATAATTCAAAAAAGAATGACACTCTTCAGACATACCTACTATGACTTCTACTACATTAGGCACTTCACTTTTGGCTTTCCATTTGGACCTTCCATGTGGATATGGATAAAACATATGCCAGTTATTAAGAAATCGTGCCATCATGGGGTCGCTGAACTTATAGCCAACTCCAGTTAGCTTTCCCTCCAATCCATACGGACTTACAATTACTAAGAAAAAAGGTTAACATTAAAATAGTGAAACTTTAACATATATAAACACAAATTTTACTTAGGGAATTAATTGATATCTTGTTTGTAAGTATTTTTTAATCATATTAAAACAAAAATTTACATGCTTCAGTAATTACTTAAATAAGCATTATTTGAAAAGCAGATATAATGATATTAAAAAAATAGAAAATTAAAAATATATATATACCTTTGACATTTGTGTGCTCCAATAGAGCAGCATTAATATGGCACTTGTTAAGGATATATATAGATGGGGCTTGCACTACGTTAACAGATGTACAAACTGTACTTTCTCCATGAACAAAAAATTTAAATGTATAGGCAATTTCGGTCCTAAAATATTTTCAATGCATTAGATAAGTATAAAATACATTTTATTATAGTCTTATTTCACTTTTAAAGAAAAAACAAAATTTTACATCCAAAGTCTTATAAAAAATTATATAAATTTACTTTTTCAGTCTACTGGTTGAAAGCGTTTGGGGTTTAACAAAGTATCTGCCAATACGAGTATATCCCCTGGAGAGCAAACACCTGTAAAAAATATTTTACGGCAATTCTTTAATATTACAGAAAACAATAACTTTATAATGTTCTTAAATTCAGTTAATTAAAAAAAATTATAAAAGTGGTAATACCTTAATTGATAATTAGTTTATTACCAAGACTTGTACGGATTTGTTAAAGTAAAAATTAAGTTGTTTTGATGAACCATTCAGAATATTTTTAGAACCTCTTATCATTTAAGAGCAGTAAAACAAATTATAATATTTTTTATGCTAATTGAACTTGAACTTTTTTATTTAGACTGTTGGAATCAGTTTAAATTATATACACTCAATAGTAAAAAGAATCATAGGTAGCACAATGTCGCCATAACCTTGATCTACTATTACAAAAGCAAAAAAAATCTATGCTTTAGAGAACAAAAACTATTTTATTTTTAAGACACAAATATAAAATACTTTTAGATATGCATTTTGACTTATTTCAGTCGACATATACCAGTGTTGCAGACCGGCCCACTTGGGGGATGATTTACTGTGCTGAAAGGCCCCATTTGGGTTTGGAATGTGGCGCCCGAACAGGGACTCGAGGAAAAAGAGACAATGGAATTTCTCAAACAAAGACGCACAGCCGTGCGACAATCTTTCACAAAGGCCGTTAAGCTCTTACGTGAGCTAATAACGGAAAATGCAGAAGCGGTGAAGGTCCAAATAGCTTTTAATCAGCTAGAAGAAAAAGCCAAAAAACTCTTTGCCCTAGACGTGGTGTTCCTGGAACTCCTGCAGAGTCAGGAAGAGGGATGCAGCCAAAACGACTTCAATCAAGAATATTACGCTGCCGAAGTCCATGAAGAGGAGCTTATAGCTTGCCGTGTCCGAGCTACAATACATCTAAAAGAATTGACGATCTCGTCGAGAAATGGAGATGCCCTTCGAATCCGAGGAGATTCATTCCCGGCCGCGGTTGTGACCCACTCAGCCGCCCCCATCCCCCCCCCCCCCCCGTCCCAGTATTGAAGGTCTCGACGACAGATGAAGATGCTATTCGAATCCGAGGCGATTTCTTCCCGGTGGAAGTAGCAACCCTCTCAGCCGACTTCATCCCCCCCGACCCAGTGCGGCGAATGCCGGAAAGGCGTGTGTATGATGCAAGTTGTAAACATAAGGGATTATCGTCTCCGAATCAATGTTTGGAAAAAGTGCCAAACTTTCTACTTACTGCATCTGATAGTGTAAAGTCAGGTAAGTCAATAACTTATCGTCATACAAATGTTTGTTTTGGTGTAAAATGCTCACCATTTCAATTGTGTGTCACCATAAACCATCGTTTGAATCTAGTGCCCAGTGTTTTTACCACAACTGCCAATCTTCTAAATGTTGATGATTGTATCCCAAGTTTATGTGACTTGGGTATCACTGGGATTCGTCCATTCTATTCGATGGACACTTCTACAGCTGTTAGAAACAGTTTCTACAGTTTTCGGAGTACGATGACCGAGTGGTGCACATTAGTGATAAATCGAATTAAATACATTCTTTCTGTGACTGATCCTCCTCAGTTCTGGCATAATATACCAGGTGTATAAAAAGCTGCCGACCTCGAGTCTCGTGATTGTTTAACTGAAAAGTTGAAACAATTAAAATGGTGGGAGGGTCCATCTTGGCTCAGAAAGTCAGAATCCGAGTGGCCTTCTAGTGTAAATATTCTAAATGAAGAGATAATTAGTTCTGAGAAACTAAAAAGTGTTAACTGTACATAATGATGTAGTGAAACCAAACAAATTGTATAATGAATATGTCTCTTCATATTTAGAAATTTAAGACTCTTTATATCTCATGACAAACTCTATCGCTGGTAACGTGCCAAAGTGGTCGAACTATGAATGCACCAGATCGTTTGAGATATTGAGAATGAAACTTAAGAGAATTTAATATTTAGAATATTTTTTTCAATTTATACTTTTCTTGCATTTAAATTTATATGTATATATATTTTGGCATTAATTAGTAAGCATTCTTTTAGTTAGTAAATAATTCATTGTTTTTGTGTTCAATGAACAATATGTGTGTATTTGTATATTTTTTGTATCCTTTTTGTATATTTGACTTTGCTTTTGTGGGGAGAGCTGTAGTAAGTAAAATTTGAGTTTATAAGTTTAAACTCAAAGGTGGGAGAATGTTGCAGACCGGCCCACTTGGGGGATGATTCACTGTGCTGAGAGGCCCCATTTGGGTTTGGAATGTGGCATCTTCCACTTGAAAAGTTTCGGTTCGCATTTCGAACAGAGAGAGCACTAGGCCGCCATTGAGTATGGTTGGAAAAAAGACAGCTCCTCCACATAAGCATTGTTTGGGAAGAAAATAAAAACAAGTTAAGTTTTTAATAAGATGTCCCTTCTCCTTGAGTCGCCGAACTAAAGAAATGCCTCGAACCTGGTAGGTTTGTAAGTGCATTCATCACAACCAGTCTGAGAAAAAGAAAAATATTCACTACAAAACATTAAAAAAAAATACTCTAACTGAAAATGTACCAACATTTCAAAAGAAACTTTTTTAAGATACAGAAATTATATTGCATTTAAATAAATTCTTCAAGCATTTAGGACACCAATAGCATTTTAAATAATTCTTATGACAATATCTTTTGAACCAAGATTTTAAAAATACTCCGATTCAGATATATTTGAAATATGCATTTGAACAACATTTAAAATAAACGCAATTATTCACCTTTCTATTGAGTTGTGCAAACCTTTGAAAAGCATTGTGCGGCACTCATAAGATAAGCCATTCTCCCATGAACCTCTGTCTGTTTCTAGAAATCAAACAAAAATCACATTTTAATTTAAATACTTATAGCATTTTTTACAGATATTTTTACATGCTAATATTCTTTTCTGTATATGAAGTTTAAATCTAAAATGTAATCTATAATAATTTGTAATCTCTGTATTACACTGCAATAGTACATGAAATGTCAAGAGGAAAAATGAAGAGGGTACAATATTTGTTTAAATCAAAACAATGCCTTATGTTAGCCACAGAGAGATGGATGCATCTAACATAAGGTAATACATAATTTTTATGATACTACATTGTGAAACACAAAGACAAATGATAACAATCCATAATCTTTCCAAGCTTTTTCGAAATTTTGTTGGCCAGTGCAAGTGTAAATTTAGAAGGAAACCAAATAGCAGTATAACAAAAGTCATACAAGGCTGTGTCGGAGCATAAATAAAAAGGTTTTACATGAAACATCATTACGTTATAGGAATAAAGATTGGTTGCCATGGAAAACCTCCCCTAAAATAGAAAGACAAATCAGCTGTTCTATCGCAGAATGCATGACCTCATCAATTTTTCTTAAGTTCTTTATTTCAAGATTTTACAAGCATCAGCACTTAATTTCCTATCAAATGATATTAAATTTTATCAATCGCGTTATTTGATATGGAATTAGTGCTGGAATGGAATAAAATATTTCACATAAAACATGATCAAATGAAGAAAGTTAGAAGGGCACACACCAAGAACTTTAATTTCATAATTGTAGGAAATCTTACGTTTTCTAGGCATAGGAATAAAAAAGTTTTAATTATTTTAGATGCTGCGTTATGGAGGGATTGTTTCACTTTTCCAATAAGAACACTTTTCACTGTGGTTTCCTAAGAATAGCATACTCTTTGTTGTAAGCAAGATACAGTGATACATACCTGCCAACATTTTAAAAACTAAATCTGTACTATTTTTTACCCCACAACAAATTTGCAGGAGTTATTCTATGTAAAATCTCAAAGGCATGTATTTTTATTGATGTCAAATACGAAAATGAACTGTTTTAGTTTAAATATATTTTAATTACTAATTTTTTTTTTTTATTTCCTTACCATACATGAATAAACAAATACATATCTCGCTTTACAAACACACATGGAATTTAAGCATTAAAAAATGTAAAATTCACTTTTTGGTGTCAAATGGTTTGCAATAAAAAAAACTAATAATAATATTAAAATAAGACACGCTACAACTAAATAACAATTTTCAAAGTTTTTTTTAAGGTTTTGGAATCTCATTTGATGGTTAATATACCAAATAATTGCGAAGGGGTGGGGGACCTTGAAATCTATACAATCATGAATCATACGAAATGGACAGTGATATATCTGAATCTCAAACAATATAATTATAAAAGCTTAAAGTATTTTTATAACAAACCTATCAATGGGCCTTCCAATATACCAGTGAAGTCCGGCTCCTCCCCATGCCAAAATACCCAAAGTTCTTTGAAACAAGACAGGCCGCAGTTTTCCTGGCGATTCAGCCCCGTCCTTGGATCCAGAATACGCTTCCAGGCTGAAAGTATTCCAGCTGAAAGGCAGTTGCTGAAGGTTTTTAAAATTGGATCTTCCAAAAAGTCGAGGAATATAGAATCTGTAGATAGTCTTCGCCATTTTATACCATTAAGATCAACCTGAAATATTTCACAAAAGCTATTTTAAACTTTCCAATTATTTTTAGTATAAAATATTTTATGAAATTCAATGTTCTATTACTGAATTATCATTAAGGAACATGTTTAAACTATTTTCTTACACTTTACTAACCGTTTGGCTCCATGTTGCAGGGAATCCCGATAAGGCATATAAATTATAAAAAATTGAGTAGCCCCATCGGGACTCGAATTTGCGACTTTTTGATCTGAAACCCGGTATGCTACCAACTGAGCTATAAAGGAACATTCTAGATCTTGGAAATATTTTTTTAGACGGCTCTTTATGCAATATTTCTAAAAGTATTGCATTCAATATTGTTAAATTCACTAAAAAATTGATCTCACAAATCCAAACCTCAGACTTATATATAAATTTTAAGCCTTTTATATACAGAGGAAATAAGTGTTATGGGATCCAAGACAGACACTATATTTTATTTTTATACATTTACTATGTATGTATACCAATACATTTTAACATACTGACTTCTATATCTAACTAACTGCCTGATATATCTTGTAATATTCAGTTTTCCAACAATGCACCTAATTTTTAAATTCACATTTCAAAATACTTTTTAATCTAATTCGTGAGGAACAACTTAAGAGCTATAGCTCTTAAAAATGTTGTAAATAATAATTTTTAGGAAAATATAAAATAGTATATTCATACAGAAAAAATTACTTCACGTTCAAAGCTCCGGAAAAAAACTATACAAATGCAAAAGTCGATTGAGCATCAGCGAGATTACTTATTAGTGATGTCACATTAGCCACGTTTACACGTCCAACAAAACAAACCTGTATTGAGGTATTAGGGGGAAAACTTTTCACCCGTTTACACGACACTTGATAATTTGCAGGTACTTGGGAAATGACGTCACCCCTAACGTCACTTCTTAAAGCAAACAGATTGTGTCTGTTTGCACCTACACGACAGTCTGTGAATGCCCGTTCAACTGCTTTGTGATTTCTTTATAAATGTCGGCATCACAGACAGTACCGTCAAAACGATGAAAATGCTCCATAAAACTGCTAGTACATTTCTTACTTCCTTCACCACACCACTTGTTAGTAGCCATTTTAAAATAAGTAAATAAAATGCAAAGCAACCAATCGGCTTTTATCCCTAGTCAAGAGCAGATGCAAGTTTAGACCAGCATTTTTCCCCAAGAAGGGAAGATTGCTGAGTTTACCACGGCTTTTTAAGGACGTGTAAATGGGGCTATAGAGGACATGAATGGATGTGCAAGCAACTTTTAAAATAATAAAATATTTTTTACTTCCTTTAAGTTAAAAATGCCTTTATATTAAAGCAGTTTATAAAATGTACCTTAAACCATTCAATTTAACAAACACTGCATAAAGGAGTATTTATTTTGAATTTAAAAAATTAGTATTACTGAAAAAACTGAAGATCCTAAAGTGTTGACTGTTAAAAGGTTGTCATAAAATTTTGTAATAGTAGGCTACACAATATTTTTAAAGTAAAAATTGTCTGAAAGTCATTTTTACATATATATTGGTATACAGCTCTTATAAAATATAAAAATGACTGAAGAATCAATCCATCACTTGACTTTCTTAAACTGAAATCAGAAAAATTAGTTAGTCTGGAAGAATATATCCTTTCTCTCTCTTGTATTATAATTATTTGTTTTAAAGTAGTGTAGTACTTATGACCAACTATTGCAAAAATATGTTTGCAATTCTGTCCAATATCTGTGATGTACAATACCGGTTTTTTGCTGCTGAGAAGTGGGTTAAAACTTTTATAATTTAAAATAATAAATTTGACAAATAATCCAAAAATAAATATTCTAAACTAAATATTTTTATAAAAGTTATCCAAATTTTAGCATTTTCAAGGTTTTTTTATGATTACAGGAAGAAAGTCAAGTTTAAATTAGTCAATACTTATTTATAATTATAAATTATCTTGATTAACATGATTTTCATTTGTGCAACGATATAAATTGGATTAAATGAAGAAAAAATTTGTGGCGATAACTTAACAAAAATGGTAACTTTACAAGCAAAAAGTTTTTACAAAAAAGTCTATATACTGCATTTCTTCCATTTAATTTATTTGTAGTTAAATCTAAAAAACTTATAAGGAAAATATTAATACAAGATATGAAGAAGTTTACTAAATTAATATTTAAAATAGGTAAATATTATTATGATGGTGCCAAAAAAAAATTCTTGCATATAGGGTTGTAGGAATCAAAAACTTTATGACATTGAACTCATAGAAAACTTATTCAATCATATTAGTTACTTTACAGAAATAAATAATAAATAAGATTTTATCATTAAATATTTTTATATTCAAATTTGCAGTGATTTTAACAAATTTTACATAATGTATTAAGATTTATATGCACAGCTGCACCTATAAATAATTGGTAATTTATTTTTAAAACATTTCCATTGCACTAAAATATGTTTGAACACTAAGTAAATTTATATCAGATTGAATCAATTCAAGAAAGATATTCTTTAAATACATTCAGAGAAATAAAAATATATTACTCTTAATACAAAAGTTTCAAAATTTCTTGAGAAGATGATTGTAGTACAAATGAACCATGTTTTTTTTATGAGAAAACTTATACTTATGATTAATCCTTTTTAATTACTTTTGTTCACGATATTAAAACTATTTTGCACATATTTGAAAATATATTATTTCCAATATTTGTTTTTTAATTCTCAAATCAACACTGCCAAAAAAATGACCACATCTATCAAATTGCATACCAAACATATTCAAGAAGACTTTTGACAAGTCAAATTATCATAATACTGATGGTGATGTTATGTTACAAGGAATGTATACCAAAACAAACTGCCTGCAAATCAGGGGAAAAAATATAAATTTCAAAAACTTTATTAGCCAATTTTTCCAACTACAAATTTCAATCTTCATTAAAATATTTTTAAAACCTCGAACTAGCAGAAAACTTAACAATTAATTTATAGATATAAACAAAAATAAACTTTCCACCCTTCGATCTTTCCATTATTATTTTTAATTATAGAAAACAAACATTAACTTCGGAGAAAATTTATTGGACAAATTTATCTGCGTATAAATAGAATTAGCATCCGTTGTACCATTGCATCAATATATTTCACTTTAAAAATTTTAAACATTATTCTTCATCAAAATATAAAGGCATCAGAATTCAATACACAAACATTTCATGATCAACTTAAATCTAAAATTTTATTAATCAAAGAAGTTTCTAGTTTGCAATAGTGTCAATAACTAACATTAGAATTCTATTAATCAATAACACACCAAAACTGTTATTGCATAATATAATAATGGACTTTTGTAATAGATATTTAAAATATCGAATTAAAAAGAGCGATATTTGAAATAGTTTCTTTAAAATTACTATTGCACAAATGTCTCCATCGATCAAAACAAATGAAAATTATAAGAAAATAAATCATACCAGTGCAAGATAATTAGTATGACAGTCTTCAAGGCTCGCTCCATTTGTTATATCAAATGGGTAAGTCATTTTAAACCCATATTTGTAAGTTTGCACTAAAATTACGTAAATTTAACTCAGGAAACTTTATAACCTACTATAACGTAACACAACATGGCGAGAACTGATACTGGGACGGGGGAAGGGGTAGAGGGGGATGAAGCCGCCAAAGGACACAATTAATTTTATATTAGTTTGGGACGATGAAAACGTCAACACTCTTTTATATTTTTAATTTGTTATGTTTTTTACATTCTTAAAAAAAAGAAGATAGCCCATTTAAGAAAACCTTGAAAAACATCAATGCAGACAAAGGGATTTTCAACCAGGAAAATATTTTTTTTTATCAAAACAGGGAATTGTGTCAACCTATTTTCCCTAACGAACACTGTCACCGTTTCTTAATAATTTAGAAAGATAATGTAGAACGAACGAAAAGTTCATTTTATTAAGTAAAACGCATAGAAAGATAGTTATTTTTCAAATGTTTTTCCACTTCGCAGTTTTATTGACTTTATTAGTTCTTTTAATTTCTTAAAAAGATAATCAACTGTCAGAAGACATAAATTGAACTATAACGTTGCACTAAAAAATATTTGCGATACATCCTGAAAGAAAAAATAAATAAAATTGCATAAAAAACCTTATACTACAATCAGAATGTGAGGTTTCTATGTCTGATGGTTGTGTCCTCGCACCCCAATTTCTATTTTTCGAAACATGCTTGACAAGAAAATGTTGAGAAAAACATATATAACATCCATAATTCCACTCTCCATGTTTATTCTTTGGTTGAAATTAGGTAAACTTAAAGCCATTTACTCAAATTCAGCTCGTAATCTTTCGTTTCCATATATAAATACTTTATGATTTAGGTCACCGCGGTCCACCTAAACTTGGAGCCAATAAAAATCAACTTTTTTTCCCTAAAAATTAACCTCCAATAAAAATTTCCGATAAATATTTAGTTTTCAGAACTAGTTGCATTCCGACTTGAAGTGAAGAAGAATAAAGGAAGGAGTTGAAATGAAATCGCAGTGTTTTTGTTTTGACGTCTGCTAACTTTCCGTCTTAAAAGATTTGTCATTTTAAGATTAATTGATTTATCTATTCTGTGAAACCGGTGTTTCTTAACTGGATTTTAGATTTTCTTAATTATTATATTTTGTTTACTGAGTATGCTAACTTGCACAAAACGGTTTATCGGCTAACTGTTTCAGGATGGAGGAGTCATAAAACTTTTTATTAAAAAAACATAATGTGACCTACACGATCAAATTTCAATGGATAACCAGAATTTGTGGGTCATTTCTGCAATATTTATCTTGATTTTCATCTTATCCTTACAGTAAGTTTTCAAATTGTTTACTCAAAGCTAATATTTAAGTTACATTTTCACTTACACGATCCTTTTATTTGTATTGATATTTATATATTGCTAAAGAATTACAGAAATCAAATATCTACTGATTAAAAGTTTTTTTTATTGAATATTGACATCAATATTTGGTTGGCCATTGTGCAAAAGTAGAAGGCAAAACCAATATTTAATTTATTTGGAAATATTCTTAAAATCTATGGGGAAACTTATCTCTTTCCACCCTTTTATAATTGTGGTTACTACTTTAATAAAAAAAAACTTCAAGGAACTTCATTTTTCCTTTCATCAGACGGTTTTTGCGTAAACAATTTAACATAACTATTTGTTTAATGAAATCGAAATTCCACATAAAAACACAGATTAAAATGCATTGTACGGTTTTGACGACTTTTCTTAAAAAGCAATATTTGCAATGCTAACACGTTTTTGGCGACAAAAATTGGTTTTGTTACAAAGAACATGTGGAAATTTTCTCACTGCAGGGTTGTCGAAAATGGTAATTATATTTGCAGAAAAATCATAGAGACCGTAAAGTACATTTTAACCTAAAACCATATATCTTTTTTAATTATCAGCATTAAAAATTTTCAAGGAACAATTTATCCGCATTGCTAGATTAAAGCATGGTAAAATCTACAAAGTATTTTAAATTTGACAGTTGTTTGTAGCTACTACAGTTTGAAAAATATTTTTTGCAAACTCTTTATTCTATATATAGGACAATTATTTCAATCTGTATTTTAATTATGCTTTCAGCTTTGGTGTAAAACTTTTATCATGGTTATTATACAGAAAATATGGAGTGAAGTTAAAAGTTGGAGGCTATGGCTTCATGTGTTTTCGAAATATACATTTACAATTAAGGAATGGATTAAAATTGGTAAGTTTGTTATTAACCAACTATAAATATTGTAGCTCAATAGACAACACAATTATGTGGACTGTATAAAAAAAAAATATTAACACAAAAGGAGCAGCTCGGAATAGTCGTTTGAGGCACACGATTACACTGTACTTTTTTCAAAACGATTTTTCAACACAACTAGAAGTGACACCACCCCACCTGTTACCTCAGTACTGAACAAATATATTTAAATTTTAGAAATGCGCATAAAATGTTACATATAATGGAATATGCACCACTCCTCTCTATACAAGGCTTACGTAGCCTCTCATTCATAATCCTTCGATCTATGGTCTGTTACTCTGCCAAATGGGCCCTTATAACCTGCCTTTCTTGCAGTATAAAATTCAAATGTGTTAAGAAAACTAAAATTATTTTTCTGGATTTTTTTTATTGTTATTTTAAATATAATAAATTTCTAAAAATGCACAGGAACAGCACCTAGTAAGTAAAGATTATATTAAAAGTGATTAATTTTTTTAACTTACAAAAAAAGATGTTACATCTTTTTCTTTGAAGTAAATTTAAATCCAACAAATTAAAAACATCTATGTGGTCAACATGCATTTATTTAAGTAAAGTACATTTTTGTCAGCATTTAAATGGACTCGCAAATTAATATTTTAAAATGACTCTGGTCATTGCTTAAATTAGTTTGAAGTTAATTAACGTTAAAGTGTGATACAAATACAAATAATAAGGATCAATTACAGGCTCGAAGCCCTGCAATGTTGGTCTTCTTTATGCAACCTAACAATCCTTGAATACCGATCTAGTTGTCTTTGAAAAATACCTCCTGACAAATTAATAACTACAAACTATTTTTTTATCTATTATAAATCTATTTATTTATCTATTATAAAATAATGCTTTTTACCTCCTATTAAGTTGTGATTTGTATTACTTATACCCATGGCCTCTATTCCCGTTGGCTGTATTAAATTTTATGCCTTCACCAGCACTTGATTTGTTAAATTAAAATAGTTGAATAATGTCTCTCCTCCTAGTCCTCTAAAAAAAGAGTCTCTTGCTGAAACACAGGATCGAACCAGGAACGTTTAGAACTTCAGTCTAATGCTCTTCCAACGGAGCTATTTCAGCACATGCATGCAAGATATTAACTAAATCACTGGTTCCTGTATTAAATTACAAAAATTAAAATAATGAAATAATACAAAATGACACAATTTAGACTTGTGACACAATTTGCGGGGCCTAGAGCCTGAATAAAACAGTTATTCTGACTGGTCAAAATTTAATTTTAATAACTCTATCCCACTTGAAATATAAATGAAAAATATATTGTTAAATATATGAATTTAATTTCAACTTATTAAAATAAAATATACAGAGAGCAAAGGTATAAAAAGTTATTTTCAGTCCATGTTCATTGCCTAATCTGACTGGGACTGCAAATTTTTTATCAATATATTCCTCAGTAATTCCCCATGCTTAATAAGCATGTTCATACTAACAAGATTTGACTATAAAAGTTATGGTATTTATGCATTTTTTTGCATGTAGATTAACTTTCTATTTTTTATAGACTTGTATAATTTTCTTTCATAGGAGATTGAGTATCTTGGTCTTAGCAGCTACTTTTTTAATTCAAACTTAAAGTAAGTATTTTGTATTGCTAAATAAATAATCTTAATACATTAAGCAAACTAGTATATAGTTTTTGTTTTTAATTCATTATTTAAAAAAAAAATTTCATTAGTTGGGTTCTAAAATGGAGTTGTTTCTTTGTTATTCTATTAATATTGTTTTATATAATTTAAAAATTGCCCCTTTTCAAATCAATGTAGCCAATGCTTTAAAAAATCAACATTCAGCTCTGAACTGTGTTCTTCTGGGTTTTGAACCAAGGTCCTTGGAAGCAGGAGCAAGCAATCTTACCTCTCGACTAAAACGATCATCAGAGCCAAGAGAGCAAAGTTGTACCACCGTGCACTCCCCTTGCAGTGAATTGTGAGGAGCAACCGTCACATCTGTTTATGTGCTGTCACTTGGGATGTGGTGGTATATGAATTTGTCGTCAACAAATCATGTGACGCATTGTTGCTTGCAGTGCTTCATTGCCTACGATCGTGTGTTTTATTCATGATCATGTTGGTTGTGGTAGTTGTACAGAGATGGCACCATGAGTCTTTGTGGCTGTGCTGGCTAAATGGAGATGGCGCCACAGGCATTTCTAGACGGTTGCATGTGTTCAAAGTCCAGATGTCACCACTGGTAAACTGTGTTCTGCTGGGTTTTGAACCGATGTGGTAGTTACTATTACGGGTTAATTAAAAAACACTAATAAAAGAAAGAAAAGAAGAACAATAATATTAATCGTTGTTTAATTTAAGAATTTACCTGGCGTGATCGTATAGTTTAGAACAGACAAAAACACAAGACTAAAAATTGTGACCAAAAGAAAACAAATTTATTAAAACACTAAAATTAAAAAGGGAACGGAACACTTAAGAACCTTACAAAAAGCCAAACAAGTTAAAACTAAATAATTTAAAAGGGGGAGGGTAAACTAAAATTAAAAATTACTACCTTCAGCTGATTTCGTCGAGAGAGATGTGGCAGGAGATCAAGGCGAATACAATACGAGTGCCCCAAAAAAAAGAAAACATGGCCAAGCCGCTACGGCCACACTAAGTGTCCAAGATTGGGAGGTGGACGAAAAGGGGGGTGGTACTTGGCACATCCTTCGACGGAGTGTCAACTCCGATGTCAGCTTCAGAGGTGGTCGGTCAAAAGGCGTCAGCCAGTGGTGGTCGTCCAGCAGAGAAATCCAGTTCAGAGGTGGTTGGTGGATGGGACCTTCTCTGGGCGAGGATCACGGGCCTGACGGGTGATGGGGGAGGCGTCCAGGGCTGACATCAGAGGCAACGGCAGAGGACGGGAACATCCCTCTGGGTGCTACGTCGATGGGTGGCTGGGGTTATTGCAGTTAACCCGGCAACATCTACTGGAATGGGTGACTCTCGAGCATCGTTGAGGTTGGTGGCGGCGGTTACGTAATTCTTCTAACCCCGCATCAGCATCGGCGGCTATTGCACGATATTAACCCATCGGGTTTTGAAAAAGGACACACGGTCCGCGTTTATAAGACGGGAGCTACACTCCTGTACGTCTTGAGGCTTCGAAAGATGCGTTAAAAAGTCACGTCAAAAGGTGCGCTTTCCAATAAATCGCCAAAACCTCCTTGCCAGATCCCTCAAAACTAGCACATCAATTTTCCTCTCCGCCAATCAGAGAATTTAAAATTACAACTTCGGTTACAGTTAAACACAATTCCAGACCAGTACGTAAAACGGTCTCAAAAACACGAAGCCAAACTGACATACCAGACCCCAGATGTGTAACATGATACAGGAGGAGAGGCCGATGTGGGGACCCAAAAGGGTGGAAAAGACTCCAGACAGGGGTTATCACCCCATTTACAACTAAAAAGCTCTTAGGGGGTTATGAAAAAGGGGGAAATCTACGTTTGGGCTTAAATGGAATCAAAAGTGCAGGTTCCCAAGTACAAGTTTGACAATTAAATAGGATACATCAATATTACATAAATTAATTAATACAATTAGGGGAGTCTGAAATTAAATTAAATAAAAGAGGAATTAAAAATTAACCAATTATGGTTTTAACCATAACACCGAGGACCTTGAAAGCAAGAGCAAGCATTCGTGTACCACTGTGGCTACAGCTGCAATTCAATTCCTAATAAAAATTATATTACTATACTGATTAGAAAATTTACTAAAGCACTTTTTAAAATATTTTTACTCTTTATTTCCAGGAGTTTTGTGGTAATCTCTATTAATGACATTCGTTTACAAGGAGACACGGATTGGCTTGTGTCACGTAAACCAACAAAGACACAAAATGAGAGTAAAACTTCAACTTCTCTACCTGTGGGTTATATATCTATATTAAAGGTATGTATATTTTATATTTCAGAATTAATTCTATAAATAAAATAAGGGAGGGTGTTATTTTCAGAAAAAAGCATCTGTTTCGTCTAACAAATAATGAAAAGAGAAAGTTTTTTTTATGAAAATTTTTATTTTTTGAAGTTGGAGAGAAATTACAAATCAAAGTGTAGTTTTGTGCCAAAATTAGCATCTTTGATAATCAAATATGACTGTAGAATCAAAATAAATTAAGAATGGTATTGCGAATGAGTTCCTTTCCATTCATTCATTAGAAAACTTCAAAGCCTTAAAATGCAAAATTAAACTTTAAAAAAATGCTATTTTTAAAAATATACTTTGCATTTTTATGCATGATAATAATCAAACTAGATAGCTTTTCCCCCTGCTCGCTAATACTCACCATCCCACAAACACTACTCACTTCATGAGCATTAATGGTTTATCAAAATATGGCTTGCTGCAGTTTCAATATATGGGAACTTAATTTCCTTATGAAAAGCCTTTGCATCCGGAAGACATTTAATATTAAATTATAGGCCTATTTACTTTTTGGCAACACAACGATACTGCTTTATCCTACTGCTTCTACTACTACGATCTGAACATGTTTGTTTTCTTTTAAACTTTTTAAAGATGGATTTAAAAAATTTACAAAAGTTCTTTATATACAATGTTTTTCATGGAGATACACAGCATTTTTTAAATACCCATGATTTTTCAACCCGTTCAAATTTTCAGATGTGGATAGCTACTCATTGCTTCATAATTAAATGCTTATTATTTTTAAGTTTTGTCACACTCTAAATTTCATTCCCTTTCAAATGACATCTTGATAATAAAATTTGGTTATATAGTTTAGGAGGAGGAGTGACTGTCACAAAATGAGTTCTTGCCTAATAAATATATAGATATCTACTAACAAACTTAATGGAAAATGAAGCAAAATGTGTAGTGTTAGAAAAATTGAACTAAACCTGCAAAAAAGTTCATTTTTCTATCATAATCAATGAAGATAATGAACCATTTTAGTAAAACTATTAATACCAATAGCCTTTACTGCTAATCAAATACCTGACAAATACAATAAAAGTCTCGAGACCATTCAAGCAACAACAAAAAATTGCTTAATTTCTAAAAATGAGTAATATTTATAAGTCAATGTCGGAGAAAAGTTATGCAAAATGCAGAAAAACCTGTTTTCCAAACAGGTTTTTTTCTTTCATTCTGAAAACAGGAAATTCATAAGGTAAAATTATTTTGCTTTTGGGTGGAGGCAAGAAGAGCTGCTAATGTCCAGGAAACTTTGAGGAAGATATTATTTTCGAAAAGAAAAAGAGTGCGTAGAATAACACTGTTTACTTTATCGTTCCTGTTCACATTCAATATTGAAGATTTATTTAAATCTTCCCAAATTTTAAAATATAATTTTTTTAAGGTAACCTCTCAACCAAATTTATTGTAATTTTTTAGGTATGTTATATTTATTAAATAACTAAAAATCTCAAATGGTTATTTTTTACTTTTTTTTTAATAAAATCAAAGAATAAAACTAAAGAAGTAGCTTTATTCTTTGAATAAAGAATAAAATCATTTATTTTAGTCATATTGTCAAATATAATTTAATTTTTTTTGTAACGTTTTCATTTGTATATATTTAAAGAAAAAACAAGGATTTTTTATAGTTAAAATAATCAGATTACAACGCACAATTACAGATGTACAGATTACAACGCAATTTTATTTGCATAATATCAGTTTTAGCAAGTAGTATTTAATAATATTATTGATAAAAGTTAACAATGGCTAACCGTTTTTCTTTCTTCTAGTTTATTTCACTACATGTATCTAATGCATGTGTGATGCAATTAGGAAAATCTGATGAAGAATTTTTATTACACCTGTCATTTCAAGAGTTCAATTTATATTGCCATCGTCGGCGTGAAAGGTAACACAAGAAACACAAATATATTTTAACTGTTAACATTTTATAAGTTTTGTGACTGTTATTCTAGGAATTACTTAAAAGCTATTTTGTTAACAAAGATAGTATGCAGTAAAATAATATTAAGATTGTGTTTATGGTTTTCAAATATTTTTTTGCATGAACTCCAACTTTAGTTTGTTCATGTTTGTGAATTTAAAACATCCTTTTCCTTTTGTAGAATTCAATTTAATATAGCTGTGTTATCTTCAACTGTGAAAGTTTTTAAGCATTTGTCTTTAGTAAGTATGTTATTTATTGATTTTTTTAATGCTTATTTTGTATCAGGTTACTTTTAAGTAAAGTGATCCAGCCAGTCAATTTTGAAAACTTTTAATGTTTATTATAAATTTATTTGTCTTAATATTAAAAATATTTTTCTATATTTTTGTTATGTATGTCAATTTACAATAACATTAATTGTTCATAAAAAGATTAACATAAAACCTTTCATAAAATTCATAAAACCTTTTTTTTTCATATAATATATAAAATAGTGATAAGATTTAACTTGCATTTTAGGATCAAGAAAAGCACCATTCTACAGAAGCATGTATTTGCCACTTTGCCTCAAACCTTCATTTATCGGTCGAAACTGACTTGTCTAAAGATATTGAAATTCAGGTATAACTGAAATAGTTTTTTACATCCAGTAGACAATAATAATTGCTATTATTTATGTATTTAACATAATTTATATTTTGTTCTTTTTAGTTTGTTGGCCTTAATATATCTGAACCAGAATTAATGTTATATGAAGGTAAACTAAATTATTATAAAGGAAATTTGTATATGATATTTTACCACTTGTTACTTGAAACATTATTGTCTTGTATTCATAATGAACACTGTATTCTAAAACTTATGAAGTTAAATTACAAAATCATGCTATTCCAATGCAATCCAGATTTTACATTCTTGAGTTGCGAGTTAAAAAATAGTGTAATATTAAATCCAAGTTGAATTAAAAAAAACAAACATTATACATTTAAAAGAAAATCAAACCTAAAAAAGTAATACAGTTACCCTTATTACAATAACCTCTGGATGTATTAACCCCCTTTATATAATGACCCCCCACTTGAAATCCTAATCAGTTGCTTAGTTTATGATTAAATAAGTTTTTTTACTCGTTACAATGACCTTTTTGTTAAAACATCTCTATTTATATTGGTAAAGTGGTCAATATATATTCAGGGTCTACTGCATATGAAATGATAAACTAAAAAAAAAAAAAAATATTGTATAATTTGTATAATACTGAAGATATTTTATACAAGAACATAACTTTTTTTAACGAAATCTAGTTTTGAAATACATTTTCATACTTTATTTGCCAAACTTGGAAAAAAAATTAAAATTCAAAATATTTGCATTAATACTATTATTAAATTGTTACAGGCTTTTCAATCACAAAATTTAAAGATTATGCTCTAAATGGTTTACAAGCTAAGAAGCATTCAGAGACTGAAGCTTTTAAAGAACCTATACTACCTGAGATTGCTAATGAAGTTCAAGTAGACAATGAGCATACTAGTGAAAATCCTTTGGAGCTCAAAGAAAAATTTAAGAAAATCCCAAAAGTAAATATTTAAAAAATAATTATGCATGTGACATTTTATTTTGTATGATAAACTTAAAAAATTATTTTTGTTTTGTGAAAAATTCTTTATACATGATTTGAAAGTTACTTCTGAGATTTATTTCAAACCTTTTTATCTGCACAGTTTAAGTTATGGTTTCTTATAAGTCCTTTAAATAGAACATGTTTTTAAAGATAAGGTACTGAAATTTTTTTACTATAAATTGTTCTATATAAATGTTCTATTTTCATTAATATGTTTAATATTAATTCTTTATAATTCTTATTTTTTAATATAATTCTTAATTTTTTAAGACATTTAATGTCAATATCGATCAGATCTACTTGTGTTTTGGAGTAATCACAATAATCAGTTTTTTTGTCACACATCTCTATTGATTTACACAATAACTAAAGTTTTTAATTATTATGAATGAAAAGGAATTTGTTTATTTAGGATGTTTAAAAGTATTAGCAGTTGAATATCTATCTGAAATTGTAAAAATATCTTTTTATATATAAAACTTTGATGGAACTGGTTTATATATATATTTTAATCACACAGTGCCACGATATTTTAATCCAATTTTAATAAAATGTATGTCCATGTCTGGTTACAAATTCAAATCTGGAATCATGATACACTACCGCTGTTTATTATAAAAGGTGTTTGTATTCAATATACACTTAATATTAAACATAAACAACTAATATAATAAAATTAACTAATGGAATGATTTTTCACAGATTTCAGATATTTCTATTGACTCATTCTCTGTTAAAGTAATGATGAAAGGTGGTCACAGGTAATAAATCTAATTTTTAAATTTACAAGCCGTTATTAAGACATTACTTTCAGTAGCTGTAATATGCCATAGATTTTGGTGTAGTATTTTTTTCTGTAAAGAAAATGTATTATCAAAAGCCATAAAGCATAATTTTAATATATGTATTTTGAATGTGAATTAAGGCCCACAAAGTGTTGTTAGAAAAAGAATATGTTCATAATTAGAGGAGTTACGTCCAACCAAAGATCGCTGTGTAAAAGAAGCTACTTTCCTGTAAAATTGGGATGTTCTAAATGTCCTCATGTTAGTCATGGTGTGGAAGTTTGGAGAATGGAATGGCATCTCAGGTGTTGTCTCGCATCTTCCTATCTTTCCTTTGGAGTAGATCCTGAACCATAATAGCTCATTGTGTAGCTCTAGTGTAACAGTAATGGACCATAAAAAATTTGATTAAACATTTTTGCATCAGTTTGTCTAACAATATTTCTTTAAATAGCTCTTCAACTTAAAACTCTCGAGAAATATTTTATTATCAAGAAATTAAGAATATGTTTTTTAATTTTATGAAATAGTGACAGATTTAATATGCATCTTTGCATCACATAATCAATGATCATTAGTATAATAAAGAAGATGTGCAAGCTAATAAGTAATTTAATATTATCATCTATTACTAGCTCCTCAGCTGTTGATAATCAACTAACAACTTTTTTAACTATCATACTCACAATTCAGTTTCATGGAACAAGATAGTATTTTTTGTATTTCACGGCTCAATGCCAGGAACTTTTATCTTTTTATTAGTTGCCCAAACTTCGAAAATGTTATATTGACATTAAGTTATGTAAAATAATAGTAAAACATAATAATATTTAGAATGTGCAAGCATCAGATTTAAAATATATGTTTATAAAATCTAACAAGTCATTTCTTTTTCATAGGATATTTAGTTTTGGTGTTAAATTTATTTCATTACACCTTGAAGTTGGAGAATTTTCAGATAATGAAATTCTTCCTGCCATTACCTCTTCAATTGAAATAAAAGAAATTTGCGCAGCAAGTGATCATGTTCAATTTGGACAGCTCATGAAATGTAGACTTGAATTAAAAGTGAGACATTTATTGCATAGCAACACACTTATTATTTTTCAAATGTCTATATTGTACTCCTTTTAAATTTTATTGTAGAGATATTGTATGATCATCCTTTAATAATATGTTGTCTTATGATGTAGCATTTAAAAATATTTTGTATAAATTGAAATCACACATGTATTCAAAATAAATTTATGAATCAAACTGTTGTAAGTTCGTAAAACATTGTATCTGTAATCGTGAACCATTTAACGTAAATGTATATAAATTTCAGGTTTGTGATAAGCTTTTGGATGTGAAATTCAACCTTTCATTGTTGCACATATTATATCAAAAAGAAGTATTACACTACTTTTTAAGTGCCCTGCTACTTAACAATCAGGTAGTCCAGACAAGACAAGAGCCTAAAAGTAAAAGGTATTTATTTCATTTTGCTATTGATGTTTTCTAGTATTTTTAATGTATTTACATATTATCTCAACCATTTTAATATAAAGTGGTGATCAAATGGCTATTCATTTAAAATAAATAGGAATGCTTTTAATGAAAAGTTAACACATTTATATGGAAATCATTCAGCTCCATGTAAAAACGTTTGAACTAGTCTCTAGTTCATTTCTATTACATTTCCTATGATAATCATTTTCATGTCTATTCATTCAGTACTTCATGTCTATTTTTTCTGCATGAGTATGTCATGTTATGTGACTCACTAGGAGAGGAAATGAGTATAAGTCTTTTTTAAGAATACCATCATTATTCAGCAAAATATAGTATCAATGCAATAATTTAATTCTACTATAGTAATATGTGGTGAGATTTGGAAATTATTGAAGTGCATGATGAAAAGAAAATATATTTATTTATAGAAGCTCTTATGAATAGCATGTAAATGTATAAATAGCTAGTTAGGTTCTGGAATGAAAATATGCATGACAACAAATTCAACCAATCACAAGTCTTTAAAAGATGATGCAATTGCTTTGGACAGTTGAGTAATGTAAAAACATTCATTTCGTCACAATAGTGTAGGTGTAAAAATAAAAGTAACGAATTCACCATAATACCTTTTTCAATAGTAGATAGAACCCACAAACCAAGGAGAAACATTTCTAAAGCAAAAATAAATGCAAGTTTCTAGTTAAATCTCACAAGCTTCTAGTTACACTCCACGGAAAGGGATTTTTCCCTTATTTAAAATGGAATCAAATCCAGTGTAGCTGCTTTCAAGGTCATCTAGTAATAAGGGGAGCGCTTATTTTTTAATTTCCTTTCGCAATTCGCTAAAATTTAAATTCTTAGGGTATAAGACACCCCTTGCAAGTACTTCATGTCTATTTTTCTGCTTGAGTATGTCATGTTATTTGACCCACAAAAAGTTTAAATGATTCATTCCTGACAGAAGTTTCTACAGATGAAAAATCTCTGGAAAAGGACTCTGGAGATGCTTTATATAATATAGTAACCACAATTGTAAGTTCCTGTGTTTGTATGAGTAGCGTTCGTGCTCCCAGTTTTAAAATAAACTTTTATTTGTTCACAATTAGCTTTAATTTTAGCTAAAAGATATGTTTAGTGTAAAAAAAATTGCATATTTTAATTTTAAAAGTGATTAAAAAACTAAATTAAATACTGAGGTGATCAACACCGCTATTGAATCACCCTATTACCCCCAGGAGTAGCTCTAGTGCTCGTGTTCATCTGAGTAGCTCTATTAGTCCAAGGTTAAGAAGAAATGCAATTGTCCCACTCCTAACAAATAATAACTGTCTCGTACCTCTCTTCTAAAATATGTACAACCTACTTTTATTAAATATGTAATCTTATTGACAGTAGTAAATTTTAATTGTAAAATTTTATCATAGGAAAAGATCCCTCAAGGAACTGCTCAATGGATATAAAATCAAAAGTACTGTTGGGGTTGAAGATGTTTGTATTTCATTTGAAATTCCAGAACATGAGACTTTTAGTTTCGGATTGATTAAAGGCCAAAGCACATTAGAACATTTTATTAGTTTACAAAGTAAGTAAATTTCCATTAAATAAGGGGATTTTCTATGTAACCACTTATACTACTTATAGCTGCTACTTATAAGGACATCGTCTTTAGTTATGCTATTAAGTCTAAATTTAAAAAAAAAAATAAGCGTTATTACTCTAATAACCGAAGGGAATCCTTTATTATTAGAAGAGTAAAAGCCCTAATGTAGAATTTTTACTGCAAAAGTAGTTAGAGAAGTTGGGCAAATTTTATAATTATAGACATTAATTTATTGTGATAAAAATGTATTTTTGAATTGTTAATCAATAAATAATCTCAAGTTTCACAAATTTGAGATAATATTTTAACATGGAAAGTAATTACACTATCCTAAAAAAATTAACAGAAGTTTCTGTGATATAAAAATTTATTTAGATTATTAAAGTCGCTAAAGTTTTTTTTTGCTTTGTTCTTATTCATTCTATAAATATTATTTTTGCTATTTTTTTTCAGATATTCAAGGAAAATCATTGCAAAATGTGTCTTTGAGTGGCGGCTCAAGGTATGAAACTGTGCACAATTTCTTTACTAATTTATTAAAATATCATTCATTGCGTTTTATGTTATTTTTATGTCAAATTTCAGATTTAATTTATGTTTTTAGAACATTGTAAGCTATAATTTAACCCTCTGCTGGAGCTGGATGACTTAAATTTTCCAAGAATTTCTAGTTTTTGCAGCAATACACATAAACTTTAAATTCATCAAAATATTCGAAATTAAAATATTTTTCAAAGCTAAAGCTTTGGGGTGTTTTTTGGAAGCTATATCTGTTAAATAATGAAAATATATATATTATACATGCTTTGGAAATATAATTTAAACTATTTTGCAAAGAAACCCACTTTCTAAATGTGCCCTTTTTCTAAATGCTTAGTGGTCAAAGGGTTAAAAACATAAAATTTTATTTTTAGATACATTAATTATTTGAACTGTTTAAAACTATTTTATTGTAAAATGTTCTCGATGTTGTAACGGTCACAATTTAAGATATAATATTTTTTTTAAGCTCTGTATTATTTTTATAGTATACATTTCTACTTATACTTTTATTGAGAGTTATTATTAACATAAATAAATCAAGATATAAATATCCAATTTTTTGCAATTATAATATTGACTTAAAGCATATTTCAATTATAACATTTAAACTCAAAAAATTCTATTTTAGCTTGGAACTGCTGCTTGAAACCCTATACTTAAAACTTGGCGATGTGAACTTTAACGAATTTGGAATGCTGAAAAGATATCACTATAGTTATTTCCCCATTTCTATAGGAATGATGTTATTGAAGGTAAAGTTTTGTTTATTGTACAAAGCATAAAACCCCATTCAGAAATTCGTATTTTGCTTGTAATTTTCGTTCTAATCTCTTTAGGTGAGGAACAATCAATCGGATATGTGCGTCGAATGCATGTTTGACGGTTGCCACATGCAGTGGTGCCCAGTTTCTAGTCAGCTTGTGCTCTATCTTCTGCAATATAAGAAGAAATGTCTCCCAAGGGGCCATATTTCAAAAGAGGAAGATAGCACCGCAGAATCTTTAGAATCACCAAAAATAGTTGAACCTAAGAAGTCTTACTCCGTTGAAGTCAATTTCAGGGGTCTCAATCTCTTTGCTCTGAATGACTATAATACAGGAATTGCATTTAGAGCTGACTTGCTGAAGCTAACTTCTTGCAAAGAGAAGGCAAAAGTATTAGTTGAAGGCTTTAAGCTGTCCTTCTTAAGTGCTCCCATTAAAGTAAGTTTTTATGTATTCTGAATATTTATCTTTCATTTATTGAAATTGAAATATTATTTTTAACAATCATTTGTCTATATTTTTTATTGTCTCAAGAAAAACCTTTTTTTGGAAATATTCAAAGTTTTATTATGACAACATCAAAATATACATGCTAAATGCTATATTTAAAAAAAAATCTGTATAAACTAAATGCAGTTTTAGGAGTGCTGTTTAATTTGTTATATATATATATGTATGTATGTGTGTATATATATATATATATATATATAATGTTCTGGACTCAATTTATATTTCTCCTACCAGCTTTACATCATTGAAGCAAATGTATTTTCCACCATACCGAGTAATTTGTTTGCAACTCTAGTTTTTGATATTTCTAATGGTGTTTCTTTTATAGCTATAAATTTATTCTTCAAGAGAATGCTTTTCGTTATATATAAAAATCATAAATAAAACAAATATGTATTACAAAGCTATTTATTGTAACATAATTGCCTTTTAAAACTTTTTTGCTTTTTTTAAAAACTTTTAGGCATGTCATTTAAAATTTTTGATTTTACATCTTAGTAGATCATTGCTCTAATGCCAATATCTTGAGTATCTTTTTTTAAAAATACAAATTTATCACTTTATTGTGATATGAAAATATCCAAGCTTAATATTTCGCAGAAGACTCAAATCTCAATCTTTCATTGCTACTGCTCTTTGTCTTGTGAATGAAGAAATATGCTATGTTATCGTATTATTGACATGTAAAGTTGTGCAACCCAATAGGACTCCATATCCAATAGGACTTCATAATTATAAATTATTGTTCCTAATACTGATATATGATTTCTTAAAATAACTTATATTAGTTCAAATGTGTCAATAGTTAAATATTTTAATACTGAAAGCAAATTATAAATATAAATTTGCAGTCAAAGTTTTAAAAGAAATGTTATGGTTAAAACCATAATTGGTTAATTTTTAATTCCTCTTTTATTTAATTTAATTTCAGACTCCCCTAATTGTATTAATTAATTTATGTAATATTGATGTATCCTATTTAATTGTCAAACTTGTACGTGGGAACCTGCACTTTTGATTCCATTTAAGCCCAAACGTAGATTTCCCCCTTTTTCATAACCCCCTAAGAGCTTTTTAGTTGTAAATGGGGTGATAACCCCTGTCTGGAGTCTTTTCCACCCTTTTGGGTCCCCACATCGGCCTCTCCTCCTGTATCATGTTACACATCTGGGGTCTGGTATGTGAGTTGAGTTCGTGTTTTTGAGACCGTTTTACGTACTGGTCTGGAATTATGTTTAACTGTAACCGAAGTTGTAATTGTAAATTCTCTGATTGGCTGAGAGGAAAATTGATGTGCTAGTTTTGAGGGATCTGGCAAGGAGGTTTTGGCGATTTATTGGTAAGCGCACCTTTTGACGGGACTTTTTAACGCATCTTTCGAAGCCTCAAGACGTACAGGAGTGTAGCTCCCGTCTTATAAACGCGGACCGTGTGTCCTTTTTCAAAACCCGATGGGTTAATCTCGTGCAATAGCCGCCGATGCTGATGCGGGGTTAGAAGAATTACGTAACCGCCGCCACCAACCTCAACGATGCTCGAGAGTCACCCATTCCAGTAGATGTTGCCGGGTTAACTGCAATAACCCCAGCCACCCATCGACGTAGCACCCAGAGGGATGTTCCCGTCCTCTGCCGTTGCCTCTGATGTCAGCCCTGGACGCCTCCCCCATCACCCGTCAGGCCCGTGATCCTCGCCCAGAGAAGGTCCCATCCACCAACCACCTCTGAACTGGATTTCTCTGCTAGACGACCACCACTGGCTGACGCCCTTTGACCGACCACCTCTGAAGCTGACATCGGAGTTGACACTCCATCGAAGGATGTGCCAAGTACCACCCCCCCTTTTCGTCCACCTCCCAATCTTGGACACTTAGTATGGCCGTAGCGGCTTGGCCATGTTTTCTTTTTTTTGGGGGGGCACTCGTATTGTATTCGCCTTGATCTCCTGCCACATCTCTCTCGACGAAATCAGCTGAAGGTAGTAATTTTTAATTTTAGTTTACCCTCCCCCCTTTTAAATTATTTAGTTTTAACTTGTTTGGCATTTTGTAAGGTTTTTTTAGTGTTCCGTTTCCTTTTTAATTTTAGTGTTTTAATAAATTTGTTTTCTTTTGGTCACAATTTTTAGTCTTGTGTTTTATTTTTGTTCAAAACTATACGATCACGCCAGGTAAATTCTTAAATTAAACAACGATTAATATTATCGTTCTTCTTTTCTTTCTTTTATTAGTGCTTTGTTTTAACCCGTAATAGTGACTACAACAGAAATCAGAAAAAAAAATGCCAAAATATATTATTAAGGATATGGCTCAATCTTGTCCTGTATGAGTCTTTGTTTCCCTTTTAAATATATTTAAAATTTTATTGACTTGTTCATAAACTTATATTAAGAATTTTATTTAAATCTATTAACTTATATGCTAGTATTTATATGCTTAACTTATATGCTAGGACTATATAATTATAACTAACTGAGATATATAACTTATATGTTAGTACTTAATATGCTATTATATATACTTTAATAAAATATTCCTTGTGCTCAAATACTTTTAACTATGAAATTCAAGGTTCAACTCATTAGATTGGCCAATGCATTTGTTTTAATTATATAATTATATTTTGCATGTTTATAGTTTCAAAATCCTTTTTCACTTAGTGTATTGTACTATTTTAGGTCTATCAATGCATCCGAGCATCAGAAGTAAAGAACTTTGATGTTTTTGTAGAAGATGCATCCGTTGTCTATTTACTAAAATCTAAGGTAAACAAACTGAATGCTATTTAATTTTGTTAATCCTCATTTGAATATGGCTCTTTGATTTGGATGCCTTATTTTGCAGGATGCAACTATTCGAATATCTGAAAATATGTATATAAATTGGCATACCACTTTACACATGACTATCTTCACACTTGCACAAGAATGGGCTGCTTTTAAAGCAATCTTTGTGAGTTCTTATACAGATGCTAAAGGTACTGAACAGTTTTTACTGTATAATAATAATTATCCTTGTACAATTAACAATATGTTATATCCAATTGTTTGTTTTTAGATGCATTGGATTCTCAATCTACGGAGAATTCTGACTCAAGAACAATAGGCAGCAAATTGTCCAATACATTCTCTTTATGCTTACAAGCAAAAGGTCATTTGGATGTAGGCTTTGTACTTTCTAAAAATCACAAGTAAGCTAGTCCCATTTATACTTTATTGTATTGAAAATAAGGCATCCCTTATGATTTTTTACTACTTTTAACATCTCTGTAAACTACTATAACTAATATAAGGGTAGTTTCCAATATATAAGGCATAGCATTTAAGCTTGGCTGAATGTTTCAAAACAATAGTTTTATCTAATGAAATTTGACAACTCAAATTGTTGCAATTACTTTGAGCATTTGAAGTTTTAATAAGTTATGCTAAGTCTGATTCCATGTGTAAAATTGAGTGAATCAAATCAAATAAATTTTATTTCAATATATTTATATTGATACAATTTCTGAATAGCTTTAAATACCACTTTTGAGTTATTTGAGCATTACACATTTAAATTCACTTAAGGGTTACTAATCTCTCTTCAACACTAAATTGTTCATTTAACTTACTGAATTTATAATTATTTTTCAGAGTGATGTTTTCATCAAATGACATTAATCTGAACTACAATAATCAACTGACTTCTGCTAATTCTGAGGAGCTAGTTGTGACATTTGATAATCATGAAATATTTACATTTGAGGTAAGAATAAAAGTAGTATTTTTACTACCTAACTTAAAATATTTTTTATAATACATTTCTTGAAAATTATTTTCTGTTATAGTTGCATATTCTATTAATTTTACTATTACAATTGAATTCATTATACTGAATGACCTAATATATATGTTTAACAATTTAAATATTTCTGTAATATTTGCTTAAACTTTTTTCTAAAAGTTTTGATTAAATGAATGTAATACATGTGAATATGTGTGATTTGCTTACTAAGATTTCTAAAACAATTATCCAATCAGCACGTATGGTTAGTTGTCTTTTACACAAACTTAAATGCCTGACTTCTAGTGTTTTATTATATTTTTTAATATTCAATAAGAACTAACCAACTCATATAAATCGAAAGGCATGATGGTTAATTGATGTCCATGCTTATTTAAATGCTTTTTTAATGGGTATTATATTACATTTTTTCATGATTGTATTTTTTTTATCCATTAATAAAGGATCATCTAAATAAGAAAACTAAAAGACTTTTTCACCCAGAACACTCTTTATTAAAAAAGATATTATTTTTTTAGGCCAGTTGAAAAGTGAATTCATTTTAAATTATAATATACAAATATTATATTACAAAATGAAAACTAAGTTTTAAGAGAACTATAAATAGTTAATGTCATTTCCTTACTTATTATAAAATTTTAAATAAATATTAATTGAAAAAAAAAATCTTGTTTCTTTTAAAGAATGCTTTTTTGGTCTTTTGTATGCATACTTATGTAATTTTTTATTTGTAGAAAGTATTGGTTTCATTAATGATGGGTAATGAGCTTTGCCGTCAGAGCTTTGATGAACTTGAACTTACTAATAACAGACTTTTGTAAGATATTTTTAGCTTTCTTTTTGATTAAATTTTGATAAATAAAATATAGTGTCACAGACTTATTAAATTGCATCTCAAATTTTAATTTATAATTTTTATTTAATTAGGAGTATACATTTTGAAGCTGTGAAATTTTTGTTTCCCTACAAATACAATTTTGCTGAATGTTTTAGTGAAGAAGTGAGTAATTTTGTTTTATAAAATGTATTTAATTTAAAAAAAAAAATATTTTTATGAAAGTTATTTTATTTATTTATTGACAACATGACACATAACTTATAAATATTTTAAGCAAGTAGTTTTCATTAATATGTATTTTACAGTTCATTAATATCATCAAGTGGCTGAAGTTGCTACATAAAACAAAGAAAACTCCCTTCACTTTGAACAGTAAACTGCCTCCAGATCTTCATATTGTTTGCAAGGTAAGTGCAGGTGAATGCTCTGTCATTGTTATTTATTTCCTCCTTATTTATTTGAATTTTAATATTTATATTAAAAAAGTTTTGGGGGCAAGCCAACATCTGGTTGGAAGAGTGATGATCTTGTAGATGGAAATTCTCGCAGTAGTTCAATCCTCACCATGTAGATGGTTTTGTGTGCACACAAAATCTGTTGTGTTTCAAATCTCTTCACAATTAGTGGTGTGTGATGTTTGAATAGTAGGAGGCCACCTCAGATGTTGCCTCTCTCATTTGACCATTGTTCAAAATTACAACTGAGTCTACCACAGTCTTTCCTCGGTGATAAAACCATCCCCAATAGAAAAAAATTGTCTCTAATACAATATTAAACCAGCTAAAAATTAAACTTTTTTATGTTTTTTTTTTTTTAAATTGTTTGCATTTTTTTTTAATAGTGCTTTTTTTAAGGTAACATATTAGTATATTTGATTTAAAAAAAATTGCCATGTCAATCAGGTAATTACATAATGTACTTTTCGAGGATTTTTTTTAGTGAAGATTTCAGTTGATTAAAATACTTATTTTATCATTTAGTTAAATGTTAATAGTTTGGTTATTTGTTTTTATTTTTGTAACTTGTATTAAATGCAATTTCCATCTTAGCAAGATTTTATGTAATTTGTATAATATCTCCATTTTTAATACTTATAAAGTACAACATTTTCTAATATATTATGAATTTTTTTAAAGTTTTCTAATGTTAAATCTTAGCTTTATTATAATAAAAAATTATGTTCTTTATGAAATAGAATAATAACTTACATATTATTTTCTTAGGTCTGGACAATAGAATTAGAAGATGATCCTTTTGAAGTTAAATTACGGGACAATTGTGAGGTAGGTATTTAATTAAAAACCTTCATTTCTCTTATATTCACACTTATTGCAAAGGAATCAGTCTCAACTAGTAACTAGTCTATAGTAACTTGCAATATTATATCAGGTGTTCTCCAACTTCTTCGAATAAAACCAACTTTCTTTGTCTAACTTGTGGACAAACAACTGAAAATATTTAAAATAAAGAAGAAAATGATTGTACTTATTTTTATATATATATTTTTTTAATTTGGAATATATTTGCTTTTTTCGGATTATTTTATTACAATAAATGTTTTAGTTCTTTTAAAAAAAATTATGTTGAGTATTTTGTAATTTTTTTTATAAAATATTTTTAAAAAACTACCATTTAAAAGTTTTATTTGATATTTTTTATAGTTACTTGAAGATGAATACCATGAAAGTCTAAAGAGGAAAAGAATGTTAGATGAAAAGATTGAAAGTTTGCGAAGAACAAATTTGTTGTTGCAAAGTAAATAAATCCTGTGCACTTTTAAGTTGAAAATTTAAAACTTGTTATATTTGTTAAATTTATATTTCTTTATATAATCCATACTTAAATTAAAAATATATTGAAAATTTATTACCGATAATATTTAAAATAAAACTATCCTTTTGTTTTTAACACAGATGAAAAGATTAATTTGCTTTATTCAAAATTGGCAAAGAAGAGCGCTGACATATACATTCAAAGGTCTCAGCAGCTGTATCAAAGAGGATCCATGCGAACTTCTCTCTGCACCTGGTGCCTAGAAGATGTTGATATTTTAGCGATTGCAGACACTTCTTACCATGGAACTGAGAGAGTTTTGAATCGAATGAAGGAATTAGATGCTGAAAGGTAACACATTTGCATAAGTTAATTATTTTACTTTTAGTTTAACAGAAACTTTTGCAGGGGAATAATTTAATATATTAAATATATTTATTGTGTCTTCACAGTTAATTCTTTTATTAATTAAAACATCATTGTCATAATTTATATAATACAGTAAAATCCGTTTATAACGATGCCGGGTATAACGATTCCGGATATAACAATCAAATTATGATGGTCCTTGAACATCGCTATAAGTGTTTTTTACTGTATAATTAAAGGAGATGTTTGTAATTACATTAATTTATTGGTTAAATGCATGTCTAGTGCTCCATACACATAGTAATAGTCCTTTATAAACATTTTTTTTATTAAAGAACTTAAAAGTGAATTTTTTAAAATTTAACTTGTTTTTTAGTCCATACCCAGAAGAAGGTCTGGAGTTTACCACTCTATGGGCAAGAAAAGTCAGGTGTTCTCTCACTTCTTGGACATGGCAAATGAGGGATTTCCCACAAATGACCTTGAATATCAGAGAGCTGCATCTTTGGGGATTTTTAATTGGAGCTGAGCAAGAAGCATCGCATAGAGGTTTGCATAGCTTTTATGAAAAACTTTTAACTGCAAAAATGCTTTCCCATTGATGTATGTATTTATACTAATCAAAATGCTTTGTAATGCTAGATATAATAATCAAAATATTACAAATAACATGTATATTATTGCAAATGAAATGTAAAATATGTTTACCTGTGAAGGTCGTCCTTCACTTTGTATCAAGTGGCTATTTTCGAAAAGTGATGCACCTTAATTTTATTTGTCTCGTCTTTGAAATAATTTTATTTTCCCTAATACCCGTTGCTTGTATTGTTTTATCCACTTGTCTTAGCAAAATATATTATATTCTGTTTATTTAAAGAATTAGTTTATTTGAAAGATAACTCTTGTGTTTAAAAATGGGTATGTTATTATAAGTTTTGTTGAACTCTTTTTACAGCTAAAAGATCCGCAACAGTTGAAATAAATAATCCTTGGAGCGATGCTACAGTGGAGAGAAGCATGCCATCTTTGAAGTTTTATCATGACTTGACATTTGGTTTGTGCATTTTTATGAATTTTTTTTATATCTAACTTTAAAAAAAAAATCCATTATAAAGTTTTAGTTTTTTTTTCTTTTAATATGATATATTTCACTTTACACCAATTCTACATTTTAGTAAGTTTTAATTATGTATGAAGCTAAATGAAAATCTACTTATATTTTATATATAGTCTAAAATTTGGCTTGCTTAAATACGAAATATGTAGGTATATCAAGTAACCCAACAAAAATGGCAATATTTATATAAAATCTTAACAAATATTTTTTTTATATATGCTATGCAATTTTCAAATATTGATGATTGTGTTGAATTTCATATATATTAGAAGTTTAGGGTGCTTGCTACTGATATTTTTATTTAACGTTAGCTAAGTTTACTGTTTATATTTGAGGATATGTAAGACATAGACATCTTATTCTACTGTTTCTATTTGCAGATATGGAAGAAATGTCTATGGCTTATGGCCCTAGCTGGGAACCTGTTATGGCACAGATTAGTTTAGCCATGGAATTCGTTAGTCGGCCATCGTTGGATCCTAGTCCAGCATTACCTTGGTGGGATAAAATGCGTCTTTTGTATCATGGTAGACTAACTTTAATATCACAACATCTAAATATGTATATGCGAGCATCTCTTGATCCATATAATACCACAGAACACATGGAAATTTCATGGACTGAAGTTTTCATTGAATGGACAAATGGTAAGTAGTATTTAAATAATGTTCAAATATGTTTAGTAATGCATATATTATATACATAATTGTCTTGTTATATTATATATTTTTAAGTGTTAATAAAGAATTATGAAAAAAAAATGCTGCTATGTTATACAAAAAGCATTTTTCTTTTCAAAGATGCTGTATATTGCTTTATTAAACTTTTAAATTCCAATTTTACATCAACTTCAGACCTAGCACCAAAATATATTTGTCTTAGAAGAAAAAAATTGCTTAATATATGTTTACCATAAAATCGAGTATTTAATTAAGAGTTTTCATTTTTAAGTAGAGTTTGGCTATCCTCTTCTGTAGTTTATAAAATAAGTTATTCCTAATAAAATATGCAATTTTAATCAACCAATTCACTGTCATTTAGATAGCTATCACCCCCATCCATTGGACTGGTTAAATATATATTCTAACGTATTCCATTCAGGAATTCTCTACACATGGTTACAATTTAAAATTTAGAATAGTTAAAATATTTGTATTATATATACGATAAGCGAATAATAAACATGTCATATTTAAGGTTCCTTGTGTTAATAACTCTTTTTCAATAAAAATACTCTATAGTTTTGATAAACATAAATATTTTAGGTAAAGTTTTGACTAAAGGAGATTTGGATATGTATGTCCATACTGCCTCAAAATATGATGAAATCCGAGTGTTACATATTCCACATTTAAAGCTTAGGTGTGTATTACTTCCTTCATTTACTAATGATTGCTGTTGATTATTTTAAACTGTATTGAAATATATTATGTTAAAGCACTGTCATGTTTTCCTATAAAGGATTCAATATTTTTGCTACAATGTTTTTATTTTCAAAGTAGATCAATTGAAAAAAGTATAAATTTAAATAATTTTAATATTTTTAATTAAAATAATGTTAATGTTTTTAATTAAAATAATCTTAATATTTTGAATTAAGATAATTTTTTTATTTTGAATTAAAATAATTTTAATATTAAAAAAAAAAATCAGGAAAAAAAAAATCTTAGAAGATTTTTAAAGTCTTAAATTTGCAGTTTAAAATAATATTCAAATTGTCTGAAAACACAACTAAAAAGTTATTACATGCATTTACTTTCAAAATTCGTTAGGATTCGTGAATTTAAATACTTACAAATTCCAAACTAATAATGCTGCTAAAGAATATGAATATATATATATTAATAGTAAATATTAATTAAGTGTTATATTTTTATAGCGTTAATTTCAATTGGTTATGCCTTGGAAACCCTTATGATCATCACAATGTTATGCCTTGTGCTCCAGATAAAGTTCCAGAATATTCAATAAATCAGGTAACAAAGTTCATTTAACACTTTATTTATAAGTGACTGTTCAATCGATATAATCAAAGGATCTTTTGTCCGACATTTATATTTACATCTAAGACACTAAAAAGTTAAGATTGAAATAATTTAAGTATGTTTTATTAAGGATTGTAGTAATGCAATTTACATATTCTTTGGTAAGTTAAGTAATTTTACTGAAAAATTTGCTATTATAGGGACATAAAATTAATTCAAATTGTAAAATCTTAGACCTTGTTCTGAAGTTTTTTTTATTATTTTGGGTTATATTTGATATTATAATAACTTGCGTTATATTTTTAATAGATTTTATTTTTAAAAAATTTGTGATTATATTAAAAAAACAATTACATCAATTGATTATATTGAAAAAACAATTGCATCAATTGACAAATTTGTTGTATTAGTTATTAATCTAAGGCTGAATTTAATAATTTGTCTTCTTTATACAAATTAGATTTTTTTTAATATTTGACCTTGAAATATAACAGAAAAATTTAGATTTATATACTCAATTTCTGAAAACAAATTAAAGAAAAGTATTTAAAAACTAGGTGTAAAAAATTTCATCTAATTATATGACAAGTTTTTTATTTATGTCAATTTAAAATCAAATTAAAAAAAAGTTATTGGCTGAGTGAAAAAAAAAGATAATTTTATAGATTTTGAGTCTTAAACCTTGTAATTTAAAAAAAATCTATTTTTTTAAAATACCTTTAATGTTTTTAAGTGAATAATAAACGTTTATGTACTCTTTCCTAATTTTTTTTTTATAGGAACATGATTCATACCGAGCATTTCGTTCTCAAAATCTAAACATTTCATTCTCATATGAAACCAGACTTTCAAATACAGCTGTAGATGATGTCCCAACAATGCTTCTATACAGCAGCACACTAAAATGGATTGAGAATTTAAAAGTAAGTTAAAAGGTCAAAAAAATGAAACAGTAAAATCTGTCCAATATAGTATTTTAATACTGATATCTGTTTTAATTTTAAAAGCATTTTTTAATAAAAAATATCCATGAAATGAACGGCATGTTTAACTAAAGATATACATTTTGTTTTATTAATAGTAGTTTAATGTAAGTAAAATAAAAATCAATGGGAAGTTCATTGTAATTTTGAAAAGTATATAGAACTCTGTATTTATATAGATTCTAACCATCGTCGCAATACCTTGTCGGCGTTGTGATAAGTACTGAAATTTTTACATAAGTTGTAAACAATATCCTTGAGTATTGAACTTGTTTTGCATTATTTTTATTTTCATATAAATTAAACTGATGCTGAACAGTATATTTATAACTGTTATCTAAAGCAAGTTTACTTAATTCAGTATATATTTTTAAGGTGTTAAAAATTCCTTTTTGAAATCAGCCTTATTTTCATGATTGTTTTAATGGTAAAAATAAACAATTCAGAAATTCAAATTTCAAGTATTTTTTTTATTTCACAACATTTTGCAACATGTACTTGCATGCTATCCAAAGCCAAAATTCAGATAAAAAACGACATATTACACTTTTGAAGGATGCATTTCATATGTTTTTATTAATAAATTTAACTTTATACATCTTGAATGCAATTTTTTATGACTATAAAGCTTCATAACGATATCTATTTATTTTGTAAATCATTATTTTTAATGTAATATGTGGCATTATTTAAAAGTTCTATGAATAAAGAATCCTCACATTCTAATCTTTTACCCATCATTATATCAAAACTAAATCTGTTAATTTAGTTTATATATATTATGTGTGTGTGTGATGGGCAAGTGATTATTTCAAAGGTTCATTTCTAATTAGTTAAATGTATTAACTTAGTTTTAGTTACTGTAGCTTTAGTTGCTGTGACTTGTTGCCATTCAACTTTCAGATGATACTTTCTGGAGTCACTCGTTTAACGAGAAGAGGAGTTTTGTTTTCCAACACTAAAGCTCGGAAACCTCAGTTGAGTCGTCACTACAACAGACTCTGTATTTCGTGGAATTTGCATAAATTTAAAATTATTTATTGGATGTCATTTGCAAAGCAAAGAGGCTTGGAGCTTGTTGGTGGACGGCTGTCCCTCAGCACTGAGCACACACAAGCTCTTAGCAATATACACGATGGCCTGAAGCATAGGTATGGAAAATGTTTGTACTTTATTCTAAAAAATTTAAATCATTACTTTTTTATATACTTTAGGCAAAGTAGCCATCACAAAATAATAATGATAGTTTATTTTTTTTCTCAACTGCTAAACGAATTGAAAATATTCAATTGAGTTAAATATATAAAAATTCATTATAATTACATTAAAAAAAATTTAATAGGACTGTGAGTATAAAAGAATTTAAATACAAAGATAAGGTTATGATAATCATCATAATGCACACTATCAAGTAATAACATACAAGTTACTAGTAATCTTGGATTATGAAACTGCTGATGTCAAAGTAGAGTATTAAAAAGATAAACTGTTCCATTTACAGTTTGTAAGTATATTGGAAGCATATTTTTAAGTGTTTTTAAGATTGAGATCATCAGCAAACTCTATATTAAATTGTTAAAAGAGTGAATATTTAGGAAGTTTGTATCAAGTATTATTTTTTAAAAATCGTATAATTTTGAAATAAAATATAATTTTATTGTATATTTGCAGGCCACGTGTTAATTGGAATGTTGGTTATCTCAACTCAGAACTATCTGACAGCGAGATATGGTTATACAATTGTATGGATGAAGGCGAAGAAAGTGTAAGCTTTAGTTGATCTCAAGTAACTTCCTATAAACTACTGTATTTATAGATATTAGAAATTTATCTTGTTTTTATATCTTCTGCAGCCTGCCAAATCCTTTAATAAATCAGTTGAGCGTAGTTACTTCCTTAGTGTTAACAGGTTAGTGCATTTGTTCCTATTGATTTTTTCCATAGCTCTTTTTTCTTTATTCTTTATTTTGTGACAAATTTCTTTACAAAAAAAATCATAAATCAAAAGTTCATAATTTTTTTATACTTCAATTGCACTTTAAATATTTACTTTTAGTAATAGTTCTTACAAAAAAAAAGTATTCATAGTGGTATATAATGTATTGTTTTAAAATGATATTTTGGAGTAAAAGGTGTTTTTTTGCAGATAAAAATGCTTTATAGTTTAAATACGCTGACCTTGTAATGTACAAATGTAATTTTGTAGTTTTATATTTATATAGAATGCTATTTCTATTTGTAATAAATTAGTTTGATTTAAAATAAAACGGTACTTTTATAATGTATTTTATTCACATACCAGTATTGTATTAAATTTAAAAGTTATTAATCTTATATTAATTTTATTATTATTATTTAAAATATTCTAGTAAACACCAGAAAACACTTGGGCACTCCACGTTTTTGCTTAAATGTTGTTTAAATTTTAATAAATTTTTAATGACTTTAAACTGGCATTTTAAAGTTATAAAATAATTCTTTATTATTTAAGTGAAATTTAAACTTTAATAACTAATCATTTAATATTTTTCAATCTTAAATTTTATTTATTTTCCATAAGTAGAATACATTTATTTACTTCACATTGTTTTACAACAAAGAAAAGCCCTATTTTTATGTGCAATATAACATGTTTATCAATATTTTAAAATTAATGTTAATACCTTTTGGAAAGTTATTCAAAATCTTTAAATCGTTTTTAGAACTATTTTATTATTTAAAATGATCGTTAATCATATATTTAATTCATTTCTGAATATCAATAATGCTTGCAGATATATGTAAATTTTGCAAATACATTTCTTCAGTTACAACAACTTAAAATGGAAATCTAACTTGTATATTTTAGAGTTTCCTATGGAAGAGAGGAAATAGTCAGAGATGTGGTATCAGACGAGGTGATTTTATTTACATTTGTTATTCTTTGCTACATGAAATTTAGGATGAAACTTCATTTCAAATGTTTTTTTCATAGGACAAAGAAGATACACCAACACATCGACTGGTTGTGCATGGTTTGAAAGGGGCGTGGACTAGACATAACCGTCTAGTCATTTTTAGCTTATTTGACAGTTATCAAAAAACTGTTATTTTGAAGAAAAACTTGTCAACTGAAGCACTTCGCTGTTTCAAAGTAGAATCGCAAAATACACCTCAGGTACAGAGTTCTTAGTTTGTATATAATTTTAAATATGTAATAGGTATTACAACATTATATAGAAAATGTAATAGGTATTACAACAGGCTATAGAAAATGTAATAGGTATTACAGATAATTCCAAATGTTTTATATTTTTTTCATTACTACTAAATTTCTCTATAAATGATTGATATTGATTTAGTATAAATAACTCATTAAAATCAAAGTATCTTGTAATATACAATTTCATTCCACAATTTTTTAAAACTTTTTTTGTTGAGAAAGTCTGTTGTATTACTATCATTAAATAATGATCATCTTTTTACATCTATTATATTGATTTTTTTTATTATTTGAATATTACTTCAAATCGAGTTATTATTATATTACTAGTTCCTCTATTTATTGAAAGAATACTTTTATTTTGCTGTTAAAAAGTAGAAAAAATCTGCACAGTACTTATGCTAGTGTATTAATTATTTCAACCACCATTTTGAGTTTTAATTGCAAAACATACAGCTTAATTCTAAAAATATATCTTTATTTTGAAATATACAGCTTTATATGTAAACATACAACTTTTGTTATTTAAATTACCTTAAATTAGTTTTAATACATGTAACTTTCTTTTCAATTAAAAAATTTACATTAAAAAAATGTGGTGATCAGCTTAAAATAAACTAGTTAAGTCAACTAGACCAGTTAACCAGTGCCAATTTTTTTTAATACTTATGCATCAGTTTTATTATCATAATTTTAGAGCATATAATTATTAATGATTTTTTTTAAATAATAATTATTAGGGATTTATCTTATGCTGATTAAGTGCACCCTAATTATTAAAAATATTTTATTGACTTAAATTTAAGTTTTTAATTTGATTTTTCTGTTTTATTTTTAATGCAGAAAGTTCGCACCCAAACCAACACATCGCTGAACTCTGCATCAGCTGGCCCCAGCCCTATAAGCAACCTTCAGTCAAGCCATGCCGCTTCCATGCTTCAAAAACTGGTAGCTGAATCCGAAGGCAATTCCATGGTTTTCACAGAAGATGTATGAATTTTGTTAATTTCTCTATATAAACTATATTAATGATTTATTTTTCAAAATTTTTTCATTTACAAACACTTTGTTGTTTTCAGATTGAAGGAACGGCAAGGGAGCAGCAACTGCATGGCATTTCTGCTTGTCAAACTGATGATGTTCTTCAGAAAAAATGGCTAAGTAATGTATTTTATATTACAGATTATTGAATGCATGTTGTTTTTCTGTGTAATATATGTTATTTAGAGTATATTGTTATTTTCCCATTGAACATATTATTAAAGTCGTTATAATAATAAAAAAATTTAATTAATATGTTTTAGTATTTAGTACTGAAATCAAAATACATCGTTAAAGTGTACTGAAATAAATGTTAAATCTTTAAAACTTTATAACAAAATGTTGTGCTTTACTATGTACATAAATGAGGCATTAGCATTAGCCTTATAGATAGACTTTGAAAGAAAGAATTGCCATAATATAATACTTTGTATAATTCTTTGAGAATATTTTTTTTTTTTTATAATTGATAGGTACTTAGAAAAACAACTAAATTACCTCTTTTTGATAATTTCCTTTCCATCTTCAAAAATACTCCATTCAATTTTTTTACTTTTATTTTATTATTTTACAGTTGAACTGGTGAACAGTCAAGTGATGTTAAGAGGTTGTGAAACATCTGGATATGTTATTGTTAGTGCTGCTAAAGCAAAAATTCTTCAACGGTTGCACTCGCCTGTTTGGAAGGACCGATCACTAGTATCCAAAACCACATGGGTTGGATCTTTTGAATGTATGCAGGTAAGGGAAATAATTTATGCTATAACAATATACAAAATAGTTATCTATACCAACTAAAAGGAACACTAATTAATTTCCTTAAATAATTTAAAAATTTCTTAATTTAGTAAAAACTGTATAAATTAAAATTTTACTTTTTAATTAAGCTCTACATTCCTTTGACTTGTAAATATTTGACTTTTATGAAACATGTTTAGACATTTCTAATAAAAGGTAATAATTGAAATAGGTATTTAACTGTATTATAATTTAATACAATGTTTAACATTTTTATATAAATTAATGGAACTAAAACATCTTTTTTATTGTTAGCTATTTTATATAAGTCATAAAAAAGTAATTTTGCTTCGTAATTTAAAACTAGCAAAATATCCACCAGTGTGTCGACTAATATATAATCTATGTAAACATATTCTAATAGAGGGTTTATAAAAATAAACAAATTTTAAACTTTTTAATAGGATGTAACTATAAATTATAATTATTTTTATATATGTTTTTGTCCAACTTTAAATTAAAATATGCTTACCAACCATTTCCACACAGTAAGGCTTTAGTTAGCTAAAACAGGAATCAATATCTAAACTTTTCTAATCCCAAATGTAGTGGCATGCCCAGACTATAACAGCCCTTAACATCTTAGATTGAACAAGAAAAATGAAATACTCTGTTGGCATTGATTTCTAGAAGGATGACATCACAGAAAGCATCACAAATCAATTTAAAACTACTAGTCAACACTATGACTGCATTTCTTGAATACAATATTTTTGAGTTGGATACATCCAATACTTTCCCTGAACATTTAATTATTATTTTATAAATAATGATGTTCATTTCTAATACTTACAATGCTTCCTTCTAGTATTATGCAACTGTAGATGCAGGAGTCCCGAATCCTTCGTTTAACGACAATATGTGGCTATCGATCGACAACATAGAAGAGCGGGAATCGATGGTCATCAGTGATCTTCCAGACTTGGTTGGTAGTGGGCATAGTGTTGGAGGAGTCATTAGTAGCACAGTAGGTGCAATATCCAACCCAGAGTCTGAACCAACCCAACTGCAACGCATTGTTTCACGATGCGGTTGTCAATTCTTTTATGCGAGTTATGGAGAGAACATGGATCCAAGTAGTCTCGAGGAAGTACCGCCATTGGTGATTATGTTTAATTGTATACTTTAAGATTTGAAGTGCATGTTTTCTTATTACTTTTATATTGATAGTTTTAGAATTTTGCATTTAAGTTAATCATATCAAAATCTGCATTTAATTTTGATATGATTTTTGCTAAAAATATAAATTTTAAAGTATTAAATGGGTTATTTTTGTAAAATAGGAATATTTGTGAAGTTTTGGAAGATCATAAATTAAATTGGATTTTTTTGTTTGGACATTACTTCAGAAAGATATAGTTTACAACCTATAAATTCTCTATTTTATTAGAATTCCATGCAAAAGATTAAACTTTTATTTTTCTTATGTTTCTGTTGTTTACAAATTAAGAAATGTATTGTATTATGAAAAAATTAAACATTTCTGTTAAATTGGAGTAAAATTTCACGTAAATGAAAAATTGGATGACAGTGTGAAAATATTTTATGTAAGAAAGGGTTTTTGAGGGTGGTTATCAGTTCAAATTTTCTAGTCAATTGTGCTGTAGAGTGCCATAATATTAAAGGTTAAGAAAAGCTATTTTACTATATTGCATCAATGAAAAGTTTCATTAGGTTTAACTTTTCAATACAAGTTTTATAATATCGCTTTTGTAAAGTATTGATTTGATTCCCTTTACATATAATTTTGACATAGCTTCTATATTACTCTGTTAGGTCAAATAAGAAATTTAAAAAAAAAATTAGACTCTAATTGAGGGGCTGACATGGGGAAGACAGTAAGTCACAAATTTCGAGTTTTTCACGGTAAAACAGTAAACGTTCAAACCAATGGCATGAAATAAACAGTAAGTCAATCGGCAAAATGGTTTAGTTTCTAAGAGCGATGGAAGATGGCACAGGCATGTAGTCCATGTAGTTGTAAAACCCGTTTTTTGCTTCCCCTGTAAAATTTACTTTTTGTGACTTACTGTCTTCCCCATGTCAGCCCCTCAATTATAAAAAAAATGAGTGTGTAATAGCACTAATTTTTCACTGAAACATTGGAGTAAAATTCAAAAGAATATATTAGATACACTTGCTTATATTTTTAGATTGCCCTTCTCTCATTATGGCACCTACTATTATTTTTATATTTCTTTTAGCCTGAAGATAACGATTTATGGGAGCAAGAAGTGGCAGTTGATTCTTTTACACTGACCCATCACGATTTGGACATGTGCACAAACTCTCTTCAGTACGCCATGATCCTCGATTTAGTCAACAATCTCTTGCTGTATGTGGAACCACGGAAGCGAGAGGCCACTAATAAACTGCAGTACATGCGATTCCAGTTGCAGCTCAGCTCAGTCGAAGATCAAAAGGGCCCTATTTTGCAACTACAAGAGAATATCAGGTTAGGATAAGCGTTGAAATGGTTTTATTTATATTTTTACAGCTCTCCATTCTCTAGTGGAAAACTTTGAATATCACATCTATGCACCATCTTACCTGTATAAAAACATGTAGGTTTAAGTAACTTTAACTAAACGATTTTAGGAAAACTTTGTACATAACTGAAGTATGTAAAGCTAAATATGGTATTTTTAATATTTCTTTTTATTGAGTAAAGACAAAATTCTGTAAGTTTCTGTAAACAGTCAAAGCAAGTGGTAAGTCACAAGTCTGCTAAATAACCATAAAATGAGTTATGACCCCCTGATGCTCATGGACGTAATATCACAACCAGGAATCTCCATTTCCTCCGTCAATGCAGTGCAGCCATTTTTTTTAAATCATACAAATGCTCCTTTTTACAATATTTTTTAAATCTAATGTTTTACGTATAATGTAAAAGCTGTTTCTTAACAATGAATTAAAATGTTGGTAAAAAAATTGAGTGTATGCCCAGGAAATATGATTTGTACCTCCATGCAGTGAACTGCTTTACAATTACAAAAATCGATTGAGCATTGTTAAGGTTTTAAAAAAATAATAAATTTGTAATGCCTTTATAATAAAATATTCAAATAGTTTATCTTTTATGTGTATTAATTTCAGAGGTTTGGTATCTAATCTCAGACGCTTGGAAAAAGAAGCCTATGTAAAGCATAAGCAGGTCGTAGAGAATCCCAACAGGGAAGATTACATAGACGACCTACATATGCTTGATCATCAGGTATACCATTTTAAGATATTGATTTTCACTATGTATTATCATTTACCCTATTTGACAATAAGTTATTTTTATGTAACAGTTACTGCTCATCCTGTTCTTTTTCCGAAATATATGTGTACATGCCCAAAATATATATTTAATGTTTTTTTTCTTTTTCATCTTTAGATATATGAGCACAAAGAGCATCTGAACTCAATGAATGAAGAATTAACAATGATGATCAGTTGTTTTAAAGAGACTCAAATAATCGCCAGTCGTTTGCGCCAGAGAGCCTCCTCCCAGGAGAAGGGTGTCACGACTGCTAGGAGAGCAGAAGTGTGCTTCAAGCACGCACAGTGGAGGCTCACAGATGCAGACGGACAACTAGGCATTTCTGACTTAATCCTAAGTAATTTCTTGTAAGTCAAACACATTTTTTTATTTCTATTTACTGTGTTTAAATTGGAAATTTCTAGAAATATCAGACATATTACTTTTCATTAGTCATACAGATAGGGTAAAATAAGACGGAATTCAGCCTCAATTACCTCAAAATATTAAAAAAAATTAACTTTCCTGTATTTTCTAAAAAACTGTTTATTTTTTTAAATGTCCTGTATTATTTTAAAAATTAATATATTTAAAAAAAATCATTTATTTTCTCTTATGAATTGTACCTTACTTCAATCTTTTATTATACATTGGCTTCTAATGTAAACTATGAAAATCCAATATAATTTATATCTGAAGACTATGGAAACGGTCCTTCATAATTTAAACTTCCACTAGGTTCTCATACTAAAGTAACTAAAGCGTATGATTTCTGTGAAGAGAGCTTGTAGTGGTCACTTGCAAATACAAAAAGTCTATGCTAACCTGCTTCTTGCTTGCATTTTAAACATTGGCTAACAATGAAAAGCTTCTGTTATCAAATCCTGTGTGAAAAAATCTCAGAAGCAATAGTTGCACTACAATGAAAATGACCAAAAGGAATTATATTTAGATGTATTTTCAATGTGTTTATAAAGTTGTCAATCAATTCATATTTTATTGTTAAAAATATAGATTTTTTTTTTAATTTAGATATTCCAAAGTCACGAAAACAGACGATTCAGTTGAACATTTACTAGAAGTTGGTTACATTAAGATGACAAATCTTCTTCCAAACCAAACATATAAGGTGAGAAATATAAGTATACTTGGTATAATTATGAATATAAGATCTCTAAAAAATTGCTCACTTATTGTTCTTGAGTTTCAATTTCTCTTTACTTTTATGTTATTGATAAAAAAATATAACATTGTAATTTAATTTATTAATATTTATAAATTTAGTATTTTCATTTACCCTGTTTTTATTAATTACTTTCAGATAGTACTTCAGCCAACTGAACTTCAAACAAAGATACCCCTTGATAGACAGTGTTTGTTAAGAATATTTTGCCGAGAGAAAGCACCTGTTGGTGGAATTTCTATAAAAGAACATCTGGAAGTGAATGTTGTTCCCATTACCATAGGCTTGACTGAAGCATTTTATAGAGCAATGCTCAAGTTTTTCTTTCCTGGAAGAGATACAGGTAATATTAAATTTTTTGAAATACTTCTGTTTTAAATGTTTCTGATGTAGTCTTTTTTTAAAAAAATAGATTTCTCAAAAATAATTATCAGTACGTAAACTATCACCTGAGTTTCAAACAAAGGTGCACGATATCTAGCAAATGACATAACATTTTTACTTCGACCTTTATGTGATATGTCATTTGCTTTTAAAATATAAGAACATGTTATTTCAAAAAATAATGTTCATGGATTATCTGGTCATAAAGTGTGTATATCATAAAATTTGTCTGAACAGAAAGATCTTGTAACTGCCCTTTTTATACTTCTTAGTATTCAATAAGTTTTATTAGATATTAGAATCTTATGGTAGAAATATCTTTACACTGTTGTAACAGGACTGTCATGGTATAGTTAAATATTTCCCCCTGTTTAATAACTAAATATGCAAAAAAAAATATCATATATATATCACCTAAAAAATTTCAATTATTTAATTCATGCATAACATATAGGAGATATTTATATCTTACTTTATAATTGTTTTTCAAATGTTTATTCCTATTTTATGTAATATTGCATTTCTAATAATTAAAATAAACATACTTAATTAAATTTTATAAAATAAAATTCAGTAAATATTGACTTTTTTTATTTTATGAAATTCTTCTTCTTCAAAGAGTTAAAATTTCAATGATCTATGTTTTAGAGTTTCCAATTTAATTTAAAAAACCTTTTTTAACTAAAAAATCTGTAAAAATTATTTCATATTTAAAAAAAAATATTATTACATTAGAAAAGGCAGATGAAGAAGAGGAAGAACCAACAGGAACCATGAACAGGAGGCCATTTAATAAGAAACAGTCTTTCACGTTTTATGGGGAAAGAGATGACATCGAAAAAATGAAGGTTTTTGCCAATTTAAATATTTTTCAGATTATAGTTTGTAAGCATGTGTCAACTTTTAAACAGTAAACCTCAAAAATTAAATAAACTGAACATAATTTAAAGGAATAATCGTGTTTCCACAAATACAAATACATGACACCTGTTCTTTGTCCTTTTTGATCACTTACAAACACTGAATGGACGTCTCCAACACAGGGAACCCTTTACAAACAAATTAAATTGCTAATATTTCATAAATATCATACCTTACAAAGTTCAGGGTTCTCTGTACATCAGTGGCGGCTTGTGGTTCGAAAATGTTAGTGCAGCCGAAATCATGTAACTCCCCCCCTCCACTTTCCACAACCATACATGAACGAACATTCTTTAAAATTTATTACTCAAAAGCAAATCAAAGTTTCCTTTCAACTTTTATGAAAGATAACATGTGAAAAAAATAAAAAACACTTTTACTTATTTTTTGAAAATTAAATCAATCCACCTTTCAAACTTGCGAATCGGTCAATTTTAATATTAATTTAAGTAAAGAAACAACAACACACGTGTAAACTTATCGAAAATTATTTCCGTTTGGAGAGATTCTTCGACATTCTAGTCTTCCTCCACCCCGCTCCGCCGATTCAGCAACGAACCAATCATTTAATCGAAATTCTAAGTACAGCAGATTTGAAAAAATTCTTTTGCGCTGCATTTGTGTCGTCACATCCTCCATTTTAGCGTGTTGGGGAAGTCATACTATGGCAACGATGCAGCCGATTTCGAACTTCGCTTTTTGGCTGCAGTTTTGATTGAATTGAGTTTTTTGCTCTCCTGAATTTGTGCATTACGGAAACAGGTTTGCTATTTATTGGAGATTTTTTTTTACTTGGAGTTGAAATTTCATCTTTATATCCAATTCTAATCTTCATTTAAGAAAATTAGTAAAATTTATAACTTTAGTTTCAAAATACACTAATAAAATTAGGTGCAGCCCGACTGTACTTGCTGTAGTGCACGAGCCGCCACTGCTGTACATACAAACTAAAATATTTTCCTTTAATTTTATTCTAAAAATCTATATTTTTACAATTTCTAAAATTTACATAGTATTAAGTCTTCCCACTGGTTGACTAATTATAAATTATATAACATCTTAACTATCGTTATCTTGCATATATTATTTTCTTGTTGTTAACCCAGTTGTTTCAATTTTCAGGAAAGGGCAGAAAAGAACCATACCTTCTTTTCAATAAAAATTCCAGAAGTTCCTATCCGTGTCAGCTATAAAGGCAGAAAAGAGAAAAACATTGAAGATGTTCATGAGCTTAGTTTAATACTTTCTACGCTTGAGTATCATAACAGGACATGGACTTGGTTAGATCTGCTCATGGCTTTGAAAAATGACGCCAAAAAAATTCTTCTTTCACAGGTAAGCAGTTGAACTTTTTACTTTACTCCTAAATATTTTTTTTATTATTGTATCAGATTGTATATTCAAAATTCTAATCCCTGAATGTGGATCAAGTTGAGTAAATAAAGTTATTACGAAAAATATAATTTGTTTTAATTATAAAAACTACTTGAATTTTAAATTAAAGTAGTTTTTATTAAATATAAACACTTAATTGATAATTGACTTTTCAAAAGATCATAGTAGACTTTCTTAGAATAAAGCAGTGTCACTCTGCATTACTATACATATAATTTTTTGTCATACTTAGGATGACTTTTTATTATAGTATTAAAGAAAGAAAATAAGTTTAATTATTCATTGTTTTTGTGCTTATTAATATAATACATTATCATATTTAAAAATACAATATTTTCAAAGTACTTTATTGTACTAACTACTAATATATTTTTTTCCACTATATTGGTCCCAAGTTATATATTTCAAACTAATTAAAAGATTTTTTTTAATATTGGAAAAGCATGTACTGTGAAAAGTTATTTAAACTGTCATGCAGCAAGAACAACCATATAATTTAAAAAAAAAAGTGTGAATATCAGTGAGTTAAACTATGGTTTGTTTACACCCACAAAAAAAACATTTATACCTTAGAAATACTTTTGTAAAACATTTTAAATTAAGATTACATGTCCTTAAAAATTTACAAAATATATAGTAATGAAAGAAAAAAGTCAATGCCAGGTTTCCATTGTATTTATATGTTTTGAAATGCAGTAAAACGCAATGAATTTATTTTTAAAAATGTGAACAAAATACCTCAAGAACAGATATATGACAACTAAATTTAATTCAATTTCAAGTTTTTAGGTATAAAAAAAATAAACTTTTTTCTTACAGTAAGATTTATCAGCTTTCCCCCCTAACTCTTTAAAAACCATATAAAAATTAAAATATTGTTAAATCTATCCAAATCAAAATATAAGCTTCCATGAGTATGGAAGCATTTATAGCTAGCTATACATATACATATAATAAATTATATGTGTGAAATTTCACAATATTTTTTTAAAGAGCAAATGAAGTCTGAGAATAAATCTAATAAAGTACCATTATTATGGTATCTGAAGAAACCTTTTAATCATAAATGTTTTAACTTACCTTATCTTATTTTTTTTAATAAAACTTATCTATAAAGATATGCGTGCTTTATGTTTTTAAATTTCTATCCAATCTTTCATTTATAGGCAATAAAACAGAAACTGCTAAAGTCTCGTCACATTCCCGAACAAGATAATCAACCCCAGGAGGATGAAAAAGCAATGATAATTCTTGGACCTCAGCATTTGGTAAATTCTTTTTCTTTCGAATAATAATTATTTACTTAATTAAGTTTTATTAAATACAGTAGACTCTCGATAACTCGAATTTTTTGATATCTCGAAAAAAAATCGATGTCCCTGCACCTTCATTACTTATTTAATGTAATTTTATCTCTTTAATTCGAAGTTTTTCGTCGTTATTTTCGATAACTCGAAGTTTCCTCACAACTCAAAATTTTGTTTTCCTCTCAAAACTACAGATTTTGAAGAACCTTTAGCTTATATGTAATTGCCACATTCTTCTTTATCGGTTCTCTTTCTTGTGCGTTATTGAAAGGGTATATGTACAATGTATTCCTACCTGTGCCTCACCCTCTTGTTTAAATGTCGCCAGTCACTTTCTTGGAACATTACCGACCGTCCAGAAATCAACTCACTTAAAATATGAAGACGACACTCGACCCCTTCTCATTTTTGTTTAGGCTTTCATGTGGTGTTGATTTGTCACTGTGAATAATAGCGACAAAACGATAATACAATGCACTTCTCTATAGCCGCATTTGATGAGAGATCGCTCTCAGAAGAAGAATGATAATGAAGAATGCTAACCTCCTCCAAAGATAACTTTGTAAGATACTCTATCTTTCATAAAAACTATGCGTGCATTCATTGAATCGAGGCCAGAAATGAAAACATCAGAGACATTTCAAGCAATCGTGCATTTGGAAAATATAATTGATTTCGAAAAAAATAGAAATACTCACCAAACTATTTTGGATAGATATGTTAAATAAAGTCATGTTAGTATACTAGTATTTATTTTTACCAAAACAGCTTTTTTATAAGATTTTCGATATCTCGAATTTTTATACACTTCCCTTCGAGTTGGAGATAACGAGAGTTGTCTGTATTTAAAAACAATAGTCAAACGTGTCATGATGCTATGCACATTAGATTTCTAAAGTATTTTTATAGTATATTCCTATAACTTCTGCAATTAAAATACAAATTTGCAAGCTACATACGAAATTAATTGCTTAAAAAATGCTTTATTTCCAGGCTGGACAAGATCGAACTTTAAAAAAGGGATTTCTCAGCAGAATAAGAAAAGACCATCATTAGTATTGTAATAAAAAAATTACTTAAAATTTTATTCCTCAAAACATTTTTTTGTGCTTGCATCGTTTTTTTAAGTTTGAATCGGTGTTTGGAGATTGTAGAATTAAGGAGGTCACTGACAACTTTCTGTGATATTTTTGATTGGTGAAGGTTTTGTCAACAAAATATAAGGTAATTCTGAATTCAAATAAATTGCACATTTTATCGCTTTTGTAAAATGTATTATTGCTATAATGTGAAACGCAAGAAGTGCCAAATGTTTGAAGATATACTTTTATCTGCTCTCTCTCTCATATGCAATGCATAACTTAAATTTTTGTTTATCTTTTTAGATTTTTTTGAAAACAACTATTGATAATACACAGTTGAAAATAAATTTGTAATTATAGGTTTTAATACAATTTGAAATACGATATAAAAGTTTTGAGATAATTTTTAATCACAACACACACAAAAAAGTGCAAATAAAAAGCTTTACCCTTCAGCAAAATTGCCCTTTGCTGATATTCTTTCAATTTACAAATATCTGCAAAAATAATTTATCTTCTATTTAACCCTCCGAGGACTAGAGTTTAGGTTACATAGTCATTAAAAATAAATTGACTGTCAGACAGACTCAAGTGCCATAGTCCTAAAATAATTTTTAGGAGGTTCTTAACGTTATAAAAGTTTAAATTTAAAATATCGTTTTACAGCACTTTTACACATAAAATATACCATATAATAATACTCATCATTTCAGAAAAGATGGTGACTGCAAAGAGTTAATATTTAGAATTAGACACAGGCATTTTTATTGTTCCATTCAGTATTATCTTCATGATAGCCAACAGTTAGATGGAATTCACACATGATGTTTGAATTTGTTATAATTTAATATTTTATCAGACAAAATTCTTAAAAGCAAAAGGAATTCCTTCTGTCTATGTATGATTTTGTTTTTGAGTGGTACCAGGAAGAATAGGATAGTTGCTGCATACACATTTTTTAAACAAAAATATGTGATGCTGTTGATTTTATTCCAATGTGTTTTGCTTAAAGGTTGTGAATATTGTAGATTTTTAGTTATGTTAAGCGTGTAGCTTCTTTTTTTATTAAATCAAGTGTACATGAAGTACATTTTTAAATGAAATATAATTGAATATCTTAAAAATAAACTATTTTGTAATAAATATTGAAAATGCTTTTTTGAAGTCTACATTACTCAAGACACCAATGTGTTTCGCTAATAAAGAAAAAGTGAATTAAATTTGGAACTGTTGCCTAATTTAATTATGTAGATTTGGATTTTAAACTTCTGATTGCTTGTAAACTAGTTGTGTTTATGAATTTTGTACAAATGCATCCATTATGCTTATGAAATATTTTATCAAAGTTAAATTTGTGTATCTATAAAATATTTTAATAAACAAATTTTTGCTTTATTTTGAGATTTTATTATTGTACATGAACATATTTTTCAGGAATACATTAAAAAAGATTTAAAATGTGGAAACAGATTTCACCATGTTAAATATACTATTGCTCTAATCCAAAAGGTGTTTCTAAATTATTTTGAAAATTAGCTCATACATTAATCCACAGATGCTCATAATGTTATATCATATTAAGAGTTATAAAAAATACTCCTTTTTGTTTGGAGGTATAATTTAAAGGCTACATTTAAAAATTTTTATATATATTGAAACTCCCATAGAGTGAAAACAACTGAAAAACCTCAAAAATTGCTTGAGAGTAGGTTACAAAATATTCACAATTATATGGCACAATATAAATATAGAAAAAGTTTTCATGGCTCAAAATAGTTTATTGAGATATACTCCTTTAGCTTATGATCACAATGTTTAGTATAAGAGCAATGCTACAGGCTTTTTTCCTCTAATATACATTTTGTGATAGAAGAAAATTGTTCATATTTTATGGTATAAATTCATATCAAAGGCCTCCAAGAGGAGTTGTATAATGAAACTATTTACATATACCATTTATTAATATAATACTGAACATTTTTCACAAATACAAAATAAGAAAAGATAATTTATTCATGGGTTTAAGGATGAATTGAGCCCTGAATCTTTAGTATAATTTTGTTCAAAAAGAAATTTGGGGGGCTCCAATTTGCCCGATTCAGAAATTCCCAACTCTATTCCAGATTCCAAGTCTTCCGTTGTTGACAAACGACCTCTGAACTCTGTTAAAATATCTAATCTTCTTTCCAATCCTGTTATAATGCTCTCTAGTTTGGAGTGAAGTGCCATTTCCTAAATTAAAAATACCCATATACGAAGTTGAACAAGATACTGTATGATCAATTAACACTTGTACACTCCATGCATAATACAATTAAATCAGAAAATCATTTGAAAAGTGAAATTAGAGTCTTATTTATGTTTTTTAAAAAGTTATTTCTATAGACTTCTGGTGGACCAATTTCGATTTTTTTAATTAAATATGAAAGGAAATAATTTACTAAAATTCCATATATTTTTTTACTTTTACAAATAAGTATCCTATCTCAGTTAGGTTTCTTCAGCACTGTAGCTATTAACTCATTCTGTTTCCCCTCGGATTTGTTTTCAATTGCTGTTACACTAGAGATGCCCATATCTGTTATATTCAACGATAATTATTTGAAATATATCTAAAATAGCAGAGTGCAAAAGTCTGTGTAGCAAAATAGCAAACCTTTTGTTGATAGTTCAGGGCTTAACCATGCAAATTTTTCTTTCTCTTACAAATTGGATTATATTAGTTTGTTGCTGAATATGTTTCTAATAACCCATGTTTTGCCAAAATTGTTTTATTTTGATCCAAAATTAGTCAGTCATCTCTGCTACGTGGGAGCTCATACAGTTAATAACTTAAGAAATTTATAGCTCAATATTTCATTTCTACAAATTATTCTTGAGTAAAAGATGTAATTACAGCTTAGAAATCCCATAGCCTATAACTTTTTATGTGGCAAGACTATATTCGTATTAAGAGTTTCTAAAAGTTTAAAAAGGACTTAAAATTGTTCCAAATGAATAATATGGTAAATACCAATTGGGATGTGAAATTACAGTTCATAAAAATTATTAGTGTTTAAAAATCTACAATTTTATTGGTAAATAATATTTAAATTCATATTTAAAAAAAACTACATATTTAATTTTTTTTCCAATTTTACCTAAAAACAATTTATATACAAGTTAGATTTATAGGGAATTGGAAACAGTGTTCTAAGTTACATTCTTGCATTCAAATGCAAATATTATCATGATATTAAAAGCATCTTTTAGATAAATTTTAATCAACCCTAAATATAAGTAAGTAAAATCTTGTTGACCACAAAACACTTCCCAATTTCAACTTAGTAAAAATCCTATTTCTATACACTTTTAGATATCAAAATTAGGGGTAAAGATTTGACGTTATTGTTATGGGCTATTGTTTTTTTCCCCAAAAAAAGTTGTCAAACTGTCTATCCATTCTTTCGCCTATAGAAATTATTGTTTCTTTAACCTAATCCATTTTCTACAATCCAAACTCAGATATTCCAACTCATTTTATGTTTATAAACAATTATTATATTTCCAAATTTAAATTATAATTTTCTGAATTTTGTTGCAAAGCATCAACATCATGAACCAGTAATGCTACTTGTATATTGAAGTACTGATTGAATTATACTTTAAAGTCTGATTAATTATTGTTAGTTTACTCATATTTTAATTTAGAGTTTAGTACTACTTGTACCAAAAAATTAAAATGTGAGCTCCCATTAAATGACTGAAGGATCATACACTAAAGGGACATATGCAACTAACATAATGTGGGGGAATTTGTATAGTAATTTCATCCCGAAAATCTAATCTAGACTTACATTTAAAGGAATAACTTTGGTGAACTTGTTATCCGAAAATTCAATGACATCGGCATCTTCTTTCATTTTCTTTATTATCGCATCAGTATTATGAAAGACTTGAACCACACCCCTAAAAAAAAAAACTAAAGAGTTGAAACACAAAGATTTTTTTTTTCCTTATTTCTCTTCGAAATCCTAAATGTTAAAAATCTTAGAAGGTACATAGTAGATAGCTAAGTTACATAAAATTCACATATATTTTTAAGTGTCTACAAATAATATCTTTTTTAAAGTTTAATGTTTACATTACACCCTCTTTATATTAACCCAACAAGAAATTAATTTATCGTTTTTTCTGTCTTTTGATGAATTTGTTATGGTGGTTGAATATCATTAGTTTTGTCAAATAACCTGAAGTGATACGGAACAGATGTAGTATAGGACATTTGATGCGTTTTTGTTTTTGGCGACGAAAAATTGACGTTAAACAGAGCTATGACATCATAGGGTTGCCATCTTGAAAGTCGCCACAAGAATCAGAAAATACCAACAATGTCAGGTGGGGTTGCCATACTATAAATTTATCGCCCCTATAAAACACAAAAAAAAAAAAATTACACGCCAAATGTCCTATACTACATTTGTACCAGTGATACTTGAGGACAATCAAGAAGAATATAAAAGAAATAATTTTATGAAAGCAGAAATTATATGCCGTATTATTGCTTATAAAAGCCTTTTTTAAATGTCTCCCAAAGGCTACAACAACTTCAAAATTAAATATACACACTAAAAGCTTTATTAAAAATGAAATTTTCCCTATAGCCTTTAAAAATTTACTTTATAATCCATAAATTTAATCACAAATTATTTTATTTACATAAGATTAAAAATTTCTAATATTGCTTACGCTTTAAGTTATGTGCATTAAGGAATAATTAAAAAAAAAATAACATTCATTTTGAATAGTGATTTTTTATAGAATAAGAAACTTACTCTTGACAAGATGGTGAAACTTTTAACGTACTTTTCCCAGATTTGCCTTGTAAAGCTTGCTTAATTCTACCCATTTGGTTTGCTATTGTTACTATATGCTGTATCACTAAATTAATGCTTTCAAGTCTTTTATCTGAAACAAAAAATTGAAAGTTAATATACATATACAGTGCTCGATTTTTAGAAAAAGAGGTACCGGAACGGTAACCTTCCATGGGGTGTGGGGGTGCAATGCATCAGCCATCAAACCCAAGTCTGGAAAAGTAATTTTTTTTTTCCTAAAGAGAGGTACCAGAACACCCTTCCAGTGCATTCCGGCTCAAATCGAGCCCTGTAATGTATATATATATATATATATATATATTAATTATTAAAACTGTCAAATAGAGAAAATTTTGTTTCAGGAATTATTATTCAAATGTTAGTATTATAAATAGAGGCATTATTCCTAACTTTAAATATTTTGTATGAAAAGCTGAAAATAAATTATAATCACAATAGTTATAAACTTACTTAAAATAGATTCAGATAAAATTTCTTGAGCCCTTGACATGTATTCTTTGACGTAAGATAAAGTTTTAATCTGGATGAAGAAAAAATTACATATGTAATTTAATTCAATACATATTTTTATTTTCTATTATTCAATATGATATGTCAGGTAATTAACACAATGTTTTCAAATCAAACGTAGCATTGCCTCTAATTTATAATTTAAATATATAATATATATAACAAAATTTCCTAAAAAAAATTTTTACAAAAATTATTGCAAGTAAATTATTAACTTAACTGGAAAAGTAAACTTTTTCCTCATGTATTCTTATTTGTGGGAGAAAAAGTTGAATGTTTTCTGACTGATCAATAATGCCTAAAACCAGTGTCTCTGCACAGGTTTTGCATGATGAACAAATAGAATTTTAACCAATTAATCAGGCGATTTTTTCTCATTTGAGCTGCTGGACTACAGACCAACGACCAATCAGTACTGGGAATTTGTATTTGTGTTCTTAGAGAAAAATTGTTACAATTTCTTGTTTGTTTTTTACCAGCAGTACTTTTCTAGATGTTCCATTTGAATCCTTTAGTCATTATGCCTTTTTCAACGTTCTGCAGAAATCTATGAGTAAATTTATAATAGCACTGGTGCATTCTCATTTATCGTGCCACCACTGGTCTGAAAAGTTATTTAAATAGTAGTAAGTTCAAGTAAATTGTTAAAGAAACTTTATATAAAATCCCGCAAGTTTATGTAAAAAATTGTGAATTTAGAATGAAAATTGAGTAAAATGTTTCAATGATAAACTTGATGAGAAACGCCATATCTTTTATTATATAAAACAATAAATATGCAAATAATTATATAGTTACACATTTTATACAATTTGTGGCATAACTGATACAGTCAAAAATGTCAGTTTATGATTATTTTTTTTCAAAAAATATAATTTTTAATTCTTTTATATGTTATGGAAATGTTTTTTTTTAAATTTAACGTTACAAAGCATACAAAAATATGGGTATCAATGGAAACTATTTTTTTTTAAAAGTGAACTTAATTTTTTTTACTACTATTGATAGTAAATTATTAATAAACAGCAAAAACAATTGTGAAAAGTAATAAAATCAGAACAAAAAAAAAGATTAAGAGTAAAATTATAGCAAATTTTTATTTATAATTAATTAAAACTTTTTAAGGATATGAGGAAATATGCCTTTAAAATAGAAACCAAAGAAAAAATTAAAAATACCTCTAATGCTTTTTTTCTGTCAATTAATGATTCATTCATCAAATATAGAGTTTGAATATCTTGTGACACAGTCTGAAACTAAGAAATATTACTAAATTAATTTTAAAATGAAAGAAATCGTTTGTATTTAAAATGCATTTTCGTTTATTGCAATTTTAATAAATTGTATCAAAACATACTTACTTGAGCGTAACATTTTATTGAATCGTATATTTCATTCATATGACAAAAGATACCTTTAATATGCGTGCTATCATTAGTTGAAGAAGTTACAGAAGAGATACGTTCAGAATCTCCACTTTCATAAAATACATTACTACAACTACTTTCAAAAAGTGAATTAGAAACAAATACTTTTCTAATGTCGTCAGCAATGGTTAACGCAGTTAGAATTTCCTCATCTGAGCTACTTATTGAGTAACTAGCCATATTTTGAAATTTTATATTTCATTCATATAGTTAAATAAGCTTTTTGAAAATCTTGTAATAAATATTGAAAATTAAAGTGTTGCCGCGGTTGCCGCTTTGTTCAGAGAACAATCTTACTAGTAGAAATGAGCTTACTGGTTTTGAATGTCGCATTCAAACTAAATCTAGAAGTTGTAAAATAAATAAACAGAAATAGTTTATAAAAACTTATAATTTAATAAAAGAAAACTATAAAAATAATAAATTTATTTTACGACTTTTAAATTTTCCGTGAAAAAATAAATGAGCCAAGGCCGAACAAGATTGGTTGAGCTGTAGGCCAGTAAGTGAGTGAAGTGAAGAAATAAAAAATTGCGATTTGTTTTGAAAACATTTTTCAAGGTTCCTTGTTTGTGAAATTAAATTTTTATTTTCGGACACCACAATCTATTTTTTAAAGTTATTTTTCGAAGCTTATTTTTCTAAATAATGGCAGAATATCCTTCCCATTTGGGCACTATCAATTGGCAGATACCCACATTTTTATTAGTTACCGGAGCTAGCCGCGGTCTTGGTGCAACTATAGCTACCGAATTTTCTAAAAAGCTATGCGAAGGTAGCCACGTCTTATTAATGGCTCGGGATAAATCGAAGCTAAATGCAGTTAAGGCTGAGATCGAAACAGTCAGTAAAGCGATTCCTCAGTGCGTTGCCTTGGATTTGGCTCTATTGGACAGCCCAAGTTATGAACATTTCCTTAGCAAATGGTCGGAATTAAACTTCCGACAAGTGGTAATAGTAAACAACGCAGGTACCTTAGGAGATGTATCTCAAACTGCTCTGAATTGCACAGCTTCATACGAAATAAAGAAATACTTTGATGCCAATCTATTTTCCGCTATGTTCCTCACCACAGCCTTTTTGAATCAGTTTAAATTGGCTAATCGAAAAGTTGTGATAAATATTTCTTCCTTGGCTGCTATTCAACCTTTCAAGGGATGGAATTTGTATTGCACTGGTATGTAACCGGTATTTCTTTTCTCGTAGTTTTAATTTTTGATTAGAATTTGTGTTAAAATGTATGGAACGGTCACCCTGTTCTTTTATAAAAATAAAACCAGGTTTTGTTACAAAGAACCTGTTAGTGTCTCAAATATAGCCTTTTTATAAAACCAAACGAGTGTGATCGTTCTATGCACTTCAAACCAGGTTTGTAGTTTGTGACACTGATGCCTGGCCTTAAATTTCTATGTGATTCTATTAAAAATATGCAAATTAAGGCATTTATTTTAGTCTGAGAAAAACTTAGTTATTTTTGGTAGTGCCTGGTGGCTACTTTAAAAATAAAAAAAAAAATCATAATATCCACAATCAGTGTATACAAGTAAAATTTCGGCACAAGGCTTTAAAAGGCAACATAGATACATATTTCATATGCTGTAAAAAGTACAAAAAGTTGCTGAATGCTTGATGGGAAAATAACATAATCATTCGCCACATTGAAAGGAGGATTTCGAAAAAAACATTATCTTTACTAAAAAGAAATAAAAGTGTTTAATCCAGAGCAGATATGTACTACCTTTTTTAAAGTCACCAAAACAAGATGTCAAAATTTCATATTCCATTCTATAGAATACAGTTAAATCCTTTTAATTTTTTCAACCAAAAACTGAAATTACTGGCTGAATTGGCAAATTTACCAATTTAAAAATAATATACCTTAGCAAAACATTGCACTAAATAATACATAAATTTTGTATCAACCTTCTTAACAACAAATATTCAAAGTATATTGAACTTTTCATTAAAAAAAAAAAAATTTAAACCACAATGACTAAACAAGCAATATTTCAAATAGGAAAAGCTGCCAGAGAGATGTATTTTCGAGTCTTGGCAGAAGAAGAAAAAGAAACCGTAACAGTTTTAAACTATGCTCCAGGACCTCTTGTTACTGATATGCTACCTCAAATTTTAGAACAAGCATTGCCCGAAATCAAGCAACAATTCCATGGTAAGTACTAAAAAGCTTCTATGATAATAGTAATGCAGCATATACAAATAATTATCTTAAAAAATGCACTTGGAAAAGCTAAATATTTTTTTATAATAATAATTTCCTACTTTTTAAATAAAAATATTTTCTGTCAGGTTTTTTAATACCTTAACTAGTAACTTTAAATTGGTTTTAAGGTTTGTGATATTTCTGCTTTGAGAGTTTACATGAAAAATTTCAAATTCTATTTTAAAGTTTTTAAGCAGCAGTACCTGTCCTTGTAAAGATAACGTTTAGGATGTTTAGAACTACTGTTAATTTTAAACTTCTATATAAAAATTTAACATTCTAAGCTTATTTTTATATCTTATAGAAGCCCAAGTACAGAATCAGCTTCTAACCACTGAATACACTGTTCAAAGGCTACTTGGAATATTGGATAGATCAAGGTTTAAGTCTGGTGATCACGTTGATGTATTTGATGTGAATTACTAATCCTACAAAAAACATTTTCTATTGTATTACATATGTGTAATTGCCAATTTTTTAAATTACTCACATAATATCAAAATGATTTTTTTAATAATTTATAAAGTGTTATTAAAAATGCATTATTTGAATTAATTTTTATCATAGCCTTAAATACCAATTTTTTTTTACATTAATTTCAATGTTTTATTTATTTTTTTACATAAATATTATGAGGGGTTAAGAATGTTAAAGTTTATAATACAAAGAGCTTATGTTTAAAACTCAAACCAAACGCATAGTTTATCATGCTATGTATTTTTGCTTTAATCTGTTGAGATGTGAAGTACATTATTTGTAATATTCTATGACATTTTATGATTATTTTTTAATTTTCAATGACTTTCCTTGCTTTGCTATAACTTGTTTAATATTTTCATAACATTGTGAAAACTCTTTTAACTGCATTCCATTTATCTAAATGTTTAATGTGTTTATATATTTTGTCAAGTGAATTTAAAAAAATGTTAATCCCTTTATTAGAAATGAATGCGAATAGCAGAATATTTCTATGAAAATTATTTACAAATTCTATCATAGAAAATTTTAAGAATTTATATATTTACCAAATTGGTCAATCAAAATAATAAAAACAAACAATCTAGTTTTAGCCAAGATTAAAATGACAGATTTATGACATACCAACCTTAAATAATAGAATAGTTAAAGGTACCAAGAATCAAAAATTGTAAAAAAAAATATATTTTTGAAAGAATTGGTCTTGATTTTTCTTTTAATATTTCGTAGTTGTAATATCTACTTTATATTTTTTAAAAATTTCAAACTGCAGAATTGAAACTGTTAAAAATTGACATATCTAAAAAAAATTGTCAAGGGACATATTTGTTATATTAGTTAGAGCTAAGCATTTTATGGCTTTTTTTTTTTTAAATATATTTTTAAAAAAATTTAACTAGTTTAAGTCCCAAAGTCCCTTGAAACAAGGGTTGTATATCACCTTAGTGAAACTAATGTTTAAAACAAATCTAATTATGAATTATATAAAAGTTATTCATAAATGTTCTCCTCGAGTTTAATGTGGTTATTGTAATTAAAGAACCTTTATCTTTTATACTTTTTATTGTGTTATACTTTTAAAATGTCATAGACACTTGGCCTATTTTGACACTTTATATATGGCTAATTATATCAAATGACTGCAGACCGATTTAAATAAGCTGTTGGAGATTATTTCCAAGTTGTAACGTCTTTTGAATAAATTGATTTTGTTATAAAACTTTATTTTTTTATACTCGTAACAATTATCTGTACAGATGATCCCAAGTTACATTTGGGTAACTTTACAGAAGAAGGAAAAAAACTGAATCCTACAATCATTGCAAAGCATTGGAGTTATTCTTTTATAGCTCTTGCAGGGATGGGAATTCTGCGCCAATTGCGCCAAAAGTGGTATCCTGCGCCAACTTGCTACAAAACTACATTTATGTGCGATTCTGCGCCAATTTTGTTTTAAATCCTTGTTAAACACGTGCGCCAAGTCTTGGTACCCGTTTGTCTGCCCATAAACGAAGTTAAGGCAACCTTAGAAAGAGGAAATGGGAGAAAATTTAAGCACATTTTCTCAAGTTAAATAGTATTTGTAGAAATGTAAGGTACGAATGGAGTATAAGCATGCTATTACGTGAAGCAGAGAAATGCTTAAATGGAATAATTTCGCGTCATTAAAAAGGACTTTATTCCTGATGTTCAACTTTTTAGACAAGGGCATTTAATTGTCATAACAAATTTCATCATTGGAACATCGGATCGTTTTTTTTTTTTTTTTGTGCACAATCAATGCTCAATCTTGAAAAACTGAGAATTTTAAAAGAATAGAGCATGTAGGAATAATTGTGAAATTGTACAATTTAAGGTAATAACTTTTTGAGATTTGTCCGAAATTGTTAGTCAAGGGTATTTGATTAAAAGACACTTGATCATTGGAAAATTTCAGTTCGTTTGTTGTTTTATGAAGAATCGATGCTCAATCTAAAAAAAACCCAGATAATTTTCACAAAAATTTTAGCATCTTGAATATGTAGAAATATTTGCGATCTTCGTCAAACGGGGGATGATATCACTCTGAAGTTGAGATGAATGATTATAACTATAATTACGTCGGCATCTGCCCGAAATGCAACTTTTATTTGGCACTCCTTTTGTTTTATATTTTCATTCATGGAAACCTTGAACTTGTAGAAATTCGCTAAACGTGATCTGCTGCGATCTCCGTTGGAAGACTTTCAATCCTTTTGCATCCGATATACAAGTTCATTATATTTCACTGCTTCCTGTTTTATCATGATTTGTTTTGCACTACTTAACAAAATTACGTTACATTTTCCAAAAATATAATTTAATTCCACGAAATTTGAAATTTAGGACTTGTAATTTTCAGTAATAAAAATGGATTTAAAAAAAAAAAAAAATCTTGTTTCTTGTTTGGATGGAATTAAAATTCCAATTTAATCCTTTTTTGTTTAAATGTTCATATATTTTATTAAATTAATTATTTTTATTGGAAACTTTTCTTTCTAACAACCCTCCAACTTAAAAAAACAAACAAAAAAATGGCTTTTATTTAGCTTTTTGAAAGTTTTCAAATTTCTTATTAAACTAATTTTTAAGATAATAACTTAAGTTTAATTTTTAATGATTTAGATTAACATGCTTAAAATATAGCAAGGTATGTTTTCTATAAATTTATTACTATTTAATAAATCTAGTTTGTGTGGAAAAGTTAAGGAATTTTATATCCCTTAGACAGTGGTGACATTCTAAATTGTCTTTTTCATGCACAAGGTATGCGATATTGTAGTTTGTTAGTGTTTTGGTTTATTGTATAAACTGCATTTTACTAAAAAAAATCAAAATTGAAATTTAAGTATATAAATTGGTTAATTCTTAATTAAAAACTCTTTTGGTTAAATATTTTTAATTGCCTTTAAATGGTCTCATAAAGCTTAACAGTATAAAAAAGATGTAAATAGCAAAATACAGTTTTAGGGTTTTTATTTCTTAGTTTGAAAATATTATTTATTTACGAAATTGAGGATTGTTATATTTTATCTAATAATAATGGACAATTTGAAAAAAGCTTTTTTTTGTGGGATTTGCAATTCGTTTTGGCATTAATATTTGATTTAAATGTTTATATACTATTTAGTAAATATTTTTGTGTTTAAACCACACCCCTACGCTTAACATGCTTAAAATAAGTAGTAACATAGGTTTTCCATCAAATTATTACTCTTTAATTCTAAAGTTTGTGCGAAAAAATTATATAATTTTATTTCCCTTATACAGTAACAACCTTCTTCATAGATTTCATGCACAATATATGCAAGATTGCAACACTGTTTTGGTTTTTATAAACCACAATTCAGTGGGGGGGGGGGGGGGGGGGGGGGGGGGAAACAACATATGAAAATTAAGTATATATTGTATAAAAAGAAATTGAAAATTCAATAATTCTTAATTAAAAACTAATTTTTGTTGAATATTTTGAACTGTCTTTAAAATGTCTCATTTATAGCCTCTACCGGTTTTGATTTATTGCATAAATAAGCAATAGAGACCTTCAGGGTTTTTACATCTTAGGTAGTGTACCACATCTGATTTAAAATTGCATGTTACAAATTTTAATTGCTACAATTGTTGTTTAATATGCTAAAATTCACTGTTACGTTTTATTGTTTAATATGCTAAAATTCACTGCTACGTTGTATTGCATTCTTGCTACAAATCTACAGTTTTCTGCTACAATTTGTCGTGTTTCTGCTCCAAAACACTACAATTTATTGCGTTCCTGCTACAAATATTCAGTTTTGCTGCTACAATTTGTCGTTTTTCTGCTCCAAAATTTAAATTTTGCTGCTCCAAAAATTGCTCCAAACTGGTCTTTAGCACTTCCCATCCCTGCTCTTGCTAAAGGCTTAAAAAATAATTTGAATAAATTTTGATGATATGGTTTGATAGAAAACGAACTTGTAAGACATAATCTGCAATAAAACAAAAATTGCCAAATTTGGACTTGGGCTCGTCTGGCTCTCAAGTACAGATATATTCTTCTTAAATAATTCTATTAAAAATCACAATACCTTTTGTATCATACTATATAATAAACAAGTTATTTGAATCTAATTTTTATAAATATTCAATTCATAATATATTTTATAGTTTATAATATAATGCATGTTATTTTCCTTTAAATAAAAAATAGATTTAAACTTATTTTTTTTTTAATATTTATGTAATATATTTGTTGCAAATATTTTTTAGAAAAACAAATAGTTATAAAATATTAATAAAGTAAGAGTAAAATCATAACATATGTACAAGTGTTTGTTTATTTACAAATACTTGATACACATAAAGGAACACTATTTAGATTATGGTTAGTGTAAATTTTAAATATTAACATGCATCTAAAGAAAACAATATTTTCGAAAAATTTAACCCACACAGATTTTCATATAAAGAGTTCATCAAAACTGTTGTTAAAAACTTTATTTTGAATACAAGTTCATATAAATCACAAAAGTGCTTTTCTAATTTTGACTTCTTTTTTTTAATCTGGAAGGCTGTATAATTTTTACTTTTAAGAAAATTCATAAAAAAAAGTTAAGTTAGTTAAAAGTTTATGATGACTTAAATTTCGTTGAATATTTATGGAATTTGAACATAGTTTACCTATCCTAAAATATATACAAAAATAAAGTGTGTAACCACTTTTCCTGCAAGAGAATTGATGTTTTATAGAATTAAAAGTTTTTTATGTACATTTACATCATTGTAAATATAAAAACTACCTTTTATAACACATGAATAAATAATGTTAAAGTCAAACTTTTTAAGTTAGCAGGTTTAATTTTATTCTTTAATTATGTTCGCAGAGTACAGTAACAGTCTAAGTAAAACAAAATGCAATAAAACCATTGTTGAACTCGGGATTTGCATATACACATACATGTGAAAAGATTTAGTTAGTGCAGGGTGCAATGGAATTTTTTTAATGCAATAAAAATTAAATTCATTAAATGTTGAGTAACATACATTTAATTAATAAATTAAAGTAATAATTACAGAATTATTTTCCAAAATTAATACTTTTTTTTAAATTGCTACGATGCTCATAACTGAAAACAAATTTTATAAAAAAAGAAAAGAATAAAACACAAAAGATGCATAACCCAACTCTTTTGTTTAGATAGTCACTATTAAAAATCCATTTGAAAAATAAATCTGATACATGTTTGGGCTAATCTTTTCACAGGTAAATGAAATATATTAAAAAACAAAATGGATTATTTTATCATATAGAAATTCTTTGATAAGTGATAAAAGCTCTTATTGTTTTAATAAAAATATATGTTCTGTAGAAAAATGCACTTTAATACAAAAATATGTTTCTACATTTAAAAAAGAATATATAATCATAACATTATAAAACTGCTTAAGCTCGTAAGGTAATAGCTCTCAAAGTATAGTATTTTTACTCTAGAAATTAAAATAACATCATTGTAGAGTACTATGTAAAATTTAAAGTACTGTAGTAAGAGCATTCAAAAATTACTAAACCCAATTAAAACTTTAATCTGAGTGTTATTAAAATATTTTGTTTGTTCAAAGCAAGCGTTGCATTTAGACATTCCAAGTTTTTTCCAGCCTTGGGAACGGGTAAGTGTCCGATTTTGCATCACTAACAACTGTTAAAACCACAAATCACGGCTGAGATTAGCAATCAAGAGGCAGGGTGTGTGTGTGAACCTGGGCACTTGGTTCCTTTAGCAGTAATTTTTTTTTTTGCATATAATTATAACAATTCTGAATATGCTATAAACAGAATTCTTAAGAAATAGAGGAACAAAATTACTAATAAATTAAGGTATAATGACAGTGTGCTGAGTATACTATTTTAAAAGAAAACTTTAAACCCTCCTACTATTAAACTGTATTTTCTAACTTTTTTCTTTTAAGAACACACTTTCCGATAAAAACCCATTTTTTTTTTTTGCATTACTCAGTTTTGTAGGACCTCAAGACAAACGTTTATCATTAATCACTCAAAGTAAAATAGACAATCTTTATGAGAATAAAGAGTCACTAAATGCAATGAATTACGATTAATAGCACCCACTAACATAAAATGGGCAATTTCAGCATAGAATTTTAAAAGAAGAACTGAGTATATGAAATTTAAAGTAAAATTTTCTCTCTTCAGGCAACATGTTATGAAGTGGAGGGGCTTCTACCTGAACCCCTAAGAGAAGTGTACTTCTAGTAAATTGCCATACAAATTAAGGCATATCTATAAATCGGCATTTGCATATGTGCCAATGTTTTTTTTTAACTTGTGAAACTCAATGTTATATTATAATTATAAATTATTTACACAAGAGGTATTCTAGTTGCATTCACATATTCAGAAGTTAAGTATCAAAAGTTTAGAAACATTACTTTGATAGTTTTACACATATGAAATGTTTCCTTATCTTACCACACTCATTAACATAAAGACTAGAAAGTATAAGTATTAACATTTCAATTTTTAAAAACTCAGCTAGATTTGCATAATAAAGTAAATAAATTTATATGTGTAAAGTAACAAAGTTCATGAACGTTTGAAAAAAAAATTATACACATAGAAAAGGGTTATAAAAAAAAAATTGGATTCAAGCAAATAATTTTCATAAAATAATATCGTGAATATCAGTAATATATTTAAAAGTATATAAAAAAAATTTAATATAAAAAAATCCTGTGAACAAGAAACAATTCCTTGTCAAAAAATATATTCAAAGACAATGATTAATAAACTATATACTACAACCCTCCAGGTGTTGAGGGGGGAAAAACACTCAATGAAGTTACTAAAAGCAAATGCTAAAATTAGCGTACAACAAATTGGAAGTGGTCATTTAAATCTATCATAAAACTTTTTATTTTGGTAAACTTTTATCGAAATTAAATCAATTGAGGAGCAGAAATTTAAGAAAAATCAATATAATATTAATTCAATCCAAACATGAGTATTTTTTTTATCACCTAAAATATAGTTTATTAAACTTTGTCGAAATAAGCTAAATCACTCAATGAAGTTACTAAAAGCAAATGCTAAAATTAGCGTACAACAAATTGGAAGTGGTCATTTAAATCTATCATAAAACTTTTTATTTTGGTAAACTTTTATCGAAATTAAATCAATCAAGGAGCAGAAATTTAAGAAAATCAATATAATATTAATTCAATCCAAACATGAGTATTTTTTTTATCACCTAAAATATAGTTTATTAAAATTTGTTGAAATAAGCAATAACTTATTAAGTACATAATATGGTATAAAACAATCTTCTATCATGCATAAATGATTTGTAGAAAACTTTTACAATTTTCTTTTTTCAAGGACAGCATAAAATAAAAATGTTTTTTTCAATCCTAAATTTTGGAATTTTAACAATTGTTAAGTTGTTTAAAATGGTTATAAATATAAATAAGAGAAAATTATATTAAATTACATAAAATATTACAGCACATAGTTTTAAAACGTTAAAAAAAATTATTAAATATTTTTTTTAAAGTTTTTATAAACATATTTAATTCTGATTTACTTTTTAGATCAAATCAAATATTTCAGGCTAATATTTTGCTTTTATTTAGATAATGTCTTACAATAAAATTCCATATACAATTCTAGACCACAACTCAAACATTTATGATTACTTTTCATTGCAATATCTTGAACAAATACACTACTATATAAAAATATTTAAAAAATGGATTTTGGCATGTTATAAGCGTAAGTCCATGAAAGTAAAATTTGATTAAGTAACTTTGGTAAATAAATCTATTAAAAGTGACTTTGTAATATGACTAATATACTGAAAAAATATTGAGCCTATATAAAACACTGACATTTTTCATTAAAAATATTTAGTATAAAAAGCTTTACACACACAAAAAATTATACTCACATTACATAAATATTTTTTAAATGCACACACAAAAAAGAAAATTACCATGGCAGATTGATCCCTTTTAAAAGAACCGGTACATTAAATATTGTATGATAAACAGAAAGAATAACAATTTATACATAAAAAATAACAATCAGAAACTGTTAATGCATAAAATAATATTAAAAAACACATAAAACTTATATGAATAAACTTTAACAACAAATAAAATGATGAGTTACAAGTACTTTAGTTCAAAACATTCAGTTCATACATAGCAATAAAAATACAGAAGCCATTATTAAAGTACTTTAGTTCTCTTAACACAGGTATTTCATTTTAAAACTAATACATCTTTTATCAACATCTAATAAAAACTTGTTTTTATGCTTTGAGTATTTGAAGAGGGGAAAAAATAAAGACATGTTCATTTTTATAGTTTTGTACTTCAGCATCATTCCACAGGGAAACAAGAAAACACCCATGTTCTACAAAAATAAACTTTTATCAAAATTTCTTCAAAAAAGCGGACGGCAAAAATCTGAAAGTACAACTATGCTCTTTCACAACAAATATGATTATTCATCCATCTTTGGCTCCATCAATCGTTCTGAATTTGTGATGCAACAAAAAAATGAAAGTGATGTTTATATAAAACAGATAGATATAAATTAATTAGAAAAAAATCATATATAAAATATAGAAATCAAAAAGTGTTGATGAATATGCTCACTTATAAAATTGCAACATGTCATGCATTATATAAATGATAACAAATATTTAGCAAACCAAATTCATAATCTCATTACATGGCAGAACAACATTCAAATTTTCTGAACACACAAGTGTCATTTCTAAATTGGATCCTGGAAAAAAAATACTTAAAATTTCAGTTAACTTGTATTTTATGCCAACTTCTTTATATTGTAAAATAATTATATATAATTAAAAAGGTTTTGATACTTACATCATAATTTATAGAATTTGTTAAATTTATTTCTAAATATATTTATCAGACTTTGCTAATAGCCGTTTTCATAAAAAAGAATTCATATAAAAACTACTTAGAATAAGCAATAAATGTTTATACAAGATCTCTAGTGCTATTTGGCGTTTCATTGCTTAATTCTATAAATTAATAAGTATGATAATCTTATAATATATTTCTCTCACCTAAATAAATAAGTATAAGGCGTATTGACTAAATAACTGTTCAAGGATAGAACATAAACATCTTTAATCACATATGCCTAACATTACAATAATCTCGGGGAGGAACGAAACCTTAAATACGCATCACCGTAAGAGGCAGTTACATGACTGAAGCTTTCCCGTGCAGCGGGAAAGACATAAATATGTAGAGGGCGTTACAATCGTAATAACGGGAACAATATATAGACACGTAACGGGAACATGAAAATATATACAGGTGACGGGGACATGATAATAGGACAAACATATAAGATAATAACATAAATGAATAACGCTGGTTACATCCTCCCCCTCTGGCTCCGACGTAGTCCCGACGAGGGGCCAGCACCAGTTCTTTTGGGTAAGTTTGGTGGCCGTCCTCGCTTTCGAAACGGATTGCAAGGACGTTCGATGGGGTCCTGGGTGTAGGCCTTCAGGGCAGAAGTGTGGTACACGCCCAGGGGCACTTGGGGATTGTCCAGGCTGGCAATTTCGAATGTGGATGGTGATCTTTGTGTACGGATGACATAGGGTCCATCTCGTCTTGGCATAAACCTTTTGGATTGTCCAGTGGCAGCTTTGCTGACGGGATGCAGGGTCATATACACTTTATCACCTGGAACGTATTGAGGAGTAGCACAGGGCGACTCACATCCTTCGATTATTTTCTTTTGCAAGAGGTCATCCAGTTATTTCTTCAATATTTCCTTCTTCGCAGGAGAAACTCTGTATGGTGGATAAGCGACTGGAGCATGCGTTCCCGTATTAATGCGATGCTCTATGAAGGGAGTGCTCTCTCCCCCTGGTTTGAAGCTTTCCTCGAAATCCTGAAGCAAATTATTGACCTGGAGCCTTTGCTCGATGTTCAAGCTCTCGCCTTCTTCTTCACGGAGATTACAGCAGTTGATGGGAAGAGTTTCGACAGGTTGCTGAGACGTCGATGTGATGTCATTCCCAAAATAAACCTTTCGGCGAGGGTTGTCACAAAAGTTCCACCTTTTGTTTCTTATGTCGAGAACAATTTCCGACTTTTCTAGGAAGTCTGTTCCTAAGAGAGTTCGATTTCCTTTTGCATTTGGAAGGGCAAGGAGATCCAGAATGATTGTTTTGTTTTCAATCTCAATGGACACCGTGGCTGTGCAAGCCTCTTCAGTAGTTTGGTAACCGTTTGCCAAGGTCATGGTTACTGAAGTCTCCTGGAACTCCACTCCTTTTCTCTTCAGCAGGTTGTAGAGGATCTCACCAGCGACGGATCTGCTGGCACCTGTGTCTGCACAAACTCTGGCTCGTACACCGGATATGCACACATCAATCAGTGCAATAGGGGACATCTTGGAATGGCAAGTGTACATGGTAAGTGAATTTGCAGGGAAATTCTCATTTCTTGCCGTTGGAGAGCATGTCGGACACTTTGCCTTTATGAAACTAGGTCTGGAACATCCATAGCAGTATATGGCAGGCTTGTTCTCTGGATTAGGATTTCTTTCATTTTGCCTTGGCTTTGGATTCTGCGCCACTTTTCTGAAGTTTCCAGTATTAAATCTTGGACTGGACCACTTCTTGGTATTCGACGTAGAGTCATTTCTGTTGTTTGGACGAACCGTCTCGTAGTCATCTAGCTTTTGTACTAGATCTGTAGTCGTCTTTATTTGTGTCCAGTCATCGATGAAGTGCTCTTTGACTTCTTGTGGAACACGGCGTTTAATCTGGTCTGTAACCATCAGATCAGACAATTCTTCAAAAGTTGTTATCTCGAGACCTGTAATCCAACCTTGAAAGTAATTCCTAAGTTCGTAGGCGAAATCTGTCCAAGTGCCTTCTTGACATTTCGAATGTTTTGTGAACAATTGACGAAATTTCTCTGGAGTGAGTTTATAGCGCTTTAGAAGCAGCTGTTTCACTTTTTCATAATCTTGTGCAACTTCTTCGACTTCTCTTGCAATGATCTGAGCAATATCATATGGCAGCAGACCAATCAGATGAGAGGCCCAGAAAGTCCTTGGAATCTCAGCTCTGTGAGCTTGTCGCTCGAAGAGAACGAGGTATAAGCTGATGTCATTCGTTACTGGATCGAATCTCTGGATCAGCGTCTGCAAGTCCAATCTTGGTTTGGCTGCTTGAAAACCATCGTTCTGGGTAAGAGGAACTTGGGATCGTGTTGCCTCATCCTGGAGTTTCAGCTTCTGAAGTTGGAATTCGTAATCGTCTTTTCTTTTCCGCTCTTTGTACTCCAGTTCCAGTCTTCTTTTTCTTTCTTCAGCTTCAAGGTCTTCTTTCCTTTTCTTATCTTCAATTTCAAGGTCTTCCTTCCTTTTCTTATCTTCAATTTCAAGGTCTTCCTTCCTTTTCTTATCTTTAATTTCAAGGTCTTCCTCTTTTATTCTTTCAGCGATTATCTCTTCAAACCTTGCTTGGACAAACTCTAAATCGTCCTTATATGCTTCACTCTCTTGTATTCTCGTCTTCAGTTGAATAACTTTCAGACTATCAATACCATCCAAGTCCAGTTCAATTGCCAGCCGGACCAGGTCAATCTTCTTTCCTCGTGCGAGAAAAGCCATCGTGGGATTTCAGTCTAGTTCTTTGTGAGTTCAGAATATGGCAGTAGATAACAGGCACACAAAATAATTACCTCAAAGTCCTAGAGCTATTTCACAGTTCAATGCACTTAAACTCACTACAATTACCCTACCATGAAATATTAGCACTCAAATAGTCTATAATTATTTTTCAGAAAACCAATTAATATCAGTTAAAATAATATTAAATCATTTAAACTATTATAAATTTATTGTAAACCATTATAAAATCATTCCAACTATTCATTTATTCAAGCAAATAACACTATGCAGTATTAAATCTTTTCAAGTGTAGATGACACTGTAGAACACCCGATCTCTAGTTAAAATGCACTATTTCTATGGTACCATTTCAATACTAGATTACCAGAATACCAAAATATATTTTAACATGATTGAACAAATTTATAAGAAGAATCACTTTTGTTTAAATTATTTAGAAATCTATGAAGTACTTAAATATAAAATCAAAACAATAGCATTAACAATTTCCATTTAATGAGGAATCAATTCAAGTGTTCTTTCAAAATAAATTTTAAAAACAATATTAAATAACTAATAATTAGTTAACGCCACTAATTAAATTAAATAAGCACTATCACAAATAAAACTTCCTGCCAATAAAATATCTACTATTCTAAATCACACTCAAGAACACAAATTTTCTTATTTTTGCATGTAAAACCACATTCTTTTATTTTTCCCGAAAAAGAACAAAATAAAATAGATAAAACCCACAATCAGAATTTTCAAGGCCAGCAATAATTTCAAATAAAAGAGAACAGAAATAAAACACTCTCAGTTACGTGGAGAGGGGAAAAATTGCTTTTCTCCGAGCGTACGAATTTGAATTCGCAATGCGAATACGATTGTCAGAATCAGTGTTTACAAAACCAAGGTGTTTTTTTTTAATTTCAAATTCAGTGAAAAACACAGCAAACCATTGCGGTTTAATTTTAAAAGACTAGTTAAATTTAAATCAATAGAGATAACACTCCAAACGAGACACAGCATACGTGTTATGCAAATTATCTCCTCACAGTAAACAGGATGTATACTGAAAAACGAAACTTTGCGTTTCGAAACTGAAACTTTGCGTTTCAAAACTTTAACCTAGCCTACAAATTAAAAAAATTATAACACTGAAGAGAAAACAAAATAACACTTATCTTAAACATCCGATGACATTCCTTCTTGCCTGAAGAACAGAAATATAGTTCGTTTAGAAACGAACTTCAAAATGGCGGCCCTCGCCATTTTCATCAATCGGAACGAAAACCTAAAAAGCGAGCCATGCAATTGCTGTTCTTACAGTGTTGCGCCACGTTGGGTAGCCATTTATAAGGCGTATTGACTAAATAACTGTTCAAGGATAGAACATAAACATCTTTAATCACATATGCCTAACATTACAATAATCTCGGGGAGGAACGAAACCTTAAATACGCATCACCGTAAGAGGCAGTTACATGACTGAAGCTTTCCCGTGCAGCGGGAAAGACATAAATATGTAGAGGGCGTTACAATCGTAATAACGGGAACAATATATAGACACGTAACGGGAACACGAAAATATATACAGGTGACGGGGACATGATAATAGGACAAACATATAAGATAATAACATAAATGAATAACGCTGTTTACATAAGCTGTTTTTTTAAATAAATAATTGTTCAATCTAAACTTAAAAACTTGCTCTGTAAATTAAAATATATATATATATAAAAAATATTTGGTGAAGAATATAACAAACAAAAGTAAAGCAGAACATTATATTTACATACTTAGTTAGAATTTTTTTAATGGCATCTCAACTAAATCTCCTGATGTCAATGGCACATCTATTCTGCACTCAAATGAATTAGACGTAATTGTTTCTTTCCATCTCAGAGGTGGTCCTACGAAGAAACAATATTTTTAAAGAATTTAAACAAAAGCTCAAACTTCTCTCCTGTCCATAGATATGAAAAAAAAGACACATTTTAACCCAATTTTACAGTATCTGTTATAAAAATGTCAATACAAAGTTTATACTTAAGCAAAGCACAATATATTAGCAGCTTCAATGCAATTTCTAAACAACAGAAGAATACGAACATACTATAACAAATTTAATTAAAAAAAAAAAAATACTGCATATGTACAGGTACACTCTAATAAAGTATGTTTTTTTTTTAAATATATATTTCAAGATTTACAAGCCTAACAATTTAACTGGTATTTTCTTGAAACACTGTTTATTTTAAGATTTGTATGTACATATGTAGAAGATCTCTCTTGTTTACATAAAAATCCTCCCTACCAAAACAAATTAAAATGAAATCATCCTTTCCCTTCCTTATATTTTTCGATTCACCTTGCATTTAGGAGTGCTGAAGGGTTAAAAAGTTTTTAAACAATTAAAAATGAATTATTCTTACCAAAAAGACTTAAAAGGACAGGCAAAAATATAAGACCATGAAGCGTACCAAAAGCAATGATGCCAAGGTACATTCGAAAATAAAATACTTGGAATATTTGGGACTTTGCAAATGCCAGCACTAAAATACCACAATCAGTTAATGTGATACCAGAAAGGACCTGAAAATAAAATATAAAAACTCACATCAGACCAAAACAATATAATGGTTAAAACGAATAGTAGTAAAGCAAACATCAATATCACTTACTTTCATGTGAAAATGCAGCATGAAACCAGTAAAAATATTAAAAGGCTATAATAGTTACAAAATTTCTTTGACCTTATTTAACTTTTTAAAAAAATAACCTTTTGATTTTAGGATTATAAAACAAATTAAACCTATTTCTGAAACGTTTAAGTGATTTCTTATTGTAAAAAACTACTAATATTTATAATAAATACTTATGAGATGCATATTAAAACAAATTAAACACCTTAGAAATGAGAATCAGAACTGTGACAGATAAAGGGTATATTTATACAGCTACAATAACTATTTCAATAAAGTATCTTTTTTTTATAAGGGAGGTGGGAAGAGAAAATGAGTATAATGAAAAATTAGATTTTTTTAAAAAATAGATAATTAAAACAAGTTTATTCTCATATATTGCGCTTTCTATAATAAAAGATTGGTATTATACTCATACATATACATAACATAAAGGAATTTACTTACGGACGTGCCCATTTGGCATAATGCATCTTGTGCTCGAAGGACGCGGGAAGGTTTCTCACTCAAAGCAAAGCTTCTCGTCATATGAGAGCAAAATTCAACAGATATACCAACAGCCTATTGAAAAAGAAAAATTCAAATATCTATACTTTAAATAAGCCAACGAATATATAGTGAATAGACCATCTAGCTCTCCTGTTGAGTCCGAGTTCGAATCCCAAGCAACTCTGCCGTTAAGTCTGTCCTGGTACAAACATTGTCACGTCTACAAAGGTGCGAGTTATGCCAACTCAGGTGCTGTCATTGTCATCTCCCCATAGTTCAAAATTACAAGGCAGCGTTCCCGGGAAGTTTGTTCATAAACGATAACCTAATGAAGTTGATTGTTAGGAGCAATAATGGCTTGCTAACTATGCACAAATGCTTTCAGTTTGTATGTATGTTTATATGATCAAGCAAATGCCTGCCAATTAGAATAAAAAAAATTCAGGACATTTAAATAACAAAAGACATAACTGTAGATTATACTAAAGAATATATACTCATACTTTTGAATATGAAACTAACTATTTTAAATATACATTTTATTTTAAAAATATAAAACTATTGATAAGCTTTGGCCTTCATGCAGATTTGTACATTTCATTGTACCTAAGCTTCTTTAAAAGAAACTTTTAAAAGTATGATTTACTGTATGTTGACAAAATATCGCTACTCATTTTAGTGTTAATTATTTTTTTTCTTAGAAAAATACAATAAGACTATTGTTTTCTTTCCTATCTAATATTTTAAAAAAAAAATCTGCTTGGATTTAAAACAAAATCTAGAACATTTTAATATACATATTTTTTTGACAGTTTCTATAGTTTTAATATCAATTAACAGAATTTCAAATTAAAATAACAGTTTAGAACTCACCACAACAAGATTGACCAATGAGACTGCGTTTAAAGAAATATTCCACCAATACATAAGACCCATGATATTAATGACAATAGCAATAACTGATATTGCGACAATAACAGCAGAATGAAAGTCTAGTCCCAAGAGAAGGAATGTTGCAACGAACACTGCAGCTATGGAGAGGCTAAGACTTCGAATGGTGTCAGGCCACATTGTCAAGTATTGTTCATAGAAAACATGCACCAAACTACAAATAAATAAAAATTTACAGTAAACACTAAAAGTTTTTTTTATATAGTTTGATAAACATTGTAGTGCAAATATAACATCTTTTAGAAATGTAGAATATGCAATAGGATTGTCTAACAACGCAAATAGGTAACAACGTAAACAACTAATAAATTATGTTCTAACTTAATTTTTGGCTGAATAGAATTTAAAAGGAGTAGGCTGTTGAATACCCTCATACCAACTGTTTTGCTTCCTGTATCGCATGACATATATACATCATTTCTCAATAAAGCATACACATTACAAAAAACACATAGTCAATTCAGCTTTTTCTTTTTTTTTGTATTCAGCACATTGAATTAATTAAAAAATGCCTATCTTCATCTCGGAAACAAAAATGACTTGAAATTTTGTTGCCCAGTCTAATTAATTTGCAATTTCTATATACATTTACAAATTAAAAAAAAAAATCATATATGTTCACAGAAAAATTATAAGAGATATTTTTTCAAATACATTTTTTAAGCAAAATCTTAAATGAAAAACTTCTAACCAAATATTTTTTTATTTCATTAATTAGTTCAATCCTTTGGTAGAATAAAAAAACATTCAGAAAAAGAAACTTAATTCTAAATTTAAAGTCTTTTATAACGCTTATTACAGTTCATACACATATACATAGAAATGTTTATACAGGAAAAATATGTGCATGAAATCATTTCACTTTTTAAAATCTTCTGTTACTACCTAAATGCTTCATACAAGCTTTATTATATTTTGTAAGAATTTTACAAAGCACATCCTTATACGTTTGAACTAGCTGAAATGTACCCGGCATTGCCCATGCTTTACCCAAAGTGTAGGCCGATTTTTTCACTGTGGCACCATCTGGCGGTTTTAGCAAGACATAATTTATGTTGTAAAGGGTAGGATAGGGGTGTTTTTTTCGAAATCTCATGTAGATAAGTTTTTTTTTAAAAAATCATGTTTTTTTTGCAGTTAAGTGTTTAAATTGTAAAAAACATTTTTTTAATGCACTCCTAGGACCAAAGATGAACTTATGTACAAAATTTCAGTTCTCTAGGTCTTTTGGATCTGAAGATTTTGTGATCAGAGTGAGAGTGGGATTTGTCTTTTATATATAGATTATAAACTAAAGTCTAATACTCTTGTACCCCATTTTTGGTGCAACATATGCAATTTTTTAAACAAACAAAATTCAGCTGTTTCAAAAAGAGGAAAGTATGAAAAAATATACACTTAATTTATAAGAGCAAAAAAATTAAGTATTATAAAGCATGTCACTCACCTATAGGGGGTCACAAGGGCATCAGGATTAGCAGTCCCATTTCGCAAAGTTTCGGTTAATCCTTCAGATATTATTCTTGCCCATTTCAAAGCTTCGTAGAAATCTTCTGAAGATTTTAAAACAGTGTGATATGTCATGAAATTTGTAGCTGTAAAAAAAAACGTGTGAATTAAATAGTAATACTCCACAGTATTTTTAATACAAAGAGGATAAAAGCAATTCATATATCATATGAACTTACATCCTATTTTATTCGAATCGCCAGATGAAACCAGTTCTATTGCAGAACTAAACATTGCTTTTCCCCTTTGAACAAAAGACACACATTTAATATCTTAAAAAAATATAAGTTAATTAATATTCTTCAAAATAAAATGTATCTTATTATAACAAATAAGATTCAGAGACTGATTTACGGGAGGGCATTTGGGGCACTTGCCCAGGGCCCCCATTTTAAAGGGACCCCCAAAAATAATTTAATGCTAAATATATGTAAAAAAGTTAAAAAATAAATTTACTAATGAATTTTTTAAAAATCAATTAAATTTATTTTCATCAATATTTTTAATTTTTTTTAAAAAATCAATTGTTAATTGTTTTGCAAAACTTATATTATTTTACCCAATTAAATCAATTTCACACTTTTCAGCACGTTCATGATGTATGTCACCTTTTGCATCACGTTTTTCAAAGATATGCGCTTTGGATCACTAGTAAAATTAAATTAATGACCAGGGTCCAAGACCATAAACAAGCTGTGTTTACTAATCGAACGTAAATTTGTCGTTTACGGATACTTTTTCCTATACCAAATTTTCTAATATTGTAATCATTGGGGATTTGCTAGCTATAAAATGGGTAGAACATACTAATCTGGCTCAACTAAAAAAAAAGCTAAAAAGGAAGAAAGAACAGAACTAGAAACGTATGAAAAAACTCTGTTGCAGTATTGATCATTAACGTTAGTTCAAATTCTTAAAAGAAGAAAATTAGTTTAAAAAAATATATTTATATTTGCATTAAAGCTGACTGATTACGTCATTTTGTATTGTGTGCTTGTTCATAAATTTAACAGTTTTATTTTGAATTACGTCGAGGGGCCCCCTAATGTTCTTTTGCCCTGGGCTCCTAAGCTAGTAAGTCGGTCCCTGATAAGATTATGTTTTTAAAACAACCTTGCACAATATTATTAGTCATTAATTTAAATTAAGGAACTTTTAATATTTTTATTTGTTAGTTTTATTTAAAAATACAATGGCATATATATTTTATAAAGTATATCTAAAAACAATAACCAAACTATGTATTTCACAGGTAAAATGCGAATCTCGCATATGAATTTAAAATAGAAATGTTTAAAAAAATAAAGGAATAAAATAATAAATAAAGAAAAAAACGTTATATGCAGAGAGACTTCAAACAAATTTATAAAGAAGAATAGTGAAATATGAACACGACAGCAAAACAAAGGAAATGTATGTTAAAAAAATAATGCTAAACATTTGAGAAAAATTGATTAAAATTTCAGATTTTAAAATAAATTTATTAATAAATTAATTCTATTTTTTAAAAAAATATTAAAATATGAAATATATAGTTCAAAACATGAAAGTTTCAAATCTAAATTTCTCGAAATTCAATAGCATGAGAAATTCATAAAGTTTGAATTCTTGATCGCACAAATTTTGCAAATATAATGGTTTTGTTGTTTAAGGGAAATAAAAAATTGCTTGTGCAACATAAAACTATTTTAACATAAATTATCTTGCATAATATAATTGCATCTTGTCATTTAAAAATATTTTAATGGAAGATCAAAACATAATTTAGTCAATTCTAAGAATAAATAATTCATAGTAATTAGGAATATTTAAATAAAGAATTTTATTAAAAATACGGACACATTTATTTGTAATCATTCAATGGTTAGAAAAATATATTATATTTACCGAGGATTAAACTTAATTTAATACTATAACTGAAATAATTACCCTTTAGGACATTTCTCCCATGGTGCATCGGAAAGGAAAAAGTTAAGCCTTCTTATAAATTCAGTCTCGGATAAAGTTGATGGATCAAAAACTTGACAGGAGCGACATAATCCTAAGGGGAAAAATTTACAAATAAAACATATAATATTGTATGAAATTAAATTATTGTAATACTACCAAATTCATTATAACCTACTTTTATTTTGGTTTGCAACAAAAGAAGGACAATGTGTTCCATTGGCTTTGAATTCATAACAGCATGATTCTGCCTGTAGATATTCAAAATAATTGTCCATCCACGATATCGGTTGGAAAGCAACATAAGTCCTAAAAACATAATCAAGTTATCAATTAGTTATTCTCATAATCTTCCATATTGAATTATGGATAGATTTAAAGTATAAGCACCTATTTTTCACCATGACCATTCGTCCAAGTTCCGATGTAACAGAATCAGAAGCGCAGAAGGAATGGGCTGAACATACTTTTCTTTGTGCCTTAGCAGTTGAATAATTGTATCCGTCATTTATTACAAAATATACAGGAGGTCCTACAGACAGGTACTTTTCTAGGTAATCAAAATACCGAAGCATATAAGAATCCTATTAAATATAAAAAATATTAAATTAATATTTAATAAATACATGAAAAACTTAATTAAATTAATAGTTGCAATTTTTGTGGTAGGGATGGAATATTTCACAAAGAATTTCTTTTCTAAAAATACATGGGAGAATAAAGAAATTTTATCCTAATGAAATCTTATTTGTACTTTGTTTTAAATTACAATTCAATCTACATTAAAGAATATTAGGATGTACCAAACTTGCTCAACTTTTCTAGGCTCTTAGCCTGTTGTTGGTCATCAAAACTAATTAATATTTGTATTTTACGTTAATGTTATTATCATACAGAACCTGGATTATTCAACCTAATTCGGACTGGAGGTAGGTCAGTTAATCGAAAATTCGGGATAATACAGAATTGTCAATGAATAGTAAAACTAATAAACTAGTAATCGATTTTTTTCATTAATTAATTACAGGATTTACTCTTAAGATTTTTTTAATTAAAACAATGATTTCTCTTTCTATCACATATATTAAAATCTAAACCCTCAACATCCCCCGGTTTCATAAATTTGAACAGTTGAGTCCAATCTCTTTTAACCCTTCTCTCTCCCAGAGAATACATTTTCAAATTTCTTAATCTATCTCCATAGTCTATGCATGAAAAACCTTGGACCGTTTTAGCAGCCCTGTGCTGAACTTTCTCTAACACATCAATGTCTTTTTAAAGATACGGTGAACAAAATTGTACTACTGCATTTAATTATTTACTGTTGGAATATTTAACACTAAGAATGATAATGTGATCATACCTCTGGAACTGAAAGTTTTTGATCAAATCCTATATCAATTTTATCTAAAACAGCAACAGATGAACAAAACCAAGCCATAAATACACTCATCTGAAAGATACATTCATTGCATTTAAACATGTTAGCAATAAGACCAAATAAAAACAGACTGTTTTATGGAAATTAGAATAAACTTACCACAATGTATCTCACTGAATTTTTCATAAGAAAAGGTGCATAAAGGTTTTTAATAGATTTGAACATTAAACCTTCCTTTATTGCAAAATTCGAAGATGTTTGTTTTGAAACTTTCAAACAACAGCATGCATCCAATCTACCTTTCTAAGAAAGAGAAACAAAAGTTAGGTTGAAACTTTAGCCACATATTTAAAAATTAGGAAAAATAAATTAATCCATTTTGGAAATGAAACATACCTCCTGTCTCCTATAATCCAAGATAAAAAGTCCCAAGAAACAAGTCATTTGCAAAAAGAAATTAACTAATAATGCAACACCAGCATATAATGCAAATAAACGAACAGCTGGCATTTCTGTTAATGTACCTGTAAATATAATATTAAAAAATATAAAATGGAATTTTCTAATTGATTTTTCAAAATAATATCACATATTAGAATTAAATCCTTGTTAAATGCTTGTTTTAGAAGGTCTTTAGTTAGAAGTTAACAACTCATTTCAGCAATACAGAGAGATAAATAAACTCACATACATAGTTAAATACATTTAAATACATGTACCCACCCTTTAATGCATTCAAGAAAAAAATTATGATGATGATTAAATAAATGTTTTTAAATGGGATTCATAAAAATCTTGATATGCATATGTATGTGCACCTGCTAAAAACAAAGTGCTTAAATTGTTAACGCCAAAGTCTTCCAAATACGGAGGAGACTTAAATGAGGTCCAGCGCAAAACAGATTTTATCCATTTTTTTCTAAAATCGAGATATCAATTGGATTAAGTGGTGAAGCAACTAAAACACCGAACAGAGTCATCAAAAACAATCTATATCCATTAAAAATAAAAGTTTGAAAAGTAGAGGTTAGAGAAAATCCACCCATGAGCCCAGCTCAAAACTAACTATACCCTGCCATGTTCGTGCAAACCAACTTTATCCAAACAAAAATAGCAAATACTGAACGTTTTGATCAGAAGGATATAGTTGGTTTTGCACCGGACCTCCTCATATAGTATAACGTTCCAAAGGTGTCGATTATCATTTATCGATTTTAAAGTTTTATCTATTTCTTAATAACGATTAGTTTGTTATTTTGTGCATCATCAAAATACATGGAAATTAGAAAAAGTACACAATATCAAATATACATGATAAAAATTTAGCTAAACTAACTTTCTAAGATAAAATAATATAACAAAAAATTCACCAATAAAAAAGCAGCTGGACATGGAAGTGCTGGATAACAGCATACTCGGGGCAACCTTCCCTACAACATAAGCGATTCTTTCCTCTAGACTCTGACCAGGTTTCTGCTCTTCTCTCTACAATAAAAAAAGTCACCTTCATTTGTCAGCATTAATAATAAAGTGTTAAACGTCCTTCATAAGCAACTTCACAGTCTCTTAATTACCTGAAATGCCTGCACCAATATGAATATGTTGTCCACACCAACAGCCAATACCAAGAAAGGAATGACCTCCACAATGATGAGGGTGGCAGGAACGCCGAGGAAAGAAAAGAGTCCCAACGAGGAAATCACAGAGACCAGAACGATAAGGACTCCAAAGAAACCAAGAGTAAATTTCGACTCGACCTGTAGAAACAAAAGATATAACTTAGATTAAATAAATTTAACAGGTAATATTAAAATATTTTATTGTTTCATTAATGTCACATAGAAGTCTGAAGTGAGTATTGAAAACAGATCAAGTTTTAATTCAAAGGAAAGACGTAGGAACACTATTATAGGTAGTGAGGGAAACACCTGAGATGGCACATAACTCTGAACTTCACCACTAATGTGAAGACATTTGAACTATTCGTTTAAATTTGAAGTGTACCTTCTCCATAAAAAGATATTTGGTTTGACTTAATGAGGATATTGAACTTTTAAATTATTAACTTTAAAAAAATATTGGAACCATATTTTACTCTTAATGCGTTAAAGACTTACATATAAAACATACTACATGTCTTCGAAGTTAAATAACGATGAAAAATCAATTTTAAAAAAAATTCTATACTCAAGAAGCAATTGTGATGGGTGTTTTAGCAAATAGTAAAGGCTGATGCATTGTTTGGAAGCATCTTGTATAATTAATTCTTGAAATTAAAATATTGGATAGGAGAAAAATAAACATACAATAAAATATACCGAGTGATCAAAATTTAAGTTTCTGTGAAGAAAAGTTATATAACAGAAAACCAAACCTACTTACTAATAAAGTCTTGCACTCATGAAATTCACCTAGGGAAACTGTGATGTAACAGAACATAAGAACGTAACTAATGGCCACAGTTAGAAGATCGGAATGGCTGCCTCTTTCTATTTCATCTTGAATAGACCTCTAAAAACACAAATTAATTATGAGGTTACTTTCAAATAAAATCAGCACTTCAGTTATATTTTTTAAAGGAATATTAAATTATATTATAAAATTAAACAAAAAATTATATATATATATATATATATATATAAAATTTTTGAAGGGTTTATTCATTATAATCCTTTAATTCATTATAATTCCTTGCATGTTTACTTCATATTTGTTTTCAAAATAGAGTGTATATTGTACCACATGTTAAAATCACAATAATGTTATAAATATAATACAGAATTAAAAGCACTTAAAATTTTATATAAGGTCAAGCAATAAAGTCATGTAAGTTTACAATAATTTAGCTAATCTAAACACATACATACACATGTCAACCACCTGACGAATAAAGACGTGTATATTCGTTCAAGTATCTCCAATTTTTTCAGTAGTACACATTACATAAAAGTACATAAAAAAAAATCTACTTTAAAAGATTTTTCAAATTTAAAGCATGGAAAAACTTTGTAATTCTTCTCAAATGAAATGATTTTTTTTTTTAAAGGAATTAGTTGGAAATATAAATTAAACTATCATACAGGAATCTGATTATTTTGTAGTATTTATATGCAGTTAAATCAAACTTAAAGTTTGGATTCTTAGATTTGGGTCTAACATTCATTATAAAAAACTATTCACTGTTAATAAACTTTAAAAAGTTTTTGTGATGCAAGGGATCTTTGTAGCTCATTCAGTACTCAACAATGTGAGACAGCACATTTATTACTGTATATCAAAAAGTTAATGTTGCAATAGTTATTTGTTATTTTGAAAATTAAATATCAATTTATTAATATATCAGTACAGAAAATAATTTAGGATAAAGCTAATGCAATTAAATGATAAAAAAAATCTGTTTAGATTATAAACCAATAGTATATTAATTGCATATTAGATGCAACTTACCTCAGCTTTAAAAGCTATATTCATCAAAGGATGGGAATAACTTGTTATAAATTGCAGGAATCTGGAAAAAATATTATTTTGCCACTTTTTATTCATTCTATTTTAGGTAATACCAAAAAAAAAGTAATTGTTTATAATAAAGCTAAAATAATTTGTACCCAAATCTTCAATTGAATAAACTAAATGTAATACATTTTTAAAACAGTTTAGTTTATTAAAATGTGTATTACTAAAAGAGGAGAGTTTACAGAGGCAATATAATTTTTTTTTTAATTTATATAGTGTAGCAATGTTTTAAACTTTCACAAGATTTTTTATTAAATTTGAACATGCATAATTATTTTATAGCATGGATATCAAAAAGCTCTTTCAGAAGCAAAATATACATATAGCTTACTAAGGAAACTCCTTTCAAAATAAATTTTATATTGAATATTTACTTACTAGTCTGATACATATTACAATAAGTCACTCTTAACTATAACCCTTCTTGTACTTTACTTTCAAAAGCAAACGCATTAACTTTTACTAAATGATAAGCTGTTAAATGAAATATATATTTTATATGTGCTATATTCAATATTGTCTAGCTTAAATTTTATATAAACGTGGGTAGATACACTATACTTAATTATTTATCCTTAGAGTACATACAAAGTTTAATTTCAAATTATTCTTTTATTGAATTTAATACATATTAGGAAACTTGCCACACACACAGTCGAAACAAAGAAATCAAAATATTGAAACTTATTAATAGTAAATTTAGCAAAGGGTTTGGACAGTTCACTATATACATGTTCGGAAGTAATATTGGACATTTAAAACAATTTACACAAGATCAGAAATTTTAGTTGGTATTTATAATATTCAATAAAGTACAAAATCTAATGGTCCATACAATTTTTTTAAGGTTGAAGCTTATGCTATTTTTTTATGATAGGAAATAGGGAGAGTTCAGGTTGACCTAAAATTAGAACAATTGATTTATTACACTCAAGGTTAATACACACAATAACACCTACTCAGATTCCCAGCTTTGTGCAGGTAAATTCATATCTGCATCATTGTAATTTTTAACAGGAATAGTTATAACTAATGCTTGAGCCGAATCGAATGTGCTACCAAATCCTCCAAGAACCACAGCAGCCGAGTCTAGGGGTCCACCAAAAGGGGCAAAACACTTTGGATCCTTTGGAGCACTATTAAATACAAAGTTAGAAGTTTTACTATAGTAACAATGAACTTCTTTCAGAGGTAGAAAAAACAATAAAATACTTACAGTGAACAGCTTTTGAAATGCGTTAAATATTTCGTCTTGTCTTCAAAGAACTGAAGTTGGTTTTGAAAGAAACCAAATAAGCTCTGAATGGCACATTTGGTATTAAGTGGTTTCAAGGGAGATAAACAAATGTCTGTTAAATGTACTGTTGAGTTGTCAAATGTAGATGTCAAGTTTTCAATTTTCAATAACAATTCCAATGCCTGAAAACATATTTTTTTTTTCAATTTTAGAATAAAAAGCCCATAGAGATAGTTTAATAAATTTGAAATAACACAAAAAAATTTTCTTTATACAAACCATTATACAATTTTGTAATTTTATAAATGTTTTTAAAATATGCAATAGAAAAATCTAAACTATTTTATCAATTAGCTTCTTGGCATAACATGTAACAGAATGTTTAAAAGAATTAACAATTTTTGTAACTGCCATTTTTAACACATTGAATTTTAATATAAATGCATTCATTAACAGACAGTTTTAGTAATTTAATAGCAATCAGATTTCAAAATTAAATAGCATAACTGAACAAACATTAGTTAAACTTACAGCCAGTAAAAAATCTTGCTGAAAGACAGGTCCAAATGAGATGTTTTTTAACTCATGATTTTCTATAATAGGATGATAAAATGAATTTTGATTTGTAGGTGTGATAATAACTTGTTCGATTCGGTAGAAAGGTCTAAGAAGAAAAAAAAAACAAGCAATTACACAGATACATTTTATTTAAACATTTCATGTATAAATAAGTTTATTAATTCACTTATATGCTTTTGATTCACTGGAATTTCAACTAAGCATCTTCCAAATCAGAATCGAATAACCATTAGTTAACCAAAACATTAAAAATGTGGCTTTTCGGCTGGTTAAAGTATCTAACATATTAAAGTTTCCAATGAACGTACCTTAGCTTCAATATATGAGGATGGGGGCTCCAGTTGGAGCAAGCACTGGGACCGGAGGTCTATTGTACTGTACATATATATATATATATATATATATATATATAGGATCTTCTGAAGTGTTCACTTAAAAAGTCATTCAATTAAAAACTTTGGACTAGAATGAAGTCACTGACTTGGATAAAAATTCAAGTTCAGTTCCATGTAAATGCTTACTAAATACCTGCTACAAACTCAAATCTGAATATCACTTATCAATATAACTAATAAATAGAGGATAGGTAATTTCCAAATAAACATGCCTTATTGATCATTTTAATTGACAACCCAATACAAAATCGGACCCAACACTTAAGAAAAAATATTTCAAAAAGAAAACTCACTCAAAGTGAGTGTTGAAATGTTCCATGTCTCTACGGGCTTCACTGCCAGGTGACACCCACAGATCCACTGGATTGGTAGTAACATCGAAATTCAAGAGCAGCCCAGAAGAGAGTATGCTGCACACAAACAGGGACAGGCACATGACTGTGACAGGCCTACGAGATACAAAGAGGCTCCAGGACATGAAGTTCTTCTCCAAAGAGTCTTCAAGTAAGTATCCTAGTTTTTGAAACTTGGAAGGTTTCTTCGGAGATTGGCAGGAATGCATTTGTTTATCGTGCCTGGATAGAGGAAGGGAATCTGGAAAGATAAGTTCAAAGCGATTTGAGCAATTTTGATTTTTAATAATTTGTTTAGACAGGTGTGATATTTAATAAGTTATAGATGTTTTTATTAGTGTTATCTAATTGTTATAATAAAATTAAACACTTAAATTAGTTTCTATAAGTAGACAGCAACTTTATGATAGTTTGAAAAGAAGTTATCATTAGTGTACAACAAATATTAAAGAACAGAAGTATTTTAAGCAACTTTAGTGTTGTTTTATCAGAAATAAAATTAACATAGGATAAAAGTTTTTCTATATTAGCTAAGATATAATCAAAAAAATTGTACGAGTTGAATATATAAAAATTTATTATTAGATTGCATATTTTTATTCATTTTTGGCAATTTTAAAATTGATCCTTGAACTATTAAATACTAACCACTTTAAAGCTAAATGGAAATAATTTGAGTGTTGTTTGACCCTTCCCTACCTCCTCTTCCTCACACGTCATTATAATGTGCTATTGTGATATATCTTTCTTCGAACCATTTGCCAATACTAAATGAAGATTCTTAATTAAAACAAACCAGTTTTTTGTGTTTTTCTGGACTTATCTGATATTTATGCAGGAAAAAATTATGAACAGATTTTTGGAAGAAGTTTAGACCTTTAAAACCAAATAATGGTTGTGCTCCAGATTGTTAGTTTAAAAGAGTTATTTCTAAAATATGCTAATTCAAAAACTATATTGACATGTTCCCTATATATGAAGGTTTAATGCAGGCCACGTTTTATTCAGGATATTAATTTTGAAGAAAAGTGGTTCCCAATCGGTGGTCTGTGGGGTCGATATTAGGGAGTTTGTAGAGTCACAAATAAAAAAAATGCTTTGAACGGTCAATCCGACTTTTTTGGAAAAGCGATACTCACAGCGCTAACAACTATTACAATGTTTTTATGATTTTCTCCCCTCCAAATTCCAATATGGAAAAAAAAAAAATCGCTCACATTTTTTTATATTTCTTTTTGACAATGTTATATATATATTTAGGAAGATATAAAAATTCAAAGCAGAAGTGGAAAGAGAAGATGTTTTTTACATGTTTATGTACCCCCCAATACACCATTTGTGTCTGTGAGCATATATGAAAAAAGGGGTCTCCGATCCTACTTTAGTTTAGCCATGGATTAATACTAATTGGGAAACGCTGTTGTAGAAAATTATATGAATATAATTGTCCAATTCAAATTACTCAATATAATTGTAAAATGGACTTTAAAGTACCCTTATTTTCAAAACAACGTTAACAGAAAATTATTTACAATAGAAATATACTAGTAACGCCCCGTTGACCTAAACTGTATAGCTATTATGCTATAAAACATGCTTCAAATCTGATAACACATGAAATAGCTATATAGCAACTCACTGCATTTCGATCGTAGAGGCTCAACTTCTTCAAGGGAGCCAAGGTTCACTCCAGGTGGGGTACTGACACATTCTTGTATAAAAGAGAGCTCATGTGCTAAAATTAAAAAAAAAGTATTCACTTATAACTTTCTAATGCATTTGTAGCATATCTGCTAATATGCTGAAATTCATTATTTAGCATGAAAATTAATCAAATATATTGTTTTAACAGCATTTAAATAATTAAAAACGCCATCAACAACGATTGAAAATTAATTTGATGGGTAGATACTAGCATAATTATAAGAAAAGCTACTTTGAGGCAACACAACTAAAGGCAGTAGCTTTGGTACACTTCCAGACCCCTTATAAGAAAATGGTCGATTTTGCAAGTATTAAAATAAAATAATAAACAATTTAAATTTATTTAATCTATAAATGGAAAAATTTATTCTGAAAAAAAGTATGTGATAGTATGATAGATAAAAAAATACTAGTAAAATTCATATATAAAAAAATATGTTGGAATTGCTAATATAGAGGATTAAAAACATGAAAAAACAACACTTACATGTAAAACCAGGATTCTTGTGGAAACAGAATATAAATGAAATGGAAATGATAAATATTACAAAAATTAAAATTGCCACAACAGTAGGACCATCCTTTTGAAAAAGTTTGAATGGCTCCGGGAGGTCTGGCAGGGTTGGTGGCAATAGTGATTGAGCAGAACAGGATTCTTTACAGTCATAACAGGTGCATTTATCCAGATGGGGAGCTGGAGATTCTGAGCATCTGTGAAGAATATATTAATTTCTTAGTACTATTACTGTAGAACATCATAAATAATGTTGAAAGGAAAGCTTTAAAGTAATTTAAAATGTGCATAGCTAATCTTTAATACAATAGTCTTCAATACTTTATTGATCCCCTGATGTGTGTATATAATTCGAGAAATACAATAGGTATAATATAGAAATGTGTTTATGTGTGGCATGCAATAAAAATCTCAGGTTTATGACCTGATGATAATGAAATTAAGCGTTAATCTCAGGTTTTTAAATTAAGTGTGTACTGATGTATGGCATAAAAGTGCCAAAGTTAAGCACTTCCACACCAGATGATGTTTACAAATTATGAAAAGTAAATGTAGTTCTGTATAACACAGTACCAAGGAGAATACCAAGCTAGTGTGAACAAAACCAGTAAACACATCCACTACAATATTGTGATGTAGGTCATTGGTATTGTACATGTATATAGCTTGACAGACGACATATATGTCCCTGGTGCTGAATGGGTTAAAAATTACACATGAACGAATATAAGACCATGGGACTTGAAAGATAAATTATAAATATTCATATTTTTAACATACATGCACAATTACAAATTCTAATAAAAATAGAAAAACAAATTCTATTAATTTTGAAGTATAAACATTTTGGTGAATAAACAATTTCGTCAACTTTTAATATCATACTATCCTACCACATAGAATAAGGACAGAGTAAACTACTGCTTTAAAATATTAATTATACTATTTTTAAATTCCATATATGCATGAAGTAATTTTTTATGAAATAAATATATTTTTGAAACGTTGGAAACTTTTTGAGTTGCACATTACATAAAAATTTCTACACGGTTCAAATAACACTAAAATTGCTGTAATTTATAACTTAAATTGCCATATTTACAACAAACTAGAACCATTTTTAAACAGATAAAAAAGTATAGACATGCTCTTATTCTAAACTGGAACTTCAAAGTCAAAATGCATGATTTTCGCACAAGTACACTTTGCTCCTTACCTATTTATTTTATAATGTTTGGAACTTTAATTGTGTTAATTTAACTACATTACCATAATTAAAACGAATCAGACCCATTTTTAAACAGATAAAAATGTATCGACATATTCTTAATCTAAACTATAATTTCAAAGTTAATAAAATACATGATTTTTGTACAAGTATACCTTGCTATTTTTATCTAATATGTTATATCTCAAATTATAAAGATAATATTGGATTCATAATACAATTTTTTTTAAACAATGCATTTTATTAGTAGATATTATATCAAAAAGATTATAAGTAATTAAAAAAATTAATTTATAAAGGAATAAAAACAATACACATGATTAGCTACTCAGTTACCAAATATATATTTCCCACTGAACATTCTCAATCACTATACTTACTTGAAATGTGATTCCTTCATCGGATAGAAAGTGTGGTTGTCAACTTCTACCGAATCTTCCACATGAAAGATGTATTTAGCTTTAAAAGGCGAATAAGCCCCTTCATCAGGAGTGGAGCCTGCAAATTCCAACCAGCGCTCGGGACTGCACTTAGCACTGCCCCATGAACCACATCCAAAATCCATGAAGAGGGTGCCCGGAAGAACTCCTTGCAGTCCTTTACATGAATCGTACAATGTGTATGCATATCTAGAAAATGCTAAATTTATTAGCATCAAAGTAGTACATTTTCATGTGAAAATCATAAAAACGTGCATACAAAATAAAGTTTTTAATATATTTTTTAAAGACTAGCAGTAGTACAATAAACTAGAAAAACTGAACATTTAGAATAGAGAGTAATTAAAAATAGTTAAAATTACTGAACTTCACACACACACTTGTTACTTTATGAATAGTCAGAAACAAATAAAACTCTAGTATATAAATTTGTTATATTTACAAAATTTGAACATTGTTACTATAATTAATTGTAATTTTTTTTTTCAATTAGTAGATAAGTGTTTTATCATGTTATTGTAAAAACTTTTCAAACAGATTTTTAAGGACATTTCATAATAAAATGTTCAATATAAACTGCTATAAGGCAAAAAAAAAATAGTGTGCTATTGGAAATGTTATCAAGATTCAAATATAATGCAAACTAAACTGTGTTTCTGGCATTCTTTTATTATTTCAACTAGCTTTAAGGTATAATGTTTCTGGCTAAACTAATCTTAATACTCCTTGTGCATTTAGGTGGTATTTGCATAATGAAGATCAACTTACAGTTCTGAAATGTGATATTCTATTTCAGCCACTACTTGTATGTCAGATTCTTGGTCGTCATCCTGTTCTTCTGACCGTGTAACCCTCATGAATCTGCTCTGCCATGGAGAGCAAGACATGAAGCAGATTAATTGCCTAAAATTATGCAGACAAGAGGGACAACGGGCAAAACCAACAGACTCCACCATTATCATTTGCTCCTGGAATGCCAATAGTTGTTCAGTACTGCAGCATACATTAGGATTGTCATCTGAAAACAATTTCATAGAATTATGTTTACTATAATGAATATTTTTACAGATTAAAACAATAGCTAGAGTTGGATTTCTTAAAATATTTTTAAGAAAAATATAAAAATGCAGATCAAAATTCAATGTGAGAATTATAACATTACTTTTTTGGTTTCTAAAATGTCAGTTTTATTTAATTTAAAAACATACTTTAATATAAAAAGATCAGTATTCTTGATATATGGATAAATAAAGTTTATAAACATCCTTACATATTTTATTCAAAAATATATATTTAACAACAGGGGTGCCCATCCCCCCCAAACCCAATGGCGCAAATCCCCCCCAAAAATTCTCTCTACCCTTTCCCCCCCCCCCAAGGAGGTAGCCAGGGGGGGGGGAAGGACTCCCCCCCCCAACGCGTAACGTCTTTAAATCATTTGCATGGGAAATCGGGATAGAAATATCATAATAAGGTGTCCATTTCGACACGTGACGAATAGCACACTGCATATAGATTTAGATTTGTTTAATAGGAAATAGGAGCTCACGCGTATAAAATCATTATATAAACAAAAAATATGAGACGTGGGGGGAAGGGGGGGGAGAGACTGCGGCGTCAGACGAAACAGCTTGTTTATCTTCCGTCTGTTGACGACCAATCAATACAATCAGCTGTAATGACATTAGTTTCTTTTTGAGGGGCCCCCCTTGGAGGGGTAATCCTGACCCTTCCCCCCCCCCCAAAAAAAAACATCAACAAACTTCTCCCCCTTAAAAAATTCCCCGCCCCCCCTTGCGTGCCTGATTTTGGCCAGTATTTTATAATATTAATTAAATTAATTAATTAATTAATATTAATGATCTAGTAAACTTTTATAGTGACTGACAAAAAAATAAGACCACGGACTATTTTGAAATGGCACTCGCGCTTTTGGAGAAATTAAAATATTTTTTTTTGTAAATTTCATAGGATACATTTAATTGAATGAAAAAAATCGGCTATACCTCCCTTATATACAATATAATGTTTAATTGCTGCAAAAATGGAGGAAAGGGAAAAATTCTCAGCAATTTTAACGATTTGAAATGTCTTATGAGAATTCAATTCTTAAAGTATAAATCTATTTTTACTGTAATGTTTAGATTTAACCAATAATACGCACTTTTTTTCAGTTTTGCTTCGTACTAGCTTTTTGGAAGGTTTTAAAAATACCATTTCTAAATATAATTTACAATAAATTAAAATTTATTTTTACATTTTATTTTGTTAAAAACAAAATTAAATTACACAATGAATAATGTATATTTTTAAATTAAAGGCATTTAAAAAAATTATTTCATAAAGTTGTAAATCATATATAAAATTTATCTACCATATGAGGTAATTTTAGAAGGTTTTGGGGTGCCTCCTAAAATTAGTTTTTATTTTAAAGTTTATTATTCAATATCTAAGCATTATTGCACGTTAAAAAGTAATTTACAAAACCTTTACTATTTTGTAAAACTTTCAATGTCAAAAAGCGGAGAGTAATAATGTACTAAAAAGGAAGTTTTTGAGCTTGATTAAATGCACATAATTTTATAAACAGTTTTATAAGGGGCTACGAAAATAAATAACAAAACTATTTTTTTTCTTTTCCCATCCCTGAAAATATTTCTTCCCGGGAATATTGTCTAACTACAAACCTTCGTTGAGGTTGAACGAGTTGTGTCCCTTTTTGAACACTGGAAGAAAATTTATCTTCCCCATTCTTATATTTGGATATTTTAAATATGACTATTAAATGCAAAAACTTCATTTTATCGAATTTTAAGAAACCTTATAAAATTAAACTTTAATTTAAAAATGCCGTAAAATATTTATCCACTTACCACTACAGTTTCTCAAACTCAGGAAATACTTTTCATTAAGGTTTTTTCTTTTTTACAATTTAAATAATTGAAACTTTGCTCCACATTTCAATGGTAAGTTCAGAAAGAATAAGCATTCTTGTTGACTGAAATATATTACCTGTTCTTTTGCTGTAACAACATTGAAGTTATTAAAACTGATTCGACCGGCCAAGACGAAACCCAAATACAGTAAAATCATCTACACTTACTAGTAAACAAACGTATGGAATCGAAGTAATTAGTTTCTAGTGGAGTTGTATATAAAAATCGTAATTTATGTTATACGTGTTATTGAGATGAGGAGACAGTCTGCTTCATTGCAGTTTTTTTAAAAACAAAGTTAAATTTGTAGCACCAATTGCTTAGATGTTTTGTAATGTAATCGTAATTTATGATATAAGGATATGAAACGAGATTCCAGGTTCTGAGTTTGTAGCACTCTTCATATTTATTATTATTTATGCATTCTTGCTAATGGGAAATTTATTGCTTCACAGCGTTTTTTAATTTCAATCTCAGCACTGAAGTGTATTCTGAATGTTTGAACTGGACAAAGATGAGTAAACGTGTACGTAATTTTTTTTACAATGTCATCCAGCTTATGTGCCGAAGAGGCGTTTCTCGAATTCGCTGGAAATTCCAGTGATTGAAGGCACATTATATAACGTATTATACTTATTAAATAATTTTTCCCCAAAACATTTCCCCCCTAAAACAAAATAATAATAAAAAAGCTATGTAAAAAAATCCCCCCCAAAAATTTTGATGGCGCATCTTGCGCCATGATCCCCCCCCTGTGGGCACCCCTGTTTAACAAAATATTCCTGTTTTTAAATAAAAATTAATTTTTGGTCTTTCTTGACTATTAAAAGTTCAAAATATATTTACTGATAAAAAGTTAAACAAATACCCAAAAGTTGTTAAATAAGGATATTTTTGTTGGCTGCAAGGACCAGTAATAAATGTTTAATATTGCTGTATTGACTTTTCATTAACTTCAGAGATTTGGTAACTTAAATTTAGCAGACATAACTCCAGAGAACTTGTTAGTAGTAAGATCAATGTATAAGTATAAATCAGCACTTAAGAAAAAAAATAACCAATGTGGGTAATTATCGATGCAATAGAAAAAAATAATCAATATTTTAGCAGTGGCACCCTACTCATTGGACATCCATACAGCCTGTGCATTCCACAACCTATGTGAGTACAGTTCAATTATAAAATATTTAAATTGCAGGATGCTAAGTCATGACTGTCCTTACCTTACATTGCAAACTGGACAATTATAGTAAGAATATCAACATAGACAAATAAAAAAGAACATGAAAATATCATGTTAGTCATCATTTATCCACGCAATCAGACCTACCAACTCTCCTGCATTCTAACATCTGTTCCAGCTCACACACTCACATAAAAGATAAAATCTCTTGCATATTGCAAAGCAGGAACAAAAGTTGGGGGGTTGGGAAAAATTTTGCCGAAATTTTGGGGAAATTTATATTTTAGTTTTATTTGTAATGAAAATTATATGTATTAACCAAAAACAATGAACTGGCTTGTGCTTACTGATATCTGACTAAAATGTAATGCTATAAATTCATTTAATAAAATTACTTGCTGGTCCCATGTCTGTGCAATGCCAAATAGATTTACATCCAATTATATGACATTTTATATCCATGTCTTAGCCGTAATTCAAATCATGGTTTGGCTGCCCACTACACAAATTAACTGATGATTATATTTTAAATTGTAATAGAGAAACAACCATGGTAAAGATGTCGAATATGGGGTGAATTGGCGCATTTTTGAAAATCGGGAAATGATGGCGACGGCGTTTGGTAAAGCAACCCTATGCGCTCTGTTTACGGATGATGCGCACGCATCCAATGCACACAATCCAAAAGAACTCGCGCAGGAAGAAAGTAAACAAGTAACCACATTTAGAAGTTTAGCGCCTTGGCGAGAAATTCACCCCATCTGCGAATATGGTAAAGATGTCGAATATGGGGTGAATTGGCGCATTTTTGAAAATCGGGAAATGATGGCGACGGCGTTTGGTAAAGCAACCCTATGCGCTCTGTTTACGGATGATGCGCACGCATCCAATGCACACAATCCAAAAGAACTCGCGCAGGAAGAAAGTAAACAAGTAACCACATTTAGAAGTTTAGCGCCTTGGCGAGAAATTCACCCCATCTGCGACATCTCAGCCACAACCATATACAGGAGAATGCATTTAAAAGTAAGCTTTGGCCATGAATAAACTATTTAAATATAAAGCTATAAGTAACAACAAAAAAAACTGATACTATATATATTATATGCATATTAAATTCTAATGTAAGAGATGAGAATGTAAAATATCCAGAAACATTTCATACAATTTCTTAGTGGAATCTAAAGAAAAATCAATTTGTGTATGTATTTAAGGAAAATTAAGACAACCCTTAAAACAACTCTGTAACGAAATAAAAACCATTTGTTTGTTAAAAATTCTACTGAGATATAGAATGAAAATGACTATTCATTAAACATTTAAATTCATTACATTAATAAAAAAAAATTGCATTAATGGAACACATGAAAAGCCAAGTTTAAATTATGCTGGTCATGTTTCTTCTTTATAAGGTTGCAATTGTTATACTACCATTAGAACTAAATTTTCCAATTTTAAAATTAAGTAAATTTAATTTCATTAAAGTTTTTATTTTAAAAAGTATACATTTAAAAGCAGCAAAATTAAGTTTTTCGAAAAACCAGTCACTGATTAAAAAAACCACCTACCATAAATAAATTCAGGGCAAAGGCTAATTAAAACATCCACAGCTGTTGTATTGGTGGGTAATTCACTTGTATTTTCTAGTGGTATAGGAGGTCCATCATAAAGGCAAGGGGAATTTCCAAACACCCCATCGCAATGGCCATGCATAATGCATTTTCCTTCTTGTTTTGGAACAACCTGAAACAGCATAACAATTTAAAAATTAAATGAAAGCCAATTCTGGAAGATTGCACTGAATTTAAATTATTATTAAATGGTATTTAAAATTGAAAAATGTTTTTGTTTTTTTGCCATGAAATAATTGTTTGGCATGTATATAATTTGTTACATAACATGTGCCAGATTGGGTAACTTAACAATATCTATATATTTTAATTAAAAACTAATAAAACATTAAAAACCTCTCACCAAACATTCATAAAAAAAATTCATGAAATTCACAAAAGGTGCATAAATACGAACCCGAAAATTATTCAGTCTCTGATGGATTTCTCTTTCACAAAGTTTTTTTAATATTTACATACTTTTTTATATTTTATACTTTTAAATATTTACATGTGTACCAAAAAGTAGAATTATTAAACCTCATTGTTTTTTATATTTATTATTACCAGAAACCATCAACTAGAATGCCATAAAAAAAATATTTGCAAAAGTTTTTTTTTTCTTAAAAAAGAAAAACTTACCGTTAGCAAAGCTCCTTGAAATGTAGTAATAACAATAAAAGCAATCACAACTGAACACATTGCGGTAGATTATAGAACGCTTATATTTTGTAAAATTATGTTAGAGTGAGTTTCAGAATAATTCGAAAAAATCATATCACATTTCTTACGTAACCTCACCATGCTCAAACTTAATGGTTCTGATGGGAAAGTAAACAAACGACGATTGGCCACTCCTGTCTTTTTTTTGTTAATGCGCATGCGCAAGACACATATGTCTTGTGACCATGCGTACCCACAATCGTCAGTTGTGTGTATATGACCTTTTTTGTTATTAATTTTCTTGCTTTTTTTTTATTACGTCGTACGATAGACAGCAATCATGTTGTTATCGTGGCTTCGACCAGCCTTAAGGCTATTCTTTCCTTTGCCGCCGAGTCATTGGTGGCATAAATAAGACTGGAAGAACGAATAAGATAATTTTATTAAGTGACAATTTGCGGTTGCGATTTCCAGCAATCTCGGCGCGACACAACATTTGATTCAATTCATTGTAAGGAGGAAGACTTTGGGTTTTTAGAGTTAGCGTTTGAAGGATAACAGATTTGTTTGTCGCGAATCGGGTTTTTGAGGGCCAGTGGAAGGGGCGGTCCGGTGAATTTTTTTAGAACAAGCAAGCGTTTTGCCGCCTATTTCCTTTAAATTAATACATGTTTGTAAGAAATAGATAAGAGAAATAAGATACAAGTCAATGCCACCTTGTTTAAATGGTCCAAAACTAGCATGTGTACATCAATACACTGCCAAATTCCTCGAACACTAAATTTGAAAACTCAATTGTTGTCCATCCTATAACAATAATTCTATTTTCCGTAAGAAAATAGATTTTTTTTTATTTGAATTTCCTTTTTAACTTATTTCCATTAGCGGCGAATTCGGGAGAGGGGGGGGGGGTACTGTTGCTTGCTTTTTTTTTCTTTCCCCTATTTCAGACGATGAACGCAAACCCGTTCCCCTATTCTGAAATTTGCACCACGGTGGGGGAGAGGTCCGCAACTGCAGTGGCGGCGATTCGGGGGGGCGGTTGCCCCCGCACTTTTTTTCTGATGTTGCCCCCGCACTTTTTTAATATTGCACTTTTTAAAACTATATTACAAGTCAATTGTTCTATTGCATTGCCGAACAAAGGAAAAAATTTGAACCCCCAACTTCCTCCCACTACTAAGGTTCAAACCCCTTCCATTGAAAGTCAAGTGAAATTTTTTTTGAACGAATGTGGTATCGTTATTATTTTAAAAAAATTCAACATTTAAAAAATAAAATAAATTCTCTATCTAAATTGAGGAGCTTTGTTTTCAGATTTCCAGACAGACAGCTGCTAACTTAATCCATTGATTGGTGCCTCATTGCTTACTCAATCCAGGTCCATTACTCATTCTGTTTTTATTTTTTTCGGAAAAAGAAATAGCATATATTTTCTTTACATAGAAAAATGCAACTGTATGACCTTCAATTCTAAAAATAGATCAAACCTCCTTCTTTTATTTATGACTAGTTGCAACTTTTTACATTAAAATAGTATCCGGTATTAATAAAATGCGTTAAAATGTAGTATTGTGTAATCTATTGGCGCCGAACAATTGCGTAATTTATAGGCCTGTAGATAGGAGGGAAGGGGTCATAGGTTAGCCATTAATGTCTTTGATTTGATCTTCGTCTGCTCTGCTTTTTAGCAAAATGAAGCGAATTTTACAAAATTCAGTTTTAAATTACTTTAATAAAAAGAACAAATGTGAAGTTGAACATGACAGCAACACAAGCACTACTGTTTCCATTCAAGAAAGCTTGTCTGTTTGCTTGCAATCTACGTCACAGAATTTTCAAAATCGCGCAAGTATACGTTTAAAGATACCATTATCTTGATTTTTAGCATTTATATATCATATTTCGAAATCTTTTACATTATTCATATTATGCGATAGTTCTTCAATTTAATTTAGCATTAATTGTTCAATTTATAATTTAATTTCAAACTATTATTGGAAAAATTATTCGTATTTCAGTAATTATTGATATTTGTAAGTTTCGAATATTATTGCACTCCATAAAATGTGTAACGAAGGTACAGTTTAATTAAATATCTTTGCTGCAAGAAGATTCAAAATATATCTATTCACGAGAATAGATATATTTTGAAAACTTTTGTTTAAATATGGATTTATTCATACACGGATGAAATGTTTTTGGTTTTCCCAAAATATCCATTTAAAAAGAATAGTAATAATTATTCGACAATGAGACCTTGTGATTATTATTATGATTTTGGTTTAGAATTTTACAAATCCGTGTTGGAAATCCGTGTTATGTCCGAAGAAAATTAATATTATTTGCAAATGAAAGCTAGGGAAGATTAGAAATTGCCTAACTTGTAAGATTAAATTTGACCTCTGAACGGATACTGCATTGGAAAATGCTTGCAACCAATACTTTTGAGAGAACTGTTTAATATTACATAATTTATAAAATTTTTGAAAATGTATATAAACTGGAACTGGGAATGTTTAGCACTGTTGAGGTGAGAATTTAAATCGGAAAGTTTGATTTGGTTAAAATAACGTAGCACTAGAGCTGCAGATTGGGCTATTGCCGACAATTCGGGTTCGGGACCCTTCTACAAGGAAAAACCCGGGAACAATGCTTCGTATTTTTGAACAATGGTCATATATAACGAGGACAACACTGGAGCTGGCTAACGGCGGCTTTATTGTTCGTTACCACACATATATTATAAGGAATCTCAAGCTTTAAATTTGTTCTCTAAATTGATTTCATAATTAGGGAGTGATTTATTAATTTTAAAAGTAGTTATTGATAACTGTTAAATATAGTTAATGACAATGATAACTGTTGATGCTATTTATCTGCCAACGTATTCATGTTTACTTGAACGAAAATTAATAATTTTTTTAATAAAAAAAATTGGTGAGGGTTTGTGAGATATATTTGTTAATTTTTGTGGGGTTAAGGATTCCCCCCTCTTGGTGAGAGGGATAGATGCCTAAAGAAATTCGTTGCTCAGTCACTGAACCCCCATGAAATAATCAATCACTCAACCTCCATAAAATCTATACCCACGTTCCTGCAAACTGTAAGAATTTGCCTCAGGGTCTCAAAAGTCACACCACAAATGTAGAATTGTAAATGGTGCAGGAAATTTTCTAGGGATTGGGAGGGTGAGGAAAGAAAATTTCCTCCATTTCTTTTTCAACACTGACACCAATGGAAAGGATGCCTATCCCTTTGGAGGTCGGTCAATAAGTCTGTTAATTAGATTCATTACAACAGTCCGTATCACTCCAAAATAATAAAAAAAAAATTGGAAAATAATCGAAAATGGGTTAATAGTCGACCTGGGCGTCTCGTACCTATTTTAAATTGGTATTCTTTCCTTCAAATAACTCAAAATAGAGAGTAAATATAAATGTGCAATATTTATTGTTTTGGTGTTCGTTCAAAATTTTTATTACTACCCCCCCCCCCCACCTCCCCGCTCCACACACACTTGTTTCATCTTGATCTTGCCCCCCCCCACTTTTACCACCCAATCGCCGCCACTGCGCAACTGCAGTATATGATTCCGCCCTCATAACTCCCAGTAGGATTGTACTATGAGGATAAACAGCATACCATCATGTAGAGCAGTGTTTCTTAACCTGTGGTTCATGGACCCCTTGGGGGTCCATGGGTCATATTTTGGGGGTCCGCCGACTGATCCTAATTTTTAAAATGTTTGCATCAATATTTAGCCAGCAGTGGTAACCCGGACCTACTTCATCATTAGCGCGCTCTGTATGGCAACCCTGTTTCTTTTTACGCTCCTCCGGAGAAGAGAATTTGAGGCGCTTTTTCGCGCATGCTCATTTATTTCTCTTTTGTTTTAGCCTTTTCATTGGTCGATAATTTGTTTGAGTTTGAAATAGCGGTATAATTTTAAACTTGATTCACGATTTTATTTCCGTTGGATCTGCCCTGGAGGTAAGACGTACATTTATTTTTGTCTTTCATCTGTTTGTGAGTAGCATATTTTTTTGGTGTTTTCTTAGCTTATATTATTGCTAAATGCTTGATTTCACTATGGAATTAGCTCTTGCTGAAGTTTTGAATGCGAAAAATAAATATTCAGTTGGCTATTTTAGTGTTTTACCAGTCATGGGTAAGAAAGGGTTGTTAGAATAATGTATGAAAGAGGGAATGATTTCATCGATGTATAAATGTCCAAAATGTGGATCACAAATGAGTTTGAAGCCGAGACATAAGGTTATATCCTCCATCGATACAAGATTCCTTGCCGCTTTTTCAAGTGTTTTTTGTGTCTCAATGTTTGTTCTTAATGTTTCATTTGATTATTTGAAATAAAACTATTACTATTACTATTGACAGTGGCGGCGATTCGGGGGGGGCAAGGGGGGGCGGTTGCCCCCGCACTTTTTTCTGATGTTGCCCCCGCACTTTTTTAATATTGCACTTTTTAAAACTATATTACAAGTCAATTGTTCTATTGCATTGCCGAACAAAGGAAAAAATTTGAACCCCCAACTTCCTCCCACTACTAAGGTTCAAACCCCTTCCATTGAAAGTCAAGTGAAATTTTTTTTGAACGAATGTGGTATCGTTATTATTTAAAAAAAATTCAACATTTAAAAAATAAAATAAATTCTCTATCTAAATTGAGGAGCTTTGTTTTCAGATTTCCAGACAGACAGCTGCTAACTTAATCCATTGATTGGTGCCTCATTGCTTACTCAATCCAGGTCCATTACTCATTCTGTTTTTATTTTTTTCGGAAAAAGAAATAGCATATATTTTCTTTACATAGAAAAATGCAACTGTATGACCTTCAATTCTAAAAATAGATCAAACCTCCTTCTTTTATTTATGACTAGTTGCAACTTTTTACATTAAAATAGTATCCGGTATTAATAAAATGCGTTAAAATGTAGTATTGTGTAATCTATTGGCGCCGAACAATTGCGTAATTTATAGGCCTGTAGATAGGAGGGAAGGGGTCATAGGTTAGCCATTAATGTCTTTGATTTGATCTTCGTCTGCTCTGCTTTTTAGCAAAATGAAGCGAATTTTACAAAATTCAGTTTTAAATTACTTTAATAAAAAGAACAAATGTGAAGTTGAACATGACAGCAACACAAGCACTACTGTTTCCATTCAAGAAAGCTTGTCTGTTTGCTTGCAATCTACGTCACAGAATTTTCAAAATCGCGCAAGTATACGTTTAAAGATACCATTATCTTGATTTTTAGCATTTATATATCATATTTCGAAATCTTTTACATTATTCATATTATGCGATTGTTCTTCAATTTAATTTAGCATTAATTGTTCAATTTATAATTTAATTTCAAACTATTATTGGAAAAATTATTCGTATTTCAGTAATTATTGATATTTGTAAGTTTCGAATATTATTGCACTCCATAAAATGTGTAACGAAGGTACAGTTTAATTAAATATCTTTGCTGCAAGAAGATTCAAAATATATCTATTCACGAGAATAGATATATTTTGAAAACTTTTGTTTAAATATGGATTTATTCATACACGGATGAAATGTTTTTGGTTTTCCCAAAATATCCATTTAAAAAGAATAGTAATAATTATTCGACAATGAGACCTTGTGATTATTATTATGATTTTGGTTTAGAATTTTACAAATCCGTGTTGGAAATCCGTGTTATGTCCGAAGAAAATTAATATTATTTGCAAATGAAAGCTAGGGAAGATTAGAAATTGCCTAACTTGTAAGATTAAATTTGACCTCTGAACGGATACTGCATTGGAAAATGCTTGCAACCAATACTTTTGAGAGAACTGTTTAATATTACATAATTTATAAAAATTTTGAAAATGTATATAAACTGGAACTGGGAATGTTTAGCACTGTTGAGGTGAGAATTTAAATCGGAAAGTTTGATTTGGTTAAAATAACGTAGCACTAGAGCTGCAGATTGGGCTATTGCCGACAATTCGGGTTCGGGACCCTTCTACAAGGAAAAACCCGGGAACAATGCTTCGTATTTTTGAACAATGGTCATATATAACGAGGACAACACTTGAGCTGGCTAACGGCGGCTTTATTGTTCGTTACCACACATATATTATAAGGAATCTCAAGCTTTAAATTTGTTCTCTAAATTGATTTCATAATTAGGGAGTGATTTATTAATTTTAAAAGTAGTTATTGATAACTGTTAAATATAGTTAATGACAATGATAACTGTTGATGCTATTTATCTGCCAACGTATTCATGTTTACTTGAACGAAAATTAATAATTTTTTTAATAAAAAAAATTGGTGAGGGTTTGTGAGATATATTTGTTAATTTTTGTGGGGTTAAGGATTCCCCCCTCTTGGTGAGAGGGATAGATGCCTAAAGAAATTCGTTGCTCAGTCACTGAACCCCCATGAAATAATCAATCACTCAACCTCCATAAAATCTGTACCCACGTTCCTGCAAACTGTAAGAATTTGCCTCAGGGTCTCAAAAGTCACACCACAAATGTAGAATTGTAAATGGTGCAGGAAATTTTCTAGGGATTGGGAGGGTGAGGAAAGAAAATTTCCTCCATTTCTTTTTCAACACTGACACCAATGGAAAGGATGCCTATCCCTTTGGAGGTCGGTCAATAAGTCTGTTAATTAGATTCATTACAACAGTCCGTATCACTCCAAAATAAAAAAAAAAAATTGGAAAATAATCGAAAATGGGTTAATAGTCGACCTGGGCGTCTCGTACCTATTTTAAATTGGTATTCTTTCCTTCAAATAACTCAAAATAGAGAGTAAATATAAATGTGCAATATTTATTGTTTTGGTGTTCGTTCAAAATTTTTATTACTACCCCCCCCCCCCCCACCTCCCCGCTCCACACACACTTGTTTCATCTTGATCTTGCCCCCCCACTTTTACCACCCAATCGCCGCCACTGACTATTGAAATAAAACTATTACTATTACTATTGAAATAAAACTATTACTATTAATATTGAAATAAAACTATTACTATTACTATTGAAATAAAAATATTAAAATAATTAAATAATAAAACAGAATATATTTTGTAATAAATGATGTTTAAGCAATTTTTTTTTTCACAGAGGGGTCCGTGACATATTTAAAATTTTTAAAGTGGTCCATTGTGCCAAAAAGGTTAATAAACACTGATGTAGAGGATGGTGGGCCGCAATTACAATGGCATTGCTTTACTATTTTATGGAAATAAGTTGCTTTTAATTTCTTTAAAATTTTATTTTGATTAGAGTCATTTAGGGCAAAACAAAGACGAGTGCAATATTTAATTATCATAGATTCCAGACTGCCATTGCACCTTGAGATTCCTTTGAAACCGTTGAAATTTTGTAACACAGTGTTGGAAATTTACAAAACCCAGTCTCCCAACTTCATATGCACACTTAAAAATTATTTCATTTGCCGTTCTGGAATATACATATTTTTAAACAATTTCGAACCCCCCCCCCCCCCCCCCCCCCTCGATTTTCTGGGTGTATTCCCCTCATCTCAATTAGTAAAAAATATTCCACTTTATTAGCATGGACGACTAGAAAGTGCGAAGGAAATCAACGGTTGCAAATTGTTATTTTACTACCAGGAGAAAGAAAGTAATATAATCTATTTTTACATCTTTATTTATCAATGATTCCTTTTCCAAAAATAGAGTTTATATCTTTTTTTTCTATCGAATTTTATTTAAGCTTTTAATAGCGAATAAAAACAAGATATAATGTTATTAAATACTAAACTTTGTTTTTTAACCACGCGAAATACTCGTAATTCAGATGATTAATGTGATTTCTTACAGATATTTGTAGACTTCAAATTAGGATTTTATTTTTGTCAAATTATATTAAAGTAACGTTCATTTATTACGTCACTGTATTTTTCCTCCTTTTGTACACACACCTACCCCCATCCCCCATGCAGAGACTGATTTACGGGAGGGCATTCGGGGCACTTGCCCAGGGCCCCCATTTTAAAGGGGCCCCAAAAATGATTTAATGCTAAATATATGTGAAAAAGTTAAAAATAAATTTACTAACGAATTTTTTAAAAATCACTTACATGTATTTTAAAAATAATTTTTTTAAATCAATAGTTAATTGTTTTGCAAAACTTATATTATTTTACCCAATTAAATCAATTTCACTTTTCAGCACGTTCATGATTTATGTCGCATTTTGCATCGCGTTTTTCAAAGATATGCGCTTTGGATCACTAGTAAAATTAAATTAATGACCAAGATCCTAGACCATAAGCAAGCTGTGTTTACTAATAGCACGTAGATTTGTCGTTTACGGATACTTTTCTCCTATACCAAATTTCCTAATATTGTAATGATTAGGGATTTGCTAGTTATAAAATGTGTAGAACATACGAATCTGGCTCAACTAAAAAAAGCTAAAAAGGAAGAAAGAACAGAACTAGAAACGTATGGAAAAACTCTGTTGCAGTATTGACCATTAACGTTAATTTAAATTCTCAAAAGAAGAAAATTAGTGAAACAATAAATAAATTATACTTGCATTAAAGCTGACTGATTACGTCATTTTGTATTGTGTGCTTGTGCATAAATTTGGCAGTTTTATTTTGCGTTACGTCGAGGGGCCCCCTAATGTTCTTTAGCCCTGGGCCCCTAAGCTTGTAAGTCGGTCCCTGCCCCCATGTTACTCACGATAAATTTCTTTCTGTAGTTAAATACATTTATTAAAACTTCCAATTTTGTGTATTTTACCAAACATTCCTTTAGAAAAATAATTATTTTTATAAAAAGTTATTTACATCAGTTTGTGAAAGAAATTTCAGCAATTTTTTCATTCAAACTTTTGCTACGTCACACAGCCACTAAGATCACCTCCCCTAGGTTACGTCACAGTACCGCAGGTAGAACAACTAGACGCAGGTCTTACGATCGAATAGAGGTTTTTCCTTTCTTCTGTCGACTGTCAGGACAATTTTGAGTTGACAAAAAAAAAGGTTAAAAATTTCAACTGTTAAATGTTTTAAGAGAAGTTGGAAATTTGCAAATGTTCTACCTTTCAAAAGCAAAATAAGTTTGTAAAAGTGCGTCAGGGCTGCTGTCTTTCTTTTGTTATTCACGGTTCGATGTGAAATAAATCTTACCTTTAAAAGTTTTTTTTTAAATTACTTTTGAAAATGTATAAATTATTCTTTTTAAAAAGAGTTTCGCTTTGCATATCTTTCAGTTACGTTTATTATCCGCACGTGTCGTTTTGTCACACTAACCCGAAAAAAAGGAGAGAAAAAAAACATTCGGTCTAATTTTCGAAACACTCGCTGTGGCCTATAATACCAACTGGGTGAAGAAAATCAACATCGAAATGTCATTGCAGTGGCGGCACGTGGTCAAAAATGTTAGTGCAGCCGAAATCATGTGAATCCCAGTGGCGGCTCGTCCACTACAGCAAGTACAGCCGGGCTGCAAATAAATTCATTAGTGTATTTTAAAACTAAAATCAGATATTTTACTAATTTTCTGAAATGAAGATTACAACTGAAAATTAAATTTCTACGGTAGTAAACAAAATCTCCGATAAATAGCAGGCCTGTTAATGTAATGCACAATTCAGAAGGGGAAAAAACTCCATTCAATCAAAACTGCAGTGCAGCCAAAAAGCGAAATCGGCTGCATCGTTGCCATGGCAATCTCTACGTAGTATGGAGATTCCCCCCCCCCCTTCCCGCTAATGCATTGCATTTGTGAGAAGGTACAGCCGAAATGAATTTTTATGTTTTGCTGCACTTGAGATTCGATTAGCTGATTGGCTGTGGGTGAAACGCGAACTTACGAGAATATCTCCAAACGGAAATGGTTTTCGTGATACATTTACTGTTTTTCTATTGTTTCAGGACCATTATGGTCCTGCTGTTGTTTCATTATTTTAGTTAATATTAAAATTGACAGATTCGCATGTTTAAAAGAAAGGAGGATTGCTTTAATTTTCAAAAAATAAGTAAGTGTTTTTTATTTTTATCGCATGTTATCATTTCGTAAAAATTGAAAGGAAACTTTGATTTGAGTAGTAAATAATAAAGAATTTCCGTTCATGTATGGTTTGTGGAAAATAGGGGGGGCCTAACATGATTTCGGCTGCACTAACATTTTCGACCATGGGCCGCCACTGGTGAATCCCCATCCTACCCCCTATTCTCCCAAAACCGCACATGAACGGAAATTCTTTATTATTCACTAATCAAATCAAAGTTTCCTTTAAATTTTTACGAAATGATAACATGCGAAAAAAATAGAAAACACTTATTTTTTGAAAATTAAAGCGATTCTGCTTTCTTTTAAACATGCGAATCGGTCAATTTTAATATTAACTTAAATAACGAAACAACAGCAGGATCATGTCCTGAAACAACAGCACACAATAAATGTATCACGAAAACCATTTCCGTTTGGAGATATTCTCGTAAGTTCTCGTTTCACCTACGAGCCAATCGGCATATCGGACCTCAAGTGCAGCTAAAACAAGAAAATTCATTTCGGCTGTACCTTCTCACAAATGCAGTGCATTGGCATGGGTTGAATCTCCATTACTACGTAGAGGTTGTCATGGCAACGATGCAGCCGATTTCGAATTTCGCTTTTTGGCTGCAGTTTTGATGGAATGGAGTTATTAGCCCTCCAGAATTGTGCATTACGGTAACATGCTTGCTATTTATCGGAGATTTTGTTTACTACCGTAGAAATTTCATTTTCAATTCTAATCTTCATTGAAGAAAATTAGTAAAATATCTGATTTTAGTTTTAAAATACACTAATGAATTTAGGTGCAGCCCGGCTGTACTTGCTGTAGTGGGCGAGCCGCCACTGTCCCTCCCGAGAATAAATCCTGAATCCGCCCTTGAGTGACTGTAATGACGGAAGGGAGACATCGCCAATTGCCCGTTTGGCGTATGTAATGTAAGTTTAAGGAAGTATACTTCATTGGGAAACAGAAACTTTATAAAAGAAGTAGTATATAGTTCTGCATCACAATGTATCATGTCCACTTATCCACCTATCAGGAGAAATGTCAAAAAAGCTTAGACAGGAAGGGTCTGGGTAAGATCGATGACAGTCCTTCTGGAGTGATTGTGCAGAAAGCAAAAAACAAAGTTTCATGGCGCGTATACATTTTGATCTTTTATCTTTTTCTGATCTTTTATCTCTTTTTTTGACAATCATTGTTCTTGCCGTTTCACAACTTACAGTGAAAGTTAGTTCCCTCTAATTAACATAAGGTGTTGTGATCTTAATGAAACCTGGCAAACTGAAAATACTAGAAGATGGTTTTCCACATTATTTGATGTCGATTTCTTAAATAGACACTGATTTATTACAACTCAATTATCTTACTTCCCATTCTTTTGGTACACCTTGTTTAACATTTCTTCTGTTTACAACTTCTTAATGTCGTCCTAGAAGTTTAAACGAATAAGGCACAGGACCTGCGTTTCTGAGGATCTGAGTTCGATTTCCAGTAAGACGTGGTTGTAATTGCTGATATTTATAAAAGTTATTTATGAAGACAGTGATCAATGTAGGCAAGCATATACTCATTGTACTCACTTTTGAGTACATGTCTTTTTCAAAAGTGAAACTCATGTATTCGGAGCCGTGATAAGCATCGAATGTAATAAAAAATGAATATACATTTTACTTATTTTCAAGTGCCCATTTTTAACAGTGCAACTGGCTAAATTGAGCAGTCTTAAATTAAAAATGGGCAGTTGTGAAAAATAACCTTTTTCTTATGACATTCTACCTTTTAAGAAATCGTAAGCATACTTTCCCTTACATCAGATTAAAAGTATTAATAACATCATCCAATATAATGTCCAAATTAACTTAAAGTGCTCGAGAAGTTTAAATAAAATTGCTTAGCAGTTTAAGCGGAACTTTGTAGATATGTTTGATATGTCAAATATAAGGAACCGGAATAGGCAATTCTTCTTCCACAGAAAAGCTTTGCATTTCTTTGGTATACAGATGTATTAAAACTAAGAAGATTTAAAATAAAAAAATATATTAAATGTTTTAAATATTTCAATAAAAAAAAAAGGTTGTGTCATACAATTTGCGATTGCGGGACTCTAATGTATGATTACGATCAGTGGCGTACGCAGGAAATTTATAAGGGGGGGGGGGGGGTTGAGCGTCATTTTGCTGGTATTTTTTCAATATAGGACCATATTTTAGCTCATTTGGCAACATTTTCATTCTTTTAGCGACATTTTCATTCATTTAGCAATATTTAAATTTTTTGGCGACATAAAAAAAAAATTGCGACATTTTAATTTTTTGGCGAATTATTTATTTTTATGGCGACATTTTTATTCATTTGGCGCTTTTTTAAATTCATTTGGCAACATTTGTCGAAATTTACTTATCACCCAATCAAAATGCATCGTTTATCCCAATCGTCAAAAAATATTTTTGGTAGCCGAGATGATTTTTAACAATCATGTTATGAAGAGAAGATCTACATGTAAATTTCCAATAGGAATAACGTATGGTAAAAACAGAAAAAGTTCTAAAAACCATTGTTTCCACATGAAACAAAGTGCAGATTTTAAGTTGAGAAAATATTGTTAAAATGGCCCAAGTTTAATAAAAATCCGCTCAGTCGTTTTTTTAGTTAAATCCGGACAAACAGACAGACAAAAAAATATTTAATCTGATTTTATGAATCAGTGTATCTTAATTCGTGAAGAAAACTCAAATGAGGTGTTTTGTTCGATTCAACAGACAGACACTTCATTCTTATATATAAAGTATTGGTTGATTATTATGCTTGAATTACTTGTAATTCGGGCAAAATTAATTTTTGATACTTACGAATCTGCACTGTTTTTCACATGCGCTTAAAAAAAATTGCATATGTTTGTACAAAATAAAAGTCATTTGTATTTTAGCAATTGAATTTGAAGTAAAAGTAAGTACAATTGTTATAATTCTTTTAAATTAGTATGCGTGGGAACTGACAATAGGAATGAAGTCTTTTAAAACACATATGGAATCATCTCACCTTTCCTGATTGATTCGTTGGGTTGTCGTTTTCTTCGCTTTTGTTTTTTTTTTTAAAGAAAAAAAGTAACTAAACTGGATTGCTATTACCTTAGCTTTCTTCTAGAAAATAATTTAACACAATCATCTGATACATGTTTCATTTTTGGCTATAAAAGGCAAAACAAAGCACCTTAACTTTCGAAATACTAAACAAATAAAGCCTCAAAAACTAAAGTCCAATTTTCAGGAGTACAGTAAGAAGAAAATGGTCAAAACAACTTTTCATTTGACCTTTATATCACCTGACTATTTTAGTCATCCTTTACTTCTATACTATAAGACTTACAAGATGTTTATATATTCTAAACGATACCTTCGACGACAAATATTTTGAAACAAAATATTCTAAACTAAAAAAAAAACATATTTTATTTACCATTGAAAAAAAATATTTCATATTGTCTTATTAAATTTTCAACGTAGACATATCGGCGCCAACATTTATCCCGCTCTGTGAAATCGAAACCGATTGCCTATGTTTATCTTATTTTATTTTTATTTTCAGTCAAACGATAAATATTTTGTAATGACGGAAATGGGAAGTAAGGCGCCTAAATGTCTGTTAGCTGTCTGCCTATTGGGAAGAATATAATACGAGAAAAATAAAATCGATAGTAAATGTAATTAATATAAGTAACAAAAAGAATTAGGGTTGGGGTACGAAATTTTTCTTTGGTTCGTCAATTCAGTACCAAAATTTATTATGTTTTTTTTAAAGTGCAAATTTAAAATAAAAGAGTACAACATCCAAAAAAAAGTGTGATGGTGACCCCCACCCACCCCTCTAATTGCCTGTAGTAGTAGGAAAGTGTTGGGGGTTACGTTTCATTTTTAAAAGTACAATATTGAAAAAGTGAGGGGGCAACATCCAACCCCCTCTAGCAAACCAGTCAATGATTTTAAAAAGGTTCTTCTTTACAGAATGGATGCATAACTCTTCCTATTAACGAAAGGAGATCTCTTTGAACAATAAAATGTTACGTCTAAGGCCGCTTTTACATTTAACGACACGATACCGATAAATCGTGAACGATTGCAAAGGGACGACATCACGTTTTATCGTATCGTCTGATGGTCAGTTTTTCAATGCACCGATATCGTTCGCCGAAAACGACAATTTTTACATTCAGTTCGTGTTCGTCTGTTGTCGAGAGCACATCTATTCTCGATATGTCGCATCGCAACAAATTACATTATGACAAACTGCGATTGTTGTATTTGCTGTATTTGAGGAGAAAGAAGAGATCAATAACAAAACGCTTCTTGGTACATGATATCATCAAAGCAAGACATGTTGAAGGAGATTTTTTATGTTTTATTTGAACGTCTACAAAAAAGCTTAGAGCTAGAGTTAACCACTAGAGCTGACACAGTTTGCTATTGGCGACGGTTTGACTAAATATTGCCTCCCATGCCTTTTCTCGAACAATCTTGTCTTGTAAAATTCATCTCGCTTATCCCAAATTACAGGTCTTTACTTCCACTAATTCACACAAGTTCACAATATGGAACTTAAAGCCATATTGAAAATATAAATAAAACAAAACACAGTAGACTATAGCAGACGGCAACAAGTTTTTCGGAAACAAACTCAAAGTGTCGTCACGATGAAGTAGGGAAAGCGCGTGCCCACGATAAAACGTTCCGATAAATTGTATTGTCTGATCGGCAACGAAAAATATCGTTATCGTATCGGCTAGCGAAAAAGCGCCCGGCTTTGTATGTGTATTTTGCGTACCCCGATATCGTGCCACTGAAATCGGTATACGATTTATCGGTGTCGTGTCGTTAAATGTAAAAGCGGCCTAAGTGAAATTGGTTGTGGCTTGTCGGCGGACATCGGTCGGACTACCCAGTAATAAAATGCATAAATTGTTAGCATAAACCTCCCACTTATCAGTAACCCGCGCCGAAATTATGTCATTTTTTTTTGCAAACAAATGTAGGGGTTATAAATGCAGAAAAAAAAAAACGTTGTATTTTTTAAAAAACTTTTTGTTTTGTTTGGAATTTTTTATTAATCGGGGAAAAAAAGCATTATTTTTGTAACTATTTTTTTTTAAAAACTTCATACCGATGGGGGGGGTGGGGGGGTTATCAGCCCCCTCAACCACCCCCTACGTACACCACAGGTCTGGGTGAAAATGGAGAATGGTTTACTTTTGCCGACTCGTTAAACGCCGTTCTAGCCATGCCTATAAGCAGCTGCTTATAGAAAGCCGTCTCAGGCTCGAACACCCCCCGCGACCACATTACAATTGGGTCCGTTGAAAGTTTTCAGTGGACAAAATTAAAAAAAAAAAATTATTTTCTGCAAACAAAGGTAGGTTTTTTAAATGTAAAAAAATACATTTGTATTTTTTTTTTTTTTCAAAAATAAAAAAACATTATATTTTGATTTTTTTAAAACTACAGACCGATGGGGGGGGGGGGGGGGTTGTGACCCCCCCTCAACCCCCCCCTGCGTACGCCACTGATTACGATTGAACAATCGCAAACATTTCAGAGCGAATAGGCACAGTACCATACGCAGAAAATGAGGGTAGGCGTCATTATCTCGCCACCAATTCGTCTTAATAGTTGTTATACATATAAAATATTTTCACATATAAGAGACCAACGGTAGGGGTTCTGACCAGGGCCGTCCTTAGGGTTGTGCGACAGTTGCCTTCGCACAACGCCCCGCACTATGGGTAAATTTTGCTTCTAAGAGCACCGCGCAGACAAGAAAACAGTTTTGTTAAAATAATAATTAAAATTGTTTTATGACGTGACATGTCTTTAAAAAAAGCTACTTTGGAGTATCAAGAAAGCATAGAAACACCCTTTGCGCTGATCCCCGACACTTACAACTCAGTGACAAATAGCCCGTTTGACATACATTTAGTCTAGTTTGATAGGAAATTAGGTTCTGATACGTTGATGAGGGGACAGCAGCTGGTTTTCCTTTCTTCTGTGACGACCAATCCCTAATTTGTAATAAACTGCTGGAATGACGTTTCACATGACATACTTCTGACCGTACTCCGACGTATACTTCCCTCTTCGTTTTTTTTTAGTATAATTTAATTTCATTTAGATTAGACTGCTTTTTTTTAATTAAAATATATTTGAAAAAAAAAACGATTAAATAAAAAATTAAGCACAAAATAAGTTTTTCCATTGCTCCCATTTATATATATCACGTTTTTCATTGGTGTGCAAAAAATAGCACATGTAAATTGGTCGAGCCAGCCTTGAAAAAACATAAATTAAAATCTATCTCAAGTAGCCCCGTGGTTAGTTTTGCACAGCGCCCCGTTGTCTGCTAGGGGCGACCCTGGTTCTGACCCCCACCCCCCCCCTCCTCTCCTCCTTTCAATCCCCTTTGCGTACGTCACCGAATGGGCAGTTTAAATTTTGCTTAGAATATGCATTATTTTAAAATAGTCATCAAATAGTTTAAAAACTGCTTCATAACGAAAACAAAGTATTTTTCAGGAAAATGATTTAAGATACAGTGATAGGAAGCTTTTAACTACGTTTTTAAAGTCACGTAAATGTGACATTTTTGCAACTAAGTATGAAAAAGGAAGATTAAGTATCTCCATTGCCAGATATTTTAGAATACAACAGGTTCAAGGCCCCAACAAGGTTTGATCCAGCTGGTATCTCCTAAGTATCCCCCAATACATATCTAACTTCCTCTGAAAATTCGTTACTCATACTGTACAATTAGCAATATTCACTGGCAAGTTGTTACATTTGTCTATTTCTATAATAATGGGATTATAGAAATAGCGTTACACTTAAAATGGGATTTGTTTAATTTAAACTCGTGACCTCTAGTTCTATCACACTCATATTAAAATCTAAACCCTCCACATCCCCTTGTTTAATAAATTTGAACAGTTGAATCAAATCTTCCCTAACGATTCTTTCTCTCTTCCAGAGTATACATATTCAAATTTCTTAATCTATCTTCATAATTCATGCCTGAAAACCCTTGGACCGTTTTAGTAGCCCTGTGCTGAATTTTCTCTAACAATTCAATGTCTTTTTTTTAAGATATGGTGACCAAAACTGTACAGCCTACTCAAGATGCGACATTGCCATTGCGAATTTATTGCATTAAGTAATGCCTTACATACTTTAAGTTTAAAATAACGATTTTTTTTTTCAGTTTGAAAAACTTCATTTTCAAATAGACCTGTACAGCATTTTTTTTTATTTCTTGTGTTACAAGTATAAATACATCAAGTATCAGAGTTTTTCAATAATTCAATATTATTCAATTTTTTTAAATATTATTCAATTAGGGCGTATCGTCGCCTTAAGCCGTGTTACTATGTAAGTCCAATTGGATTAACATTAGACTTACGTGGTAACACGGCTTAAGCAACAATATGTTTATTTTTTTCTATGGTATGTTATTTTAATCAACTCCGTGCGGAGAACGGGTATTTTCGTTAGTTAAAAATAATTTCTTAACATTGGGAGATAAGATTCATGCTTTTCTTCGTATCTATGCACCTATAATTGTTCGAAACCCAAAACAATTAAAAAAAACGCACGCTTCGCATTTGCAGACGATTAAGAAAAATCACAAAAAATTCATTTATTAAAAATTTCATCTTACGAGGGGTCGTCCATATATTGCATACACACATATAGGGAAGACATTTTCTGTTCTGCGTCGTTTTATGTTGCTTTTAGTGGATTGTTGATGTATATTGATCGTACGTGACATGGGGGGGGGGGGGGGGGGAGCAGTGGCGGCGATTGGGTGCTGAAAGTGGGGGGGGGGCAAGATAAAGGGGAAACAAGAAGTCCCCCAAATAGGAAGTGGGGGGGGGGGGGGGGGGGGACAAAAAAAATGTGCTATTATATTGCTGTAAAAAAGCTATGGTATTTCACACTTGTATTTACACACTATTTTGTGTTATTTGAAGTATACCAACTTAAAATACACAGTAAAAAAACTTAATAACATAAATTTAAGAAAAGAAGTTTTCATACCATAAAGCTGATTTGAGACAAGTTAAAAGCTTTCTTTTTTCGTTATTCTGACTTAAAAAGGCAAAACAAAGCACGATTAGCAGCTATTAAAACTTTCAGAAGTACTATATAAAAGGGCCACAAAAACTAAAGTCCAATTTTCAGGAGTATAAAAAGTATGAACTTTTCAAAACACCTTTATATCACTTGGCTATTTTAGCTATAGTCGAAGACAATTTAAGTAGACCCTTAAGCGAAGGCTACGATGTGTAAAAAGACTGAGCTATGGCCCTGATTGAATAAAAAAAAATCAACGGCTGATTTAAAAACAAATAAATATCTATGGGAGTAGTCATAAGTCATATACAGTTTACTCTTTAGACTCCAAAATGACTGTACAAACGAGAGTCATAAGTCATATTCGGCGCCGTTTCGCCTTTTTTCCCTACTGCTTATATGTAAAACTGAGAAAACTTGGTAATGAGTCATTCTGCTAGATTCTGGGTATTTTGTAGATTTAATACGTAGTTACAATAAACTATTTTCTTGATGTTTTCGAAATCAAAGCATTGAGAATAAAAAAAAAGCTATTAAATCTTTTCTGCCATCATCTTTGAGAACATTCGCTGATAAGTAGAGTAAACAAATATACTTTTGTGGATTGTGTTTAAAAATGTTAAAATCGGAGATTTTCTGACAAAAATAAACTATTTCATAACCAAACTATTTAATAAGTAATCATAAGTAAATTATTATAAACTATTTCTTTCAGAAAAACTATAGAAATTATATGGTTGGTTAAAAAAGTTAATCGCTTTGATTAGACTTTGCAAATGTATGTTTTGTTTTGATTTAATTTAACAATTACTGGTACTTTAGAAGCAAAATTTATTAAAATATATTACTTGATTTAATATTCGGACTCGCAATTTGGCGTTCTTTAAAGCGCCAAGTTCCTTACCGGGAGGTTGCAAGCCCGTTCTCCCATCGTCCAAACGTTTCACGTTTGGAGGCGACTAGTGCACATTAAATCTGTCAATGAGAGGGGTTTGAATCTCCTGAAACCTATGGTAGTGTGAGGAAGTTGGGGTTCAAAATGTTTCCTTTGTTAGGCAATGCAGTAAAACAATTGACTTGTAATTCAGTTTTAAAAAGTTGCGGGGGCAACATCCGAAAAAAGTGCGGGGGCAACCGCCCCCCCCTTGCCCCCCCGAATCGCCGCCACTGGGGGGGAGTGTTAGGAATAGCGAGTAAAGAAGGAAGGAAAGCGAAGGGGAGGGAGAGGGGAGGGAATGGAAGGTGTATTTCGGCTATTTTGTTCGTGGTAATATTAGTCAGAAATTATTTAGTCGAGCCCATGGTTATAATTCTTTTATTATAAGATGTGCTTTTAATAGCAAATTAAATCACTATTTACATCTTTCATCAAAGTATAATAATAAAAAATTTGATGTAGCAATGTCGGAACACGGACAGAAGAATGTTACGTGAGACATCATTTTAGCAAATTATACTCAGACAGAAGTAAGGATTGGTCGCCAACGTAAAACCTCGTCAATAGTGATTTAATTTGCTATTAAAAGCACATCTTCTAAAAAAAAGAATTATAACCTTGGGGTCGACTAAATAATTTCTGACTAATATTACCACGAACAAAATACCTCTTTGCCCCCCCCCCCCCCCATGTCACGTACGATCAATGTACATCCACAATCCGCTAAAAGCAGCATAAAGCCACGCAGAACAGAAAATGTCTTCCCTATATGTGTGTATGCAATATATGGACGACCCTTCGAAAGATTCCGCCAAATTTATTTTTGCCAAATTTACCGGCTCCCATTTGAATCCAATTAATTAATTCTTATATTTTTAAAGGGTCTTCTATTTTTATATCGATTTAAAGTTACTTTGTACCTTGAGTTCCTTTGACAGAAACTTCCTTTGACTTTGAAACGTTTATTACTGGAGGTTGCGGTTTCGTCAAGATCAGTAGCGGATTTTCGAGTTTGTTGCCACCGAGGGACAACACATTTTACGTTTTTATATCACCGAATTTGTATTATTCAGAAAATAAATGAATAGTTAGTCCAACTCCAAATATAATTTATTCCTTGACGCCGTTGAACTAGCTCATAATATTTAAATTCCGTAAATTCGATTCCTTTTAAGAGACATGGTAAAATTGCAATATTATGTTATAATATGCAATTACTAATAAATACTAATTAATAATCATCTTAATTTTATTTTGATGAAATGGACAGGCTTCTCTAACCCTTTAAATTGAACATTTCCATGGTTTCCGTAACTTTGAAGTAACTCAAAATTTGGAAGCCATTTTTTTTCAAAAATTACAACTTTTGTCCTTCTTATTGTTCTAAGCCGCAGATGCATTAGGCAGAACATTTATTTTTTATGCGTTGCTACTCAATTTTTCTCGTAAAATGTTAAAAATAACAGCTCACTCGCTTTCCGATGAAAAAGTTACGAAAACTCCGCATGAATAAACCTTAATCTTTCGAGTAGGACTATCTTAAAATAATCTTCATGGGTTTGAACTCGAATATATTTCGATTGCCATGCCCGTGGTTTATCTTTGTAATGTTTACGATGATGACATACTTAGCGCTGAAAACCTCAATACACACGGCATAGAATTCTTCGGTGTTATCGCACACATTCTCACAAATAGATTTATCAAATAAAAACAATGGATTTTTTGTCATTGAGGTTTTAAAAAAACTTAAGATATTTTTCGTAAAGGAAACGAAATGATTTTTTTTTTAAACAAGAAAAGCTGAATTAAAAAAGCTCTAAAAAATAATTTTTAATTTGAATGAATAGAAAAACCTTAAGTTTTTGAAATCTTTGCCAAAATTTAGAGACTATTTTTTTTGAAAATTGACACCAACTTAAAAAAAATTTGAAATTATTATCAAATTTTTTCAATAATTTTCTAATTAATTTTTAGCGCATTTTTTTTTTAAACTTAGCTTTAAAAAAAATATTGTTTTAAATTCCCCTTTTTAATTCAGCACAGGCGTTTCGCCCCCTGCTATTATTCACTAGGAAACTCAAGTTGTTATACTCACTTTCTCCCCGACACGGATATTATATTTTGATATTATCCGATTTAATAAATGCCGTATAAACAAAATTAAATTGTAGTTAGACAATACCTATATCCGTTAATGAAATCATTTTGAAATAGGAGAAAATGTTTCCATATATATATTATATATACACACAATATATATACATATATATATATATATATATATATACTTAGGTTAATCTATATTTCCGGATAATATAATAAATAAAAGGCGAATAACCCTTTTTTTTCCATTTTTTGTCAAAGTGGATTTTTCTCTGCCCAACAAAAAAAAATATTTAGAAATGGGACAACATTTTTTTCTTTCAAGCGGCTGGTTGAGAATTTCGTATAGTTTAATGAAGGATAACCGGATATTTGTTCAAAAAGTTTCTAAATGGAACATTTCCTATCTAACAAAAAAAATCCAAATATCTGAATAAAAACAGAAGTAATACATAAAAAAAAAATAAGAATCGATAACCTCTCCTCCTTGGCGCGTTTGGGGAGCCGAAGTCGCGGTGGCGGCTCGTCCACTACAGCAAGTACAGCCGGGCTGCACCTAAATTCAGTATTTTAAAACTAAAATTAGATATTTTACTAATTTTATTAAATGAAGATTATAATTGAAAATGAAATTTCTACGGTAGTAAACAAAATCTCCGATAAATAGCAAGCCTGTTACCGTAATGTACAATTTAGGAGGGGAAAAAACTCCATCCAATGAAACCTGCAGCCAAAAAGCGAAATTTGAAATCGGCTGCATCGTTACCATGGCAACCCCCCCCCCCCCCCTGTTAATGCACTGCATTTGTGAGAAGGTACGACAGCCGAAATGAATTTTCTTGTTTCAGCTGCACTCGAGATTCGATTTGCTGATTGGCTCGTGCGTGAAACGCTGGGATGTGTGGGTGAAACGCTAACTTACGAGAATATCTCCAAACGGAAATGGTTTTCGTGAAAAATTTACTGTGTGCTGTTGTTTCCGGACATGGTCCTGCTGTTGTTTTGTTATTTAAGTTAATATTAAAATTGACCGATTCGCATGTCTAAAAGAGGAGGCCTCCTTTTCTCTCTATTTAAAAAAAAAGTAAGCCCTAGGGGGAAAAAGTAAGCACTAGGGGGAATTTTCAGTTCTTTCAATGTTATTCAGATCGTATCTCAAAAAGTAACAGTCCTAAAATTACGAAATTAAGTGACTTTGTTAAGAAATCTTTGATATATAAAAAGAAAATATTTTTGTTTCAATACTGTTATTAGTTTATAAGTTATTTAATATTAAAGTCGTCGTTGATAAAATTTCGCTTACAAGTAATTTTGTCCGTCGAGTTTCTGAAACACTATTAAGAGGAGAGATCCAATTTTTTTAGGGAGTGTACAAATAGGTTTGAACTGGAAATCCAAGTAAGCATTTTTTTAAATTCGAATTAGTTTTGGATTTATAAATTTTTTAAACATTTTAACACGCTCCACTTTTTGAAGTTTTTTCACCCTCATTTTTGAAACGTGATTTCTAAATTGCTATAAGTCATTTAAAATCACGTATTTTATTATTCAAAAAAATATATTAATGTTCGTTAAAACTTCCTCTTTCCGATGTTATAAAAATTATATTTCAATCTTTACAATTAAATTAGATATGGTCACTTAAGATAAGTATAAAAAATAGCGAAGAAGGATAAAAATGTCGGATATTTCGAGCAAATTTTAATTTGCGACTTTTTGTCTCATTGTTCCGCTTGCATCTCAAAAGGTAAATGTCCTAAAATTATGAAATTATACCAGTTTATTAAAAAATGTTTGGAAAATAAGGTGAATATATTTGTTTTTTATTACGATTAGTATATTAGACGTTATTTTATGTTAAAGTCATAAGTTTAGAAAATTTCGAACACAATTCATACATTTTTAGATACTTCCAATTTTCAACAAAAAAATAAATAAAAAATTAGGGATACAGATTAAACTATTGGCTACAAATGATCCAGAGCGTTTGTGAAAATTCGATTTAGTTTTGTAGTCATAAATTTTTAAATAATTGACGAAATGTCTGAAATAATCATCAATTTTACGCGTAAAATTTTAAGTGATAAATTAAAACTGCTCTAAGTAGTTCAAAAGTATACTTTTTTCCCGTTAAAAAAATATAGTTATGTTCGTAAAATCTTTCTTTCTTGAATGGTATCAATACTGAAATTCTATCTTAAAAAATAAATTAGATGTAACTATTTATGTGAAGTACTATAAATATTATTAAAAGATGAAATCCCAAGGTTGGCAAAATGCCAACATGTATTTGGCTGCCAACGGCGAATTATTATTAGCGCCAATTCCCAATTATCTTACTTTATATAAATATAAGTTGGCGATTAGTCCTATTTATGGTTGGCGCGTTTATGCTGTTGTTTGTTTACACATGTTTCGCTTTTCAATGAGCACAATTGCGTTGAAGCAGTTCTACAGTTGAGTTTTTCCAGTTACCAGGTCCACCACAACGGCGGGTGGGGGTGGGGGGGGGGGGGGGGGGGGGGGAAGCATGCCCCCACCCCTCCCCTCTGTAAACTTGAAACCTTAAAAGTTGGGAATTTCGAGTTTTAAAAATCCCTGAGTTGGGAAAATTTATGCCTCAAGCAAATTAATATTATTAGCAAATGAAAGCGACGGAAGACTAGAAATTGCCCAACTTGTATTAAGATGAAACTTAACTTAGACCTCAAAACGGACCACTGCATTGGAACGTGCGTGCGACAAATCAATACTTTCGAAAGAACTGTTTAATATTACCTATAAAAAAGCTGAAAATGTCTTATAAGTTGGAACTGGGAATTTTTTTAGCACTGTTGCGTTGTGAATTTCGAATCGGTAAGTGTGGTCTGGTTAATCAACGTCGCACTAGAGCTGCACATTGAACGAACTACTGGCGTTGGTTCGAGCAAAGCGCCCTTGATTTGTTATTGGTACGTATTTACTTACTACATCAAGGACGCTTTGGTTCGAGGCCTTTCTCGAAGAAAAAAACGGGAACGATGCCTCATATTTTTAACAGTGGTCAGATAACGAGGACAACACTTCAGCTGGTACCCGATGTCCTTAAGTTGGGAATTTTGAATCGTTCAAGTTCGGAATTTCGGATCGTTAAGTTGGGAAATTTCTTGTCTCAACATACGAAAAATAAATTTGTGTGACGGTACTGCCAGTAATAATTTATATAACTAAAAAAAGTATTGTTGTTAGGACACATTGTCATTGTCTACAGTGTATGAAGCCGGTATTGGTTTGCGAAGCAAACTAAAGAGGATTGCGTAGCAATCCTCCGGGGGTTGGCGGAGCGTTAGCGGAGCAGGGGACGGAGCCCCCTAGTATTTTAAAAAAAAAATAAGTAAGTGTTTTCTATTTTTTTCGCATTTTATCATTTTGTAAAAATTGAAAGGAAACTTTGATTGGAGTAGTAAATAATAAAGAATTTCCGTTCATGTATGGGTTGTGGAAAATAAGGGGGAAGGGGGTTTACATGATTTCGGCTGCACTAACATTTTCAACCACGGGCCGCCACTGCGAAGTCTATTAAAAATACATAACGCATTTCTTTTTAAAGCACATACTACATTATATACTTTTTCTATGAACTATTCTTCCAAGTAATTTGGCAGCTTATTTTATTTAAACGAGAATTTTCTAAACTTTTTCGAATATCTTGTGTTAAATCATACAGAAGTTATGAATATTTTAACTTATCTATACACGTCTGACGCACGTGCTTTCACAATTATTTTATTGGTCTTCCTTTTAAATACGAGGAACTAATAGCAATAGCGCACACTCGTTTGACTGGTTTTACAGTGGTCATTTTCCTTTTAGGAAACATTTTACAGAGATGAATTTATCGAGAATCCTTCCTTCCTCACACATTAAGGCAATCTTTCAAAACGATAATATTGAACTAAACAATAAATTTCGGATACTTCATTTTTAACAGTAAATGTGATAAAGTTCGTAAATTTCTAACAGTTGAACATTAATTTACTGTTAATAGTCATGCGCGCTTTAGTATATCACAAATTCGACAACGAAATTTAATAATAAATAGAATCTTAAAAAACAGTACACATTAAGATATGTCAAATAATAGGATCTTCAATGTTCAACTTTTTTTTAAGACGCCGAAGGGAACGAACTATTATTGAAATTTCCCACGTGCTTACTTGCAAACTTGTAGCAACATTTTATCACGTTTTCGGTGCAACAGGCGTCCTTGACGTGCCTCACTGCGTTTGTAGACTTTCGCGCCTTTAGGCCCATTCCACACGAACGAGAAAAACGCGCGCGTGCTTTTACAGATGGCATTGTGATTCGAGAATACAAACCACGTGGTTTGTATTCTCGAATCACAGAGCCATCTACAGAAGCTCGAGCGCGTTTTTTCCGTCCGTTTAGAATGAGACTTAGTAAATTATAATCTTTGGCAATCACCTTGTCGTACATCTGGCGAAGGGAGGGGGTGACAAACAATGACTTTTCATTCAATGAAGTTAAGTTTATATGTCTTTTGATTGTAACTGTATGCAATAAAAACAAAACATTGCTTAAATGCTTATTACATAAATAAGATCAAAATTGTAAATATGTTGATGGAAAAGTATTTTTTAAAGATTAATAGAGTAAAGTTGACGGCGCCGCCAATATTGCCTTTTGAAGGTTATCTCACAATAATATTGTGAAATTGACATTTCTTCGCTTTCAAATGTTAACTTTACAATACTGTTTTTTAGGCTAGATGGCCTTTTGGTATAGGTTTATAATCATTTTACAGTACAAAACAAACCTTTAAATTATGTAAATATCAGCATAACCAATGAGGATAATGTCTTCTGATACAACCTTGATGGGAAGGTCTTTTCACTTGGCTTGGCAAATATAGTCTTGATAAAAAATGCAAGGTAAAACATGACATTAGTAATGCATAAATGAGGATCGATGATAATTGTGACCATCATCTAAAATATGTTTCTCGTGTGAATTCATATTGATAGACTTTTTCTTTTAGAAAAAAAGTTCAAAATTGCCATTCTATTTTAAGGTAAAAATTCCCCGAATTTTCCAGGCTCAGAATTACGTGTGGAATTAAACGATTTTTGTACACATTAGTAATGGAACTTGTACAAATAAAGTTTTTTAATTAACTTAAAATTGTTTTCGTTTTCCTTAATTTTTTAGGTTGGTTTGGTTTTGTTATTAACGTCCCACTAGAGCTGCACAGTGGGCTCAATAGCCCACTGTGCAGCTCTAGTGGGACGTTAATAACAAAACCAAACCAACGGTTTGCAACGGTTCTGGGCCTATCACGAAGGAAAGACCCGGGTACGATGCCTCGTATTTTTGAACCATGGTCAGAAGACGAGGTTTTGGTTTGGTTAATTAACGTCGCACTACAGCTGCACAGTGGGCTATTGGCGACGATTCGGGGTCTATCTCGAAGGAAAGATCCGGGAACACATTCATACATGCACCTCGTTATTTTAGAACCATTGTCAGATGACGAGGAAACACCTGAACTGGCACCCAACGTCTTCAATAGATGCCGGGACTTTGGACCCCGATCAGATTTATCGTGCACCAGTCCCGTATACACGCCGATAATTTTTGTGGAAGATCTGTGCGACATTCCTAGTATTTTGTAGCGAAGCTGGCAACTCTCCGATCACAAGATAATTATTTTTTTACTTTTCTTAGTCAAGTCCGTCGCACAGGATCGAACCAGGAACCTTCCGATTCCCACTAACGCCTTTATCCACTCGGCCTTAATTTTTTAGGCAAATTTCCTTACAGTGTGGCAACCTGGAAATTGCAATGAATGAGTTTAACAGCGTTATACAACAGCTACATAATTTTAGACCGCTACAATTACATAAAAGACAGACGTACCTTATTTTAAAGTTTGATCTATTGAAATTTTTTTTTTTTTTAAATAAAACTAAACTTTTCAAAGATGGATCCTAATACTTTCAAAAGATTCTATATTATAACAAAGTATTAGTTACAATTTTTTTAAACAATAATTTAACAGGGAAAATATTATATTTTAATATGAAAAAAAGAAGCAATTATTTAGATTAAAAAAAAAATTGTTCTTATTAAAGCCCAAGTAAAGTTACATGAAAAATCCACAAACACAGTTAACATTTTCACAAAACATTTTATGAAAATATTTTATTTCTATACACCCACAAACAATACATATTTTCAAAGCCCTGAAAACATGACATTTTTGAATTTTAAAACAAATTTTTGAGGTGACAAAAAGCACAGAAATATATCACAGAAACTAAAACTTAGGCTAGCCACGCACGAGCGATAATTGTACTGCAACTATCGCTCGGTGATTATCAACCGAGTGAATAATTACCCAAAAAGTAAAGATGAAAAATCGCCACACTCGTATAATCGCACAAATTGTCGATTATTTGTCAACGTTGTTAGAGCGCTATCGAGCGAAAAGGATATTTTGTCCGATAGTTGCCGAGTGAACGGACACAATTTCAGTTTTTCAATTGCATGCAACTAAATAGTTCAGTTGCATGTCCGATGTTGCCAGTGCGCGGATAGCCTAATAATATATCTATATAAAGTAGCAAACTAAAAAGGAATGGCCTTAGATTTAAAGAACTACCTCTTAAGCTTTTACAATGAAATATATATATTAAGTTACTCAAAAAGTTATAACACTTTCCTGCATCAGCCTTATACTTAAACTGGGTGATTATTATAAAAATAAAACACAAGTTTTAATACACAAATAAAATAAGTAGTTATTCAGTTCCATAAGAAGCTTAACTAATAAAGAATAAGTTATCTTTACTTAAAAAAAAAAATACACCAATATATTTGGAATATTTTTCATTAATATACAAATTACATTACATATTCTAATGTACATCAGATGCTAATAAGAAAAAGCAAATACCGTAGACCCTTCATACAACTTCACATTTTTATTACTTCTTCCTTATAAACGGCCAACACTATAAGTCCATTCGGGTTTCTATGTAATAATTGAAGGGATATAGGGATGAAAGGGGTATGTAAACATTTTTTTTTTTTTTTTTTTTAGATATTTGACCTTAATGTTTTTATTTCGTATTTGGTAGAGGTCACATTACTCTTTCATGACACTTGTATTTGTTAATTCTGAAGTCCTGCTCATAGAGTAATGATACAAATAGAGGAATAAAAATGCTGATTTCCGTGTGTGCATCATTGAAACCACGTGATTTGTGGAAATGCAAATTCATTCATGCGCCAACATTACTTGGCAGGCCTTGGCGACTTTCAGAACTAAGCGAGATCGAAGTATTGTAATATGGTTTTGTGTTTAATTTTGTATTTAAATATCGTTTTTTTAACGCAAATTGTTTGAAAATAAGTAAATACCTACATATGTTAAGAACTTGAATACGGACAGAACGCCTTATCACCAAAAAGAAGAAAATGCACCAAATTTGGAACTCCTGTAGATGTCTGAACGCCAAATGTGGCAGCGCTAAAACCACGTGATGTTTTTTTTTTTTCAATGTTGACACCGCGGCCTTACGAGAGTCTGACATTGAAGGCGCTCTCTATTTAATATAACAACTCTCTGGTCCTGCTGTCATTGTCAAAAAAAGGTAAACAAATACCTCCTACATCAACTTAACCCTTCATTTATTTTAATTCGTTAGAACGACCTTTCGTTGTAACGACTATCTCCTACTGATCTCGTGAGAAGTATATGGCAGGTCTATTGAAATTCAAACTTAAAAAACAAAAAAAATGCTTGACTTACACACATAATTACTACGTTGCATTTAAACAAATACGATACATTACCATTTCTTCGCCACTTTACATTGATGCGAGATCATTCACAAGATACTTTAGAGTAGCAAACATGTGCAAAAATTTAAAATGAAGTAGGGGCCATTTCTCTGGATATCTCACACCTAAACATATGTTGTGGGTGCATAGGGGGGGCCAAATAGAATATCCCATTTGACTTGTTATTTTTTAACATGCTTTATTGTGTAAAACGGATCAATCACAAAGTTTTCGTAGGTATAAGAAACATTCACTAAAAACAGGAAAATAGTAAACAATACACAAATAGCATCCAGTGCTGCATATATGTTATTACATATCACATACACAAATTTTTAGTGGATGCTTATACTTGGTATTAAAATGGACAAGTACTGTGCATTTGATTTAAAGATTATATTACATCTAAATATTTTAGGTACGATAAACCTTCCGCTTCACATTGACATTCATTTTATGCATACAACATAAATCACATCCATCGCAATTTGTAAAAAATACAACATTACAATCCACAGTAAATAACAGTTTTAAATGCTTTGGCACAACACTAGTTGTTGACTAAAATATTTTCCCTGTTCCCAAAGTTACTAAATTTCTTTAAAAGATTTTTTACCTAGATATATGTTTTAATACTTATATTTTCAGTGGTTATTTTAAAATGCCCAAAATTTGGATAAATTATTTAAAAACTGACATATAATATATATTCAAATTAAAAATATTCATAAATCTTTATAAATACTGTCAGAGGATTTGTTAATGCATTGTACATTTTCATGTAGAAATTTTGAATACTGATACATTTTTTAACAGTTCAGTGTTTAGAGAATACAATATTATGTTAATATAACAAAAATATTTGGTATACTCTAATACATTGATGACTAAGTATCATGCTTAAAATGAGAGGATATTAAAACTCTACCCCATCATTTATCTTTCATTGTAGAGAGAAGAGATAAATTTAACTTTTAACAATTTTGTTTAAAATTATTACACATTTAAAAAGTAGATATTTTGTGGCATTAATGTATAACACAAGTTTCAAACTACTGTTATATATATAAATAAGCCTAATTTTAGAGCCTGAATCTTACTTTTAATGGCGAGTCGTGTTTAATAAAAATATCCACTCTGATAAAATTACTCTACAAATATCGATTGTGTCAACGAAAAAGGAGCATATCAAGAGTTTTGTACAATTCCTAAAAACTTCTCATTAAGAATTTTCTTTCATTTATTTCAAAGAGTCAAATACATGTAAAATGTTGTTTCATAATTTAATAAAATAAAAACTATAAATTTGTTTAATAAAAATGTACTAAACAAGTGTTGACTTAACATACGAGTGTACTAAAGAAGATATACAATAATGACAGATATGAAAATAAAAGCACTTGCATGATAAAAATCATTTAAAATATGAATGCAGTTAAAACAATAGCACTAAAAACAGTGGCTTGTTACTTTACGAAATTAATATATAAAATGTTTTTAAGTAGAAATTATATGTCAAATAAAATTTCATTTGACAAATTAAAAAAAAATGTAGATTTATATTACCTTAGTAAGAGATGTTATTTTGTTTAAATTATCATGGAAAAAAAACATTAGTAACTGAAAAAGATATATTAATGTTATAGAAAATAATATAAACACATATATAGATGTTATTAAATATGTATAATTTTAAAATAAAGAATTTGTTTGCAAAAAGAATCATAAATATATATTCTTAAAAAATTATTTATTTTACATTTAAAGTTGTTTTAATTAAAAAAGAAAATTATAGTTGTTTCTATGTACATTTTTCTCTCGCATAAACTTAGTAAGGATATCAAGATAAAATTCAAAGTCCGATATTCACTTCACAATTGTAGGAAACGTCAAGTAAAATAAATGCAGTAATTGAATTAGTATTATGTACATTAGTACTAGTCAATTTTCAAATCTTAAAGTCTATAAAAAAAATAACATGAACTTGTAAAACACAAGAGTGTAAATATGAAATTAAGAACTATTTCAAAAACTTCTTTTAATGGTCCCTAATTGACAGAAACAAAAACTAAAATGCTTAAGCAAACACAACATGACAATTATCTCAAAACACATTCTCGATTATTAAACAACAAAACAGTTGCGATCCAGTTTGGAGAAATTTTATACAAATCCTGATATGAGATCGAATTATTACAAATTACTCCCACTTTTAAAAATATTTTAAGCCATGCCTGGAATATTTCAACAGCCCCAATGTTAGACTATGTATCACACTATAAATATATTAAAACCTATATTGAACGACTGATCCCGTGGAGAACTCTTCAAGTTTTCAATAAGAAAATGTACATTCTAAAATATGCTGGAGTGAACGTCGCTTGTCGGAACAACCATTTTTTTTTAATGCTGTGCATACTTGTATTATTTAAAAAGAAATCTTGTCACAAAAATAATTATCTTGGCTGTCAAGTTGTTACTAAAGAAGTTTTCTCGTTCTGTTGCGACTTTTCTATTGCCTGGACCTCACTATTGGAGGAACAAAGTGCGGCAGCAGGAAAATGGCTGCGAGTGCTAAACCATGTCCAAAGAAGTTTAGTGTCCTAGAAGAAAAAAAGTATACCATAAACACTAAATAACACATAATAATAAAACATATTAAGTACTGCAATTTCCTTTATTATAGTTGAGTAAGAAGTACTAAGTGTGTATTTGTGAGCTGCTTATTGGTGATTTGAGGTTTGCAATTTCGTACCAGATGTAAGACAGCAGGGTTCTATATTAGCCGTATTTTGCACCTACAAATTTTAGTTTGACAACCATATTTAGAGCCAGTTGTCATTTTTGATTAATAACTTTTTATAAAATTTCAGTTTGACATCTGTTCCTTTTTACACACAAACATCATTCCAAATGATGTAGAAAAGTGCTGAAAAAGATGGACAAATTAATGTTTTTTGTTAATAAAAACTTTCCCTTGCAAATTATAAAATGTATTTGTATTGCTTATTATCAGTGTCTGTAAGTAAAGCTGCCAATTTATCAAAAGTTTTTAATAATAAAAATCGATTTTCGATAATTGCTCTCATATTTTTCAGTAATTTAGTTAATAAGATGGTGATATTTTGTAGAGTACAAATGGAAACATGCTTATAATTTTATGCAAGTTTTTTAAATTAACGATTATAAGAATATTGTAATAGTTGGCAGCTCTGCTTAAGCAATGTGAATTATTTTAAAATTATGAATAATCAAAACATTTTGGCAACTAAAAAAAAATTGATAGGTGCCAATGACACCAAATTTTTATCTCCCCCTAAGGCATCTATAAATTACACATATCAGGCGTTTATTTAGTAGGAGACATAATGTGACACACTCACATGTCTCAAATGAAATAACTGTCCTAATAACAGTGTTAAATCTACTGTAAAAATAGCTTTGTGAAACGATTAGATCAGTATTGGGGTTTGTTCAAAGATATTAGACTGCCCCAAGGACATAGAGTCTGATTTGAGAGCTGATTTGAATTTTTACATTTGCAGTTGTATTATATATTTGAATATAACAATCATTATTTATAACTTCTTTTAAAAACTGGATATCAAACATTTAGTTGCAACATTTCAAATATTGAACTCAGCTTTAGAGAAAGGGTTTTTAAACCCTAGACACTTACGGGCATTTTTCACTTTTTATTTACCTTACATTGAAATACAGTGTTCTTCATTGCCATATTAAGTAGTGGGTTGTATAATTTGTACCCATGATTCATTGTTGCATTACTGTACACATATAGAATACTAACTATAGAGTTTTATATCTGCAAAAAAAATTCTTAAATTGAGTTTTCTTACTTAATGAATTCCAACTATATCAATAAATAAAAGTGGAGGTTAACCCTAAATTTTTTGACATCACTTTTATTTTATAGTCTTGAATCCTAAATAAATCTTATTTATAGCAATGCTTTATTTGAGAACACATAAAAAAAAATGGTTGTTTCGGTTTTAAGGGTGCAAACCTTCAAAAGGGATATTCATGCACTAATAAACAAAAATGTATATAGCTATTAAAAATTTACAACTCTGATAATTTATATTTTAATAAATCACTGCACAGATTAAAGGTTATGTACAGGCTATGTGATATTCTTGTCAAGGATAATTATATGGCAATATAGATTTTAGAATTACAGCCTCAATCAATAGAAATATTAAAAGAAATAAAAAATTGGAAGGTTGATGAAAATAAAAGGTGTTTAGTAAAATGCACAGTTTTAAAAATGTTAAGTGTGATTTAAAATGTATATATATAACAATATCTAGTACTTACATATAAACTGCAAGGGATGCATGGCATTCGAGAAGTATAAATGGGAAAACTATATATGCCAAAGCTATTCTTGTAGTGATGCAAGTAATAACATCATACAATCTAGATGTAAATTTTCTACCTTGAAATAAAGGCCGAATACTGCGTCGCATCTGAAAGGTACAGGTACATTAAACTCGGATATAGTCAGGTAAAAAAGGAAGAGTATTATAAGCAAAGTCAAAAATATACATAAACATCATATTAACTTGTGGTGATGATCATGCCTGCATCACTGGTTTAACAAGATTTAAAAACTTAACAGAAGATTTTTTATTTGAGAATGATGCTGAATGAAACAAGTTACAGTTACTCCCGAAATGACAGAATTAAAACTCTTTGAATATCGATTAAAGCAAATTAAAATACTTATGTCTTGCGACAAAAACTGTTAGATGCAAAACAATTGAGTTACAAAATAAATTTGTTGACGGCATATCTTCACACTGGACAATGTAATCTCCAAAAAGTTAATAACAGTTAAATAATATTAAATCCAGTATATTTATATATATACCAGTAAACCCAGTTATGTAATAATTATAACTACTTTATCCAACAATATTTTGGATTATACTCAAAAGAGCAGAATTAGTTCAATCATATTATTTGACCTCCATTTTATCCTTACTTTTTAATGAAATCTAGTGATTATGTTTGTTTTAAAGATTGAAGCACAGCATAAATAAATATACATATTTTCAGAACAATTAATTGGAGGATATAATTGAGATCAGTAATAATATATTTATAAATATACTGTTCAAAACTCTTTTAAAGATACTTTAGTAAAATCGACCCTGTTTACTAGTTATGTAATTAAAAATATATATACTATTAAAGAAATTACATGTGGACATGAATTTTTACAGCATACTTTCACTATTTTTAGTTTTTACGATAAAAAGACCTATAAAATTTTAACAGCTTTAAAATTTATTATAACATTTCTAAAACTAAATTAAATTCTTTTGCAGTTTTATTAAATAATATCAAAATATTTAGCATGCGCTCTAATCAATAATTATATTATATACAGGTGTTTAAATATATATTTCTAACACACATTCTTTTTAAGTAAATCCAAATTACTAATATGTATGTATTCCTATATGATTAATTTTTCAACAGCTTGATATACATCAATTTGACAGTTTTGAAGCTTATTCTATGTTTTAAAAGAATGTAAAATATAACATAATTTCCAAAACTGAAAATCCACATTTATAACATGATACATTTAAACGTTAAGTATTGGGCCTAAATACAAATAATGTTTAAAAAAATATTTATTCCTTACAAGAGTAAATATTAATGTCTTAATTCAATAAACTAGAGAGGATACTACTACTAGATTGTGAAGCTCGAATATATTTTCCTATCGACCGTGTGTTAAAACCAGAGCTAAGGCAGCTCAATGCAAATTTGAACAAATAGAAGCGATATTTGTTTATTTACATGAATTGACAACGACCAAAATCCCCAAAACAAGGCTTCCTATTCCAGTTGTTCATTGTATTATTAAAAACTGCTAAGTTAACAAATGCTTTTATGTAAACAAATTTCTTTATTAATGGAATAGAAATAATATTGTTAAATAAGAAAGTGGTTGCAAGTTACACACAAAAAGTAGTCGGTTAAAACTCCAACTTTGAAACAAGTTGGCATACATTTTTAAAGAATTAGGCTTTACAAAAACAAATATTGACGTCCCCAAAACAGGCTTAAGACCCAGTAAGGTACGTCCAGTTAGCATCTCCTAACTATCCGCCAATGAATATCTAACTTATATTTAAAAACGTTTATTCCTGTACAATTAACAATATTCACTGGCAAGTTGTTCCATTTAACACAAAAAAATACTAAATCTGTCAAATAATCTCTTGAAATTTTAAAACAAATGACCTCTTCTGTGAATAATCCAAAACTGATATAAAATAATATAAATTCATTGATTAAATTTATCTACTCATAAAAACAATTAATCTTTCAAAGTCTATCCTACTCATACAACTTTTAATTCATTATCAAATGAAATTATATAGCAAACCACTCACAGATCTTGCAGCTAAAGTGAAAATTGCTCCACCAAGGAAAGTAAAATAATATCCAGGATAAAAACCATGCCACAGAGCTGATAACACATAAGTGCAGAATGTTTTGTGGGATGGTGCTCTGTCATAGGCTATGAATCGAAGCCACATCTGTGTAGATTTATTCCAAGTTTCTAAGGTTTCACGAAAGTTAAGAGACAACTGAAAGGAGAAAAAAAAATATTTAGCAAGTTTTCTGAAATAAAACAATTAAAATCTGAGTACTTATGCAATCTAACAACATTTTACTTAAGTGTAGAGAAATTGCTCTAGAAAAGCATTGCTACAAAACTATAATTTTCCTATGTTTTTACTTAATATAATTTGCATTAGATATTATATATATAATCAGCTTGTTTGAACTATTACTAGCCTTGAGTAGGATAAAGATTTAAAGATAATTAAATCCTTAACAATATTAAAATTTATTTTCACATACTATTTTCTTTATATTAAAATCTAATACGTACCAGAGACTTAAAAATTTTATGCTTTCTTTTTTGCTACTAAAAAGGTAGCAAAAAACTTTTTTTTTATATAGAATAGAAAATTAATTGGAAAAATTAAAGTTTTTTTAAAAAAGGTAAATCATTAAAAAAAAAACTTATTATTACAGAGTCTCCTTAAAAACAAATTCATTTTTTAAAATGTTTTATTAGAGTAAGAGTTAAATAGTTTCAATAACTTTTCTTGTATATGCTTATAGTACTACCATTAATTTATTTTAAAGATATAGCTTTGTGGTTATAAATGCAGCAACCCATTCACTGATCAAGTTATTTCCTGAAATGCATCCAATATTTTTCAAACAATTGCTTCAAAGATAAAAAAAAATATCAATAAAAACAATGAACATTAAAAAAATTACTAAAAGCATGTATTGGATGGAAAAGTAAGAGTTTTTATGCAATGAAAGAAACTTCAAAATTTCAGTAGATGGCAAGATGTTAAACTTAAATGTTATCAATAATCCAATTACTTTGTTGATACAATGTGTCCGTTTTTATAGTACTTAAAATAATTTGGTTAGATAATATACAATAATTGAAAATAATATTTAAAATGAATAATTCACTTAAAGTTTTTACCTCAAATCTTATAATGTCAACATTGGACATGAGATCCCATTTTGGATGTCCCTCATTGCTATAGCCATTGAAGCCCATACCTGATGCGTTGCATGATGCTTCTCCTAAAGAAAAGAGACAACAAATTTGATTTATTATGAAAGAGTATATTTGTAAAATATTAAATTAATGTAATATATATTTCCTTTGTTTTAAATCTTCTTTAACGTTGGAGTGTTTAAGACAATTTTATTATTCAGAATTTCTCTTTTGAAAATTCCTCATTTTTATCATACTTATATACCTTTTGTTTTATTTAAAAATTTAATTAAATAACAAAAATTATGTGAAATTTAGTTTATACAGACCGTGCATCAAAATGAAGGAGTTATAGACTGCATATATCTGTTTAGGTATTTAAATTTAACTTCCTACAAATGCTTAAAAATATTTTTTATAACTTTTCGTCATTAAGAACAGCACACTTGTTGTATAGCAAAAGCTAAAAAAAGTATTAAGTAAAACTATTCTATTGTTATTGCATGAAAGAATTATTATAATTTTCTTAAACCTCAAATCATTTTTATCTCTCAGGTGGTTAATGTGAAAAATATGATCATTAAAAAAATTCTAACAATTATTTTTCTGTATATATAAGACATGTATATATATTCTGTATATCAAGATACATGAATGAAGTTTTAAAAAAATATTGCATTTAGAAAACACAAACATTTAATTAAATAAGACAATTTAATAAGTAACCAACATATTTCTTCAGTTTTTAGGTTCTCTTGAGGCGTTTTTTAGACTATCAAAATCAGCACATTTTTGTAAGAATTAGAAAACCCTTTTCCATACAATTTTATAAGCTAATCATACAACTGTCCTAAATAGCTATAATTTGAGCATTTCACAAACAAAATGTGTACTTATTTTGAATTTAACATTATTCAACTTACATAATTTATACATTTTTGAACATGGATGGCTGCACTAAATTAGCCAAATAAGTATTATATTTATTTGAAACTTTAACTTATATTAAACTTATCTGTAAACTTTATATTCACAAATCACATTCTTTATATATTTTTAAAGATATTTTTGGAATAATTTACACATTCCTTTACCACATTGTAATGTTAAGATGGTTTGATTATTTAAATCTTGATATTTAATAACTTTGTTTTAGAAATCAGAAAAATATTTTGAAAAAGAAATGTTACAATCAAACTATTCTTATTAGTATTCAAGGTTATTTTAAATACAATACAATTAATCAAATTGACTAATAATGATTTAAGTTTCCTTATTGTAAAATATATAAAGTTTCCCTATCATCGCAATAGTACTAAACAAAAATATCAAATACAAATTGAAATGAGACTTTTATATAAATTTAAAGAACCAGTAACAAACTTAATATTCAACTGTTTTGCCAATCTGAGATTTACATAATTACCATTTGTGAACCAAATTATACATAATATATAGAAAGTACAAATAACTGAACTACGATTTAATATATTTGCAAAGTGAATATTAAATAAAAGTTACAAAATATCAGTATTAATTAAAAAAAAAAATTACCAAGTAGCCAGGCATGGTAGTATTTGGACCTTACAACCGAAGTAGCAAGTACAAGGTATGCCAGTTTTGAATACCATGGGGTGTTGTTTAGGAACTTGGGGTCTGAAATGGATAAATATGTCAATCATCCATTAAAATATGATAAGCAAAAAGCACATTGGAATTCATTGCATACATTTTTCGATAGCAAAAAACTAAAATTGATCTCTATTTAAAAAAAAAGAAGAATGCCCTGGGGGAAATTTTGAATTCTTCAATTCTATTTAGAGAGTATCTCAAAAAGTAGAAATCCTAAAATCAGGAAATTAAGAGAATTTGTTAAGTAATGTATGAGAAATAAGCTGAATATATTTTTGTTTTAATATGATTACTAGTTTAGAAGTTATTTTAATATTATAGTTGTTGTTGCATATAATTTCATTTAGAAGTTATTTAATATTATAGTTGTTTTTCCATATAAGTTCGTTTATAAGTGATTTTGTCTGTCGAGTATCTCTCACAATTTTTAGAGGAGAACTCCAATTTTTTTTTTACGGGTGTATAAATTTTTTAGACATTTACGCCTTACTCATTTGAAGTTTTTTCACCATAATTTTTGCAACTTGATTTCACAACTTCTATAAGTAATTTAAAAATACATATTTCTTATTAAAAAAATATATTAATGTTCGTTAAAACTTAATATTTTAGATGTAATAAGCATTATATTTCCAATTTTGCAAATAAATTAAATATTGTTAATTAAGCCGAGTATTAAAAATAGCAAAGATGGGAGTTCTCGCGAAGTTGGCGGAGCCCGTAGTATAATAAAGAAATGTAAATTTGTTTATAAACATAACCACAAAAGCATGTTATACATTTTATTTAAAATTGTAAAAGAGCCGAGTCAAAATTATTACCTTGTAAGTAAGTAATGGGGAAGAATGGCACAATGGTTACCAAAAACAGTGCACAAAAGATACTAACTACAACTTTTCGTAGCACAACAACCTGAAATACATGAACTTCTATTTTAATACTATGATTTTAACTAATATTTCTGAAAGATTAAATCATTTCATGCTTGAATAACAAGTGCAAAAATAAAAAATAGTAACTCCTTACAATTATTTAACAAATAAGATATCTAAAGCGTTTTAATTTTAACAGGGTGGCAACAACATTCTTGAAAAAAATTTCCCTGACTTTACAATTACATTAAGACATGTTGCAATGCATGTTTTGCATAGAAACCAAGTATCCATAATACTATAAATATATTACATTATAAATGACGAATTATAAGTAATACTTATTGACAGTTAAAATAATAATTTATGAATACAACACAAATTATGCAATTGCATAATATCAATTAAACATGTTCTCGGGAAACAGATAATGCAGAAAAAAAAAAGCAAGTTTTTCTAATTATTTATTTTGTAGATAATTTTAAATGTTTTATATGCTTAATATTTCCTATTCTAATCTTCAATAAATCCCATATTCATTAGTCCCTTACATGTTGATTACAATTCAAGGTCCAATGCACTTTGATTTTTCCTGCAGCAGTGGTTCACATTTAAAAAAAAAACTGAAAATATGAAAATGCACATAACTATGCTTTTTTTTAAGAAAAATTCTTTTTCAGAACTAAAAGGAAATATTGAAAACTAAATTACACAGATAGAAGGCATAATAGACGATAATTGCTGTTTTAATGATCCAAATTTGAAAAATTCCCTGACTTTTCCAGAATTAAAAATTTCCATGACAATTCCCTGATTTACCGGTTTTCCAGGTTATGTTACCACCCTGTATAATCACATAAGTAAAATAATATGGTAATAAACTCAAGAGAATTGCTCATTTACAGTCAATAAAACTACATCAGACCAAATTACATTTCTAAAAGCTATATATTACGATGTGGCTAAACAAGTTTTATAGTTAAATTCTCAGTTTAATTAGAGTTCGGACACACGGAAATAAAAATAAGGAGTATCTAAGGACTTTTCATGGACCTTAAAATTCATTTACAAGCACCTTATTTTTTAATGTAAACATATTGTACACATTTGTAACACAAAGTTAAAACTAAAGATGCAAATAGGTTTCTTAGAAACAAAAAAATTGAAATAAATGAATATGATATAAGTGACAGGCAAGCCAACAGCTATCGGGCGAGAAGAATTTTTTTTTAAAATTCACATTATAGTCATACGTTTTTAATAGAGGTTTATTATAATGATACATGTTTTAAATGCTCTTAAGAACATTAAACTAAATTAAGAAGTTTTTAAAAACCATTATAGACCTTGAGTTATGAAATTAAAAAAAAAAAATCAATAAAATTTACTTAGTGTAAAAAAACATTCAAATGCAATCAATAAGAATTCAGTCGTTCAAAGATCATGAGTCAATACAAATATTACTTACATTTGGGCTAATATTTCTCACATAACTCTTTCCTTCAACAAAATCAATGTAATCATTGTAAAACACCAGGGGGCCGCACATTAGAGCTTGGAAGTGGAAGATGTAACTAAAGTACTCCAATACTGTTGGAATATGTCTAGAAAAAATTGTATTTAGATTACTTGGTTAAGATTTACTAATTTTATTATGTTAATTAATTTTTATTAATATAAATAGGAAAACGTAAACTTATATGTAGTTTTAATCATTTATGTAAAAATATTTAAATTTGTTAAGACCTACCGTTCTAACGGCCATATTGTAATGGTCCCCCGTTAGAGGTGGTTAAATAGGGTAAATCTACTTTAATTACTATATTACATGTAGGTTTAATTTTCCCAAGATGCATTGGTAATTTAATTTTAATTAACTTTATTCTTTATTTTATTTATAAATAAAAGAGGTTTATAAAGGTAAAATTTCAAACATTAAAATAAAATACTATTTTAGATTTGCTGTAAGGAAGACAGAGAGAGAGAGCCAAACTGTAAAACTAAGCATCACGCTTAAGAAAAAGAAGGGGCCCATAAACGTGTTCATCACATAGCAAAAACAAAAAATAGTATAAAAAAGTGCTACATAGATTTAAATTGACTCTTAAATCATAAATGGTTACTTAAAGGTAATATTTTTGGAAGTAAAATCTTGAAATTTGGTTAATTTTTTTCAACAATCGAAGTAACTAAAAGTGACATGAATTTTTGTGAATATTGTAAATATAAAATTGTACTTCCCACCAGTAGTTAATTTTAAAGATAAAACAAAATAATGGTGTACAAAAAAAAGCCAAAGTACGTAAAAAAAACCTACAAGCTGATGTAAACTATGTTTAGGTTGTATTAGTAATAAGTTTAAATTAAAAATAAAGAATCTTAGGTTGTACCAAAATAACTTTTTCTTGTATAAGTTATTAATGTAATTTCCACAAATGCAGTCTAAAAGTAAATATGAAAGATCGATTAAAAACATTTATATTTTTACCTGACTGAACGTCTTCTCTGCTCAGGTGTTAGTCTCTCTTCACTTTGGCAAAGGCCATCATGGAGGCTGAAAGCAAGGCTGCTAACTTTCTGAGTTGTTATCATAAGAGGCCTGTAAACATGTATGAAGAAAAAATTAAATATGGGAAACAATTTAAGGTTAATGAAATAATGTTTGTGACAACATGGGATGCTTGATAGTTATTAAAAAATATGACACAAATCAAAATGGCAGGTTTGATATTAGAAGTTTGTGGGTTCGAACCCGTATGTCGGATAAAACTTTCACCATCTATAATGGAGTGTTGTTAATTAATACTCTTATCTAATTTTAAGTCTAAATTTAGAAACATTTTCAGATATTTTCTTTTGAATTTATACTGAACAGTCTTAATTAGCAAATTTGGGAAGATCTATTCTGTTCTTAAGACACAATCTAATTGAACAGAATAGGTTAGTAGTTGTGTCAGTTTTAGAGTTGTGCTTAATTGCTCATTTTTAAAAAAAATCAAATGAAATATACTGAATTTAAATTGAAACTTTTAGTATATTTCTGCAACTTTTTATATATTCTACATAAACATAACTCCTATTTAAAAAAAGAATAATTAAAATTGGTTTAAAAAAAGTCTAATATAAACATAAAGAAACAGCATGTTTGATATACAAAGATATTTTTTTTCTCACTTACCCAGTAACATCAACAGTCCACCCCCCATAATCATAAGTCAACCTTAAAAGGTGCATTGTTGAAAGGTATACTAAAGACACAAAAAGCACCAATCTGAAAACAAAAATTAAATGTCAATAAGTAAAAAAACCAAAAAACTTTATACCTAAACAAATCTTTTAATTCTACCTACAAAAACTTTAAACAAAATTATTTAGACATCTCAAACACAAAACCTATTTTAAGTATTCATGGAAATCTAAGAGTTAATTTGAAATCAACAGTTATAGTATTAAAATTATTTATCTAATTTACTTAAAAATTTTCAAAATGCACAGTGTATAATTTTTCAAAGAAGCAATTGTATTGCATTTAGTTACACATCAAATAAGAAATACACTTTTATTAGTTTATTTATTATACTCTTGACAAAGTATTAAATCATAATAATTGTACACACACAAGCTTTGAAACATAAAATAAATTTGTACTTACTGATGCATAATTTGAGGACTAACATAGTTCATAATAATGTAACTTAGGGTAGTTTGCACAAGCAAATGGGAAATCTGACTGTAATAAATAACAAAGAAAAACTAAATTAGAAATTTTCATTAACAATATATAAGTTGATTAATTTAATGTTGCACTAGAGCTAGACAATTGGTGAGAATAATTTATGGAATTCGTCAAACATTTGTACATTTTATAAGATATATATATGAAGTTAGATATTCTTTTGTAAAAGTGATTATAGAAGAGATATTGCTGATGTTTTATGCAGTATTTCTCAGTAACAGTAGCAGCAAAGTTGTTTTTTAGAATTTTATACAATAGTTGGCTTTGTGAGAAGGGGAAAGAATAGGTAGAAAGAGGAAACTGAGAATTCTGCACACAAAAAAGTCAGAATTAATCTAAAATTAGGCAAGACATTTCTCTCTATTTTAAAAAAAAGTAAGCCCTAGGGGAAATTTTCAGTTCTTTCAAAGTTATTCAGATCGTATCTCAAAATATAAAAGTCCTAAAATTACGAAATTAAGTGAATTTGCTAAGAAATGTTTGATAAATAAGAAGAATATATTTTTGTTTCAATACTGTTATTAGTTTATAAGTTATTTAATATTAAAGTCGCCGTTGATAAAATTTCGCCTACAAGTAATTTTGTCCGTCGAGTTTTTGAAACACTATTAAAAGGAGAGATCCAATTTTTTTAGGGAGTGTACAAATAGATTTGAACTGGAAATCCAAGTAAGCATTTTTTTTTATTCGAATTAGTTTTGGATTTATAAATTTTTTAAACATTTAAACATGCTACACTTTTTGAAGTTTTTTCAACCTCATTTTTGAAACGTTATTTCTAAATTTCTATAGCGTCAGCGGAAAATTATATATATAAAAAAAAAATACTGAGAAAATCATAACTAATAAGTACAGTTTTCAGTATTCTGAGTATGAATTTCCTATTTCTGAAGATATAAATTCTCCTTTAGCTGTGCAGTTAGGCTCTTTATAATACAGTTAATTTGAATATAGCAATTACTTGAAATTGACATACACCTACTAATTTCAAATGCCTTAAGCTTTAAGAAATGTTGCATCTATTTTATACAAAAGCTCAGAAAAAAAAAATACAAGGCCCATTAAAGCTACAAAACAAACAAACTTTGATTGGACAAAACAGGATAAATACTTCAGAGTTAAAAGCTTACTTGACAGAAATAACATCCTAAAGTGTTTATAATTCTTTTAGAAACTTCATGAAATTAAAAATATCAAAATAAAATAGATGGCAATGTTTTATAAAACTTCAAGCATTTACCAAGTTTTTTTTTAAACACAGAAACACTTTAGGGTATCTTTTTAAATTAGGGTCACACCCTGTGTAAAAAAAGTTCTTTCAATGATACCAATATCAAAGAAGTTTCAATAATTAGAATTTTTCTTTATCATGTAGAATTACAAATAGACAGTCTGAATAGTCTATATATTTATCTGTCAAAGCTGGTCTTTTTATAAGCTATTAGATTAAGTTTAATATTAAATGACATTTGTATGTTTTGGGACAAACCTAAAATCTTTTTGTTTCATTTTTATAACTGCATATTTTTGGGATGGAATTATTTAAAGTAATTAACATTACACTGTTATTAAAATCTCATGTTTTTACCAGTAATTAAAAAAAAATAATGTTTATAAAACTATAAAATGCATTGCAAATTAAGTCATATCACTACCAATGCAACACTAATATATTTGAGTTTATTAAAAAAATTACATTGATTAAATTTTCTAATAAATAAAATACTATATTTATTCTATGCTGCTAAAAATCTATTATTTATTTAGAGATCTTAAGATTGGAAAATCTTAAATTATCAATTTTCTAACCCTACTAAAGATAAGAAATAGCCCTAGATAAAGTTAAGGAGTCCATTAAGTTCATGTGACCTTAGAAGAATTGAATAAATTGGACAAGGATAATTTTTGGCCTATATGGAAAGTGCTTTCAAAGTAATAAAAACTACTTAATGATGCTTTCACATAGCCTACATTCAAAATATACATTTACAAAAAATACTAACCAAATTAAAGAAATATTTGAAAAAATCAAAAGTTAAATTAGTTTGTTGCTGAAGGAGGGAAAATCTTACACAAGTTTTTATTAACTTTAACAAAATATTTCCTTATTTCAGTTTTGTAAAATATATTAATATGGTTTTAGAAATGATACAAGAGTGAAATAATTTATTAGATTTTACATAAACAGTTTTAACTTTGCAAGCTAAACTTTTAATTTAACTAGGAATTGTTTAAAAAACTTCAAGATTAAACCAAAAATGAGGCAACTCAACTAATAGGTAAAGCAAATAGGTTTTTACATTTTGCAAAAGCTGTGTTTTTAAAGAAATCCTTCGAACCTATAATTTTTTTTTCTTAAATTATGAAAACTAAGTAGTTTAGCACATTGACTGGTCACAGTAAATTTGAGTATGATTATTAACAAGGTATATCCTGTAGTAGTGAGTCAATGTTAACGTAAAATCCCAATTTACAGTCTAATAATAAAACTATGTCCTAAGAGAAATTTGCCTAACAGCAACATTACTCATGTGTGCTACAAAGTGACTTCTGAATAAAGTAAAGTCCTATATTGAGTGACAAGCTTGTATAATATCTTGCATCGATTTAACCTTTCATAAAAAAAACTTACAACAAATAAGAACAGATTAAAAAATATTTAAATGAGAAACAAAACTTTTAATGAATAGTGTTTAATATTTTGAAATTATTTCCACAAAAATGTAATATTCTTAACAAACATTAAGATATAGATTTTGGTTTTTATACTTACTATCCAAAGCAAAAATATCCCAACCCGATGCCAAATACAAGTGCAACAACATGTCGGATTTCTGTTGAAACTTTCTGTGGGCAAAAGGCTTTTCTGTACAGTATAGCAAACCCCAAAGCAGTAAATTGGCACACTAGAAAATTCACCTAAAATTCAAGTGCATAAATTAAGCTTAAACCAATAGAAAAATAACATGTTTATTTTTTTTAATTGAAAAACATTCATAAATAACCTTTCATTTTAACTATTTTAATTACTTTTCAGAATACTATAAATTCTAGAAGTAAAAAACTTTTCTTCTTTATCAATAACTTGTTTTCTTTAAAAAATACCGAGTTGTGAAACTTCCCTCTGAAAGCACAAAAAGTGTCATCATTTCATGGAAGACTACTGTAGTAGAAAACTGCAATTATCAATCTTTTTGTTGTTTTTTAATAAAAAGTTCAATCATAATTAATAGAAAAAAAGTCATTATTTCAGGGAAATAAATACTTTGAAATTTTAATATGCATGTTACAGAAATCATGCTGAAGGTTAAAAGGTGAGAAACCTAATTGTGGACTATAATAGTAAACCTAAAATAAAGTTGAAAATTATAACATATTTTTTTTATCAATATACAAGAAATATAGTTTTCTATTTGTGCTACATACTCATATTCATTATGATTTAAAAGTTGACATTAAAATAACACAGGTATTTCAAATATAACTTTCTTTCCACTCAAACACAGGTTTTGAAATGTCAATCTAAGTAAGTTTCTAATTAATAGCAAAAATACACAATGTACCAACTGAGACAGACTAAACATTGCATTGAACTTTTGTTATATCACTTTTGTTGCACATATGATTATATATGTAAATTCACATTTATAACATCATAGCTTAAAAAACTTTCATTATTGCTGCTGCTTTGTGCATTCCTAAAGAGTAGATGCAAAAGTAAATAGGCGATATATTTCATAAATAAGGCCTCAATAGCCTAGTTAGCAGAGGTAACAAACTCTCAATTTAAGGGTTTTGAGTTAGGTAAGTGGGTGCATGTTTAATTTGTCATGGTTTAAATGTCTTCACTTAAGTCATGTTTAAGCGAACATTGGTTGTGTTAAGGCTTTTAAATAAACGTAAAATAGTCAGCAATAAGATATATCAAACATTAAAATAGGCAGAATAAGACAATCGAAAGGTCAACTGCTATATCAACAATTTTGGAGTGAAATATAACAAACTTTAAGGATCGTTAGTGAAAAATCAGGACTTTAAAGGGCTCTTGTAAATTAAAACAAAAATAAGTTCTTAAGTACTTTTAGACTAGCAATACTAAGAGAAAGATTTTACACTCTAAATTTCAATTTTGTACAAAAGAAGGTAAAGGTTTACTGTACGGTCACCCTTGGCGACTTTTTCAAAATCTCGCCAAAAGTCGCCATTTTGGCGACTGTTGTCCGATAGGGTTGCTGCAATTCCTTGTCGTTTCGGAGGAGGGTTGCCATTTAAAAAAAATTATCGCCAACTGCGGAAAAATCGCGCCAAGGGTGACCGTACAGTAAACCTGACCCCAAAAGAATTCTAAAACTGATTTTTATTAGATATTTTTTGTCTGATCGAAAAAGAAATAAGTCGTTAGAATAACTAAACAGTAAGTTTTAAAACGAAAGTGTCAAAGACAAATGTCGATGGAATCGAAAAAAAATCTTTTGATGCAAACTTTATTTGAATTATAATTAAAATCAATAATTAAAATTTTTTAATTTCCTTATTTAAAATTACCTGATCGATAGGTAGATGTGTCCTTTCGGCCAACCATGAAAACGATCGGGTGCCGGCATAAAATCCTTTTTCCGAAGAAGCCATTGGAATAGAAACTGTGAACACAGAATCAAACGATCTTCAGAGTCATGAGAATTTTAAATTTACTATGATCAATATTATTATCAAACTTCTTCCTAGGCATGGTATTGATTTAAGACAATTGTTTTGTTTACATCTGATATGCTTAGATGATGCTTAAAAACGAAAACAATTTAAATTCGGCAAATTTTTCCAAGTCGTTTCAGTTTAAGAAAAGTTATGGCTACGAAGTGTTGGCCACCGAAATAGTCTTTGACATTTATATATAGTTACGGAATTTAAAAACTGCCGATCTAAATTTGACACTCAGCAGTGAATGAATAGTAAAACAATAATTCATTTCATTTTCTTATTTCAAGGGCGAGGGTGGGTGGTGTGGGAGAAGGAAATATAAAATTAATGTCGTGTGGCTTTGCAGATAGCACGGTAGTTTGGTTGGTTGAATACACGGAGTAAAGAAAAAAGGGGTAATGAATTGGTGAGATTCATGAGACGTAAGTTAGCAACCCCAAACTAGGCACAAACAAACCTAGTTTGCAGTGATTTTTCTACGAGGGATGCATTATTTTCAAATTAAGAAAACTCATGCTAAAACTTAAAAAATGACTATTTGTGCAATTGTGGGATGGAGTACAAGTTCCAAATCGATAAAAGATGCAATTATGTCCACTTCATAGGTAAATTAAATTATAAAATAAATTATCGCCAAGTACTGGTACAAAGTAGTGCTTTGGAATAGGGCCAAACACTTCGCCAGTTCCTACTTTTTAAGCGATTGCTTACTTCACATTGCAAACCGGTTTTTGACTTAATTGCACCTCCACCTTCTTCTTTACTCCATGGTTGAATACTAATACCGTACAATGGGATTTTAGGAACGATTCGCAATCTTTTCCAAACAAAGAAATTTTTTAAAAAAATAGTCACAAGACGAGCACCTGATCTGGCACCCCACGTAAACCAAACACTTACCCCAATTTTACCAAGTACCAGTACCGAAAAGAAATACGTATTCACATGAAGAATAAAGTGTCTAAATATTAATTCGAGCTAAATTAAACTAAGCATATGCAAAAAGAAGTGCGTGATTAAATATAGTTTAAAACAAAAATGATATTAACATGGATAAGAATCGTTTTACGATATACATTGTTGAGACAAAATGTAAGCACAAATTGTTACTTGAATTTCTTGGTGAATAATAGCCCCCCGCTAAATTAAAAATTAAAAAGGGAAAAATAAAATAATCTGTCTAAAAACAAAGAAAAACCGACTTTAAAGAAAATGCGCTAAAAAGTAAAAAATAATTTTTAATTTTACGAACGATTTGGAAAAAATTGAATTATTTAATATAAATTTTATACTTTTTAGAGTTTTTTGAAGTTGGTGCCATATTACAAAAATCATACCTAAATTTTGGCGTCGATTTCGAAAAGTTTTAATAAGTATAAAATTGATATTAAATAATTAAATTTTTTCAACTTGGTCGTAAAATTAAAAATTATTTTTTACTTTTTAGCGCATTTTCTTTAATCTGTTTTCCTTTTTTTTTTTTTTTTAATTATTTTATTTAAAAAAAAGATTATTTTATTTAAAAAAAAGATTATTTTATTTATATCTTGCTTCAATAATGTAATTTTTTTACTTTGTAATAATGTCAAATCATTTTTATTGAATGATCTTTCAGTTATTCCAACAATATAAATCTGTTCTGTAGATATTATTCCTTTGAACTTATTCCTAACACTACATGCATTACTTTAATTTGTTGAGTTCATTATTTCAAATGTCAAAAATCAGTTCCTGAAATAAAATAGCCTACTCTTAATAGGCATTTTCTTGTGTTGAACAATAAAATGAAAACATCCATTATTGCAACAATGCTTTTCAATGTTCCTTGTCTAACAATGGGACCTAATTGAGATAAAACCGACTATTTAAATTTTGTTCAAACTTATGCCACTTTCAGAAGATCACGGACGCAAAGTTTAAACTACTTCTTGTGCTAGGATTTTAGAACGTTTACGAGTTTAAAGGCTTTATTTTTGCTAAAGGTAAGATTTTTTTTTTTAAATCAAATATGTTTGGATATAAATATTATTGAATTTTTAATTGTAAGATAAATAACCCACCCACCACCTTTAAAAAAAATCATAGATATCTGAACTTTGTCAGATATGTAAATGGAAAAGCTTTAATTTTTCATAAAATTTGTTAGTAAAATTACTATTAATAAAATAAGTTGGAAAAGGACAAATCCTTATATGTACATAAATTTATCACTAAAGCGAATGTATTGTATAATTAGCAAAAGTTTGCATTTTAAAAGACAATGTCTTCTTATTTAATTACATTTTAAATCGGTATAATTGCTTAACATTTTGAGAACTTTAATTTCTTCTGTGTTTTTTAGATTCATTCTTTTAATATTTCGAACTTGAATATACTGTGTCTTATTGATCTTACCGTATTAGACGATTCAACTACCTAGTTTACTCAATATTCATATTAGATGTGAAATTCCCTATATTAATGTTGAAGGTACTATACTTTAAAACAGTATAGTAAGAATTGGTTAGGATGCATTTGTAAAAAACTCAATATGTATTTTACCTCACTCGAGTAGCTCGTCTTGTATTGTGGTGCCCGTATGCCAATCGGTCACTGCCTATTCATTATATGTATATGTAAAAGTATATATTTATGTATGTGTGTAGTTATAAATTATTTTATGTACTTTACCAAGTTTAATTTATTGTTATAGATATATTTATTTTATATATTTATAGGACATTATTTTCTGACCACGATTTGCACATGTTGTATGAAGGGACTACTTGCTAACTTAATGGAAGACTGGTCCGATTAGAGTAGAAATTCTTCCCGACAATAGGCAAGTAAGTTCCATTTTTTAACATTTAAAATCACAATATTCATCAAATGACTGAAAACAAAAATGTACTGAAACGAAATTAAAATCCGTGATTTTAAATGTCTAACTTTAGTTCAGAGACATATAGCCAAAAACCTATGAACTAAAAAAAAATACGTTTTACAAATATTAATTTGTCGAACTACAATTGTTCTTACTCATATATTGCCAATTCAATTCAATTTTCAAAATCAATCCGTTAAGCTTTCTATTTCACACATTTGATACACGTCTTCGATTATTTTTTCTATGGGTCGCCCGAGATGTTAAAATATCCCCACTCTTAACTGAGCAGGGGCACCGTTTGAGGCACGACTTGGGCGGGATGGTGGGCATTTTATAGGTAGAAAAAGGTGAAACTTTCCAGAACTGGATGTGAAAGTGAGGTGATCAGTCTTCTGAAAAAAAAATCCTGATATCACTTGTTCCGAACTGTAAGAGTTTATTGTAAATATTAATAAAAATCTGATAGAAAATTCTGTGTTTCATTCCTTTGTCTGTCCTTATTTTTCGCGTTAGATCTGCCGAGGTGGTTAAAGATCCCGATTTCTCATCTGAGACGGGGCCACCCTTTGAGGCAGTTTTTTTTATCATTTATTTTTTGTATGGGTCGGCCGAGGTGTTAAAATATCCCCACTCTTAACTGAACAGGGGCACCGTTTGAGGCACGACTTGGGCGGGATGGTGGGCATTTTATAGGTAGAAAAAGGTGAAACTTTCCAGAACTGGATGTGACAGTGAGATGATCAGACTTCTGAAAAAAAAATCCTGATATCACTTGTTCCAAACTGTAAGAGTTAATTGTAAATATTAATTAAAATCTGATAGAAAATTCTGTGTTTCATTCCTTTGTCTGTCCTTATTTTTCGCGTTAGATCTGCCAAGGTGGTTAAAGATCCCGATTTCTCATCTGAGACGGGGCCACCCTTTGAGGCAGTTTTTTTTATCATTTATTTTTTGTATGGGTCGGCCGAGGTGTTAAAATATCCCCACTCTTAACTGAGCATGGGCACCGTTTGAGGCACGACTTGGGCGGGATGGTGGGCATTTTATAGGTAGAAAAAGGTGAAACTTTCCAGAACTGGATGTGAAAGTGAGGTGAGCAGTCTTCTGAAAAAAAAAAAAATCCTGATATCACTTGTTCCCAACTGTAAGAGTTAATTTTAAATAATAATAAAAATCTGATAGAAAATTCTGTGTTTCATTCCTTTGTCTGTCCTTATTTTTCGCGTTAGATCTGCCGAGGTGGTTAAAGATCCCGATTTCTCATCTGAGACGGGGCCACCCTTTGAGGCAGTTTTTTTTTATCATTTATTTTTTGTATGGGTCGGCCGAGGTGTTAAAATATCCCCACTCTTAACTGAGCAGGGGCACCGTTTGAGGCACGACTTGGGCGGGATGGTGGGCATTTTATAGGTAGAAAAAGGTGAAACTTTCCAGAACTGGATGTGAAAGTGAGGTGATCAGTCTTCTGAAAAAAAAATCCTGATATCACTTGTTCCGAACTGTGAGAGTTAATTGTAAATATTAATAAAAATCTGATAGAAAATTCTGTGTTTCATTCCTTTGTCTGTCCTTATTTTTCGCGTTAGATCTGCCGAGGTGGTTAAAGATCCCGATTTCTCATCTGAGACGGGGCCACCCTTTGAGGCAGTTTTTTTTTATCATTTATTTTTTGTATGGGTCGGCCGAGGTGTTAAAATATCCCCACTCTTAACTGAGCAGGGGCACCGTTTGAGGCACGTCTTGGGCGGGATGGTGGGCATTTTATAGGTAGAAAAAGGTGAAACTTTCCAAAACTGGATGTGAAAGTGAGGTGATCAGTCTTCTGAAAAAAAAATCCTGATATCACTTGTTCCGAACTGTAAGAGTTAATTGTAAGTATTAATAAAAATCTATTAGAAAATTCTGTGTTTCATTCCTTTGTCTGTCCTTATTTTTCGCGTTAGATCTGCCGAGGTGGTTAAAGATCCCGATTTCTCATCTGAGACGGGGCCACCCTTTGAGGCAGTTTTTTTTTATCATTTATTTTTTGTATGGGTCGGCCGAGGTGTTAAAATATCCCCACTCTTAACTGAGCAGGGGCACCGTTTGAGGCACGACTTGGGCGGGATGGTGGGCATTTTATAAGTAGAAAAAGGTGAAACTTTCCAGAACTGGATGTGAAAGTGAGGTGAGCAGTCTTCTGAAAAAAAAAATCCTGATATCACTTGTTCCCAACTGTAAGAGTTAATTTTAAATAATAATAAAAATCTGATAGAAAATTCTGTGTTTCATTCCTTTGTCTGTCCTTATTTTTCGCGTTAGATCTGCCGAGGTGGTTAAAGATCCCGATTTCTCATCTGAGACGGGGCCACCCTTTGAGGCAGTTTTTTTTTATCATTTATTTTTTGTACGGGTCGGCCGAGGTGTTAAAATATCCCCACTCTTAACTGAACAGGGGCACCGTTTGAGGCACGACTTGGGCGGGATGGTGGGCATTTTATAGGTAGAAAAAGGCGAAACTTTTCAGAACTGGATGTGAAAGTGAGGTGAGCAGTCTTCTGAAAAAAAAAAAATCCTGATATCACTTGTTCCCAACTGTAAGAGTTAATTGTAAATAATAATAAAAATCTGATAGAAAATTCTGTGTTTCATTCCTTTGTCTGTCCTTATTTTTCGCGTTAGATCTGCCGAGGTGGTTAAAGATCCCGATTTCTCATCTGAGACGGGGCCACCCTTTGAGGCAGTTTTTTTTATAATTTATTTTTTGTATGGGTCGGCCGCGGTGTTAAAATATCCCCACTCTTAACTGAGCAGGGGCACCGTTTGAGGCACGACTTGGGTGGGATGGTGGTCATTTTATAAGTAGAAAAAGGTGAAACTTTCCAGAACTGGATGTGAAAGTGAGGTGAGCAGTCTTCTGAAAAAAAAAATCCTGATATCACTTGTTCCCAATTGTAAGAGTTAATTTTAAATAATAATAAAAATCTGATAGAAAATTCTGTGTTTCATTCCTTTGTCTGTCCTTATTTTTCGCGTTAGATCTGCCGAGGTGGTTAAAGATCCCGATTTCTCATCTGAGACGGGGCCACCCTTTGAGGCAGTTTTTTTTATCATTTATTTTTTGTACGGGTCGGCCGAGGTGTTAAAATATCCCCACTCTTAACTGAACAGGGGCACCGTTTGAGGCACGACTTGGGCGGGATGGTGGGCATTTTATAGGTAGAAAAAAGTGAAACTTTTCAGAACTGGATGTGAAAGTGAGGTGATCAGTCTTCTGAAAAAAAAATCCTGATATCACTTGTTCCGAACTGTAAGAGTTAATTGTAAATATTAATAAAAATCTGATAGAAAATTCTGTGTTTCATTCCTTTGTCTGTCCTTATTTTTCGCGTTAGATCTGCCGAGGTGGTTAAAGATCCCGATTTCTCATCTGAGACGGGGCCACCCTTTGAGGCAGTTTTTTTTTATCATTTATTTTTTGTATGGGTCGGCCGAGGTGTTAAAATATCCCCACTCTTAACTGAGCAGGGGCACCGTTTGAGGCACTTCTTGGGCGGGATGGTGGGCATTTTATAGGTAGAAAAAGGTGAAACTTTCCAGAACTGGATGTGAAAGTGAGGTGATCAGTCTTCTGAAAAAAAAATCCTGATATCACTTGTTCCCAACTGTAAGAGTTAATTGTAAATATTAATAAAAATCTGATAGAAAATTCTGTGTTTCATTCCTTTGTCTGTCCTTATTTTTCGCGTTAGATCTGCCGAGGTGGTTAAAGATCGCGATTTCTCATCTGAGACGGGGCCACCCTTTGAGGCAGTGTTTTTTATAATTTATTTTTTGTATGGGTCGGCCGAGGTGTTAAAATATCCCCACTCTTAACTGAGCAGGGGCACCGTTTGAGGCACGACTTGGGCGGGATGGTGAGCATTTTATAGGTAGAAAAAGGTGAAACTTTCCAGAACTGGATGTGAAAGTGAGGTGATCAGTCTTCTGAAAAAAAAATCCTGATATCACTTGTTCCGAACTGTAAGAGTTAATTGTAAATATTAATAAAAATCTGATAGAAAATTCTGTGTTTCATTCCTTTGTCTGTCATTATTTTTCGCGTTAGATCTGCCGAGGTGGTTAAAGATCCCGATTTCTCATCTGAGACGGGGCCACCCTTTGAGGCAGTTTTTTTTATCATTTATTTTTTGTATGGGTCGGCCGAGGTGTTAAAATATCCCCACTCTTAACTGAGCAGGGGCACCGTTTGAGGCACGTCTTGGGCGGGATGGTGGGCATTTTATAGGTAGAAAAAGGTGAAACTTTCCAGAACTGGATGTGAAAGTGAGGTGAGCAGTCTTCTGAAAAAAAAAAAATCCTGATATCACTTGTTCCCAACTGTAAGAGTTAATTGTAAATAATAATAAAAATCTGATAGAAAATTCTGTGTTTCATTCCTTTGTCTGTCCTTATTTTTCGCGTTAGATCTGCCGAGGTGGTTAAAGATCCCGATTTCTCATCTGAGACGGGGCCACCCTTTGAGGCAGTTTTTTTTTTATCATTTATTTTTTGTATGGGTCGGCCGAGGTGTTAAAATATCCCCACTCTTAACTGAACAGGGGCACCGTTTGAGGCACGACTTGGGCGGGATGGTGGGCATTTTATAGGTAGAAAAAAGTGAAACTTTCCAGAACTGGATGTGAAAGTGAGGTGATCAGTCTTCTGAAAAAAAAATCCTGATATCACTTGTTCCGAACTGTAAGAGTTAATTGTAAATATTAATAAAAATCTGATAGAAAATTCTGTGTTTCATTCTATTGTCTGTCCTTATTTTTCGCGTTAGATCTGCCGAGGTGGTTAAAGATCCCGATTTCTCATCTGAGACGGGGCCACCCTTTGAGGCAGTTTTTTTTATCATTTATTTTTTGTATGGGTCGGCCGAGTTGTTAAAATATCCCCACTCTTAACTGAGCAGGGGCACCGTTTGAGGCACGACTTGGGCGGGATGGTGGGCATTTTATAGGTAGAAAAAGGTGAAACTTTCCGGAACTGGATGTGAAAGTGAGGTGATCAGTCTTCTGAAAAAAAAATCCTGATATCACTTGTTCCGAACTGTAAGAGTTAATTGTAAATATTAATAAAAATCTGATAGAAAATTCTGTGTTTCATTCCTTTGTCTGTCCTTATTTTTCGCGTTAGATCTGCCGAGGTGGTTAAAGATCGCGATTTCTCATCTGAGACGGGGCCACCCTTTGAGGCAGTGTTTTTTATAATTTATTTTTTGTATGGGTCGGCCGAGGTGTTAAAATATCCCCACTCTTAACTGAGCAGGGGCACCGTTTGAGGCACGACTTGGGCGGGATGGTGGGCATTTTATAGGTAGAAAAAGGCGAAACTTTTCAGAACTGGATGTGAAAGTGAGGTGAGCAGTCTTCTGAAAAAAAAAAATCCTGATATCACTTGTTCCCAACTGTAAGAGTTAATTGTAAATATTAATAAAAATCTGATAGAAAATTCTGTGTTTCATTCCTTTGTCTGTCCTTATTTTTCGCGTTAGATCTGCCGAGGTGGTTAAAGATCCCGATTTCTCATCTGAGACGGGGCCACCCTTTGAGGCAGTTTTTTTTATCATTTATTTTTTGTATGGGTCGGCCGAGGTGTTAAAATATCCCCACTCTTAACTGAGCAGGGGCACCGTTTGAGGCACGACTTGGGCGGGATGGTGGGCATTTTATAGGTAGAAAAAGGTGAAACTTTCCAGAACTGGATGTGAAAGTGAGGTGAGCAGTCTTCTGAAAAAAAAAAAAATCCTGATATCACTTGTTCCCAACTGTAAGAGTTAATTGTAAATAATAATAAAAATCTGATAGAAAATTCTGTGTTTCATTCCTTTGTCTGTCCTTATTTTTCGCGTTAGATCTGCCGAGGTGGTTAAAGATCGCGATTTCTCATCTGAGACGGGGCCACCCTTTGAGGCAGTGTTTTTTATAATTTATTTTTTGTATGGGTCGGCCGAGGTGTTAAAATATCCCCACTCTTAACTGAGCAGGGGCACCGTTTGAGGCACGACTTGGGCGGGATGGTGAGCATTTTATAGGTAGAAAAAGGTGAAACTTTCCAGAACTGGATGTGAAAGTGAGGTGATCAGTCTTCTGAAAAAAAAATCCTGATATCACTTGTTCCGAACTGTAAGAGTTAATTGTAAATATTAATAAAAATCTGATAGAAAATTCTGTGTTTCATTCCTTTGTCTGTCATTATTTTTCGCGTTAGATCTGCCGAGGTGGTTAAAGATCCCGATTTCTCATCTGAGACGGGGCCACCCTTTGAGGCAGTTTTTTTTATCATTTATTTTTTGTATGGGTCGGCCGAGGTGTTAAAATATCCCCACTCTTAACTGAGCAGGGGCACCGTTTGAGGCACGTCTTGGGCGGGATGGTGGGCATTTTATAGGTAGAAAAAGGTGAAACTTTCCAGAACTGGATGTGAAAGTGAGGTGAGCAGTCTTCTGAAAAAAAAAAAATCCTGATATCACTTGTTCCCAACTGTAAGAGTTAATTGTAAATAATAATAAAAATCTGATAGAAAATTCTGTGTTTCATTCCTTTGTCTGTCCTTATTTTTCGCGTTAGATCTGCCGAGGTGGTTAAAGATCCCGATTTCTCATCTGAGACGGGGCCACCCTTTGAGGCAGTTTTTTTTTATCATTTATTTTTTGTATGGGTCGGCCGAGGTGTTAAAATATCCCCACTCTTAACTGAACAGGGGCACCGTTTGAGGCACGACTTGGGCGGGATGGTGGGCATTTTATAGGTAGAAAAAAGTGAAACTTTCCAGAACTGGATGTGAAAGTGAGGTGATCAGTCTTCTGAAAAAAAAATCCTGATATCACTTGTTCCGAACTGTAAGAGTTAATTGTAAATATTAATAAAAATCTGATAGAAAATTCTGTGTTTCATTCTATTGTCTGTCCTTATTTTTCGCGTTAGATCTGCCGAGGTGGTTAAAGATCCCGATTTCTCATCTGAGACGGGGCCACCCTTTGAGGCAGTTTTTTTTATCATTTATTTTTTGTATGGGTCGGCCGAGTTGTTAAAATATCCCCACTCTTAACTGAGCAGGGGCACCGTTTGAGGCACGACTTGGGCGGGATGGTGGGCATTTTATAGGTAGAAAAAGGTGAAACTTTCCGGAACTGGATGTGAAAGTGAGGTGATCAGTCTTCTGAAAAAAAAATCCTGATATCACTTGTTCCGAACTGTAAGAGTTAATTGTAAATATTAATAAAAATCTGATAGAAAATTCTGTGTTTCATTCCTTTGTCTGTCCTTATTTTTCGCGTTAGATCTGCCGAGGTGGTTAAAGATCGCGATTTCTCATCTGAGACGGGGCCACCCTTTGAGGCAGTGTTTTTTATAATTTATTTTTTGTATGGGTCGGCCGAGGTGTTAAAATATCCCCACTCTTAACTGAGCAGGGGCACCGTTTGAGGCACGACTTGGGCGGGATGGTGGGCATTTTATAGGTAGAAAAAGGCGAAACTTTTCAGAACTGGATGTGAAAGTGAGGTGAGCAGTCTTCTGAAAAAAAAAAAATCCTGATATCACTTGTTCCCAACTGTAAGAGTTAATTGTAAATATTAATAAAAATCTGATAGAAAATTCTGTGTTTCATTCCTTTGTCTGTCCTTATTTTTCGCGTTAGATCTGCCGAGGTGGTTAAAGATCCCGATTTCTCATCTGAGACGGGGCCACCCTTTGAGGCAGTTTTTTTTTATCATTTATTTTTTGTATGGGTCGGCCGAGGTGTTAAAATATCCCCACTCTTAACTGAGCAGGGGCACCGTTTGAGGCACGACTTGGGCGGGATGGTGGGCATTTTATAGGTAGAAAAAGGTGAAACTTTCCAGAACTGGATGTGAAAGTGAGGTGAGCAGTCTTCTGAAAAAAAAAAAAATCCTGATATCACTTGTTCCCAACTGTAAGAGTTAATTGTAAATAATAATAAAAATCTGATAGAAAATTCTGTGTTTCATTCCTTTGTCTGTCCTTATTTTTCGCGTTAGATCTGCCGAGGTGGTTAAAGATCCCGATTTCTCATCTGAGACGGGGCCACCCTTTGAGGCAGTTTTTTTTTTATCATTTATTTTTTGTACGGGTCGGCCGAGGTGTTAAAATATCCCCACTCTTAACTGAACAGGGGCACCGTTTGAGGCACGACTTGGGCGGGATGGTGGGCATTTTATAGGTAGAAAAAGGTGAAACTTTCCAGAACTGGATGTGAAAGTGAGGTGAGCAGTCTTCTGAAAAAAAAAAAATCCTGATATCACTTGTTCCCAACTGTAAGAGTTAATTGTAAATAATAATAAAAATCTGATAGAAAATTCTGTGTTTCATTCCTTTGTCTGTCCTTATTTTTCGCGTTAGATCTGCCGAGGTGGTTAAAGATCCCGATTTCTCATCTGAGACGGGGCCACCCTTTGAGGCAGTTTTTTTTATAATTTATTTTTTGTATGGGTCGGCCGCGGTGTTAAAATATCCCCACTCTTAACTGAGCAGGGGCACCGTTTGAGGCACGACTTGGGTGGGATGGTGGTCATTTTATAAGTAGAAAAAGGTGAAACTTTCCAGAACTGGATGTGAAAGTGAAGTGAGCAGTCTTCTGAAAAAAAAAAATCCTGATATCACTTGTTCCCAATTGTAAGAGTTAATTTTAAATAATAATAAAAATCTGATAGAAAATTCTGTGTTTCATTCCTTTGTCTGTCCTTATTTTTCGCGTTAGATCTGCCGAGGTGGTTAAAGATCCCGATTTCTCATCTGAGACGGGGCCACCCTTTGAGGAAAGTTTTTTTTATCATTTATTTTTTGTACGGGTCGGCCGAGGTGTTAAAATATCCCCACTCTTAACTGAACAGGGGCACCGTTTGAGGCACGACTTGGGCGGGATGGTGGGCATTTTATAGGTAGAAAAAAGTGAAACTTTCCAGAACTGGATGTGAAAGTGAGGTGATCAGTCTTCTGAAAAAAAAATCCTGATATCACTTGTTCCGAACTGTAAGAGTTAATTGTAAATATTAATAAAAATCTGATAGAAAATTCTGTGTTTCATTCCTTTGTCTGTCCTTATTTTTCGCGTTAGATCTGCCGAGGTGGTTAAAGATCCCGATTTCTCATCTGAGACGGGGCCACCCTTTGAGGCAGTTTTTTTTTTATCATTTATTTTTTGTACGGGTCGGCCGAGGTGTTAAAATATCCCCACTCTTAACTGAACAGGGGCACCGTTTGAGGCACGACTTGGGCGGGATGGTGGGCATTTTATAGGTAGAAAAAGGCGAAACTTTTCAGAACTGGATGTGAAAGTGAGGTGAGCAGTCTTCTGAAAAAAAAAAATCCTGATATCACTTGTTCCCAACTGTAAGAGTTAATTGTAAATAATAATAAAAATCTGATAGAAAATTCTGTGTTTCATTCCTTTGTCTGTCCTTATTTTTCGCGTTAGATCTGCCGAGGTGGTTAAAGATCCCGATTTCTCATCTGAGACGGGGCCACCCTTTGAGGCAGTTTTTTTTATAATTTATTTTTTGTATGGGTCGGCCGCGGTGTTAAAATATCCCCACTCTTAACTGAGCAGGGGCACCGTTTGAGGCACGACTTGGGTGGGATGGTGGTCATTTTATAAGTAGAAAAAGGTGAAACTTTCCAGAACTGGATGTGAAAGTGAAGTGAGCAGTCTTCTGAAAAAAAAAATCCTGATATCACTTGTTCCCAATTGTAAGAGTTAATTTTAAATAATAATAAAAATCTGATAGAAAATTCTGTGTTTCATTCCTTTGTCTGTCCTTATTTTTCGCGTTAGATCTGCCGAGGTGGTTAAAGATCCCGATTTCTCATCTGAGACGGGGCCACCCTTTGAGGAAAGTTTTTTTTATCATTTATTTTTTGTACGGGTCGGCCGAGGTGTTAAAATATCCCCACTCTTAACTGAACAGGGGCACCGTTTGAGGCACGACTTGGGCGGGATGGTGGGCATTTTATAGGTAGAAAAAAGTGAAACTTTCCAGAACTGGATGTGAAAGTGAGGTGATCAGTCTTCTGAAAAAAAAATCCTGATATCACTTGTTCCGAACTGTAAGAGTTAATTGTAAATATTAATAAAAATCTGATAGAAAATTCTGTGTTTCATTCCTTTGTCTGTCCTTATTTTTCGCGTTAGATCTGCCGAGGTGGTTAAAGATCCCGATTTCTCATCTGAGACGGGGCCACCCTTTGAGGCAGTTTTTTTTTATCATTTATTTTTTGTATGGGTCGGCCGAGGTGTTAAAATATCCCCACTCTTAACTGAGCAGGGGCACCGTTTGAGGCACGTCTTGGGCGGGATGGTGGGCATTTTATAGGTAGAAAAAGGTGAAACTTTCCAGAACTGGATGTGAAAGTGAGGTGAGCAGTCTTCTGAAAAAAAAAAATCCTGATATCACTTGTTCCCAACTGTAAGAGTTAATTGTAAATAATAATAAAAATCTGATAGAAAATTCTGTGTTTCATTCCTTTGTCTGTCCTTATTTTTCGCGTTAGATCTGCCGAGGTGGTTAAAGATCCCGATTTCTCATCTGAGACGGGGCCACCCTTTGAGGCAGTTTTTTTTTATCATTTATTTTTTGTATGGGTCGGCCGAGGTGTTAAAATATCCCCACTCTTAACTGAGCAGGGGCACCGTTTGAGGCACGACTTGGGCGGGATGGTGGGCATTTTATAGGTAGAAAAAGGTGAAACTTTCCAGAACTGGATGTGAAAGTGAGGTGATCAGTCTTCTGAAAAAAAAATCCTGATATCACTTGTTCCGAACTGTGAGAGTTAATTGTAAATATTAATAAAAATCTGATAGAAAATTCTGTGTTTCATTCCTTTGTCTGTCCTTATTTTTCGCGTTAGATCTGCCGAGGTGGTTAAAGATCCCGATTTCTCATCTGAGACGGGGCCACCCTTTGAGGCAGTTTTTTTTTATCATTTATTTTTTGTATGGGTCGGCCGAGGTGTTAAAATATCCCCACTCTTAACTGAGCAGGGGCACCGTTTGAGGCACGTCTTGGGCGGGATGGTGGGCATTTTATAGGTAGAAAAAGGTGAAACTTTCCAAAACTGGATGTGAAAGTGAGGTGATCAGTCTTCTGAAAAAAAAATCCTGATATCACTTGTTCCGAACTGTAAGAGTTAATTGTAAGTATTAATAAAAATCTATTAGAAAATTCTGTGTTTCATTCCTTTGTCTGTCCTTATTTTTCGCGTTAGATCTGCCGAGGTGGTTAAAGATCCCGATTTCTCATCTGAGACGGGGCCACCCTTTGAGGCAGTTTTTTTTTATCATTTATTTTTTGTATGGGTCGGCCGAGGTGTTAAAATATCCCCACTCTTAACTGAGCAGGGGCACCGTTTGAGGCACGACTTGGGCGGGATGGTGGGCATTTTATAAGTAGAAAAAGGTGAAACTTTCCAGAACTGGATGTGAAAGTGAGGTGAGCAGTCTTCTGAAAAAAAAAATCCTGATATCACTTGTTCCCAACTGTAAGAGTTAATTTTAAATAATAATAAAAATCTGATAGAAAATTCTGTGTTTCATTCCTTTGTCTGTCCTTATTTTTCGCGTTAGATCTGCCGAGGTGGTTAAAGATCCCGATTTCTCATCTGAGACGGGGCCACCCTTTGAGGCAGTTTTTTTTTATCATTTATTTTTTGTACGGGTCGGCCGAGGTGTTAAAATATCCCCACTCTTAACTGAACAGGGGCACCGTTTGAGGCACGACTTGGGCGGGATGGTGGGCATTTTATAGGTAGAAAAAGGCGAAACTTTTCAGAACTGGATGTGAAAGTGAGGTGAGCAGTCTTCTGAAAAAAAAAAAATCCTGATATCACTTGTTCCCAACTGTAAGAGTTAATTGTAAATAATAATAAAAATCTGATAGAAAATTCTGTGTTTCATTCCTTTGTCTGTCCTTATTTTTCGCGTTAGATCTGCCGAGGTGGTTAAAGATCCCGATTTCTCATCTGAGACGGGGCCACCCTTTGAGGCAGTTTTTTTTATAATTTATTTTTTGTATGGGTCGGCCGCGGTGTTAAAATATCCCCACTCTTAACTGAGCAGGGGCACCGTTTGAGGCACGACTTGGGTGGGATGGTGGTCATTTTATAAGTAGAAAAAGGTGAAACTTTCCAGAACTGGATGTGAAAGTGAGGTGAGCAGTCTTCTGAAAAAAAAAATCCTGATATCACTTGTTCCCAATTGTAAGAGTTAATTTTAAATAATAATAAAAATCTGATAGAAAATTCTGTGTTTCATTCCTTTGTCTGTCCTTATTTTTCGCGTTAGATCTGCCGAGGTGGTTAAAGATCCCGATTTCTCATCTGAGACGGGGCCACCCTTTGAGGCAGTTTTTTTTATCATTTATTTTTTGTACGGGTCGGCCGAGGTGTTAAAATATCCCCACTCTTAACTGAACAGGGGCACCGTTTGAGGCACGACTTGGGCGGGATGGTGGGCATTTTATAGGTAGAAAAAAGTGAAACTTTCCAGAACTGGATGTGAAAGTGAGGTGATCAGTCTTCTGAAAAAAAAATCCTGATATCACTTGTTCCGAACTGTAAGAGTTAATTGTAAATATTAATAAAAATCTGATAGAAAATTCTGTGTTTCATTCCTTTGTCTGTCCTTATTTTTCGCGTTAGATCTGCCGAGGTGGTTAAAGATCCCGATTTCTCATCTGAGACGGGGCCACCCTTTGAGGCAGTTTTTTTTTATCATTTATTTTTTGTATGGGTCGGCCGAGGTGTTAAAATATCCCCACTCTTAACTGAGCAGGGGCACCGTTTGAGGCACGTCTTGGGCGGGATGGTGGGCATTTTATAGGTAGAAAAAGGTGAAACTTTCCAGAACTGGATGTGAAAGTGAGGTGATCAGTCTTCTGAAAAAAAAATCCTGATATCACTTGTTCCCAACTGTAAGAGTTAATTGTAAATATTAATAAAAATCTGATAGAAAATTCTGTGTTTCATTCCTTTGTCTGTCCTTATTTTTCGCGTTAGATCTGCCGAGGTGGTTAAAGATCGCGATTTCTCATCTGAGACGGGGCCACCCTTTGAGGCAGTGTTTTTTATAATTTATTTTTTGTATGGGTCGGCCGAGGTGTTAAAATATCCCCACTCTTAACTGAGCAGGGGCACCGTTTGAGGCACGACTTGGGCGGGATGGTGAGCATTTTATAGGTAGAAAAAGGTGAAACTTTCCAGAACTGGATGTGAAAGTGAGGTGATCAGTCTTCTGAAAAAAAAATCCTGATATCACTTGTTCCGAACTGTAAGAGTTAATTGTAAATATTAATAAAAATCTGATAGAAAATTCTGTGTTTCATTCCTTTGTCTGTCATTATTTTTCGCGTTAGATCTGCCGAGGTGGTTAAAGATCCCGATTTCTCATCTGAGACGGGGCCACCCTTTGAGGCAGTTTTTTTTATCATTTATTTTTTGTATGGGTCGGCCGAGGTGTTAAAATATCCCCACTCTTAACTGAGCAGGGGCACCGTTTGAGGCACGTCTTGGGCGGGATGGTGGGCATTTTATAGGTAGAAAAAGGTGAAACTTTCCAGAACTGGATGTGAAAGTGAGGTGAGCAGTCTTCTGAAAAAAAAAAAATCCTGATATCACTTGTTCCCAACTGTAAGAGTTAATTGTAAATAATAATAAAAATCTGATAGAAAATTCTGTGTTTCATTCCTTTGTCTGTCCTTATTTTTCGCGTTAGATCTGCCGAGGTGGTTAAAGATCCCGATTTCTCATCTGAGACGGGGCCACCCTTTGAGGCAGTTTTTTTTTATCATTTATTTTTTGTATGGGTCGGCCGAGGTGTTAAAATATCCCCACTCTTAACTGAACAGGGGCACCGTTTGAGGCACGACTTGGGCGGGATGGTGGGCATTTTATAGGTAGAAAAAAGTGAAACTTTCCAGAACTGGATGTGAAAGTGAGGTGATCAGTCTTCTGAAAAAAAAATCCTGATATCACTTGTTCCGAACTGTAAGAGTTAATTGTAAATATTAATAAAAATCTGATAGAAAATTCTGTGTTTCATTCTATTGTCTGTCCTTATTTTTCGCGTTAGATCTGCCGAGGTGGTTAAAGATCCCGATTTCTCATCTGAGACGGGGCCACCCTTTGAGGCAGTTTTTTTTATCATTTATTTTTTGTATGGGTCGGCCGAGTTGTTAAAATATCCCCACTCTTAACTGAGCAGGGGCACCGTTTGAGGCACGACTTGGGCGGGATGGTGGGCATTTTATAGGTAGAAAAAGGTGAAACTTTCCGGAACTGGATGTGAAAGTGAGGTGATCAGTCTTCTGAAAAAAAAATCCTGATATCACTTGTTCCGAACTGTAAGAGTTAATTGTAAATATTAATAAAAATCTGATAGAAAATTCTGTGTTTCATTCCTTTGTCTGTCCTTATTTTTCGCGTTAGATCTGCCGAGGTGGTTAAAGATCGCGATTTCTCATCTGAGACGGGGCCACCCTTTGAGGCAGTGTTTTTTATAATTTATTTTTTGTATGGGTCGGCCGAGGTGTTAAAATATCCCCACTCTTAACTGAGCAGGGGCACCGTTTGAGGCACGACTTGGGCGGGATGGTGGGCATTTTATAGGTAGAAAAAGGCGAAACTTTTCAGAACTGGATGTGAAAGTGAGGTGAGCAGTCTTCTGAAAAAAAAAAATCCTGATATCACTTGTTCCCAACTGTAAGAGTTAATTGTAAATATTAATAAAAATCTGATAGAAAATTCTGTGTTTCATTCCTTTGTCTGTCCTTATTTTTCGCGTTAGATCTGCCGAGGTGGTTAAAGATCCCGATTTCTCATCTGAGACGGGGCCACCCTTTGAGGCAGTTTTTTTTATCATTTATTTTTTGTATGGGTCGGCCGAGGTGTTAAAATATCCCCACTCTTAACTGAGCAGGGGCACCGTTTGAGGCACGACTTGGGCGGGATGGTGGGCATTTTATAGGTAGAAAAAGGTGAAACTTTCCAGAACTGGATGTGAAAGTGAGGTGAGCAGTCTTCTGAAAAAAAAAAAAATCCTGATATCACTTGTTCCCAACTGTAAGAGTTAATTGTAAATAATAATAAAAATCTGATAGAAAATTCTGTGTTTCATTCCTTTGTCTGTCCTTATTTTTCGCGTTAGATCTGCCGAGGTGGTTAAAGATCGCGATTTCTCATCTGAGACGGGGCCACCCTTTGAGGCAGTGTTTTTTATAATTTATTTTTTGTATGGGTCGGCCGAGGTGTTAAAATATCCCCACTCTTAACTGAGCAGGGGCACCGTTTGAGGCACGACTTGGGCGGGATGGTGAGCATTTTATAGGTAGAAAAAGGTGAAACTTTCCAGAACTGGATGTGAAAGTGAGGTGATCAGTCTTCTGAAAAAAAAATCCTGATATCACTTGTTCCGAACTGTAAGAGTTAATTGTAAATATTAATAAAAATCTGATAGAAAATTCTGTGTTTCATTCCTTTGTCTGTCATTATTTTTCGCGTTAGATCTGCCGAGGTGGTTAAAGATCCCGATTTCTCATCTGAGACGGGGCCACCCTTTGAGGCAGTTTTTTTTATCATTTATTTTTTGTATGGGTCGGCCGAGGTGTTAAAATATCCCCACTCTTAACTGAGCAGGGGCACCGTTTGAGGCACGTCTTGGGCGGGATGGTGGGCATTTTATAGGTAGAAAAAGGTGAAACTTTCCAGAACTGGATGTGAAAGTGAGGTGAGCAGTCTTCTGAAAAAAAAAAAATCCTGATATCACTTGTTCCCAACTGTAAGAGTTAATTGTAAATAATAATAAAAATCTGATAGAAAATTCTGTGTTTCATTCCTTTGTCTGTCCTTATTTTTCGCGTTAGATCTGCCGAGGTGGTTAAAGATCCCGATTTCTCATCTGAGACGGGGCCACCCTTTGAGGCAGTTTTTTTTTATCATTTATTTTTTGTATGGGTCGGCCGAGGTGTTAAAATATCCCCACTCTTAACTGAACAGGGGCACCGTTTGAGGCACGACTTGGGCGGGATGGTGGGCATTTTATAGGTAGAAAAAAGTGAAACTTTCCAGAACTGGATGTGAAAGTGAGGTGATCAGTCTTCTGAAAAAAAAATCCTGATATCACTTGTTCCGAACTGTAAGAGTTAATTGTAAATATTAATAAAAATCTGATAGAAAATTCTGTGTTTCATTCTATTGTCTGTCCTTATTTTTCGCGTTAGATCTGCCGAGGTGGTTAAAGATCCCGATTTCTCATCTGAGACGGGGCCACCCTTTGAGGCAGTTTTTTTTATCATTTATTTTTTGTATGGGTCGGCCGAGTTGTTAAAATATCCCCACTCTTAACTGAGCAGGGGCACCGTTTGAGGCACGACTTGGGCGGGATGGTGGGCATTTTATAGGTAGAAAAAGGTGAAACTTTCCGGAACTGGATGTGAAAGTGAGGTGATCAGTCTTCTGAAAAAAAAATCCTGATATCACTTGTTCCGAACTGTAAGAGTTAATTGTAAATATTAATAAAAATCTGATAGAAAATTCTGTGTTTCATTCCTTTGTCTGTCCTTATTTTTCGCGTTAGATCTGCCGAGGTGGTTAAAGATCGCGATTTCTCATCTGAGACGGGGCCACCCTTTGAGGCAGTGTTTTTTATAATTTATTTTTTGTATGGGTCGGCCGAGGTGTTAAAATATCCCCACTCTTAACTGAGCAGGGGCACCGTTTGAGGCACGACTTGGGCGGGATGGTGGGCATTTTATAGGTAGAAAAAGGCGAAACTTTTCAGAACTGGATGTGAAAGTGAGGTGAGCAGTCTTCTGAAAAAAAAAAAATCCTGATATCACTTGTTCCCAACTGTAAGAGTTAATTGTAAATATTAATAAAAATCTGATAGAAAATTCTGTGTTTCATTCCTTTGTCTGTCCTTATTTTTCGCGTTAGATCTGCCGAGGTGGTTAAAGATCCCGATTTCTCATCTGAGACGGGGCCACCCTTTGAGGCAGTTTTTTTTTATCATTTATTTTTTGTATGGGTCGGCCGAGGTGTTAAAATATCCCCACTCTTAACTGAGCAGGGGCACCGTTTGAGGCACGACTTGGGCGGGATGGTGGGCATTTTATAGGTAGAAAAAGGTGAAACTTTCCAGAACTGGATGTGAAAGTGAGGTGAGCAGTCTTCTGAAAAAAAAATCCTGATATCACTTGTTCCGAACTGTGAGAGTTAATTGTAAATATTAATAAAAATCTGATAGAAAATTCTGTGTTTCATTCCTTTGTCTGTCCTTATTTTTCGCGTTAGATCTGCCGAGGTGGTTAAAGATCCCGATTTCTCATCTGAGACGGGGCCACCCTTTGAGGCAGTTTTTTTTTATCATTTATTTTTTGTATGGGTCGGCCGAGGTGTTAAAATATCCCCACTCTTAACTGAGCAGGGGCACCGTTTGAGGCACGTCTTGGGCGGGATGGTGGGCATTTTATAGGTAGAAAAAGGTGAAACTTTCCAAAACTGGATGTGAAAGTGAGGTGATCAGTCTTCTGAAAAAAAAATCCTGATATCACTTGTTCCGAACTGTAAGAGTTAATTGTAAGTATTAATAAAAATCTATTAGAAAATTCTGTGTTTCATTCCTTTGTCTGTCCTTATTTTTCGCGTTAGATCTGCCGAGGTGGTTAAAGATCCCGATTTCTCATCTGAGACGGGGCCACCCTTTGAGGCAGTTTTTTTTTATCATTTATTTTTTGTATGGGTCGGCCGAGGTGTTAAAATATCCCCACTCTTAACTGAGCAGGGGCACCGTTTGAGGCACGACTTGGGCGGGATGGTGGGCATTTTATAAGTAGAAAAAGGTGAAACTTTCCAGAACTGGATGTGAAAGTGAGGTGAGCAGTCTTCTGAAAAAAAAAATCCTGATATCACTTGTTCCCAACTGTAAGAGTTAATTTTAAATAATAATAAAAATCTGATAGAAAATTCTGTGTTTCATTCCTTTGTCTGTCCTTATTTTTCGCGTTAGATCTGCCGAGGTGGTTAAAGATCCCGATTTCTCATCTGAGACGGGGCCACCCTTTGAGGCAGTTTTTTTTTATCATTTATTTTTTGTACGGGTCGGCCGAGGTGTTAAAATATCCCCACTCTTAACTGAACAGGGGCACCGTTTGAGGCACGACTTGGGCGGGATGGTGGGCATTTTATAGGTAGAAAAAGGCGAAACTTTTCAGAACTGGATGTGAAAGTGAGGTGAGCAGTCTTCTGAAAAAAAAAAAATCCTGATATCACTTGTTCCCAACTGTAAGAGTTAATTGTAAATAATAATAAAAATCTGATAGAAAATTCTGTGTTTCATTCCTTTGTCTGTCCTTATTTTTCGCGTTAGATCTGCCGAGGTGGTTAAAGATCCCGATTTCTCATCTGAGACGGGGCCACCCTTTGAGGCAGTTTTTTTTATAATTTATTTTTTGTATGGGTCGGCCGCGGTGTTAAAATATCCCCACTCTTAACTGAGCAGGGGCACCGTTTGAGGCACGACTTGGGTGGGATGGTGGTCATTTTATAAGTAGAAAAAGGTGAAACTTTCCAGAACTGGATGTGAAAGTGAGGTGAGCAGTCTTCTGAAAAAAAAAAAATCCTGATATCACTTGTTCCCAACTGTAAGAGTTAATTGTAAATAATAATAAAAATCTGATAGAAAATTCTGTGTTTCATTCCTTTGTCTGTCCTTATTTTTCGCGTTAGATCTGCCGAGGTGGTTAAAGATCCCGATTTCTCATCTGAGACGGGGCCACCCTTTGAGGCAGTTTTTTTTTATCATTTATTTTTTGTATGGGTCGGCCGAGGTGTTAAAATATCCCCACTCTTAACTGAGCAGGGGCACCGTTTGAGGCACGACTTGGGCGGGATGGTGGGCATTTTATAGGTAGAAAAAGGTGAAACTTTCCAGAACTGGATGTGAAAGTGAGGTGAGCAGTCTTCTGAAAAAAAAATCCTGATATCACTTGTTCCGAACTGTGAGAGTTAATTGTAAATATTAATAAAAATCTGATAGAAAATTCTGTGTTTCATTCCTTTGTCTGTCCTTATTTTTCGCGTTAGATCTGCCGAGGTGGTTAAAGATCCCGATTTCTCATCTGAGACGGGGCCACCCTTTGAGGCAGTTTTTTTTTATCATTTATTTTTTGTATGGGTCGGCCGAGGTGTTAAAATATCCCCACTCTTAACTGAGCAGGGGCACCGTTTGAGGCACGTCTTGGGCGGGATGGTGGGCATTTTATAGGTAGAAAAAGGTGAAACTTTCCAAAACTGGATGTGAAAGTGAGGTGATCAGTCTTCTGAAAAAAAAATCCTGATATCACTTGTTCCGAACTGTAAGAGTTAATTGTAAGTATTAATAAAAATCTATTAGAAAATTCTGTGTTTCATTCCTTTGTCTGTCCTTATTTTTCGCGTTAGATCTGCCGAGGTGGTTAAAGATCCCGATTTCTCATCTGAGACGGGGCCACCCTTTGAGGCAGTTTTTTTTTATCATTTATTTTTTGTATGGGTCGGCCGAGGTGTTAAAATATCCCCACTCTTAACTGAGCAGGGGCACCGTTTGAGGCACGACTTGGGCGGGATGGTGGGCATTTTATAAGTAGAAAAAGGTGAAACTTTCCAGAACTGGATGTGAAAGTGAGGTGAGCAGTCTTCTGAAAAAAAAAATCCTGATATCACTTGTTCCCAACTGTAAGAGTTAATTTTAAATAATAATAAAAATCTGATAGAAAATTCTGTGTTTCATTCCTTTGTCTGTCCTTATTTTTCGCGTTAGATCTGCCGAGGTGGTTAAAGATCCCGATTTCTCATCTGAGACGGGGCCACCCTTTGAGGCAGTTTTTTTTTATCATTTATTTTTTGTACGGGTCGGCCGAGGTGTTAAAATATCCCCACTCTTAACTGAACAGGGGCACCGTTTGAGGCACGACTTGGGCGGGATGGTGGGCATTTTATAGGTAGAAAAAGGCGAAACTTTTCAGAACTGGATGTGAAAGTGAGGTGAGCAGTCTTCTGAAAAAAAAAAAATCCTGATATCACTTGTTCCCAACTGTAAGAGTTAATTGTAAATAATAATAAAAATCTGATAGAAAATTCTGTGTTTCATTCCTTTGTCTGTCCTTATTTTTCGCGTTAGATCTGCCGAGGTGGTTAAAGATCCCGATTTCTCATCTGAGACGGGGCCACCCTTTGAGGCAGTTTTTTTTATAATTTATTTTTTGTATGGGTCGGCCGCGGTGTTAAAATATCCCCACTCTTAACTGAGCAGGGGCACCGTTTGAGGCACGACTTGGGTGGGATGGTGGTCATTTTATAAGTAGAAAAAGGTGAAACTTTCCAGAACTGGATGTGAAAGTGAGGTGAGCAGTCTTCTGAAAAAAAAAAAATCCTGATATCACTTGTTCCCAACTGTAAGAGTTAATTGTAAATAATAATAAAAATCTGATAGAAAATTCTGTGTTTCATTCCTTTGTCTGTCCTTATTTTTCGCGTTAGATCTGCCGAGGTGGTTAAAGATCCCGATTTCTCATCTGAGACGGGGCCACCCTTTGAGGCAGTTTTTTTTATAATTTATTTTTTGTATGGGTCGGCCGCGGTGTTAAAATATCCCCACTCTTAACTGAGCAGGGGCACCGTTTGAGGCACGACTTGGGTGGGATGGTGGTCATTTTATAAGTAGAAAAAGGTGAAACTTTCCAGAACTGGATGTGAAAGTGAAGTGAGCAGTCTTCTGAAAAAAAAAAATCCTGATATCACTTGTTCCCAATTGTAAGAGTTAATTTTAAATAATAATAAAAATCTGATAGAAAATTCTGTGTTTCATTCCTTTGTCTGTCCTTATTTTTCGCGTTAGATCTGCCGAGGTGGTTAAAGATCCCGATTTCTCATCTGAGACGGGGCCACCCTTTGAGGAAAGTTTTTTTTATCATTTATTTTTTGTACGGGTCGGCCGAGGTGTTAAAATATCCCCACTCTTAACTGAACAGGGGCACCGTTTGAGGCACGACTTGGGCGGGATGGTGGGCATTTTATAGGTAGAAAAAAGTGAAACTTTCCAGAACTGGATGTGAAAGTGAGGTGATCAGTCTTCTGAAAAAAAAATCCTGATATCACTTGTTCCGAACTGTAAGAGTTAATTGTAAATATTAATAAAAATCTGATAGAAAATTCTGTGTTTCATTCCTTTGTCTGTCCTTATTTTTCGCGTTAGATCTGCCGAGGTGGTTAAAGATCCCGATTTCTCATCTGAGACGGGGCCACCCTTTGAGGCAGTTTTTTTTTATCATTTATTTTTTGTATGGGTCGGCCGAGGTGTTAAAATATCCCCACTCTTAACTGAACAGGGGCACCGTTTGAGGCACGACTTGGGCGGGATGGTGGGCATTTTATAGGTAGAAAAAAGTGAAACTTTCCAGAACTGGATGTGAAAGTGAGGTGATCAGTCTTCTGAAAAAAAAAAAATCCTGATATCACTTGTTCCCAACTGTAAGAGTTAATTGTAAATATTAATAAAAATCTGATAGAAAATTCTGTGTTTCATTCCTTTGTCTGTCCTTATTTTTCGCGTTAGATCTGCCGAGGTGGTTAAAGATCCCGATTTCTCATCTGAGACGGGGCCACCCTTTGAGGCAGTTTTTTTTATCATTTATTTTTTGTATGGGTCGGCCGAGGTGTTAAAATATCCCCACTCTTAACTGAGCAGGGGCACCGTTTGAGGCACGACTTGGGCGGGATGGTGGGCATTTTATAGGTAGAAAAAGGTGAAACTTTCCAGAACTGGATGTGAAAGTGAGGTGAGCAGTCTTCTGAAAAAAAAAAAAATCCTGATATCACTTGTTCCCAACTGTAAGAGTTAATTGTAAATAATAATAAAAATCTGATAGAAAATTCTGTGTTTCATTCCTTTGTCTGTCCTTATTTTTCGCGTTAGATCTGCCGAGGTGGTTAAAGATCCCGATTTCTCATCTGAGACGGGGCCACCCTTTGAGGCAGTTTTTTTTTTATCATTTATTTTTTGTACGGGTCGGCCGAGGTGTTAAAATATCCCCACTCTTAACTGAACAGGGGCACCGTTTGAGGCACGACTTGGGCGGGATGGTGGGCATTTTATAGGTAGAAAAAGGCGAAACTTTTCAGAACTGGATGTGAAAGTGAGGTGAGCAGTCTTCTGAAAAAAAAAAATCCTGATATCACTTGTTCCCAACTGTAAGAGTTAATTGTAAATAATAATAAAAATCTGATAGAAAATTCTGTGTTTCATTCCTTTGTCTGTCCTTATTTTTCGCGTTAGATCTGCCGAGGTGGTTAAAGATCCCGATTTCTCATCTGAGACGGGGCCACCCTTTGAGGCAGTTTTTTTTATAATTTATTTTTTGTATGGGTCGGCCGCGGTGTTAAAATATCCCCACTCTTAACTGAGCAGGGGCACCGTTTGAGGCACGACTTGGGTGGGATGGTGGTCATTTTATAAGTAGAAAAAGGTGAAACTTTCCAGAACTGGATGTGAAAGTGAAGTGAGCAGTCTTCTGAAAAAAAAAATCCTGATATCACTTGTTCTCAATTGTAAGAGTTAATTTTAAATAATAATAAAAATCTGATAGAAAATTCTGTGTTTCATTCCTTTGTCTGTCCTTATTTTTCGCGTTAGATCTGCCGAGGTGGTTAAAGATCCCGATTTCTCATCTGAGACGGGGCCACCCTTTGAGGAAAGTTTTTTTTATCATTTATTTTTTGTACGGGTCGGCCGAGGTGTTAAAATATCCCCACTCTTAACTGAACAGGGGCACCGTTTGAGGCACGACTTGGGCGGGATGGTGGGCATTTTATAGGTAGAAAAAAGTGAAACTTTCCAGAACTGGATGTGAAAGTGAGGTGATCAGTCTTCTGAAAAAAAAATCCTGATATCACTTGTTCCGAACTGTAAGAGTTAATTGTAAATATTAATAAAAATCTGATAGAAAATTCTGTGTTTCATTCCTTTGTCTGTCCTTATTTTTCGCGTTAGATCTGCCGAGGTGGTTAAAGATCCCGATTTCTCATCTGAGACGGGGCCACCCTTTGAGGCAGTTTTTTTTTATCATTTATTTTTTGTATGGGTCGGCCGAGGTGTTAAAATATCCCCACTCTTAACTGAGCAGGGGCACCGTTTGAGGCACGTCTTGGGCGGGATGGTGGGCATTTTATAGGTAGAAAAAGGTGAAACTTTCCAGAACTGGATGTGAAAGTGAGGTGAGCAGTCTTCTGAAAAAAAAAAATCCTGATATCACTTGTTCCCAACTGTAAGAGTTAATTGTAAATAATAATAAAAATCTGATAGAAAATTCTGTGTTTCATTCCTTTGTCTGTCCTTATTTTTCGCGTTAGATCTGCCGAGGTGGTTAAAGATCCCGATTTCTCATCTGAGACGGGGCCACCCTTTGAGGCAGTTTTTTTTATCATTTATTTTTTGTATGGGTCGGCCGAGGTGTTAAAATATCCCCACTCTTAACTGAACAGGGGCACCGTTTGAGGCACGACTTGGGCGGGATGGTGGGCATTTTATAGGTAGAAAAAAGTGAAACTTTCCAGAACTGGATGTGAAAGTGAGGTGATCAGTCTTCTGAAAAAAAAATCCTGATATCACTTGTTCCGAACTGTAAGAGTTAATTGTAAATATTAATAAAAATCTGATAGAAAATTCTGTGTTTCATTCCTTTGTCTGTCCTTATTTTTCGCGTTAGGTCTGCCGAGGTGGTTAAAGATCCCGATTTCTCATCTGAGACGGGGCCACCCTTTGAGGCAGTTTTTTTTTTATCATTTATTTTTTGTATGGGTCGGCCGAGGTGTTAAAATATCCCCACTCTTAACTGAGCAGGGGCACCGTTTGAGGCACGACTTGGGCGGGATGGTGGGCATTTTATAGGTAGAAAAAGGTGAAACTTTCCAGAACTGGATGTGAAAGTGAGGTGATCAGTCTTCTGAAAAAAAAATCCTGATATCACTTGTTCCGAACTGTAAGAGTTAATTGTAAATATTAATAAAAATCTGATAGAAAATTCTGTGTTTCATTCCTTTGTCTGTCCTTATTTTTCGCGTTAGGTCTGCCGAGGTGGTTAAAGATCCCGATTTCTCATCTGAGACGGGGCCACCCTTTGAGGCAGTTTTTTTTTTATCATTTATTTTTTGTATGAGTCGGCCGAGGTGTTAAAATATCCCCACTCTTAACTGAGCAGGGGCACCGTTTGAGGCACGTCTTGGGTGGGATGGTGGGCATTTTATAGGTAGAAAAAGGTGAAACTTTCCAGAACTGGATGTGAAAGTGAGGTGAGCAGTCTTCTGAAAAAAAAAAATCCTGATATCACTTGTTCCCAACTGTAAGAGTTAATTGTAAATAATAATAAAAATCTGATAGAAAATTCTGTGTTTCATTCCTTTGTCTGTCCTTATTTTTCGCGTTAGATCTGCCGAGGTGGTTAAAGATCCCGATTTCTCATCTGAGACGAAGCCACCCTTTGAGGCAGTTTTTTTTTTTATCATTTATTTTTTCTTTGGGTCGGCCGAGGTGTTGAAATATCCCCACTCTTAACTGAGCAGGGGCACCGTTTGAGGCACGACTTGGGCGGGATGGTGGACATTTTATAGGTAGAAAAAGGTGAAACTTTCCAGAACTGGATGTGAAAGTGAGGTGATCAGTCTTCTGAAAAAAAAATCCTGATATCACTTGTTCCGAACTGTAAGAGTTAATTGTAAATATTAATAAAAATCTGATAGAAAATTCTGTGTTTCATTCCTTTGTCTTTCCTTATTTTTCGTATTAGATCTGCCGAGGTGGTTAAAGATCCCGATTTCTCATCTGAGACGGGGCCACCCTTTGAGGCCCCGAATTTCCTATTCTTTGATATTAGTAATTCGAAACCTTATTTTTTCACTTTGAAACATTTTTTAAAAAATATAAAAAAAATTCTTTTCATTCTTTCTTTTTCATTGGATTCAAAGTATTCTCAAATCCCAGAAATATTTGTAAATTATTCGACTTTTCTAGTTCATATACAGAAGTTTTCATATATCAAACTATTAAAAAAAAGTTGTATACTCAAAGAAATCGTCATTTGGACTTGAATTAAAACACACAAAAATGTAATTTTTTACTAAAATATATTTATTAACGAAGTAAAGTAACAAAAAAAAAAAACTTACCTTATTTGGTTTTCCCACTGTACTGTTTTATTTTTAGCACATTTTAGTGTAAATATTCTTGAAATTATTTTAACATTTATTAATGTGAAATTTGCTGTAGCTCTTCTTGTAATCCATAATATTCAAAGTGTTACTAAAATTGAATGAAAATTTTACTAAATAAGCTGAGATAAAAAAAATTCGAGAGTAATAAATAATAATCTTATTTATGGCTATAATTTATATTAAATAGATAGGGATTCTTCAAAAATTCTTATCCACATCGTCGAATAAAATTTGTGAAAAAAAAAATGCTGAAAGGTATTCCGTCATTTTAACTAAAAAATTAATATGACTTTTATAAATATTTAAACGAACTTGTCCAACTATTTTTAACAGTATAGACTAGTTTAGAGATTTGAATAATTTTTTACAAGGAATTTCCATAATATTTTATTTTGCAGATGCACATAACAAATTTTATATTTAAAATTTTCACAATAAACTTTTTTTAAAAAGTACATTAACAATTTCTATAACATTATCAAAGAATTGGTATAGGTTCAAAATCAATTCTGAAATTAAATAAACATTTGACTGGACTAGAAAATTATACTAAAACAATTGTTAATAAACACACATGAGCACAAATGACAATGATAGTTTTCAGATGAAAAATTTTGTATATAATTTCTTAAGTAATAATGTTCCTTAAAAAAATAATTTGATACAAATTAATCAATTTTGTTACTTATGGAACATTTCAAGACATAAACTCCAGTAATTTTCACAAATTATACGCCACGGTATCCAAGTTTACAACTTTTTTCCGATCCCTTGTGATGTTCCGGTATAGTTTTTGTCGATATCTCCGATTTGGGAATAGTTTCTTTTTCGGCCCCTCCGGCCCCTTGTGATTTTTCGGATCTGCTTTTTTCGCGATCTCGCGCTTGGGAATATCTTCTTTTACGACTCCCTCCGGCTTCTTGGGATGCTTTGGCCTTCCGTTTGTTGCTACCTTGTGTTTCAGAATAGTCACTTTTCTTGCCCCCTCCGCTAAAATTCAATTCAATTTGTTATTGAAAATTATTTGCCGCTGTACTTATATTGCTGTATATAACTAAGCAGTATTGCTATTCAGAACTAAGCAGTACTTTAAAACTTTTTAAAAAAAGTTAATGCATAATTTTATAAATCCTTAAAAATGGTTGATTTTGTACAAGTGCTGATATTTTAAAGATAAAAAAATATTTTTTAAAACTTAAAGTATTAATTATTATATTTTTATATGCATTAATTACTAACTAAATAATATTATTTTACTGATTATTACTATTATTATAAATAATTATCAAATATTTTCACAAATATACATTTATTCAAAAACTTTCTTAAAAAACTACAAAAACTTTATAAGTAATGTAAATGTTTAAATGACCATGAAAATAATTAAATTAACGTAATATTCATATTGTAAATATAGATTAGCAAAATTAATACTTTTTCTTTCTAATGTAGATAGCAATAGAATAAAATGTATTCACGAATTTATTTAATAAATATCTCGCAATTTATTAAAATATTTCGTATATTTTTCTAGAGAATAGCACATTACAAGAAAATGAACATGGGGCTAAAAAAAGCTTTTCCAATAGGTTGGTTTTTTAGTTTATCGAAAAATGAGCAAAATACAAAATATTCTCACTTGAATGATCTGAAAATTGTTCCTATTTCTTCAGAACGAAACGACTGTATTTTGTATGTCAGGCATTTTGACCGTAGGTTGACGTCTTCTGTAAACATGAAGACGTTATGAGTCGTAGCTGAAAAATGAATGAAAATTTTGAATTAGAATATATCATTAGTAAATTATATTATAATATTACATATTAAATTATCCCTAGATATTTTCTTGTAAAAATTGTTTTTTTACATTGAAATGATAGATACTTTCAATATGTTTTTTTTAAACTAAATTAAAAATAAAATAATTTAAAACACCAACTGCAAAATTAATTGTCAAAATTTCACAATATTTACTTAGAAGTTAGATTCCTTATGGTAAAAATCTTATTAAATATGGCATTTTAAGTAAATACGCACACTTTTCTAATACATTTTTTAATGTATATTGAATATCTACAACTCTCAGAAATAACAATTATTTTTGAACATTCAGCGATCGTCAAGGTTATTTTCGTCAATTTTGAACGTCATGTAGAGGAAGGTGAGCCGCGTCGACCAGGCCTATTATTACCCCATTCCGCCCTCTGACTTTCGTGGGCAGAAAGTCACACTTAACTGCAGTATACGATTCCACCCTTATAACTCCACGGGTTTAATGGCAGATCAGCATCAGGCTATGGGGATCTACCAATCGTGCAGAAGATAGTGGGACGCATATCGACTAGGCCGATTGTTAACTCATTCCCTTATTAGACCTTTTCACCGCCTGGAGGGGGTTGTTGCCTTTGGTTGCCTTCCCTCCCTGATAACTCACAGGAATTCAGCATTTGTGGATAAAGACCTACCATCATGTAGAGGAAGGTGAGCCGCGTCAACATGGTTGGCCGTTTATTCACTCCCTCTTTTGACCTTTATACGGCGTGGGGCCCAAAAGTATTCACGAATAAAATTTTAAGGTACAGTGCGGCCTGCCCCTATTCGATTTTTATTGTCATCTAAAATAGCTCGAATTAGGGAACGCTTAAAATTCTACTCGGTTCGAGAATAAATTTTTTTTGAAATCACAGTTTTATTTGAATTGTCAACTGTAATTAATGCAATTTTAATTAGAAATTACCTATAAATTTTCTTGGATAACTTTTCATTATAGATTTATATAACTTATATCTATTTTTATGAACAAATTTGATCACTACAAGTAGATTGGGTGAGACAATTTACAGCAAGTTGTCTATCCGAACCTTTTAAAACTTTTGAAGTTGTTTTTGAAAATCCCAGTATCAAGTGCTTCAGCAGAAATACATTTTAGAGCTTTTAGAAGAGTAAAAAACTATTTAAGGAACACACAAAACAAGAAAAACTATCACATTTAGCCCCACTAGATAAAGAAAAGGGCAATTAAATAATTGTGTTAAAGTATTTTCTAGAAGGTAGCCAAGACATTTATCGTTGTTTTTAACTTTAGTAAGAAAGATGACTTGTCTCAAATAAGGTTAATTGTAAACTTATAATTATTTTTTAAAGTTATGTAATTAAATATTTTTTTTACTGTCTTTTTATCTAAATATTTTTTTTATTTACCTATTGGTATACTGCAAATAACATAAAGTAAATAGTGTATATAAATCAGCAACGTTTATTTTATTTTAACAGTATAGGCAGGATGGTCAAAATTTTTACTCCCCCCATACGCACATTTCTTGTTTCCTCTCTAGATCTTGCTCTCGCACTTTTAGCACCCAATCGCTGTCACTGATTTGCATGAATGTAATAACGTTGGATAGGGAATTAGGCACTAACGCGTTTAAGATATTGAAAAAAAAAATAATGTTTGGGGTATGAAATAGATACTCATTCTGTCAGACGAAACAGCTGGTTTATCTTCCTCCTTCGGCTGGGGAGGTTTTTGTTAACGACCGATTCCTATAATCTGCTGCGTAATAAATCTATTTTTTAAAAGAAAAATCGCAATAATAGAAGGCATCCAGTATAGTCGAAAAATATTTTTGGTCGCCAAGGTGTTTTTTAACAATAATGTTATGAAGGGAAGAACTACATGTAAATTTCCAATAGGAATAACGTATGAGAAAATGGAAAAAAAATTCTATAACTTTTGAACGGTTGCAGAACAAAGTATATATTTTAAGTTGAGAAAATATTGTTAAAATGGTGCAAGTTTCATAAAAATCTGGTTAGTTCATCATCTGGTTTTTAGTTACAGACATACCATTTTGTTCGAATGTACAGACAGACACCCCATTCTTATATATATGTATTGATTGTCACAGTTCAAATGAGCTTATCTGCCGCTGTCGATAGAGCGCCTGATTTCGGGCAAAATCGGTAGTTCTAGTCGAGTCGTCGATATTTATTTGAAATCGTCCTCATTTTGAAAGAAATAAATTTCGTGAAAAAACGACAAAGTGAATTTTTTCAGTTTGACGAAATAATTAATTACAGCAATTAGCAGGCGTCTGTTTCGCCAAAAATTACGAAAGTGTACCCGACGAAGATTCTGTTCAGATGATATTCAGAACTCTATTTAATAGCAATCTAGTTTTGTAAAAAGGGGTGTTCAGGGTAATTCGATGAGGATTCAACTTGTTTCCTTCGTTACTTTTCTGTTGTCGGGGTGTCTCGCCACCTGTTTGGTGGGTTGGTAGGGGAGATGGGGAAGCGGGGGAGGCTCGTTTCCTTTGCGAGATCTTTTGTGCTTTGTCGGCAGTGATGGGCCCTCTAAAGTAGTGGGTGTCCCCGCTCTGAAATGCCATTGAAGCGAGTGTGAACTGGGGATTCGAAGGTTGAACCAGCTCGGAAGAGGACCTCAGAGCCGACGATTGAGGGATGAGCGGTGGATACCCATTGTAATGACGTCCCTTTCCGGAAACTGTCCGCTCCGGGACACAGAATTCGAGCAGATGATTAGCAGATCTCGGAGGTGGCAGGAATAAAGCCAAAAAAACCCCCGAAGGGTTTATCTGGAAATCGGACCACGACATCAAACGGTCTAAAAACTTCAGTGCATTCCCAAGTATCCGACACTCTTCTTAAACCCGGACTCTTTTTCTAGTTTCTCCTGCACATCGGACCACGGCGTCAAACGGTCTAGATGCTCCGCAGTGCATTCCCAAGTTACCGGGGTTTCTTCCTAGTTTCTCCAGGACAACGTCCGCGACGACAAACTGTCCCTCCTCGTCCCGGAGTTTTCTCTTGTATCAAGACATTCCTTAAAAGTCCCGGTCTCTGTTCCAAGTTCCTCGCATGATCAGGTATCAATAGATCGTGCACCCCGCTACAACAATGTTCCTGATCCTACCCAACGCTTCCTGCTATTATCGGACCCAACGAATTGAACTCGCAAAAAACATATAGCTCATATCTCACCCATTGATCCCATCCCCTCGTCGAATTCCCAGCATCCCGTTTAAGCAGCTAAGTGGCTTAATATGCTTTATCTTATGTACCTTTTAAAATCATAATATTAATTAACTTAATACTGTACATTCATTTATATGTTATTAAAAAATATTTTTTCCCCTTTGGTTTTGGTTTTTTATTCAGTTGAGTCATTTTCTTGTTATACTGAGCATCCCTTTCAACTCCTTTAAAATTTATTTTACTTCAGTTTCATTCAGCCATTTAATCATTCTTTGCTGTAACTTTTTAAAGTTAATTTAAATAAATATGTTATTTCTTTAATTATTTTCGCCATTCCAATCAATTCACTTTTTGATCACTTTGGCCCTTTTTTTTCTATTACGTTCCGGGTATATACCACAACATCTGGTAGTAGTTGCTGTCTTAATTTTAAAACCGAAAACGAGCAGTACAATTCTTACTCACTTCTAATTGCCGTACAAGATCATGTTAAAAAAAATACAAAACAATGGTTTGTATGATGATCACAAAATATCGTTTATTACATTGCACGATTATTTTAAGATAACATGAGATTGTAACTTACTTTGTTTGATGAGTTGATTGCAGGTTTCAATTAAATAATCATCATTAATAAGTTTTACTGGCTGACCAACATTATCTCCCTAATAAAAGAGAACAATTTTTTAAAACTATTTGCAATTTTGTTTTTAGAAAAGTAAAACCTATACAGCTAAGTCTACTTTGTTTTATTTTATTTTTGAGTCGGCAAATCTAAGTAGTTGTTAGTATAGAAAAAAAAATCCCCTGACGCTTATGGACGTGGTATCACGTTCATAAATATCCAGTTTTTCTAGTAATATAACCAATTTTAAGTTCATTAAATAACTTCATTTTACAATATTTTTAATTTTTTTTATAAAATTCAAAATTTAAAAATGGTATGAAAGGACATACAAAGGGAACATTATTTAAACCTCCAAGCAGTAAAAGAACTTATAGAAATGCCAAACTCGTTTAAGGGGGTCAGATACCTTCGACATTTTTTTTTTTATTTTTATACTTGTACAATCCAATTTTTTTTCTCTTTCTAAATATGCATAAAAAACCATTTTAAAACGCTCAATTTTTTTTAAATTGCTATTTATTTTTAAATTAAAATTTTAGTAAATTTTTTAACAATTTTAAAATTCCTACTCCTTTTTTGTTTTTCAATATTTTGAAGCAATTTTTTTTATTTAAGATCTTGAATAATATGTAAATAGATGTATGCATTCGAATTTTGATTCAGATACATCACTTTAAAAAAATAAAATATATTAGAAATTTTGGAAAAAAAATTGACGAAAAAAAATAAAATGTTAAGTGGTTTTAAAAAACAAATTATGGTAAAAATAGGAAATCTGAATGCATACATCTATTTAAATATATTTATCTTGCTATACACACAAAAATTATGATTTTAAGTATAATAGTAAAAAAGCCTTAGCATTTTTAGTGTTCATTAAATTTCAAAACCACGAACAGAGATATTTGCTTTTAAAGTTTACATATAGTGATACAACTATGTTATAGGAACACTCTCTAAAAAAGTAATAGGAATTTTTTGAAGCAGTTTTTTGTGAGTTATTAAAATAAGTTTGAATATTATTTTTTAAATATAAAAAAAAAAATGACTTTTTTTGCGAATTTCGGGTATCGGACCCCCTTAAAGGGCGACGTGGGAGAGAGGGAAAAGCTACTCACTGTATGCTCCACTTGGGAGTGGAAACGAGGATTATATTTCAAACTGCTGTTTACATACCGGATCCCTTTCTTGATGAATTTATTTCCCTAAAATAACAGAGAAATCGTCATTAGTTCTCCCTAAATACCAATACTACCGGCGAAGTTGCAAAATAAAAGTCTATAAGTGAAACAGTTCAATGATCAGACAAAATAAGAAATAGCAAGAATGGCGGATATTTACCTTGTCAGCATTCTTATATTGGTGGCTGAGAGAGTCCAACTCTCGAAGAACTATATAGGGAAGGATAATGTGGGGTTTACGTTGTAAACCTACAAATTAATTCCAAAAATCAACTCATTTTTTGACATATTCATTAAAATAAACTCTATTTTTTGGAAGTATTTCAAACGATTTTAGATATATCAAGAACAATGGGAAAATAATAATAATAGAATTTTCGTAAAAATTTATATATTTTATGTTACTTCAGTAATTATTATAGAGGATAATGAATTTAGATTACATGCATATACACATCACACAACAGGCTTTCAAAAGTAAATGCACATTTTTATTCTCAAGGTTAAAATTTTTATTTATGTGAAGGATAATAAGTAACGTTTATAGAATCGATTGAAAAAATTGCAGTTATAATTTATTTTATGAAAGAATTGAGAATATAAAAAAAAAAACGAAAGAAGTACTAAATGTAAAAAAAAAAAATTGCATTTGTCCTTGTTTTAACTAAAGATAATTTACCTTTAATTCACTGTGTGAAAATAATTATTTTACATCAAGAAAAATTAATTTACCAGATTGGTTAAGATGGAAACTTATTATACGGATATAAATGATTTTATGACAAGTTGGTTCTTCCATTCAATTTACAGTTTCTCGGAATGTAGTTTTTGAGTAACTTTGAATCCCAAATTCAGTTTCAAAGGGACCTGTCTGAAACTAGTCACGCATTATAACCCCTTCTGATGATTGTTTTCTTACTCTTTCGGTCAAATAATAAGAAACACCAGGTAATTGGTATACTAATCATTTTGTGGTGCTGTGGACAAGAATATTAGCCGCTATAGTGCATAGACGTCATTGTAGTGAAGCCTGTATGCAAGAAGACCTTTTGTGCATGTCCCTTTTAAGGGATCATCAAAAATATTTTATTGCTTTAAAAAATAGTTCATTTTGTTTTGAATCGAACCACAGCAAAATTATATTTATACGCTAAATACAAACTAATTATTGTTTGCGAATCAATATTAATATTTGTACAACTGTGCATGAATATATAACTTTGAAATAATTTTTCTCAGTGATGACTTTTTTAAAGTTTGATCAAGTTTAATTTGATATAAATACATATATATTTGAAGACACAGATGCACATTTACTACAGTATATTTTCAAACATATTACTTTAATTTGTCTTTTGGGAGTAGCAATATGTACAATATATTTTAAAAAGTATTTCTTTAAAAAACTTTTTGACCAGTAAAATTAATAATTTTTTTCAATTATTTTTAAAAAAAACCTTTTTTAAATAACAAAAATATGTAAAGACAGTTTATTAAACATATTCTTTTGTTTCTAATAAGCAAAACTAAAGTTTTCCTGAAAATATTTTCTTGACATATAAAAAATACGAAAAGTCACTTTTTGTAATTTTTTTATTAAATTTTTTTTTTATAACTTTTTTAAATGTTTGACTATGTGATTATGCTAATATGCTTTGCACACATATGTAAAAAAAAAGTTATAATGATATCTGCAAAATTAGAGAAAAAAAGTCAATGTGTCCTATATCTACCTCCTTCAACCGACTGGAGAGCAGTGTTCGAGTTTTATTGCACTATAGACAACACACATTACCTCAATCATTCAACAATGCTCAACAATCCTTTAACCCTCTAAGCGGTTAGAAAAAGGGTAAAATTGTAAAGTTGTTTTCTTTTCAAAATAGTTTCCTTTATATCCAAAGCAAGTATTTTATATATTTTGTTTAATTTTTATTTTTTTAATAGATACTGTTTTAAAATAACACCCCAACGCTTTAGATGTGAAAACTATTTCAACACCGCATATTTCTATGAATTTAAAGTTTATGTGTATTGCAAAAGGAAAACTGGAAACTCATGGACGACTTAGGTCATTCAGCAGGGTTAAAAAAAAAATTCACGAATCTAACATGTTATGGTCTAACAAAATTGAATTTTTTTGAAAACACATAATTATTAATTTGTAAATTAAAAGGTATTTCAAAACAACTTAAAATAAAATAAAATTTTGAAAAAAGAAAATTTTATTAAAAATTCATGTTTTTATTTAACAGTTGTGATTAAAAGTTGTTTTGTATTTTTGGAAGCCATTATATTTTATAAAGATATCTATTACAGTTATTAAATATCCATTACCTGGATAATACATTTTTGTCAGCTGTCGAAGATTCTCCAGGTGATGTAGGATTATATTTGTGTCGATTACGACATAGATATTCTGTAATCAGAATAGAAAACTAGTCATAACATATAAAGTGAAACAAATGTAGTTTTGATGCATTATAGTAAATTGCAATTTCAGAGTGTCCCAAATAATGGTTCTTACGAACATAATTTCCTTATTCTTTAAAGAAAAAATAGTAGTTGAAAATATACTTAAAATGTGGTAAGAAATAAGAAACTAACGCCCAAAATGTTATTTCTTATTAGTCATGCCCAAAAAGGGTTAATTAAAAAATATAATTTTAATCATTTCCTGAATTGCTGCCTTGTTTTTAGTAATCTTACAATTTTCATTATTAACGTATCTTTCATAATATAAGCGGTTAATAATTTATTTTCGAGACACTCTGTATATAAATATAAGCATATTTAATATTTTAACAATCGGTATTTTTTTTCTTTCCATCATGTTTTAAAAGGGGTTTGTTTAAAACTGCGAGAGTTCAATTACAAATATAAAAATTTGCTTTTAAAATACATGGAATTTTAAATTGGAACGTAAATACTAGCTTGAATCAGGGTCTCAGTTTTGTTATAATGTTATTAGGCGTTTGTATTCATAAGTTTTGGCCAAGAAACTATCTATTTTTTGCTTATAAATTTTTACTAATTGCCAATCGTAAGAACACTTTCTTATATTTTACACACTGTAAATTTAAATTTATGTTTTATTGTAATCTTATGTATTGACATTTCTCAAAAGAGAAAATCCTCTTAATAATTATAAATATCATATTTCTAAATAGGATTGCTGATATATGAAAAATGATTTAAAACTGTGACGTTTAAACAGATATATATATATATATATATATATTATTTTTATACATTTCAAACGTTTAGTCTTACACAAAGTCTTAAATTATGCGACAACGTACGTTTCTAATTGCGAGAAAAATAATATATTACTTACTACATACATAAGTTGGTCATCACTTGTGTTTAATATTTTCGGTTTTATAAAAAACTTTCTTTCAATTTTCTCATGGTTCAATTTTGTAGCTAATGCACAAAAAACAAGAACTATTTTAGTAAAGGCTTAAATAATATGTGTACAAAAGAAATATATAAGATAATCTTTCTAAAAAAAAAGAAAACCGACTTTAAGAAAAATGCGCTAAAAAGTAAAATTTGTTTAATAATTTTACGAACGCATTGGAAAAAATGAATTTTTTTAATTTCAATTTTATACTTATTACAACTTTTTGAAATCGGCGCCAAAATTTGGGTATGAGATTTGTAAATTGGCATCAACTTCAAAAAGTTGTACTAAGTATAAAATTTACATTAAATAATCCAATTTTTTCAATGCGGTCGTAAAATTAATTTTTTTTAACTTTTCATCGGATTTTTCTTAAAGTCGTTTTTTTTAGAAAGATTATTTTATTTTTCCCTTTTTAGTTTTTAATTTAGCAGGGGGCTTCGCCACCTCATCTCCAAGAAATTCAAGTAGCAACTTGTGCTCAACAATGCATATTGTAAAACAATCCCCATCAATGCCAATTGATGCTGGTTAAACGAAATGTCATTGTCAACTTCTGTTAAATAATGAAAATATTTTTTAATCGTATAAATTGTTTAAAAAAAACTCCGGTTAATCGACATGTCTGGATATATAACAGCAGGATAACCGATTATTTTTTTGGGAGGTTTTGCCTAAGGGGATTTTTCACTATTCAACAAAAAAAGAATTTTCGAAATCAGACAATATTTTTTTCAATCGCCCTGGTTAATTGAGAATTTTGGATAGTTAAATGCCGCATAATCGGATATTTTTTTCAAATTGCTCTCAAGTGAAACATCCCCTATCCAACAAAAAAAAAATGTGCAAATATCTGAATTAGAACCGAAATTCTGCGCACAAATACATAAAGAAAATAATACATAACAGTCGAATCTATAACTTTTCGACTTGGCGGTTTTGATTTAAAATTTCTGGCGGTTTTATTTTGGAGTTTTGGTTGGCGCGCTGTTCAGTCGGTTAAAAAGCAAATTGGCGAGATGTATCAGTGAATTAGTTTCACTAGAGCTGCACATGAATTCCTAAAAAAAATTATCTAATTTACTGACCTTTTTTGTTAAAAAGTAGGGGACATCCATCTCTTAATGGTTTAGAGGGCGGGAGTGGTGGAGGGAACTCTCCGGCTACATCTGCAACTCTTTGAATCTCAGTCACTAGTTGGCCATGAGGATCTTCTGGCTGAAGTGCTTCACACTCTTCTGAAAGATAAAAAACAAATTACAAATACTGTTCTGCGAAAATTATTAAAAATATACAGTAAAAATTCATATTAAATAATCTATTGGGATGATTTGAATTTTTACCTGAAAAAAATTTCCTTTTGGCTATTTCCTCACGTATTTTTAGATTATTTTGTAGATAATATTCGCTGTTTTTCCCAGACTGAAAAGGAAAACGAATATAATTTGAAAACACTTTTTGGATATAAAAAAAACATTAACTGCAATGTAGTGTTTGTTATTATGTTATTTTTTAAAAAGTATAGTATGTAAAACGTAGTGTTAAAAATAAACAAAAACATTTCTAATTACCTATTTTATAACACATTTAGTAAAGTATATATATTAAGATAAAATTATTCTATAAATTGTTTCAATAAGAGCATGGCCTAGAGCTGAAAGGTTTGTTTAGAATGTGAAATATTTTTTTATAAGTAACTGTTCTTTTATTTTATGATTACTTTGTGAAAAGTGGTAATTATAAAACTTAAAAAACAAGAACTTAATTAGAATTATTAACCAAGTTTTGTTAGAAAAAATTATACACCATCATCGCATATAGGGCTTTGGCGATTAATTAAATTCACTATATGCCGTTGTTCCACGATTTCTCAATAATTATGAAAGAACATGTTGAATGTTAATATTAAGGATTAACCTCTTAGACCGTTTACATAATGTACATTTTAATGGATATTGCCAAAGCTCTATTTGAATGGGCTTTGCTGTGTTCACTCTAGGCGTTTTTTGAAGGGCGCCCCGCCCTGCCCGCCTTTTTTTTTTATCTCGATAGCGCCCTCATGCCCCTTTTTCAAACATTCTGCCCTCTTTTAAAAAAATTCCGCCCTTCTTGCCCTTTTTAGTCACGCACAAGAGTCCTTGCTTCCCTAGCTGTCATTAAAAAAGGCATTGATTTAAAAAAATTTGTAAATTGCAATTAAGTAAATTATGACAATAGAAAAACAAACTCCTTTTTAACTACGCATGTTATGAAATCGCGATGATTCCGCAGTAATTTCGAGCACGGGACATTCCACGAATCCTAGTGGTTTCATATGTGCCCGCATGTGAAATGAATTTTGGAATTTTGATTTAAGTAGCATTTTTATCAGTTTTGTATAGAGGCCGATTAGGCTTACTTAAATTTTTGGGGAAAACTTTCAGTTTAAAATGTCAAATATTAGATTTTAAGGTAATATCTTCATGAGACATCAATTTTGTACGGATCTTTCCTTCGAGGTAGGCCCCGAACCATCAACATTAGCCCAATATTCAGCTCTAGCGCAATGTCAACCAACAAATCGGAACTCTTTTTATTTGGTCAAGGGTCCGATGTGTGAATGTGTGGCCACGCCCACCCCATAATTTTATTTTAAAGTGCCCTTTTAAAAACAAGAAGTGCCTTTTCAAAAACGGGGTGCCCTTTTATTGCCAACAGCGCCCTGCCCCTTTTTATTTCTAGAGTGAACACTGGGCTTTGTAAATATATGTAGGTTAGCAATTATTTATAAATATATGGAAAAATATTTTTAATAACCATATTATAAATAAATTGTTCTTTGCGTGTTTTATGTCTAACCTGTAAACAAATTATGTTTTAATCCCGCAGGAATATGTTTTGACCTACGTATGTTTTAAGTTCTATATACATATGGAAATACACGATAAAACAAAGTCGCTGAATTAAAAGTGGTTATTTTATTCTTTAAGTATTTTAGAAATTGATACAATGTATTTGAAATAGAATAACTTACTTTGTCAGTAATTAAAGGGTTGCAGCCATGTTGAAGTAACATTATGTAGCATTTAAAATCATCAGGTAGGCCAGACGCCAAATGCAGAGCTGTCCAACCATTCTGCAACCGCAAATACAAATAAAGCAAACATCTTAAAAAAATAAAATATAAAAGTTTAACCTAGGTTGTTATAGCCATGGATGCACTTGCTCCATATGCAAAACGACGTGGAAAGTGTAACCATGGTTGCCAATGCTAAAACGTTAGTTCAATTCTAAAATAAGGATCACAGCTGGAAACTTCACATTAAACTTGATGAAAATGAAAAGTTTTGTTATTTTAGATAGTAGACAAAAATATAAAAAAAGTGACAAACTTTTATTGAGAAGCTAAATTGTAAGCACTTTTTAAAAATAAAAATAAATTCTACTATCAAGATAGAAATTTCGAAATATATTTGTGAACATCAAAATAGAAGATTTCAATATTGTATACATGTTTGTTTTTTTGTTCTTTTGTGAAACAACAAAGTTTTCGAAAACTAACAAGCCGTGGCCACACTTGCTCCATTCCTGCACTTACCACACTTTACCCTACTTCTTATTTAGAATTTTTTAAAAAATACATCAGCTTGGTTAATTTTAAAATTATGGCAATTTTATATTTCAAAACAAATAATTATAACAAATAATTAGAATTAAAAATATGATAATTATTATCTCAACTGTATCAAGTCTTACAAAACTAATATAATCTATTGGTTTTCAAGACTTGATGATAATTACTAATTTTACTTTATATCAAGTTACTAATAATACAATATTTTTTAATATTGCATTTTTGCACAAGGTTCTGAAGTTATCAACTGGTAACCCATTTTACCGCATGTGATAATCGAAGAAATTACCTTAATTTTTTTATTAACTTTATAATTTTTTTATTGTGAAAAATAGTAGTTGCTGTTATAATTTTTTCCTCGTAATTTCTCCTTTACTCTTTTACTGTCATAGCTAAAACTAAATATCAGCTATTTATGAAATTCAAAAACTTTGTTAAAGCATATTTAGGAAACTATGAATGTGTTTTTCAGTAGGACACATAGTTTAGAATGTTTTGTGTTAAATTAGAAAAGAGTATAATTGCGTTAAAAGCAAAATCTCTTGCGTAAATCCAAAACGCATACAACCACTCCAATGTTATATTGTTTAAATATGTGACTACAGTCTTTTTTAAAGTTAACTAGTTTTTGATTTAAGTTGTTAATTACTGAGTTATTAGAAGTCTAAAAAAATATTCAAAATCGCTCACATAATCTTGGAAATCTCTGCAAGTGGGTATATTTTCAAGAATATATTCCATTAGTTTCAAATTTTGAAACACTACGGCCATGTGGAGAGGCGTGGAACCATGTTCATCTAACGCGAAAGCCATTGTTAGCCTTTGTAAGTGTACTGTCGCGGATAAAGTCTCTCCGTTTATAATAGAGGAATGAAGTTTCTTAATTTTCCTCTGCAAATAATTGACAGAAATTAATTAAATAAAAAAATATTGATAATAAGGTAATTAACAATAAATACGTTATTATTACAAAAATACAATAAAATTAGCAGAATATTAAATAAAATTCAATTGGTATAAAATTGATATTAATAAAAAAAGATAATAGATCTATACTTATATTGAAATTAAAATTAATATAACGCGTAATCATAATTACTAGTTCATAAAGAGAGTTATTTTATTTCGAAAAACTGGGCAGTGTCATATATCCAATTTATGGGTTCAGCAAAATGTTCCTAACTCTTGTATATATAAGTGTTCTTTAGCCCAATTTATCATAAATTTGGTTTTTACAAGGTACTACATGATTTATTACGCTTATTTCCAATTCAAGAAAATAATATATGTAAAAGTTTCAAATATCATATTGGTAAATTAGTGTTAATAACTTTCTGCAAAATTTATATTCGCACAAATTCTATATGTTATCGTTAGCGAAACAAAATATACTTCCTTTTTTAAGCTCTTTTTATGGCCATTTGGTGTGTTTGGTAATCTAGATCCCATCTCAGACAATTCATTAAAAATTACCCTTTCTAATGGCACATAATATCGAACTATATTTCTTGTCAGTAAAAAACTGACATTTAAAACGTATCCTGACGATCTAGATCTGTTTTGTATTAAAACACTTCAAGTAGACTTCAAACCAGTTGAATTCTCTACGGAAAGTAAGTGGTTGCTTAATTGCAGATTTAAAACTTTCGTTCACTTTAACAGTTAAAAACATAGTTTTAATAATTTATCTGATACTAAAAACGGAATAAAAGAACTACAATTTTTATTATTATTACACCTGTTCTTATAGGTAATTTTAACGATGGGTTTATTTGTAAAAACATCTATTTAGAATCACAGGATAAACACTTTGCAGTTCTACAACTTATAAAAAAGATAACACAAAGTTACAATACCTTTGCTAAAAAAAATATTGCTTTCAATAAATATTTAAAAAATAAATAGTTATAACACTGTGTTTCCATACAATATATATTATTGTTTCACCCAAATTTTATAAACAACCCACATAATTAAGATATATTATTTATGGCCCTGGCGATGTCATTACAAGCCAACCAGGACAGATGTTATCTTAAATATTACTTAATTCAAAATTAAATGAAGTTCGTAAAGATCATTAACAACAATAATATACGTTGCTTGTACATTATTATTATTATTATTTTTAAAGATTTTGTGTTACTTTTTATAGTGTTTTCCCACCAGTGTGTCGAAGAGCGCTTGCGCACTCTTATGTAAGTTTAAAGTTTGTAATTTTAAATTTGTAATTTAGGCAATTTTAAACTTGTATATACTTTGTACTTTGAGTGTATTTGGACTATTCTCGGGCTGCCTTGTATGGTATGCTCACGTCTATTGACGAGTTTCTTTCGACGAGGCCTGTCCACTCCGAGGGAAACAAAGTTGGGTCATCCCTGGGCATGAAAAAAAAAGGGGGTAACATGTTACTTCTATTCGGATTCCCCATGTAGTTTATTTTACAAAAATGTGCAAAATTAAAGGATCATTGACTAAATACGTGACAAAGTATTGAACGGAATGTATAAAAATTAAATAGAAATGTAAACGATGACTTCATTTTGATGGAAAATAATAGAAATATGTCTATTAATGATTTTTTATTTTTTAACAACTACTAACATACGTGTACATATTTGACATACCATGAAAGTCGAGGTAAATATCGACATAATATTATCCGGATCATTAATTTCTTTAAGGATTTCTTGTCCCCTTCCATTTAATATGTACTTTTCTGCCACATCCCAGCTCATGTTAAAATAAGCATTTTGAGAGTTGGACGGGGAATGACACGTAGTATCTAAAACAACACGTAAAATGATTATATGTTACCGTTAAAATGTATAATTTAGTTATTTAATAAAATAATTAGTTATTTCATGTAGTTACTTCATGAACTAACTGATAAAGCCAGTTTAATGTTTAATAAACTAATGAGGATGAGGAGCACCAAACGACTGTTCCAAGTGGTATCAGCTGTTTTTGAACAACAATGTGCCGCTGTGCAGTGAAAACGGAGTAAAATCTAACCAAAATTCTCCAGTGGTGTAATAACGTCCTATTAACATTTTGTATTTGTTTCTAGAAGTACACATGCCTTAATTTCATTATATCAAATTGTTTAAATGGTTTTAGGCTAAAATTACCATACTATTATTATATTAGTCTCTAAAGTCCGTTTTCAGCCCTTTAATTTTTTAATGACGATAGCTGTAGTAATAAAAGTTGCGTCTAGATATAATAAAGTGGCTATGCGCTGTTCGATAAGACCGTTTACAGCATCCCCTAACGTACATTTACGGAATTATCGTGTATATCTCTACAATTATGCGACATAAATGAAAATAGTTGTAACATTTTAAAGAAGTATTTATTTAGTGTAAAAATACACATTGCGAAACGTGAATGATGTGAAAAAGAACGTGTACAACTCCCATTTGTTTGTTCGAGATTTTTACATTTATTTTTACCTTATGAAACTCGCCACAGAGCAGGTGATTTCGCTTTCGGTAAGTATAAAATGCAAATAAAGAGGTGTAAATCAAACAAAAAATCATTTTAAGTGTTCTAATCATAGCATTAAGTTGTCTTTTCTTACATGCCTACAACTCATATTTGACTTAATTTTATACAACTTTATAATTGATTATTTTCTTACATATACTACAATTTTAGAGATATACACCCTAATACCGCAAATTTCCAATAGGAGATCCACCGTCAAAGCGCATAGTCACTTTACTACACCTAGACACCACTTTTATGATTATAGATGTCGGCGTCCAAAAGTTAACGAGGTTAAAAATCACTTTAGAGCACTCTCTGTATATTTGCTTCATTCACTCATTTCATGGTCACTTCATTAAAAAAAAACTTGTACTCATTCCTATCAGTCGGTTTTGGCACCGGGCCATGTGTAACTATTGCCTAAAAACTGTATCAAACCCTTTTCGGACAACCCCTTTTGAAAATATCGCATAACAATAATTTTTTTCACTAGAATTCAATCTAAACTAAACCCACATTAAATTTTTCATTTTTTATTTTAGAAATGCCTGTTCAAATTCTGCAAATAATAATAATTTTTTTTTATTTATATACACGGTAAAACAGAATATTTTATTTAATATTAGCGTCACTACAACTTAGAGGGTTGCTAAATTTGACATATTATTCTATATGGCTACAATGTGAGGAAGAACAGATAAGGTTTGGGTGAATTTTTACAACGACTGCTCGGAAGAGATGAGTAGCCCCAAATGACTGCTTAAAGAGAGATTTTCAAGATTTTGCACGCATCGATACTCAATTTTCTATCGAAAGCTAACAAAAATTTATCAATCGTTCAATCGTGCACCTTGAATTGTCGGAATTTAGCGCCACAAAATCATAAATTGAGTTTTATATCATAATTTCGAGCTTCAAGAATCTCATTTCATACTTAGTGTAAATAGCATTAGACATTGTATAGAATGCCTAGGCGAAGTATATAATAGATTAAAAGAATTTCGTTTATTTCATACATTGCCCGAAATCGCCATAGAATGCCGATATCCTATATAGAAAACTCGAGCGAGAAAAGATGCAAACTTGTACTATTATACTAGAAGAAAATCTAACAGGGTAGCTTGTCTTTTGGCGACATTTTAGTTCGCCACGGTCACAACAAAAAATATTTTTGGAGTTGATATTTGCACTTGGTCAAGAACGACGAATTTTTACATGTCGCGGGCGGATATTTGTATATGCGCTTCTCACTAACACTGGTAATATCAACCGTATTCAAATTCTAAGAATTGTACTAGACAAGTTTGGCACAGTTAGCGAATTCGTCACTTGTACCATTACACTCTAATCAGTCAACCGCCAAAGCATTCAAAACACTTTCGCCAAGGTCGATTTCAGTTCCATTTAGTGGCCTAATGCCATGTTAGCGGAGTATTGTCGGCTCAGACATACTAGCGAAATTAAGGACATTTAATATTAAGTTTTCCTATGCAAAGGATTTAAATAGTTTATTTTGGAGGGAATCGCCATTTCTCTTATGCGTATTAAAGGTTTCCGACAAAATCAATCGCCCTTAACCAATCAATACAATTTTTTTTGAATTATTATTGACAATACTGCTAATATAAACATAAAATGAAAAACATACTGCTTTTGTAATAGTCATCCATCCTGATAGAGGATTTATATTGCATTCAACCACGATTTTTTTAAATAAATATTTTTTAATAGATTCTTATGACTTGTAATGAGCTCACATGTCTATAATTATTTTTTATTAAAAATATTTGTTAAATATCACGAATTGCGCACAACATACTCTGGCGCGAGTCTTTGATATCATACATATGGTTTTCAAAATAATGGAAACAATAGAAAAATAACACTAATTGATACAAAAATCTCCATTAATACTGCGAAGGTTGAACTTTATAAGTAATACGGCTTGAATTCGTATAGAACTCAAATTCTACAATTCCAGGCTGATGGCTATTGGTACAATATACCATTCCTCATTGAGATATGTTCAAAGTTCCCGGCGCTTCGCATCGTCCCCGCAGTCTATTTTTCAAAATAGATCACATTTATACTCCTGGATTAGGTATGGCACATATTAGAGCACATACGTATAGCACGTATCAGTTATATATGAATTGAACAGTTACCGTATGAAAAATACATGCAAAAAGAAAAAAGTTTCGACCATTGGATGAACGAACGTGGTTGGCTATAATTTCTACATAGATGTTCCCAGTTACTTTCCTTTAGAGCAGCAATTATCAACCTGTGGTACGCATAGCCTTGGTGTAGGTACGTAGCGCATATATACATATATATATTTAAAACAAACCTTTTTTTTTGGGCATAGATGGATGAGTGAGAAGGGTTATGAGAGAATGGTGTATTCATAAATGAAAAGTTTTATCAAGGGGTACGTGCCAGAAAAAATGTTGAGAACCACTAGATTGGAAGGTGACTATTCCATACCTACAGATAATCTCGAGATGGTTGCCCAAATTGTAACGTATTCAATACCATGCTTGATATTTGACACAAAGCAATCTGAATCATAAGTTTGTTGCGGTGTTCTCGAGAACCATGTCCTATTGTGGGGAATCAATTAAGTTGTTACGACTGAAGTCTAAAATCTTAGAGTGTAAAAATTAAAGTTCGTTTATTATGCAAAATATTTTTTAGGATAGGTAATACAGGATTTTTTTTTAAAAAACAAACAGCCGCATTTTTTTTAGATGTATTATTTTAATTTGTACATAATAATCATCTTGAGATTGTAAATTTAAAGTAGCAACGAAAATTTGGTTGGCTTTGAGAACGATCCCACTGTTGGGAACGATATTTTGAAGAATTTTTAGTTCCAGCTTACCGTAACACAGAACCCCAAAAATCCTCTTTAGATTAGATTTAATCATTTTACAATATGTATAAGGGTAAAAAAGTTATATTAAATCTAATATTAAATGTATTTAAAAATCCACACGCAGACTTATGTAATATTTCAGCAAATGTAAAAAACAATAAATGACCAAAAATCCCGTATTTAAAAGTTGTAGATATTTTTTATAATTCAAATTTTTAAATGTTTTAAATTTTTTAATTTAATGTACAGTTTAAAAAGATTTTATTATTCAAAATGTACTCTTAATATAATATTATTAAAATACAATGAAGTAACAATTTTTATCATTCTTTAAACACATTTTTAAAAAAAGTTGAAAATTATGCAAGTCATATTTAAGGTAAATAATTTAAGTATAGAGCATTTTTAATAGTTGTAATTAACATATGATATGGCATTTTTAATTGGAAACAAAAAAAAATTACTGCAATTTCATGATCAGTTTTGCAGTTGGAGTTTTTTAACTACTATCTCCAATTATGGGAAGATTGCTAAAATATCTAAGTAATATAGATGAAGTTCTAATGTATTATTTGCAGAGGGTATATAAGAGGGTGTCTTGTTTTCAAAAATTTTAAATGTGAAATTCACATGTGCTGTGTATTTTTACAGTAACTGAAAAAGCATTTAAAATTTTTCGCCTGTTGCTGCATATTTTAATGTGTTATATAAAAGGAACATGCTGTGTATTTAAAAAAAATGCAGCAACAGGTAAAGATAAGTGAAAGAAATGTTTTTACAGTTACTGTAAAACACTGCATAAGCAAGGGTTCATCATCCTGGGTATAAGGGAAGTTGGAGAATTGGTGATGAGTCAAGTGGGGTGAGTGGCGAGAATTTTTACTTTTAGTAGTTAGAGTTTGAATTCTAGTAAATCCTTTCTTATTGAGCAATTTCGACATAAAATGTACCTCCATGCCAAATTTCATTTTCATAGTTGTAGTACGGAATATCCCGTTACCCAATTATATTTTCACCATTTTGACATTAATTTTATAATTTTTTGACACTAATTTAGCCATTTTTATGTTATTTTAACATATATGACCATATTTTAGTTTATTTGGTGGTATTGTTATTTATTTGGCAACATTTCTGTTCAGTTTGCGACATTTTGGCGATATTTACTCATTAGCCACTTAGAATGCTTCTCATAGTTTACATAATATTAAAAAATTTCCATTGCTTCATTCTTGAAATATTGCATTGTTAATCCCATGGAAAGGTTTTTAAAAAATTGTTATTTTTGCAGTTAGAGTTCTAAAAATCCTTTTATTTATTGCATCCCTAGGGCACTAGATGAGCCTGTGTTCCAAATTTCAGCACTCTGAGTCTTTTGGATTTTAAGATTTCGTGATCAGTGAGTCAATGGTACACTATTCACTATTTTGTTTCGTTTTACCATATTTTGTCCATGTTGACATTAATTTTATAATTTTATCACTAATTTCACCAATTTGCTATTGTGTTACATATTTTGTACAACATTTTATTATTTGGACACTAATTTTGCTATTTTGATGATAGTTTTACATATATGACAATATTTTAGTTCCTTGCGACATTTTTAATCATTTGGCGAAAATTTTATGTATTTATAGACCATTATTGAATTATTTAATATCAATTTATATTTATTACAACTTTTTGAAGTTAGCGCCAATTTACAAAAATCATACATTAATTTTTGCGCCGATTTCAAAAAAGTATTAATAAGTTTAAAATTGATTTTAAATAATTAATTTTTTTTTCAACTCGTTTGTAAAATTAAAATTTATTTTTTGCTTTTTACCGAAATTTTCTTAAAGTCGGTTTCCTTTAAAAAAAAAAAAAAAAAAAAGTCTATTTGTTTTGTAAGAACTAATTTTTTTTTCAATAATGTAAATTTTTTACTTTCTAATAATGTCAACTCATTTTTATTAGTCAATCTTTCAGTTATTCCAACAATCTCAATCGGTTTTGTAGATATTATTTAATTTAAATTATTTAGCTTATTCCTAACACTACACGCATTACTTTATTTTATTAAGTTCATTAGTTCAAATGTAAAGAATTAGTTCTTGAAATAAAATATGCTAGTCTACTGCTTAACATGCATTTTCTTGTTTTGAACAATAAAATGAAAACATCCATTATTGCAACAATGCTTTTGAATGTTCCTTTTCTAACAATGGGACCTAATTGAGATAAAACCGACTATTGAAATTTTGTTCAATCTTAAGCCATTTTCAGAAGATCACCGACGCAAAGTTTAAACTACTTCTTGTGCTAGGATTTTAGAACTTTTACGAGTTTATAGGCTTTTTTGTTTGCTAAGGTAAGAACAATTTAATTTTTTTAAATCAAATATGTTTGGATATAAATATTATTGAATTTTCTTTTGTAAGGATATTGTAAGATAAATAACCCACCCACCACCTTTAAAATAATCATAGAAATCTGAACTTTGAAAGATATGTAAATGGAAAAGTTTAATTTTTCATAAAACTTGTTAGTAAAATTGTTATTAATAAAATAAGTTTGAAAAGGACAATTCCTTATATGTACATAAATTTATCACTAAAGCGAATGTAGTGTATACTTAGCAAAAGTTTGCATTTTAAAAGACAATGTCTTCTTATTTAGTTACATTTTAAATCGGTATAATTGCTTAACATTTTGAGAACTATAATTTCTTCTGTGTTTTTTAGATTCATTCTTTTATTATTTCGAACTTGAGTATACTGTATCTTATTGATCTTATCGATTCAAATACCTAGTTTACTCAATCTTCATATTAGATGTGAATTTCACTATATAAATTGTTGAAGGTACTATACTTTAAAACAGTATAGTAATAATTGGTTTGGATGCATTGGTAAAAAACTCAATATGTATTTTACCTCACTTGAGTAGGCCGTCTGTGGCATTGTGGTCCCCGTTTGCCAATCGGTCACTGCCTCTTCATTATATATATGTAAAAGTATATATTTATGTATGTATAGTTATAAATTATTTTATGTACTTTACCAAGTTTAATTTATTGTTATAGATATATTTATTTTAAATATTTATAGGACATTATTTTCTGACGACGATTCACACATTTTGTGTGAAGGGACTACTTGCTAACTTAGTGGAAGACTGGTCCGATTAGAGTAGAAATTCTTCCCGACAAAGTGCAAGTAAGTTCCATTTTTTAACATTTAAAATCACAATATTCATCAAATGACTGAAAACAAAAATTTACTTAAACGAAATTAAAATCCGTGGTTTTATATGTCTAACTTTAGTTCATAGACATATAGCCAAAAACATATGAACGAAAAAAATTACGTTTTACAAATATTAATTTGTCGAACTACAATTGTTCTTATTCATATATGCCAATTCAATTCAATATTCCAAATCAATCCGTTAAGCTTTCTATTTCACACATTTGATACACGTCTTCGATTATTTTTTCTATGGGTCGGCCGAGGTGTTAAAATATCCCCACTCTTAACTGAGCAGGGGCACCGTTTGAGGCACGACTTGGGCGGGATGGTGGGAATTTTATAGGTAGAAAAAGGTGAAACTTTCCAAAACTGGATGTGAAAGTGAGGTGAGCAGTCTTCTGAAAAAAAAACCTCATATAACTTGTTCCGAACTGTAAGAGTTAATTGTAAATATTAATAAAAATCTGATAAAAAAATTCTGTGTTTCATTCCTTTGTCAGTCCTTATTTTTCGCATTAGATCTGCCGAGGTGGTTAAAGATCCCAATTTCTCATCTGAGACGGGGCCACCCTTTGAGGCAGTTTTTTTTTATCATTTATTTTTTCTATTGGTCTGCCGAGGTGTTAAATTATCCCCACTCTTAACTGAGCAGGGGCACCGTTTGAGGCACGACTTGGGCGGGATGGTGGGCATTTATTAGGTAGAAAAAGGTGAAACTTTCCAAAACTGGATGTGAAAATGGGGTGAGCAGTCTTCTGAAAAAAAAAACCCGATATAACTAGTTCCGAACTGTAAGAGTTAATTGTAAATATTAAAAAAATTCTGAATAAAAATTCTGTGTTTCATTCCTTTGTCAGTCCTTATTTTTCGCGTTAGATCTGCCGAGGTGGTTAAAGATCCCGATTTCTCATCTGAGACGGGGCCACCCTTTGAGGCAGTTTTTTTTTATCATTTATTTTTTGTATGGGTCGGCCGAGGTGTTAAAATATCCCCACTCTTAACTGAGCAGGGGCACCGTTTGAGGCACGACTTGGGCGGGATGGTGGGCATTTTATAGGTAGAAAAAGGTGAAACTTTCCAAAACTGGATGTGAAAATGGGGTGAGCAGTTTTCTGAAAAAAAAAACCTGATATAACTTGTTCCGAACTGTAAGAGTTAATTGTAAATATTAATAAAATTCTGAATAAAAATTCTGTGTTTCATTCCTTTGTCAGTCCTTATTTTTCGCGTTAGATCTGCCGAGGTGGTTAAAGATCCCGATTTCTCATCTGAGACGGGGCCACCCTTTGAGGCAGTTTTTTTTTATCATTTATTTTTTCTATGGGTCGGCCGAGGTGTTAAAATATCCCCACTCTTAACTGAGCAGGGGCACCGTTTGAGGCACGACTTGGGCGGGATGGTGGGAATTTTATAGGTAGAAAAAGGTGAAACTTTCCAAAACTGGATGTGAAAGTGACGTGAGCAGTCTTTTGAAAAAAAAACCTCATATAACTTGTTCCAAACTGTAAGAGTTAATTGTAAATATTAATAAAAATCTGATAAAAAATTCTGTGTTTCATTCCTTTGTCAGTCCTTATTTTTCGCGTTAGATCTGCCGAGGTGGTTAAAGATCCCGATTTCTCATCTGAGACGGGGCCACCCTTTGAGGCAGTTTTTTTTTATCATTTATTTTTTCTATGGGACTGCCGAGGTGTTAAAATATCCCCACTCTTAACTGAGCAGGGGCACCGTTTGAGGCACGACTTGGGCGGGATGGTGGGCATTTATTAGGTAGAAAAAGGTGAAACTTTCCAAAACTGGATGTGAAAATGGGGTGAGCAGTCTTCTGAAAAAAAAACCTGATATAACTAGTTCCGAACTGTAAGAGTTAATTGTAAATATTAATAAAATTCTGAATAAAAATTCTGTGTTTCATTCCTTTGTCAGTCCTTATTTTTCGCGTTAGATCTGCCGAGGTGGTTAAAGATCCCGATTTCTCATCTGAGACGGGGCCACCCTTTGAGGCAGTTTTTTTTTATCATTTATTTTTTCTATGGGTCGGCCGAGGTGTTAAAATATCCCCACTCTTAACTGAGCAGGGGCACCGTTTGAGGCACGACTTGGGCGGGATGGTGGGCATTTTATAGGTAGAAAAAGGTGAAACTTTCCAAAACTGGATGTGAAAGTGAGGTGAGCAGTCTTCTGAAAAAAAAACCTCATATAACTTGTTCCGAACTGTAAGAGTTAATTGTAAATATTAATAAAAATCTGATAAAAATTCTGTGTTTCATTCCTTTGTCAGTCCTTATTTTTAGCGTTAGATCTGCCGAGGTGGTTAAAGATCCCGATTTCTCATCTGAGACGGGGCCACCCTTTGAGGCAGTTTTTTTTTTATCATTTATTTTTTCTATGGGTCGGCCGAGGTGTTAAAATATCCCCACTCTTAACTGAGCAGGGGCACCGTTTGAGGCACGGCTTGGGCGGGATGGTGGGCATTTTATAGGTAGAAAAAGGTGAAACTTTCCAAAACTGGATGTGAAAGTGAGGTGAGCAGTCTTCTGAAAAAAAAACCTCATATAACTTTTTCCGAACTGTAAGAGTTAATTGTAAATATTAATAAAAATCTGATAAAAAATTCTGTGTTTCATTCCTTTGTCAGTCCTTATTTTTCGCGTTAGATCTGCCGAGGTGGTTAAAGATCCCGATTTCTCATCTGAGACGGGGCCACCCTTTGAGGCAGTTTTTTTTTATCATTTATTTTTTCTATGGGTCAGCCGAGGTGTTAAAATATCCCCACTCTTAACTGAGCAGGGGCACCGTTTGAGGCACGACTTGGGCGGGATGGTGGGCATTTTATAGGTAGAAAAAGGTGAAACTTTCCAAAACTGGATGTGAAAATGGGGTGAGCAGTCTTCTGAAAAATAAAACCTGATATAACTTGTTCCGAACTGTAAGAGTTAATTGTAAATATTAATAAAATTCTGAATAAAAATTCTGTGTTTCATTCCTTTGTCAGTCCTTATTTTTCGCGTTAGATCTGCCGAGGTGGTTAAAGATCCCGATTTCTCATCTGAGACGGGGCCACCCTTTGAGGCAGTTTTTTTTTATCATTTATTTTTTCTATGGGTCGGCCGAGGTGTTAAAATATCCCCACTCTTAACTGAGCAGGGGCACCGTTTGAGGCACGACTTGGGCGGGATGGTGGGCATTTTATAGGTAGAAAAAGGTGAAACTTTCCAAAACTGGATGTGAAAGTGAGGTGAGCAGTCTCTGAAAAAAAAACCTCATATAACTTGTTCCGAACTGTAAGAGTTAATTGTAAATATTAATAAAAATCTGATAAAAAATTCTGTGTTTCATTCCTTTGTCAGTCCTTATTTTTCGCGTTAGATCTGCCGAGGTGGTTAAAGATCCCGATTTCTCATCTGAGACGGGGCCACCCTTTGAGGCAGTTTTTTTTTATCATTTATTTTTTCTATGGGTCGGCCGAGGTGTTAAAATATCCCCACTCTTAACTGAGCAGGGGCACCGTTTGAGGCACGACTTGGGCGGGATGGTGGGCATTTATTAGGTAGAAAAAGGTGAAACTTTCCAAAACTGGATGTGAAAATGGGGTGAGCAGTCTTCTGAAAAAAAAACCTGATATAACTAGTTCCGAACTGTAAGAGTTAATTGTAAATATTAATAAAATTCTGAATAAAAATTCTGTGTTTCATTCCTTTGTCAGTCCTTATTTTTCGCGTTAGATCTGCCGAGGTGGTTAAAGATCCCGATTTCTCATCTGAGACGGGGCCACCCTTTGAGGCAGTTTTTTTTTATCATTTATTTTTTCTATGGGTCGGCCGAGGTGTTAAAATATCCCCACTCTTAATTGAGCAGGGGCACCGTTTGAGGCACGACTTGGGCGGGATGGTGGGCATTTTATAGGTAGAAAAAGGTGAAACTTTCCAAAACTGGATGTGAAAGTGAGGTGAGCAGTCTTCTGAAAAAAAAACCTCATATAACTTGTTCCGAACTGTAAGAGTTAATTGTAAATATTAATAAAATTCTGAATAAAAATTCTGTGTTTCATTCCTTTGTCAGTCCTTATTTTTCGCGTTAGATCTGCCGAGGTGGTTAAAGATCCCGATTTCTCATCTGAGACGGGGCCACCCTTTGAGGCAGTTTTTTTTTTATCATTTATTTTTTCTATGGGTCGGCCGAGGTGTTAAAATATCCCCACTCTTAACTGAGCAGGGGCACCGTTTGAGGCACGACTTGGGCGGGATGGTGGGCATTTTATAGGTAGAAAAATGTGAAACTTTCCAAAACTGGATGTGAAAGTGAGGTGAGCAGTCTTCTGAAAAAAACACCTCATATAACTTGTTCCGAACTGTAAGAGTTAATTGTAAATATTAATAAAAATCTGATAAAAAATTCTGTGTTTCATTCCTTTGTCAGTCCTTATTTTTCGCGTTAGATCTGCCGAGATGGTTAAAGATCCCGATTTCTCATCTGAGACGGGGCCACCCTTTGAGGCAGTTTTTTTTTATCATTTATTTTTTCTATGGGTCTGCCGAGGTGTTAAAATATCCCCACTCTTAACTGAGCAGGGGAAAGTTTGAGGCACGACTTGGGCGGGATGGTGGGCATTTTATAGGTAGAAAAAGGTGAAACTTTCCAAAACTGGATGTGAAAATAGGGTGAGCAGTCTTCTGAAAAAAAAAACCTGATATAACTTGTTCCGAACTGTAAGAGCTAATTGTAAATATTAATAAAATTCTGAATAAAAATTCTGTGTTTCATTCCTTTGTCAGTCCTTATTTTTCGCGTTAGATCTGCCGAGGTGGTTAAAGATCCCGATTTCTCATCTGAGACGGGGCCACCCTTTGAGGCAGTTTTTTTTTATCATTTATTTTTTCTATGGGTCGGCCGAGGTGTTAAAATATCCCCACTCTTAACTGAGCAGGGGCACCGTTTGAGGCACGACTTGGGCGGGATGGTGGGCATTTTATAGGTAGAAAAAGGTGAAACTTTCCAAAACTGGATGTGAAAGTGAGGTGAGCAGTCTTCTGAAAAAAAAACCTCATATAACTTGTTCCGAACTGTAAGAGTTAATTGTAAATATTAATAAAATTCTGAATAAAAATTCTGTGTTTCATTCCTTTGTCAGTCCTTATTTTTCGCGTTAGATCTGCCGAGGTGGTTAAAGATCCCGATTTCTCATCTGAGACGGGGCCACCCTTTGAGGCAGTTTTTTTTTATCATTTATTTTTTTTATGGGTCGGCCGAGGTGTTAAAATATCCCCACTCTTAACTGAGCAGGGGCACCGTTTGAGGCACGACTTGGGCGGGATGGTGGGCATTTTATAGGTAGAAAAAGGTGAAACTTTCCAAAACTGGATGTGAAAATGAGGTGAGCAGTCTTCTGAAAAAAAACCCTCATATAAATTGTTCCGAACTGTAAGAGTTAATTGTAAATATTAATAAAAATCTGATAAAAAATTCTGTGTTTCATTCCCTTTGAGGCAGTTTTTTTTATCATTTATTTTTTCTATGGGTCGGCCGAGGTGTTAAAATATCCCCACTCTTAACTGAGCAGGGGCACCGTTTGAGGCACGACTTGGGCGGGATGGTGGGAATTTTATAGGTAGAAAAAGGTGAAACTTTCCAAAACTGGATGTGAAAGTGATGTGAGCAGTCTTTTGAAAAAAAAACCTCATATAACTTGTTCCGAACTGTAAGAGTTAATTGTAAATATTAATAAAAATCTGATAAAAAATTCTGTGTTTCATTCCTTTGTCAGTCCTTATTTTTCGCGTTAGATCTGCCGAGGTGGTTGAAGATCCCGATTTCTCATCTGAGACGGGGCCACCCTTTGAGGCAGTTTTTTTTATCATTTATTTTTTCTATGGGACTGCCGAGGTGTTAAAATATCCCCACTCTTAACTGAGCAGGGGCACCGTTTGAGGCACGACTTGGGCGGGATGGTGGGCATTTATTAGGTAGAAAAAGGTGAAACTTTCCAAAACTGGATGTGAAAGTGAGGTGAGCAGTCTTCTGAAAAATAAAACCTGATATAACTTGTTCCGAACTGTAAGAGTTAATTGTAAATATTAATAAAATTCTGAATAAAAATTCTGTGTTTCATTCCTTTGTCAGTCCTTATTTTTCGCGTTAGATCTGCCGAGGTGGTTAAAGATCCCGATTTCTCATCTGAGACGGGGCCACCCTTTGAGGCAGTTTTTTTTTATCATTTATTTTTTCTATGGGTCGGCCGAGGTGTTAAAATATCCCCACTCTTAACTGAGCAGGGGCACCGTTTGAGGCACGACTTGGGCGGGATGGTGGGCATTTTATAGGTAGAAAAAGGTGAAACTTTCCAAAACTGGATGTGAAAGTGAGGTGAGCAGTCTTCTGAAAAAAAAACCTCATATAACTTGTTCCGAACTGTAAGAGTTAATTGTAAATATTAATAAAAATCTGATAAAAAATTCTGTGTTTCATTCCTTTGTCAGTCCTTATTTTTCGCGTTAGATCTGCCGAGGTGGTTAAAGATCCCGATTTCTCATCTGAGACGGGGCCACCCTTTGAGGCAGTTTTTTTTTATCATTTATTTTTTCTATGGGTCGGCCGAGGTGTTAAAATATCCCCACTCTTAACTGAGCAGGGGCACCGTTTGAGGCACGGCTTGGGCGGGATGGTGGGCATTTTATAGGTAGAAAAAGGTGAAACTTTCCAAAACTGGATGTGAAAGTGAGGTGAGCAGTCTTCTGAAAAAAACACCTCATATAACTTGTTCCGAACTGTAAGAGTTAATTGTAAATATTAATAAAAATCTGATAAAAAATTCTGTGTTTCATTCCTTTGTCAGTCCTTATTTTTCGCGTTAGATCTGCCGAGGTGGTTAAAGATCCCGATTTCTCATCTGAGACGGGGCCACCCTTTGAGGCAGTTTTTTTTTATCATTTATTTTTTCTATGGGTCTGCCGAGGTGTTAAAATATCCCCACTCTTAACTGAGCAGGGGAAAGTTTGAGGCACGACTTGGGCGGAATGGTGGGCATTTTATAGGTAGAAAAAGGTGAAACTTTCCAAAACTGGATGTGAAAGTGAGGTGAGCAGTCTTCTGAAAAAAACACCTCATATAACTTGTTCCGAACTGTAAGAGTTAATTGTAAATATTAATAAAATTCTGAATAAAAATTCTGTGTTTCATTCCTTTGTCAGTCCTTATTTTTCGCGTTAGATCTGCCGAGGTGGTTAAAGATCCCGATTTCTCATCTGAGACGGGGCCACCCTTTGAGGCAGTTTTTTTTATCATTTATTTTTTCTATGGGTCGGCCGAGGTGTTAAAATATCCCCACTCTTAACTGAGCAGGGGCACCGTTTGAGGCACGACTTGGGCGGGATGGTGGGCATTTTATAGGTAGAAAAAGGTGAAACTTTCCAAAACTGGATGTGAAAGTGAGGTGAGCAGTCTTCTGAAAAAAAAACCTCATATAACTTGTTCCGAACTGTAAGAGTTAATTGTAAATATTAATAAAATTCTGAATAAAAATTCTGTGTTTCATTCCTTTGTCAGTCCTTATTTTTCGCGTTAGATCTGCCGAGGTGGTTAAAGATCCCGATTTCTCATCTGAGACGGGGCCACCCTTTGAGGCAGTTTTTTTTTATCATTTATTTTTTCTATGGGTCGGCCGAGGTGTTAAAATATCCCCACTCTTAACTGAGCAGGGGCACCGTTTGAGGCACGACTTGGGCGGGATGGTGGGCATTTTATAGGTAGAAAAAGGTGAAACTTTCCAAAACTGGATGTGAAAATGGGGTGAGCAGTCTTCTGAAAAAAAACCCTGATATAACTTGTTCCGAACTGTAAGAGTTAATTGTAAATATTAATAAAAATCTGAATAAAAATTCTGTGTTTCATTCCCTTTGAGGCAGTTTTTTTTTATCATTTATTTTTTCTATGGGTCGGCCGAGGTGTTAAAATATCCCCACTCTTAACTGAGCAGGGGCACCGTTTGAGGCACGACTTGGGCGGGATGGTGGGCATTTTATAGGTAGAAAAAGGTGAAACTTTCCAAAACTGGATGTGAAAATGAGGTGAGCAGTCTTCTGAAAAAAAAACCTCATATAAATTGTTCCGAACTGTAAGAGTTAATTGTAAATATTAATAAAAATCTGATAAAAAATTCTGTGTTTCATTCCCTTTGAGGCAGTTTTTTTTATCATTTATTTTTTCTATGGGTCGGCCGAGGTGTTAAAATATCCCCACTCTTAACTGAGCAGGGGCACCGTTTGAGGCACGACTTGGGCGGGATGGTGGGAATTTTATAGGTAGAAAAAGGTGAAACTTTCCAAAACTGGATGTGAAAGTGATGTGAGCAGTCTTTTGAAAAAAAAACCTCATATAACTTGTTCCGAACTGTAAGAGTTAATTGTAAATATTAATAAAAATCTGATAAAAAATTCTGTGTTTCATTCCTTTGTCAGTCCTTATTTTTCGCGTTAGATCTGCCGAGGTGGTTAAAGATCCCGATTTCTCATCTGAGACGGGGCCACCCTTTGAGGCAGTTTTTTTTTTATCATTTATTTTTTCTATGGGACTGCCGAGGTGTTAAAATATCCCCACTCTTAACTGAGCAGGGGCACCGTTTGAGGCACGACTTGGGCGGGATGGTGGGCATTTATTAGGTAGAAAAAGGTGAAACTTTCCAAAACTGGATGTGAAAGTGAGGTGAGCAGTCTTCTGAAAAAAAAACCTCATATAAATTGTTCCGAACTGTAAGAGTTAATTGTAAATATTAATAAAAATCTGATAAAAAATTCTGTGTTTCATTCCCTTTGAGGCAGTTTTTTTTATCATTTATTTTTTCTATGGGTCGGCCGAGATGTTAAAATATCCTCACTCTTAACTGAGCAGGGGCACCGTTTGAGGCACGACTTGGGCGGGATGGTGGGCATTTTATAGGTAGAAAAAGGTGAAACTTTCCAAAACTGGATGGGAAAGTGAGGTGAGCAGTCTTCTGAAAAAAAAACCTGATATCACTTGTTCCGAACTGTAAGAGTTAATTGTAAATATTAATAAAAATCTGATACAAATTTATGTGTTTAATTCACTTTGTTAGTGCTTATTTATAGGGATTTCCTTTATTTTTTTCGCGTTAGATCTGCCGAGGTGGTTAAAGATCCCGATTTCTCATCTGAGACGGGGCAGTTTTTGCGGCAGTTTTTTTTGTACGTTTTATTTTTTCGTTGGGTCAGCCCATAGAGTAATGATATAAATAGAGGAATAAAAATGGTGATTTCCGTGTGTCCATCATTGAAACCACGTGATATGTGGAAATGCCAATTCATACATGCGCCAATATTACTTGGCAGGCCTTGGCGACTTTAAGAACTGAACGAGATCGAAGTATTGCAATATGGTTTTGTGTTTAATTTTGTATTTAAATATCGTTTTTTTTTTAACAAGTGGCACAGTTTAAGGGAGTTTAACAGATATATTAAGGAGATTTTTCTTACTTTGTAGTTTTGAAATAATTGCATTACGTTTTTATGTAAAAAATTTACCATAAGCGAAGTTCTTTCAATTGTTATTTTGCATACTTCAATAAGAAAATATGAACAATAAAACCTGAGAAATCTAAAGAGTTTCGCTTCTTCGAGTATTGAACACAAATAAAATATTTTCGTTTCGTTAATGAAGAGGAAATATTTAGCGCATACTGTTTGAAAATAAGTAAATACGTACATATATGCTAAGAAGTTGAATACGGACAGAACTCGTTATCACCAAAAGAGAAGAAAGTGCGCCAAATTTGAAAGCCCTGCAGATGTCTTGAACGCGAAATGTGGCAGCGCTATAACCACGTGATGTGAGTTTTTCTTTTCAATGTTGACACCGCGGCCTTACGAGAGTCTGGTATTGAAGACGCTCTCTATTTAATATTACAACTATCTGGGTCAGCCGAGGTGTTAAAATATCCCCACTCTTAACTGAGCAGGGTCACCGTTTGAGGCAGGACTTGGGCGGGACGGGACAATGAGCATGCTGTAGGTAAAAAAAGGTGAAACTTTTCAAAACTGAATATAAAAGTGTGGGGTGACCATTCGTCTGGATAAAAACGTGCGATCACCTGTTGCGAACTGTAATAATATATATTATTTAAAATCTGCTTTAAACTTATGTGTTTTGTTTCGTCGGTCCTTTTTATTGTTAATTTTCTTTACTAGTTGTTTATATACTTAGTGTTGTAAGTAGGGTTTACTAGTAGTTATTTTCTACTTAGTTTAAAGAATATAATTTTAAACTATACATGCTATAAGTTAATAGTTTTACTTTTTTCGTTGAGCGATTGTCAGATTTTATACAGAATTTCATATACCCTTGAGTTTGAACTTTTAAAAATTTTTTGATAATTTTTCTTTTGGATATTTTTTAGATATTCACATATACTTAAAACAAACTGATCATTGCACTGTTAAGGACATTTTTTTTTATTTTTAGATATAAAAGCTGCCTATTTTTTATATGTTGAAATAAACAGTTAAATATAAAATAAAAACTGATATATTACGCAGACACAGAAATATATTTAAACTTTATTATTATACATCAAACAGCAACATTTAAAATTACAAATATTTTATATCACACATTTGGCATAAACATAAGTAAATGGTTATGTTGATTTGGTATACAAATATATATATTTATATATTTATGAATAAACGATATATAATAAGCGTCTCTATAAACAACAGTCACACATTTATAACTATGTAATTGAACGATCTAAATTATAGAGGGACATAATTATGGAAGAAGAAAATAACTAAGTTTTTTTTATTAAATATAATAGAGCACCTTCTAAAATTCAAAATGAGGAAAGATGTACAATACGAACCATCGAACATAAAGTGTCAATTTATCACCTACGCCAGGAAGATTATTTTCAAACCCATTCTACACGAATGAGAAAAAACGCGCGGGAGTTTCTCAGTGATTTGAGAATTCATACCACGTGGTATGAATTCCCGCATCACCGAGAAACTCTCGCGTGTCTTCCCCGTTCGTGTAGAATGAGCCTAAGCTGTTGAATATAAGTTTTGGATGTAATGAAAGTTGGTCAGGAAATCATTATCCCAAACACATGGTGTATTTAGTCAAAATAGGTACATTTTTGGATAGCACATAGAACTATTTTACAATATTCTAATCTATACATTTCACAATCATTAAATTTAATATTAAGAAATAAATTATTATCGTCATACCTATAATACAGGATAATTTTCTAAGGGACGTTTATTAAATGTTTTCATGTCGTTTATTCCACGTTTTTAATTAAAAAACACACGAAATAGCTACACACAAACCAAGCGTTTTGCGGCCAGTATGTAAACAACAGTTTCGTTTAACTAAGTTTGTTGCACTATTTTCAATTTCTTAGAGTTGTAAAGCCCCATTCTACACGGATGTGATGCGAGCGTTACATTTTCAAGAAGCTTCTGTGATTGGGGTATAAATTAACCACGTGGTTTGAATGTACTAATCACAGGAACTTCAGAAAGATGCAACGCGAGTTTATCACGTTCTTGCAAAATCTGCGCACCCGATTTAAAATTAAACTCATTAATAAGTAGTATTAATTACTAATTTTCAGACTAAATATTGTATTATGATCAGGGTTACGTAAGCATGTCACGTTTCAAATCGATAAGTTATTTGGAAGAGGATTTTTCACCAAAAGTAAAATACGTTTAAATCAGCTTCAGCAGAGGCAGTGTAAGTTTAATATACTTTGAAATACATAGCCTTAAGATAAATAAACAATGTTCAAGTTTTTAAATCGTATTTTAAAAGAACTATAATTTAGTTACGGTTTACTTTGAAGTTGAAAATTATGACTTTGTCTAGAAATCTAAAATTATGTTATGTAAATTTTTAAGCGATAGAATTCCTGGATAGAGATTTCTAGGTCCATATTTAGATACCTGTCTGTTAAGCGGGACTCTAAAAGTTCAAATAATAGGCATTTTTAAAAGAGAGTTCGGCTATTTGTTGTTTAACCCTTTGGGTACATTTGACGAGTGAGACTCGTCATCTGCTTACTTGGGAGAAGTTACGGTGGACGAGTCTGACTCGTCATCTGAATTTAAGAAGCAGGCGTTGATGTTTGCGGCACCCCCGCCAGTGGCCGTTGATCGCAAACAATTTGTTGTAGGGTCGGCTAAGAATGGGATCAATTGAACCTCACCAAATCCGTCCCATGGGTATAAAAATCTTCAAATAATTCAGTAGTCAAAGGGTTAAAAATAAGTTCAAATGAATTGCTCTTTCCATAATGTGTAACTTTTTGCTTCTTACCGATATTCAACCTATCCAATCCATGTCTTTTTTACATCCTTCATGTATCCTCTTAACCAATCGGAAAGCTGCTGAGATTTCAGAGAATTAACTTTATAGTTTTAATACAAAAGGATCCATTTCGTTTATTTGTGCTGGTAATGGTCTTGAACATACACGATCAAGCGTATGCAGTCTGATTGGGAAAGAGACACTCGATAGAGACACAACCCTGTTGTCCATTGAAAGGAAGTTAGTCTCATTATGATACATGCCTATTTGTATTCGCATTGGCAATTCAGCAACTAGCTTTGTCCATGAATTGGTTCGACTGGAAAATACATTTATAAAGTTCGCCCCTCACAACTCCTAGCTCGGTGCCTGACTGCAATAAGTTAGGTCTTCTGCATCGAGCTGGCGGGGGCACTTTTTCGTCAGGAGACCCCTTTGAAGTCGATGTCGATCACGTTCCTCATGTCCGGATACGAGTGACTGCTCCCTCCGGCATCGGTCATCCGGCGCTCCCTCATCCGGCTCTTGCGCCTTCCCGGATGTGGGGTCTCGGACAGGATCCGGTGCAGCTTGTGTCGTGGTGGTGCCAGCGGTGCCAGGCGTCTGTGGGGACTTGGCACGCTGAGGCTGGAACCGAGCCCTTTTTTGCGGGCCCGCACCAGGCCGTAGACGACTGCGGCCAGACTTTTGTGCACGCTCGGGTGGCGGCCAACGGACATCTGGCGACCGACTGATTTGCGGCGTCCCAGAACATAGTAGGTTTCCATTTCGCCTTTACCCTTCACGGCGACTGAGCCACGGAATTGGACCAGATATCCGTGGGCTTCTAAGATTTGAGAGGTAGCTTTGGGTACCTGAAATTAAAGAATAGGATATAAATTCCCAGCAAAAAAAGTCAGCATAAAACCTTCACCAAAATTTTGAAATTGAAGGTTTTATGCAGGAAAACTGCAGTTTTTTTAGAGATCTATAAAATTAAAGGTTTTTGTTTCAATATCCTTCATAAAAACTGTAAAAAACCTTCATAAAAACCTGTAAAAACCTTCAAGTTTTAATCAGGAAGGGAAAATGCAGATATTTTAAAGGTATTATGCAGGAAAATTAAAAACTTCAAAAAAACTGGAGTTTTTTGTTTCAATATCCTTTATAAAACCTTCAAAAAACCTTCAATTTCACAATTTTGATAAAGTTTTCAAGCTGACTTTTTTTGCTTGGTTGTTTCAATATAAACAGAACATTAAAAATGCACTATCATATTTGATGAAGATGTCTTCATTTTTGTCGAAACAGACGCCAGCGATATGTTTTGATGAAATATTTCGTCAAACTGAGGAAATTCATTGTATTGTTTTTTTAACGAAATTTATTTCGTTAGAAAATGAATCAATATCAATATGAGTTAATGCGTATAAGAATCAATTATGAGTTAATGCCGTAAAGGAAACTGAGAAAATTACTTTCGTGACATATTTGAAGATTCTTGTTTCGTCAACAGTTACATGATTCAATAACGAAACTATAGTCAAATATGACGAAAGTGGTCTTGACGATCGCAGTAATATCAAAAATGAGAGTGTTATTTCTAAGAGGACAGAAAGCAAAGAGAGTGCCAGAACCGCATATGGCTATTTATGAAATTTTTCAGTAGAATTCCAAGTTACTTGTTTCAAAATAGGTCTCTGCTTGTTTTTCGAATAAGATGGACATCCGAAATGGGATCATGCCCATTTATTACTATCAAATTATTTTGCACAACTGACAATTCTTCATTTAACGGTTCGATAAGATATATTTTATCTCAATTTAGCCTAAACGTTACTTACACGCAGTTTTATCACTGAACATTTCAATTATGAAAAGTATTAAGAATTTTAGGAAAACTTAAAAATTAAAGATTAAAATCATTATAATTCAGGAAGTCAAAATATTACTAAACTAAATGTTCTAACCATTAAAATTAAGTTGTTTGATAGCTAAACACATATTTTAGTATTTTTTGTTGTTAAATTAAATTAAACTATTATTATTATTGTGTAAATAGACTGATAATATTCACGGTATATTTCATCCAAAAATATATAATTGCGAATTTGATGAAAAAGCTGTTATTTCAAGTTTTTTTTGTGTGTGAAATAAAAAGTTTAAAAAAATGAATGAATTCAATTTTACTTTTCTTATTTTTAAATAACGGTATATCCATAAAGAAACCCCTTGTGTTCTGTGATATAGTGGACTAGTATACCTGTATTTTATCAAAGGTTCCAGTAGAATCCATCCGACTTGCTTCATTGACAGTGTTTCCCCAAATATCATAAACTGGTTTCTTGGCTCCAATAACACCACCTACTAAAGGACCGTGACTGATACCTAGAACAAGAAGCAGTACAATATTAAAAACACATAGAACTAAAACGTTTATCTTGGTCAATTACCCAATAGACATTCAATTACTCAAGTCACGTCTCAAAATCAGAAGATATTTTACCATTTTTAATGAAGACAAAATTGCTTTCAATGCATTCTTAGAAATAATGTCGGAATGCCCTAGTGCGGATACACACCACTAGAGGGAGTTACTTTGTAATGTGTTCCAGCGCCACCTGGGTGTCGCTGGCAACACTGATCAGTTGTAAGAGAGAGCTAGAGAAGTGTTGATGAAGGAAGGTGGATTTCTATCCACGGGAGCATGGAATAAAAGCGTTGTGGCGTAATAATATTGTACTGCCCCTTATTTCGTTCACCATCACCCATCTCTAACTCCACAATAACAATATCATTTTTGAGAAGTCTGCTATCTGCAAAGCTATATTCGTTATATTTGACACTCGTTTCGTCGTTGAATTACACGACTTTTGACGAAACAAGAATCCTCAATTCTGAACGAAAGTCATTTACTCAAATCCTTTTTTGGCCTACTTCTTGGTCAACTGATTGTTTGGTTCTTATACTATATTTTCAGAATTCAATCGTGTCATATTGGCCGAGTGGACGGAGCGTTGGACTTCGAAGCGGGAGGTCCGCGGTTCGAGTCAGCTCATCAATATTGAATTAGTATTTAAAATCCTCCTCAATTTTGACGAAATAAATTTCCTTAAAAAACGACAAAATGAAATTCTTCAGTTTGGCGAAATATTTAATCGGAGCATATAGGTTTTGTTTTATTTTGTTAATTAACGTCGCACTAGAGCTGCACAGTGGGCTATTGGCGACAGTTCGGGGTCAATCTCGAAGGAAAGATCCGGGAACACATACACATTCACACACACATTCATACATGCACCTCGTTATTTTAGAACCATGGTCAGATGACGAGGAAACACATGAACTGGCACCCAACGCCTTCAATAGACGTCGGGACTTTGGACCCCGATCAGATTTATCGTGCACCAGTCCCGTATACACGCCAGTATAATTTGTTGAATATTCTGGACGACTTTCTAGTATTTTTGTAGCGAAGCTGGCAACCCTCCGATCGTAAGATCACTACTTTTTTACTTTTCTATGTCAAGTCCATTGCACGGATTCGAACCACCAATCCTCTGATTAGTAGCTGAACGCCTTAACAACTGAGCAACTGGGGCTCCGGAGCATATAGAGGCGTCTGTTTTGTAAAAATGAACAAAAGTTTAGTCAAATATGGTGATGCATATTTAACAGTGTGCTTTTTACAATTTTTAAACAGCAGTTTAAATATGAACATATTCGAATAAAAAGTTTTTTTTTGTTACACTAAAGATCAGTATGTTAATTAATTTAAAAAAAATACTTTTAAACCTTCTTTCATTACAATGATTACATTATTACACAAGAAGTTTTCACTGAACTTTTTACAAAAATCGACTGCGTATTTTATGAATCTGAAGACTTTATTTACACAAATCTGCAAACTTTTTACTAAAATTGCTCAATTTCCTATGTCAGATATGTTGTGACATTTCATTTAAAGATGTGCATTTTCTCTTTAGATAATATTATTATTATTCAATATCGATTTAAATAAATGAAACTAAAACTGAAAAATATTTATTGGGCAAACATTACGTGAAAGTTAAAAGTGTTCCGAAATACATGTTTCTACGAAATATCGAAATATCTATTTCAAAACCTCTTGATAGAAATAAAACATTTATCCTAGCGCATAGAAGTAAATCCTTCATATGGATTTTTCCGCTTCATGCTTTGCTTATTTCTATTACTGCTTTATTATTAAAGGTAGGATACCGTAAATCAATTGCCATTCGAGGCTATTGAAGTAGAAAATAGAGTATTTTAATATGAAAATTGAATATATATTTTAATATGAAAATTGAATATATATTTTAATATGAAAATTGAATATATATTTTAATATGAAAATTGAATATATATTTTAATATGAAAATTAAATATATATTTTAATATGAAAATTAAATATATATTTTAATATGAAAATTGGAGATATATTTTAATATGAAAATTGAATATATATTTTAATATGAAAATTGAATATATATTTTAATATGAAAATTGAATATATATTTTAATAGGACAATTGAATATATATTTTAATAGGAAAATTGAATATATATTTTAATAGGAAAATTGAATATATATTTTAATATGAAAATTGGAGATATATTTTAATATGAAAATTGAATATATATTTTAATATGAAAATTGGAGATATATTTTAATATGAAAATTGAATATATATTTTAATATGAAAATTGAATATATATTTTAATATGAAAATTGAATATATATTTTAATATGACAATTGAATATATATTTTAGCTTGATACTTTTCCAAGTTTATGTCATTAAACACTTTTAAATTTATTTTTAATAAAACTGCCTCATTTTATGCTGTTTATCCCGTTCTCGGTCGACGTCGCACGCCACTCGTCCAGCATTGTCTGTCCCGTACGATCTCCTGGAGACCATACGGGCCAGATAATGGGCAGGATAGAACAGATAGATATCTAAATGCCAGACAATTGGATTTTAGGATAGAACATAACAAAAACGAAAATCGAAAAAAATGAAAGGGGGCTGTATTGGAGACGCAGCAGCAGTGGTGTACGTGAAACGTCTTGTGTGTGCTGCAGGGGTTATATGGGCACTAGGGAGCTGAGATGTTAGGTTTGAGGTGGATTTCTCGCCAAGGCGATTAACGTCTAAATGTGACATTCTAAAGCTTTGTTTATCTCTCTCCGTCAACAGTTGCATGGGTATGTAGTGAACTCTGGCGTGTGCTTTCTACGCGCAATGTCGCGGAGCAATTGCTTTAAGGTTGTCGATTGTTTAGAAAACGCGAGTGTTCAACGAACTCGAATTAGTTGTATGATTTTGCGAAAGATTCTGTTTATTTTATAATTTTGACAACATATTTGATGGCTACGATAAATAGTTAAATACAGCCGTAATTTCAAAATAATTTTATTTAGAACAGTGGGACATTGGTTCCTCACCTCAGAACGGACACTACATTGCTTGTCAATGTAGTGTCACAAATCAATGCTTGTGAGAGAACTGTTAAATATTACCTAAATATATATAAAAAAAGATGAAAAATGTCCAAAGTTGGAACTGGGAATTTTCAGCACTGTTGATTTGAGAATTTCGAATCGTTAAGTTGGTAAATTTCTTGTTTCACCCCCCCCCCCCCCCACATTTTTTTTTGTGTAACGGCACTGGTTTGAGGACTTTTTTTATGTCAGCAAAACAGGATTTCTTTATTATGTTGAGGGGAATCGAAATTCAGATATATGTAAAAACCTTTCTGGTAGCTTACCGATTCGAAGTTTGAAATTGTTAAAAGAATGCTTGTTGAGTTCATCAAGTGCTTCCCGCATAGCAAAGGCAAAGTCCACCAGTGCAGTCAGATGACCCCATTCTTCAGGACCCTACGTACAAGAAAATGTTTAGAAAATTATATATAAATCGAAATTTAAAAGAATTATACGTCATTACGTCAATATTTAAAGAAACTTCTTGCATTCAATTAAATAAAATTATACAAAAATCACAATTATGAGTAGACAGTTAATTACTTAACACATTAAATCTAATAATTGAACTTTTTGAGAATTTTTAATATTCAAAAGTGTAAGTATATTCAATAAGATTAAATGTATTGAAGCTTAGGATAAACGTTCTTTTATCAAAATTTATCTCATAAAAATACTAAACACTTTATTGAATGAAAAATGTCTTTAAATACTAAACACTTTATTGAATGAAAAATGTCTTTAAATACTAAACACTTTATTGAATGAAAAATGTCTTTAAATACTAAACACTTTATTGAATGAAAAATGTCTTTAAATACTAAACACTTTATTGAATGAAAAATGTCTTTAAATACTAAACACTTTATTGAATGAAAAATGTCTTTAAATACTAAACACTTTATTGAATGAAAAATGTCTTTAAATACTAAACACTTTATTGAATGAAAAATGTCTTTAAATACTAAACACTTTATTGAATGAAAAATGTCTTTAAATTGCAGTTGAATTTCTTCTCAATAAGTTTTAGTAAGTATTTTGTAAACGCATAACATATTTGTTTTTTGAATAACATCTATTGAACTTGTCATGTATTATATCATTCTTTGAAATGTGATAAATGCAATATCATACGTAGTGTCTAATATTTATTTGTAACAATATTTAGAAAAGTATAAGTTAGCATGCCCATGCGATAATTATCGCATGAACAATCCTCTCTTCCCACACACACATTCGTTGTAACTACTCATGGATGGAACTCCATTCAAAGAATTTTATCCACAGATGGCAGCACTACCAACGGCTCGTTTAAAAACTTACTAACTAAGTTTTAGTAAGTATTTTGTAAACGCATAACATATTTGTTAGGTGAATAACATCTATTGAACTTGTCATCTATTATATCATTCTTTGAAATGTGTTAAATGCAATAGCATACGTAGTGTCTAATATTTATTTGTAACAACATTTAGAATAGTATATGTTAGCATGCCCATGCGATAATTGACATGAACAATCCTCTCTTCTCACACACACATTCGTTGTACCTACTCATAGATGGAACTCCATTCAAAGAATTCTATCCACAGATGGCAGCACTACCAACGGCTCGTTTAAAAACTGCTTGGAAACTAAATATTTTAAAATCTATTAAAAAACATCATTAATATTCATGAGGCAAAAGTCCGATTCGTCTCTGCTCGCGGAAATTCACTTTTTTTATATCTCACATATTATGTACGCTGTGTGCGAGACCCGCAAAAGGTATCTTTACTACTTAAATAATATATAGGTTTAGCACCTTTTAATTAATAGCATTTCGAATAGAACATTAGCATCTTTAATTTAATAATTGTATAATGTGCATTTAAATATTGTTTTTTAAATATGCAATTCGTATAACTTTTGATGAAAATTATACCTTCCGGCTGGGATTCAACCCTGATGCTGCCATGTACGTACTGCTGATTGTTTTTATTTTCTCCAAGGGTCTGAAACGTTCATCATCCAGTAACTGTAAAAGATTACAAAAAAATCCTCTTATTTGTGAAATATTTATTTTAAAATTCCATATAAACTCTAACATTCTTAAAATGTTGACTTGATTATATTTAAAACTTATTTTTTTCACGCAAAATATTTCTTTTTTGTTCCTAAACTATTTTGTACGTTTTATGACAATTCTAAAAACTCATATAGATGTAGTATGTCATAGTGTTAGTAATATTTTAAGTATACGTGCAATATTTTTAGAGGTTAGTTTTTGTATTTTTGGGAAATAAGTAACGTAAGAAATAAATTTTAAAAATTTAATTTAACTTTCAAAAGTTTAGTTTGTTGTTACGCTTTATGCAAATAGTATGTACATTTTATAATATATTTGCAATTTGGATTATTATAGTTTCTATAAGTATTTTCTTTGAACGCATTTTGAGTTAAAATGGGCGTTATAAAACTATTATGCTAAAGAAACCCACAATTTCCAGGATAAAACATTTTTTCTTAAAATAAAGAGTATTTCAACAACAGCTTTTTTGGTCAATAATTAATATAGCCAGGATTTTCTGAAACCCTGAAAGACAATAGAATATCTGCATTAATAGTAACTCAGAATTTTTTTTAACTACTTCGTAGTAAATAAAACATATGTTTTTAAAGAATTTTAATGGGATAGAAAACTAATACATTTCGCTAACTTCAGCTTTTAAAAATATCTACATAAATCAACAAAAAAAAAGAAAGCAAGGTCGTATTTCGTAGAATATTTATGTTTCGTTAATATTTCCTTTGCGAAATATTTTGTTCAGAATATTATTAAACCTGAAATATATATCAAAAATATTTTATCTGAAATAAAAAGTTTTTATCTTGCGATAACGAACGATCTTTCAACGTGAAAGTCTGTGCTACATATTTCTAAGGTTATTTTAAGGAAGAGTTGAATTTTAAAGATATCTTGATAGATAAATACTTAGATAAACGCGATTTTCGAAGGTTTTGCGATTATTTTATTTTATTTCTTGACCTTGCCAAGGACTTACCGATTCTAAATATCGCGTGAGCGTTGCTAAGGAAGAAACGCTGCATTTAGTTTGTTGAAGAATAGTATAAGAAAACCGGTAAACCATGTAAATTTTCATAGTTGAGTGATTTTCATAGTTAAATTAAAGTCATTTACCTACAATTACAGTAACTTTTTATATTTAAATCGGCAATACTGTAGACTTCGAAATCATTCAAAATTATTAATGTACTGTATAAAATAATTAATATAATAAATTAAGCGGAGAACATCAAAATAAAATGTTCAGGTTGTTTTATAGATTGTACATAAGCTTTTGGTAATATTGTTACAAAATTTAATTAATATTTAGCAGAATGTCAAAGTCTTTCGTCTGCTATAGACATAATTATAAAAAACCTATTTCTTTGGGACTAAAGTTACGAACTTCTGCCGGACGGAAGAAGAGGAATAATTTTTTAGATAACGGCTTTGTTTTATGTATATTTTTACAAAAATATAAAAAAGAGTCGCAATGTTACACTTTGTACATTCTTAAATTGTTATAAAAGGTCTTTTGCATCCAATTACACAGAATTAAAAGTTAAAAAATTTTGCTTGTGCATTGTTAAGTCAAGTTTCATCAACTTAAGCATACAACTAATATTTTTATTAATATATTTTACACTTGTTGGTAAAGCTATTTGCTTGTAAGTTTTGTTGTGTAAACTGTCGCGAATTTTTAAAAAAAAAAATTTTATACTATACAATAATTTTAAGTGTTTAAAATGAACCCTGATGGAATTGTTTATTTTGGTCAATTTGTTTTCTGCTTGTGATTACGTAAAAGTGCAGTCAACGAATTCGTTTGCAGATTATTAAAAAAAATTAAGAACACACTCAAACCTGTTTTTGTGCGGTGGATAGGGACCGCATAAAAAAAATCGCACAAAACTTCACGAGTAGCTATAAAAAATAGTTTTCGCAACAGAATTAAAAAATATTTTTTTTATGCAGTGAATAAGGACCGCATAAAAAAAGCCGCACGTAGAAAATAACTCAAAACCTTACGAAATAACTAGGAATTAATTTTTTAAACGAAATCAAGACACGAGGCTTGACAGCTACTTGGAATCTCGCCAAACCTTTTGGAATCTGATTTAGAAAATACACATGCGAACATTTTAAAATATTTTATTTACATATGTACTTATTTTACACATACAAAACTTTTCAAAACGTATAACCATTATCCTTCGTATTCTGACAGTACGCGAACTTTCTTGTGGTAAAGTGGTTCAAAATCGCTTTCGTCACTTGAAGATACTACCTCGCACTCGTTTAGAGTTAACTTTTTTTCAGTTACCATATAGTGAGTGATCAGTTTTTGCGACCACTGTTGTTTCACTAGACGCTTGTATATGTCTTGGTATCCAGATAATCAATTATGTTCCAATTTGATTAAAATTTTCATATACCGCACAAAAAAAAATCGCACAAAAAAAAATCCCACAAAAAAAGACCGCACAAAAACAGGTTTAAGTGTACTTGAAATCTATTTTTAAGGGGGGAAGTGAGGATTGGTATTGGGATGAAAATTTATGGGAGACTGCTTATGCATTGATTAGAGTGTACCTCGTATCATTCCTATTTATCCAGTTGATACTGCTACCTAGCCAACACTCAAACTAGTTCAAGCAATACACACTAGAGAGCAGTTGCCTCCAACATACTTTGCACTGTACGTTGTTTGTTTGATTTACAAGTATTTTAAGATTTTAACGTTTATTTTCAACAGCTTAAGTTTTTAGTGTATGATTTCTCTGTGTTCAGTGACACAAGTCGAAGAGCCTTTACTCAGACCTTTTGATACCTTGTTAAGTTTTTAAAGTGATAAAATGTTAGTTAAAGTGATAAGTTAAGTTGATAAAATGATATGCTATTTAAGTGACTCATAATCTAAAGAAAGCACGATCTCTTTTTTTTTCAAATGTTCAAGTAACATAACTTACCTACCCTATTTCCCTCAGGTTTTATTGCATATTAACGTTGTAAAGATAATTTTCATACAACCATGTCCATGAGAAAGTTCAGTGCATTGATGGTGTATTGGTGCGTTAATGATTTTGGAATGGTGCCTTAATGGTTCTGGAATGGTGCGTTTATGGTTTTGTAATAGTACGTTGATGATTTTGGAAAACAATTCGCGTACAAATAAAACGTCATGCATTTCTCTTAAATTAACAAGCGACATAACTTAGATATCTTATTTCTTTTAAGTTTTATTGTGTGTCACAGTTGTAAAAATAATTCTTAAACACCCTGTATATTCAACGCAAAGGCATTCAATAATCAAGAGCTTCGTAAAATGATTAAGTCATTTATGCATTTAATGAAATACCTGATAAATAGAACATAAGTTTTCTGTGACTTTATATAAAAATTAGGCATTTCGGGTGAAGTGCATTCATCTGAAAGTGAAACCAATTTTTAGTTATCCAATGATAATTTCTAATGAAATGCACTGCACCTGATCAAAATCGAAAATGATCTCGTTGAGCAGTCGGATGCACTCCACGCCATTGTTGATGTCCTCGGAATAAAAGGAAGCGAAATTGGGGATGGACGCGAAGAGAACTCCGCAGCAGCTGTACGACTGAGCGTACAGTTCCTAAAACAATAAAAAAAGATGGGATAATTATATCACACGTTAAGGCATATCGCTTTTTTGCTTCAATAGTGACGTAACTCAAAAGAAACGTTTTTTGAGTTATCTCAAATAATGTGTTCCAGAAACCTATCGATAGTAAAAGTGTATTATTTTACCTTTAAAAATGGAACGTAGACTGCAGTTATGTCTTTGATAATTGTCTTCGAAAACAGTTTTTGCCATTTTATGAAAACACAAGGATTTTTAGTTTTGTCACTTTTGAAGCAAGTGTGCCATATATCAAGAGTACAGTTCTAAAATGGGCCATGTTCATGTCACCAAAAACAAGATTCTAGAACTTAATTTTTTTTTTCTTCGTTGGTATCTATATATTGTTTATATTTCCAATTTTATTTTCCTTTTCAAAGAAAAGCTTTAAAAAATGTAACGAAATCTTTTATTTAAAAATTTCTATTTCTCGCATATTTCTAAAATACTATTCTGTCGTAAGTATCGTTTTGTTGGCAATCTGTTAGAGGTATATTAAAAATTATTTATGACATGTCAGATGCAAATAAGATGTTAATTTCTATTTATAAATATATATTATTCAGTTTTAATTTCATGAAACTAGATTTTCTTATTTAGTATAGCCAAAAGTACATAAATTTATAAATACGAATACAAAAATGACAAAAAAAAAAAATCACAACAAAACAATTCAAACAAAAAGAAATCCAAAATTCTTCGAAAATATTCATTTTTGATTGGGTTCTTCAACTCACGATAGAGCATTTCTTTTACAAGAGACGCCCTTAACCAAATTCAAGAGACAGTCCATTCGAACAAAAGCAAGAGCGAAACCCGATTCTTTTCATCCCAGAAGTGCAGGCATGGTATTGTCTTACACAACTGCAAGACACAGACGTCGTCGTCTGCGAAGGAAGAAGAAGAGGAGCGAGGTAAGACGACCCCCCCTTACCTCGTAGTTTCTGTCCTGGAGTAGGAAGTAGGAGGCCACGTGATCCGGTAAGATGTTCTTGAGGAGTTGCTGGTTGTGCTGCCTCAGCTCCCGCATCTCCTGCAGTTCCTTCTGGGCCTGGAGTTTCCACAGGAAGTCCAGGCGGGACGTGATTTCGATCTGTCGGAAAGAATCGCATTGTTATAGAGGATCGTTATTGACCGAGTCCTGTTTTAACTCCATCGTTTGTCATTTCATCTGTAATTTTTTTTTTGTTACGCAGTTACGACCAAACGCGTAGTACGATTTTCTTTAAGTTTGACATGAATGTTCCTTGAATTAATTAGAAACGGTATATGTTTATTTATTTGTTAATATTTTTTTTCCCATTTCAAGACGGTGGCCGTTTTGTGGTTCCGTTTTATGTAAAATTCAACATTTCTTGGTCGTGAGGTCTACTGTTCGCAGAAGTACTAGTTAAATAGAATAAAGACAGACCCCAAAAAAACTTTAGAAAAGCAAAATACGCTAAGCCCTCGACCCCTTAAAAAAATCCTTTGATATAAAAAACCCCAAGCCAATTGCACTAGGAGGCTCAATCCTGCACACCCTCTCTCTAGCCTTCTTCAGAAAACAAGCTGCGCTTTCTTTTCTGCTCGATTCAAAATATATGTGTGTATAAAATTTTAACTGAGCTAAAAAAAGTCTGGGAGAATGCTATTGAGAGGGTGTGCAGGGTTGTGCCCCCTAGTACAATTGGCTTGGTTTTTTTTATATCACAATTTTTTTTAGCCACAATTTCAAAGGTTTTTTTTAGGCGGGGCTTAGCGACTTTTACTTTTCTAAAGTTTTTTGGGGGGATATCAGTCCTTTTTTTTCAACCCGTCTTTTGGAGAATGTCAGACCAATCACCATTTAAATTTTTTAAAAATTACTATTTGTTTTTCCATATTATTAGTTTAATCCGATAGATGAAAGTTCAAGGAATAATTAATTACACTCTACTTCGATTAGAACTGGAATTATACCTGTGTATACCAAAATGTGACTTACGTAGAAAGGACGTGGAAAGGGCGGCCGGTTAATGACCAATCTGGTCGATACATTTTAACTTCCACTACTCGATTTATCTCCAAAGGCTGATTGCCACTGGAATTATGGGGCTTTGAAATATCTACACTTTTCATCTCGCTCAAGTTTATGCCGATGAACGCTGTACCCAAACGGATTTTAAAAACTTATAATATAGGTAACAAAAATGTGTGCAAATAATAATGCAGATGATTACGATGGTAGTAATGTCGACATTGGAAATACGAACGGTTCATTAGAAAAACGATGATTATTCACTTTCTGATGAAATCGATATGTTAGCATGGTTGTAACATAGAAAGATCAATGATAGCCCATCAAATTAAACTTGAAAAGTATCATCATAATGTTCTCAATGAAGACATGAAACTTTGATTTTTGTTTTCTGCACATTTACTCCAGATGGACCGTCATTGTTCTTTCCCTGTATCCTTTGTATGTTCTATTATATTTTTCTTAAATCAAGTGTTCTACATGGGTTTAATATAAAGTACTGTTGTGATTTAAAGTTTTAAACTGCGATAAAAAAATTATTATTTACAATTTTGCAATTGCAACGATGAAATCCACATTGGTAGGGAAAATACGACATATGTTAATTCTGGAACTCAAGATAATTTATTGGAGACAGAAGATATTTGAATCGGCATTTGTAAAAAGGAGATATATTCAACGTTGAGTCTACGTAACATCCCCTTTATACAAATGCCGATTCATTTGCAAACTTTCCCCAAAACATTTCCCCTCCCTTCCAATACTTTCTCTCTTAACTACAACAAAAGGTTCCCTTTGTTTACAGAGCAAGAAACTAAAATCTATACCCACCACATATTCTGGGGACTTTGTCGAGTAGGACGAAAATCGGTCTTAAGAGACGTGCCTACTTACTTCCCGAACCATCAGGGACAGATCGATCGTGGAGGATTTTGACAGCTTAAGGGCCTTCCCCTGGATATGGCAAATCCAGACAAAGAAAGAACTCCATGCACGCTTACAACCAATTTCTGAGGTGTCTGCTGCCCCCGTGGATCCAGAAACCCACTTTACATTTAACGATGGACTGTGTTCCGGGTCATTTGGAGACAGGCTTTTAAAAGTATCTAGTTTTTGGAGGTTTATGGGGTAAGGACTTTGATAGAGTTTACAAAAAAAAAAAACAGTAAATGCGTTTTGTTTGTGTTACGTAAGAGATAGCACATTCCCAGAATGAGAATATTTTAAAATTTCATCGTGTTTAAAAATTAGGAAAGATGACTAAAATGTGTCTCTACTGGACAATTTCAATTTTACAACTATTGGGCTAGATTGTTTATATCAATTCAATTAAAAAAAATCTTGACTATTTATTGGGAGATTTTTTCTAGCATATAGTTTATTATTTAAAATAATTATTAGTTTGTATAATTTATCAAAAAATTTTCTAATTGCCTAATTTCTTTTTGTAAAATATTTCTTTCGAAATTAACATGCAAAGGTGTGCCACTTAATTTCCTGCTTGCTAAATGGCTAAACCAATATAGCGGAAATATTTCAATCAGCTTTCTTGCTTGATCTCACAGTTGTTTTAATTCTTTAATAATAAGGAATGCAATGGGTCAACTACTGCCATTCTAACTTCTATGGAATTTTATGAATTAGTAGTAATTCATTTTACGAAATGTGTAATTTTTCATAAGTTATTTAATCGATTGTCCAAGTTTAACAGATAACTCCGTAAAATACCGAATTACTGCATGTGTTGGTAACATATATATAGTTTTTATAAATTTTTTTGTAACGTTTGTTGTTCCAAAATTGTAAATAAGTAGTCCTTATTTTAGTAAATCCAAATACAAACACATCGATATGTTTCCAGGTAGTGGCTAATTTGATATAAATTTACTTTGAAATATACAATCAACAATATTTCCTAAAGTAGTTAAAAATTGAAAAAAAACGAAACTTACCAGACGGCAATGATAGCTGACCATGTAGAAAAATATGACGAGAAGTACGAGAGCTCTGTATTTCAAAGCGATGCAAGGTTTTCTAGTTTGAGAAAGACACACAAAATAAGGTTTCATAAAAAAAGTATTTTCATTATGAGGCTCATTTATAAATATGAATTCATCATAGCCCATTTATTTCGAATTTGACGTTGACAAAATGATTCCGTACCAAGATCCTTCATATAAATTTAATTTTTCAATATACGTAATTTAAAGAAATTATAAAGTTAGGTAATATTAACTATGTATATTTATGAAATGCCCAACCTTAAGAAAATTTGCATGCAGTTGACAATAAGACCATTTTTATACAAAATTATATATTACTTATCAAAAGGCAAATATTTTATAGGTTTTCTAAATTTCTTGTTGATATCTTAAAATTAAAAACTTAAACCAATATATATTTACGAATCAGTTTTCATAAAATTGAAAAAATTATGTACATAATCAAATTTTACAAACTTACATATTATATGCAAACACATTTAAATGCTACTTATATATGAAATCATTCAATATTCACTACATTTATAGATTACTTTAAATGTTGCCACAGATTTTTGTTGTAATATATAAGTATTTCTTTATTATTGATACTGAAAACTCGGATATCTTTTTGAGTTATCATCATACTCAACTCATCAGATATGTTGACGCTTTGATCATCGCTTTAGACATTTGAATCATTTATTCAGTATTAGAATTGAAGGCTGTTGCATTACATTCGCCAAGCAATTTTTCTCAAAAGGAAGATAGGACTATTTGTGGGAAAATAAGGTATTTTGAAAGCAGCGAACCACGTCAATTTCAAATGAGGGTGTAATTTTTTTTTTTGCAATATGTTATATTTCTTTGAAATTGGTGGTTTGCCACATACATGTAACTACTTCCTTCCAAAAAAAATATATTGGTATTTTTTTCCCTAAAGAAGCGATGCAATGTTTAAAACAACATATTTAAATGATGAAAAATACGTACTTGCATTTTTATTCATATATTGAAATATTTTATTTCATAGTGATTGATACACAATTATATTATTTATAATTGACAAAGCGTTAGCGAGGTCCCTGTTTTAACTCAACCTTTAAGCATTTCATCTGTAAATTTCTTTGTTGGTTTAGTACGCATTTAAGACCAAACGCGTTGTTCGATTTTCTTCAAATTTCGCATAAATGTTGATTGAAGTAATTGAAATAGAATTATATGTTTTTTGTTTGGTAGCGAGATCTACTGTTCCCAGAACTACTAGTAATACAAAATAGTCACACTATTTCATTTTTCATACGTCTCTCTGAATTTTAAAAATTAATAGTTCTATTTTTAAAACAAAACTTATACGAAAAAGAGCATGTTTAATACATGTACAAACTCCTTAAATTAACTATGACAGTAGCACACATGTTGCTTTCAGATATTCTAAAGACATATTTTATATTTGAGCATATTATATTTGAGTCTAAATACAAATAATAAATTTAAAATGTCAACATTGCTGCTTATGTCTTCTTATGAATGTGTATTTATAAAGATTTTACGTGAGTGTATTAAGTCAATGTTTATTTATAAAGATTTTTGGTGAGTTTTTTCATCTTACTTGGCGCACACTCCTACGAAGACATCCGGAAAGACGACCAGCATCAGCAACAGGTAAGTGGACAGCATAAAGAAAAGAAGACCTAGTTTCAGAAGATAGTGTACCTTCAAAAACGACACGCAGGCCACCATTGTCAAGATCCAACTTAACACAAAATACTGAAAAGATAGTGAGAACTCTTGTCAACTAAAACAGCATGTTAAACATTTGGCTCATTTGTATATTATGGTTATTTAAGTCTTTTAATTGAAGGGGCAAATGGAAGAAGGGGTTAGCTGACAAAACTCACATTCCAAGATAAAGAGCTATTTCACTGACAACTATCTTGAGGAAAAGGGTCGCTTTCCGATGAGCATCCACTATTTGTCGCCAAGGTTAAAATTGACACGACACTTTTTCCTATTCAGCGGTCGTGAGCGTTATTAGTGGTGCAAGGTTAACAAAATTGACACGTTTTCACACATTTGGAATTTAGGGTCGATTAATGAAATCGAACCATTATAAATGAAATATATAATATTTACTGCTCTGTACCTGCCTAAATACCACTATGAGATGAGACCACTTACAGCGCCCCTTAGCGGCAATGTACGGAGTTAATGCGCTGATCCCTAAAAATTTACGACACGCATATAGTCAATTACAAAGACATTAATGCTATGAATTGAACACTTTTCGCACAATTGCGAACAAAAAAATGAACGGGTACACTCTTTTGTAGGATTCTGTTCATAGAATTCATGTATGAAAATTGTTCTTTTGTACTAAATCGATGCTTCTCTACAATTTTATATCTCGTATAATTTTAAGGCAAGCTAATTTCTAACATTGCCATTGGGGGCACCACTGTAAATGGTATCATCGTATAACGCAGGGTTTTTCAACCTATGATACGCGTACCCCTGAGGGGGGGTCACGTGGCGGCCCGGTCGGGGATACGCGAAAATAATATTAGTAATGGCGGGAAAACTCCAAAAATAAAATATTTAAATCACTTAATATGCCCGACAATCCCACTTGGACTTTATTGGTCCCTTTAGCCTGACTGGTAGAGTATCGGCGTAGCATGCAGAAGGTCCTCGGTTCGTGTGTGAGTGACCAAGTGACAGCCAAAAAGTTCAAAGCGCTACATTGGTGACTTCCGGACAGATCAACGCAATCTTCGAACGAACACTTGTGACACCATAATGAATCAACCGCCACAACTTAAACCACTGCCTACGTGATAACACTTCACGACATCAACCACTGCCAACGTGATAACATTTCACGGGCATCTCAATAATTTGTTCCTCCGTCCTGAGAGGGGGATACTGTGGGGGTCACTTCATATACTCCCTCTTGGGCTTGAGTGATATCTTTAGCCTGACAGGTTGAGTATCAGCGTAGCATGCAGAAGGTCCTCGGTTCGGTACCGAGTGACAGTCAAAAAGTGCATTGCGCTACAAGTAAAATAAAAAATAAAAGCCAATAAGTGTCATCCATTTGAGTCTAACAGCTCGATTTATCAGCTAACAATTACGGCCAATTATTGTTTTTTGTTTGCATAGAGGGATGGGTGAGAAGGGTTATGAGAGAAAGTGGTGCACTCATAAATAAACAGTTATATCAAGGGGTACGGGATAGCAAAAAGGTTGAAGACCACTAGTACTAGTCACTTTATTGTACCTAGACATCATTTTCATGACTATAGCTGTCATTCGTTCAAATGTTGGAGGGGGGGGGGGCGAGAAAGGATATAGTGGGTACTCTGTATGATAAATATCCACAGTATAAATTGAAGGAGAAAAGTTTTTGTATTTACCTCAGGGTGATAGCATACTGTCGTATTAGGAATGTTTATTGAAGTTAGATTCGCCATCAGTTGTGGGTCCACATGTCTGTCGCATGAAAACTGAAAGTAAATATTGCCAAAAAAAATATGTAAATATTTTAAGAATGTTTATTTCAATGTGAACTAACAGAAGTATTCTTAAGCTAGCTAAGTTAATTTAAAGTTAAGTAATATGCACTCAGATTTTTCTTCTCTTAACAGAAAATATATATTAAAAATGGAATATTTATTTAAAAATACTACCAACTTCAGACTTTAAAAATGTTCCAAGTGACGCTTTGAGAAAAAAAAAATTAGTTAAAAGTTTAATCAGTATATTCAGATGAGCACATATATCTATAAAATACTTATAAATTAAAAACTATCACATGCTATTTGAAATTGAATGATATTATCAATTTACTTTTTAACAGTTTCGTCCATTTTTTTTTTAAATAAAGACTACTTAAGTTGAAAATTCGCTTTTATATACAAATATAGATTACAATCCATAGCAGTCACAAGTACAAATACATTTAACTACCAACGTTCTTTAATAATTCAAAATTTAATTTCAAATTCTCGGTAAAGTTCAAATTTATTTCGAAGGGGATACATGCAGAAAACGTTTAAAAAACTATTAATTATTGAAAATTCAAACTAAAATTATTAAGAATTGTACGAAAAAAAAATGCTAATTAGGTAATTAATTATGTATATTGTTAACTTAATTAAATAATTATTTTACTATTATATAAGGACTGTAATGGGTCAAAACTACTTGCTCACATGGTACAAAACTCAGAGGGCGAAAGGCATAATAATCGGCTTTTTAGAAACGTCTCACCTTTTCGTATACGATAGTTTTTCATTTATCCTCATATACTGATTCTATGTGGAGCTATAAGGATTTTACAAATGTCGTTTTTTACTATGCGACTCCGTCCGAAAGGTAAAAAGTATTCCCACCTAAAAAAGCACGCCGTAGTATATTTTTTAAATGAATTATGCCAATCCACTAGTTATGATTCTGACTATTAAATTTTTGTTCTGAAGGGAAGCTTCCCACTTTTTTTAAATTACACTATTGGTCTATGTACCACATTGGCGGTGGCTCCGAGAACGATGGCCGCGACGGTTGCGCAGAAGATGGCGTTTCGGAGGGGCCTCCGGTTGTCCAGGGCCGATCCCAACACGCGGGCCCACCCTGCCGAAGGGGCCAGGGCCGTCGACACGCACACGGCCCCCATCGTCGAGCCGAGGAACAGGGTCACGGCGGGGAAGACGGACACCATTACGAGGGACCTGTCAATGAAATTGCAAAAGTTTCAAGTATTTCTGATCTCAATTTGAATGTTTTGTTGCTTGAAAGATTAATGGTTACCAAGATCAAGAAAATGGTTATACCAAGTTTTACTAAATACAAAAGAAATTCGTTTTTTTTGTAATTATAATTTTTAATGTAATACCTGCATTACTTTTAATTTTTATGACTTTTTTTAAACAATATTTTTTTTGTTGCTTATTTGCCTAGTTTTCATAGTTTTTAATAATTTTTCATTCGTATTGAATTTATTTAAAAGTTATTTTCAAAACTTTCAATTGTACAATTAATGAAAAATCACAGTAAAATAATAATTGTAACTTACCTTGTAATAAAATATATATATAAAAAAAAACTTTTTAAAGCACATGCTTTTATCAAATGTACTAAAATGCAAAAAATAACCATTCTATACTTCTTGAAAACTGACTTTTGTAACATTACCTTTTCCTCCACTTGCCCCTTGAATTCTTTTCTCTTCAACTACTTTGAAATATGTTGAATATAATTTTGTTGGAACTGACTAAAAATAAAAGCGTGGGGCGCTTATTATTGATATTATATTTAAGATTTATTAAGAATTATTTAACATTTCAAAATGATAAAAGAAGACATTAAGGTTTTAGATATCATGTGTGAGCGCCCCACGCTTTTATTTTTAGTCAGTTCCAACAAAAGTATATTCAACATATTTCAAAGTAGTTGAAGAGAAAAGAATTCAAGGGGCAAGTGGAGGAAAAGGTAATGTTACAAAAGTCAGTTTTCAAGAAGTATAGAATGGTTATTTTTTGCATTTTAGTACATTTCATAAAAGCATGTGCTTTAAAAAGTTTTTTTTTATATATATATTTTATTTTCTGCTTTTTAGTTATATAAACATGTATATTACCATTCCTTTGTATAATTAAACCTCTTTAAATTATTTCAAGGCTATAGCATATATTTATTCAAACATTAATTCCACTTACTAACATGCTACATAAATTATTTAACAGTTTACCTTTATTTGATCATATCGTTAAATTACAAAAATAGAACGTAGTCATTTTTTTAAACGAGATATTTAATAACAATATTACTATTTTAATACCTTTTTAATTATTTTGATAGATCAGAAAGAGTTACCAAACTTGATAAATGAAGTAATAGAAATATATGCCAATCTTGATGGATGTATCAACCTTGACAAAAAAAGAGTTAAGGCTAGTTGGCTTGATTAGGGTGGTAATTTCTCATTCTCTCCATTTCTATTACTGCTTCAGTGTTACAAGGTTTCTTTCCTGTTAACTTTACGTTGTCTATTTCTTCAATTTGCAAGCCGTCTAACGATCTTACACGACTCAAAGCAACATATGCCTGTCCATCAGCAAAGAGTGCAGGTCCTAGATTAACTACCGCATAGTCTACAGTACTACCCTGCATTTTGTGCACTGTTGAGGCCCAGCTCAAAATCAACGGTAACATTCTCCTTTCAGCCGTACCATAGGAGTATTTGGCAGGGAACTGAATGGATATCGGTTCAATTTTATGTATTCCGTCTCTACCGAAATTCACATGACGCCCAAGGCTTGCCGCGCATCTTTTAAGCGCGCGGAACGCGTAAGCACTTAAAAGTGCCATCGAAATGTCCCAAACAACTGTCCGAAGGATCGCCTGTAAGCACCATGATCGACTTCCCAGATCAACGTAATGTCCGCCATTTTGCGTCAACTGTCCATGGTTCAAAAATACGAGGCATTCGTTCCCGATATTGATTTCCTTCGAGATAGGCACCGAACCGTTGCCAATAGCCCACTGTGCAGCTCTAGTGAGACGTTAATTAAAAAAAACCAAACCGCCATTTTGATTTGGCGCCAAGAAAAAAACGTCATTTTTACCTTGGCGCCAATTTTTGGACTTGGCGACAACGGGGCACCGTACACTAGGAATTTACTATAATTTTTTTAAACATATTAAAAACTTATTGTCGTTTTCTCAACGAATAAAATGATTTCATCTATATATATCATAAAAATTAAACTAATGCAATAAACATCGCTACATGCAAATTAAATGAATAGGTAACTCACTTGTTTGTTGTTACACAAATTAATTTGTTTCCTATAAATCCTTCTACTTTTAACTCCTCCGAAGTTATAACCTATCAGAGTTTAGTAATGTGCTTTACAAAACCAAAATTGTTTAATAGCGGACAGTTCTGTCAATAATAAAATTGAAGAAGAAACTATTACCATAAACATCTATCATTTGGTTTAAAAATATTCAAAATGGCGACGGAAAGCTTTTCTGTTGAAGCAAAACCAGATCATTGCGCATAATTTTTCGCGCCTTCATCTGACGTCATTTTTGTAGATGATGGGTTCGAGTCTGGCTTTCGCCAGATTTGTCGATTTTAAAGAAAATTCATTATTAATTAGAATTAATTAGTAATTAACAATTTTATGGCTAATTATTGTATTGTCACCGGGATTACGTATGTATGCCAAGTTTCAAATTTTTATGACAATTAGAAGTGGGTTTAAATTGAGTTACAAGATTTGAGGACACATCACACCAGACAGTGTGAGTTAAATAAAAGCATGTAAAAAATTAGAACTAATAGTTGTGGTATTATTTAATATTATAAAAATAGAAAGCATTAAAAAGAAAATTAAATTCTTTAGAAAATGCATCTCAAAGTCTCTTTTTAAGATGAATTTAAAAAAAAAAATCTATAAAGTATATTTTGCAAATCTTGTTATACAATATTATTGATCAAGATTTAACGACTGATTTAGATTTTTCACTCATGTTTTTAAATGATAATTCATAAGTACTAGCTGTATACAGATTTTTCACAGTGATAATATTTAATTACAAATAAACTCATTTACTTTCATTATTAATATAGGTATTATGCATTTAAGCTTTTTTCATAAAAGTTAGGCGTGAAAATTTTGTTTTCCATACTCACTTGGGTGTCAAAATAAACTGTGTTAAAGCCACAAATATCCAAACAACTAGAGCACACGATGTGTTGGATCGAAAAACTCTGTCTCGGATCTGGTGGAACTAAAATTGGAAGTAATAAATAAAATGTCAACATAATTTATATAAATTTTACAAATATTCTTATAAAATAGCAGGGTTGATAGTTGTTTTGAACCTTAAAAAAAATTAAATGACTTTAAAAAAAATATGATTTATTAAGAACACATCGCATCGAAATTGGACAAAAGTTAAATACACAGCGATGAAAAACGCTTTTGTATACTTTGGGATTTGACCGTTTTGACTGCTGTGTTAAAGCTGCAAAAATTAAAGCAAAATTATACATGTTAGAAACCCGATAAGCTAACAGACCGAGAGAAAAGGCTTACGACGAGAAATTTCAGGAAGTAGAAGGTGTATTTTTGAGTCAAGAGCCAATTACTTTTGTAAAGAAATTTGGTTATGTGTACACAATTATATCTTTAAACCTCTTTTTCTTAGTTTCTTATTTTTATGTCGAACCGTATAATTACAAAAAAAGATTTCTTCCAATTTACTTGAAATTGATTACACATGTTTAACTATCAGATGCACTAAACCTAAAAAAAGATTTTTCTACAGATAATTTTGTTATAAAAATATTTTTATATTATTAAAAGTTTTTTCTACAAAATTTATATTTTTGATTTTTAAAAACGTACTTTCCATTAAATATATAATTTTTCTTTTGGTTTGGATTATAGAAGCATTATATAGCTTCTCGGTTTTAAAATAAATTTGTTTTTAGTGTGTTTAGTTAATAAGTAATCTTGTGGACGGTGAACTCAATCATGTATTTTTTTTAGCTATGACTTGCATATCAAAATATTTAAAAAATCAATCAAACAATGGATTTCATTTATAAGAATATTTTAATACAGCCAACATTCAATAGTTTAAGTTCAAAAAATTTCATTTAGAAATAAATACGCAAAACCTATTTTTTTTATTGAAGTTCGAAATAGTTGCAAAATACCTGCCAATTTCACCTTCGAAAATTACTATCTCCCCTTAAAAATAAAGGCATTTTACTAAGACTAAAAATGTTGTAATTTTAATCAGTCATGTAGATAGTTTAGAAAACATATTAGTATTTGGCATGAATCGGTAATTTTTTTATACATTTGAAATATATATTTTATTTCATATTACAGATGGAAAATTTCAAGACACGTTACATCAATAACGTGTTAGAACTAATTACTGAATGTTGCAAATTACTTTACATCTCTGTACTGTTATTCTTTATTCAAATAAAAAGCTCAACCGATGTTAAATTTATTTGTAAATAAAACTATTACAAAGAGATATCGAGTAAATTTTAAGAGATAGAGCTATAAAAATGTTATTTAATTTATCAACATGCACGTGGATCCAATTATTTCTTTTATATAAATCCACCAGCAAATACATATACAGTGTGGTTATTAAATAAGTTTCCATTTTAAGAGGTATCCATTGCTAAAACTAATAAACGGATCCGCACAAATTTCATATTAAAGATATTGAAGGCATGGAAAGAAGATTTCCTTATAAAGAAAAAATTAGTTCCAAAAATCATCGTTAGGGGGAATTTCGACGCATGCGCTGTCCGATTCGAAATATTGCCATAGACACACAAATTAATTTTGTGATTAAACTGAAAGGAAATAACCTTTTATTCATCAGAATTGAGGTCTTCAGAACCACATAAACTATTTTTAATGTGTTGACTCTTCTTGTGCTGAGAAATTACATTCGGTGTGGTTCCCGATTCTGACAAATAAAGATTTATTTTCTTTGAGATTAAACGCTAAATTAATTCGTGTGTCAATCGCAACTTTTTTTGTATATATTATACATGTTTTCTGCTCAGATAGCACCAAAATTCCTCCTATCGAAGATTTTTTAAACTTTTTTATTTTTTTTACGGAAATCAGTAGGCCATTGAAATCCGTATGGAAATCCCATGCCATCAATATACTTAATACGAAATTTGGCGTAATTACGTCATTAGTATTAGCTACAGATGCCTCTAAATGGGGAAATTATTTTACTGTCACCCTGTATAATTCTACTAGGTTTTATTTACTAGGTTAAATTTATATATATACCAAAAAGGACCCTCTCCCCTATAAAAAAAATATTAGCAAAAACTTCGTCGGGCAAAAGTGAAAAGGAATAAAACTTGAAATATTGCATTTGAAGTGACAGACGTGCAATGTTGCGCTGAAAAGTGTGACATTGAAAAGAGAAGAATGAAAGCATTGAAGTGTTATATTTAGTAAAATAGCGTTTCTAAATTCTTTGTACGTGATTCGTGTGAAACTGTTGCGCAAATATCTAAAAATTAAAAGTTTAAAATGCATTACTTCAAATTGTATTCTTTTAGACACAGAGTCAACGCTCACCAAATACTTTTTTAGGGAGTTCAAAAACTAAATAGATTTTCAGTAACACTTTCTGTGCTGTCTTTTTCACGGAATGCCATCTTGTCATCTTTTATTAAACGTAAATGGAGGATGTGGAATCCAACTTGACCTGCTGTCTGATCAATTTATTGAAGTAGCGAAATATAAAAATGCCATCCGTAGGGAACGCAACAATCATTGCAACATGACTTCTCATTTTTGGTTAGATCATACTAGTCCTCTGACGCAGTGGTTCCCAAAGTGGGTTCCGTGGAACCCTGGGGTTCCTCGAAAAAATTTAGGGGTTCCGCGTGACAAATTTTATTTGATTTAAAAAAATAAGAATGGTGTTTAATATATTCACATTTTTGATGAATATCCAAATTCAGCAAAACAGGCTATTCGAATTATATTGCCGTTTGCACTGGGTTTTCAAAATATGTTGCGACAAAAACCAAACATCGTAACATACTTGATGCTGCACCAGATATGCGAGTTCAGTTATCAAACCTAACGCCCAATTTTAAGAGAATCATGTAATCAAAAAAGCAGGTGCATTCTTCACATTAAAGATTTTCCATTTATTTTAGTTTATGTTTTGTATTTTTATTAATTATTTCTATGATGGATTTTTTTTTAGTTTTGCTTAATTCAATAAAATCTGAAATACCAAAATAATACTTGTTTTATTTAATATCAAGTATTAAATTTTGAAAAGTGGTTGATTAAAAAATATTCAGGGTTCCGCGATCATTGGCAACAAATTTTGGGGTTACACGACCAAAATAGTTTGGAAACCACTGCTCTGACGGAAATGAATGACTTAAGTCGTCCAACCATTTACATATTTTTTAGCAATACGCATACATTTTAAATTCAATAAAATATTCTATGTTGAAATATTTTTAAATCTAAAGCATTGGGGAGTTTCTTGGAAGCTATATATATTAAATAAACAAACAAATAAATATATATTATTACATAAATTTGAACTCTAAATTAAATTATTTATCAGGGAAAGCATTACAATTTTTCCCTTTTTCCAATCGCTCAGAGGGCTAGAGTGCAGTTGTTACATTGAAAGTAATTATATTTTTTTAAGGCAATAAGTGTCTAATATATTTAATTCAAGCTTATAATATCAACTCGAGTAAAGTAGAAGGGGAATGTTTTGGTGTTGTATACATAGCTGTAAGGCTTCGGTGACAAAAAATTAATATATAGATTACTCTTATAATTAATTGACTCAATACAATGAACCTTACTATATAGATATTTCTAAATTTTTATATTTGTATAAAAATATTTAAATTTATAATTTATTATCAATTTTAAATTGGATTACTGTAATTAAATGGACGATTGTTGGTGTTTAAATAGCTGTAGAGCTTCAGTGATATAAAATTAACATTATTTGTATAAAAATATTTAAATTTATAATTTATTTGCAATTTTAAATGGAATGAATTGAATGTTGGTGTTTGAATAATGCAGCATTATAATATATTTGAAACTTTTTTAAGAGCTGTATCCTTACCAACAACTTCTTAACAAGTCAGTGAGTTAATAATACTTTGATTGAAATTTTATAAACTTTATTTTAGTTAATTTTCACTTTTAATCAAAATGTTTGAGTTATTGAATATTTCCAAACTTATCATCTAATGTTTATGGTTTTAAGTTAAATATAACAAGTTCAATTTTAGCAATTGCATAACTACCTGCTGTTTGTTACAAGTATCTAAAATACTGCATTTCTGTTTGATATAAAGCTTGTCAGGAGAATATTACGTGGGGACCAATAACTTATAATGTTTAGTATTGTGTTCTAGAATGTTTATTTTGAAGGCAAAGATTATATATATATATATATATATATATATATATATATATATATATATATATATATATATATATATATATATATATATATATATATATATATATATATATATATATATATATATATATATATATATATATATATATATATATATATATATATATATATATATATATATATATATATATATATATATATATAAACAGAGAGAGACTAATTTCATATAAAAGACCGTCCGTATTATAGCACTTATCTGAAAGAAATACGTTTGTTTTTCTAAAACACTCGATGACACATCGAAGCCTCGACTTATAACTAGTAAAAATAAAATAAGTTAAAAATAAAGAAAATGTATATTTCATTAAAATTTTACATTTCCATGATAAGTAAAATACATAAAAATGTGCAAGGTATGTGCTTATTATGTATAAAAGAGTGTATATGTATAAAATAGTAATCATGTTATTTAGTCTTTTGTAAATAAAACAAAAATATTCAACTACAAGTTATGCATTTGTTACTGATAGTAGTGCGATTTCTCAACTTTTCATGTAAAAAAAATAGTCATATAAATAAAAATACATTCTTCACAGATAAACTCAATGCATCCTCCTAAATTAACCGAAGAAACCTAACTTTAACAGTGTTGGTATATATATACCTTGTAGCAAAGTTTACGATGTACGACGCCCACTTGATTTCATTCCAGAAAAGGTAGATTACTAACATTTAATAAATTACCCAACTTTTAATTACGCCATTTGTTTATGGTTAGAGATACTTAAGGAATCCCCATGAAAGAGCATTTCAAGGAGACTTTTCGAGTTGATTAAATGACTCAAAAATAAAATAAAAGCAAACTAAGTACCTCATTTCCCTAACAGATTCTTACAGAGCAATTCCCAATTGTGCCGAATAAAGACGTAAGTCAGTTACTTTATTTTTACTGGCAATCGCTACCATTTATTTAAAATTTCGATGTGTTAGATAAGTTACGCAGCTAAACATATCCGAGAAAATCTTTAATAAAACTGCTGATTTTAAAAACAACTTCCTTTACTTTTGGGCTTTTTAGCGTTATATCTTGAAAGAAAATTACAGACTTATCTTGGGAAATCAACACTTCTCATATGGGATCGTTAGTATGCTGTAAAAAATCTTCAATATTTTTTTGTGATAGTTTTTGGTGACGTGAGATTTTATATTTTTTTCCTATTATTTTATCAGATCAAAAGTGTATATCAGTTAAAAAATTATCGGTATGTTGAATTCAATTTAGCTTTCATTACCAATGAAACGAGTAATTTATTAACTTCTGATTAATTTTAATTAAAATTTGTTTTGAGGTCAACAATTTTATGTTTAGTTTACAAATAAAGACCGAATTACAAATTAAAGACCAATGTTTTGATAAAATGCATATTTCGGAAATTAGCATGCATTCCCTTCTGTGGCAATATTGCATAACCAAATTAAACTTTGAAATCTGTAGAATGGGATTGAAATGATTAACCGTTATTGCAATGATAAACAATCAATCCTAAAGCTACAGCATTTTTATTTTATATTTGCAACTTTTGTAATTTTTTAACACTTGAAGCATTTTTGACTTTTGAAGTATTTTTTACTTTTTTAAAGTATTTAAAACACATTGTTTTAAGTATTTAAAACACATTGTTTTAAGTATTTAAAACACATTGTTTTAAGTATTTAAAACACATTGTTTTAAGTATTTAAAACTTTTTTAAGTATTTTTAACTTTTGAAGTAATTTTAACTTTTGAAGTAATTTTAACTTTTGAAGTAATTTTAACTTTTGAAGTAATTTTAACGTTAAGTATTTTTAATATTTGAAGTAATTTTAACGTTTGAAGTATTTTTAATTTTTGAAGTATTTTTAACTTTTGATGAATTTTTAACTATTGTAGCATTAACTTTTATGCTTTAAATGATTATAACATCGTTAATTTTTATGCTAACATTTTTTTGATGGTATTAGTTCAAAAACATTCCTACACTTCCCAAAGTGTACAAATTTTCATATATAAAATGCAATTATAACTTTTTTTTTCTTCAAATAAATTATTTTTTATTATCATAAAATATATTCTTACCTCTGATTCACGCCAATTTATTTATTCTTTATTTATTCCAAATTTGTGAACAACTAGTGTTTTTGTATTGCATCGTATGATATAAATGCAATAAAATATAAAACAAACAGACGTTATTTTTAAAATATTTCATTTGCGCACTGAAGTGTTTTATTTTACAATCGAAATCAATCCTATATCTACAGCATTAAACGAAAGCTAACATAATTTTTTTCAATGCCTGAAATCTGACTTAAACCACTCTTTCTTTTCCCTCTCTTCCGAAAAAGATTAATATTCTCATTATTGTAAGGATCTCCCCGTTAATTACTTGAGCGCAGGAACCTTATCGATCTAACAGGTGCTTCTCACTTCGGGAAAAACCAGACCAAACCGGTAATTGAATCAGTTCCATACTTCGGGTGACCTCCCACCCACTGCACATCCAATCTCCTGCGAGAAGATTGGAACTGGGAATTGCTAAGAAAATTGTTCTCTTTAGCACCCCGTGCTCCTTGAGGGGGGGGGGGGGGGGGGGTTGAAATAGATTTTTTTTATTTGAATCTAAAGTTGGAAATGATTGTTTCGGGTCTCCAATTTTGCAATGGTAGTGATGACTAATTCACAATAGATCCTAACAAGATATTTATTTACTTTTACAAATTTAAAAATAGGAAAATGGCGTTAAGAACGAAAAATGTAACAATTTATTATGCTGTTGTTATTTAGATGAAATTTGAGAGAATTGAAAAAATTAAAATACATTTCTTACATTTATTATAATTGAAAGCGTCATGGTATTAACTTACAAAAATGACGTTTTCGTACTGCATTTTTTTATTTACTAAAATAAACTTATAAGTTATTTAATTTAATAATTTAGTAATAACTAGTACTTTTATGGATGTTATTGGTTTATTTTACTCTAAAAGGTATTTATATTTTTATTGTATACACATTGTATATATTTCATAAAAAAATTCAGAAGGGGAATATCGTGTCTATAAAAACAATATTCCTTTTATACTATTTCTAAAATAAGAAGAAAAAGTTAAACATTTATTTTCATGTATCGTTTAGCAAGCTACTTTGTAAATTTATATCCTAACAAAAGTTCGTCTTCATTTTATATAATGGTTTATATTTCAAGATAAATAGGGTAAGGTGGGGTATAAAAACTGTATTTTTTTGTTCAAAGTCTAATTTCTCACTGGAAAAAAATTGTTTTATTAAAATGTTAACTTTTATTATTGTAAACACAGCCCATTATTATTTATTTAATTCTGAGGTTGATAAATATTTTTAATAATTATTTCTCTTTTTTTTCTCTCCATTTTGAAAAATCGTCTTTTTTATTAATTATTAACTTCGAAAAAGAACACTTGCTATTATAATGTGGAGTTTATTTTGATTTTGGAATTTTTGCGGTATTTACATTATTTTAAATTTGTTCGTCAGACGATTTTTTAATTAATTTAAAATTTTCTGTTTATTTTTGTCGGTTCCCGCAAATGGAGTGCATTTTGATATCAAAATGTGTTCTCGTTGGCAGTTTTTTTTAAACATATAAGCAAAGTAAAATATATTGCAATTAATTCCTATCATTTATAGGCTTTGAAATTAATAGTTTTATAGAATATTACACTTTTTCCGAACATTATTATATTTTTCAGAATTTCTTATACTTTAGCATTAAGAATTCGATTACCCATTTTTTCCATTTAGTCATCAATGAAAAAATAATTAAATAAAGTAGAATTTCTAATTTTTCATTGTAATGCATGAAGAAGGTTTTTATTTTATATAAAACACAAGGGTATTGGTAAATAATTATTTTTTTATAGTCTATATATCGAAATTTATTCATCAAACTACCTATGATAAAACAAAACACGTTTTTTAAACTCAAACAAATCGACCTGTTGGCCTTGAATTAAATTTCCCATATTTTTTTTCTAAAATAAATGTACTTCATAAGTAAATTGTTTATATAAGAACGACATCAAAACATAAGTTTGACGCAATGTGTAATTTAATATTTAATTCAAAATACTTATTTTATAACACTATTAACTTCCCACACTTTACTTAATTTAAAATAAAGTTTATAAAAATAAATAAAAGGAATTGTGGTGTTTTCGGTAATAATGCTTGGAGTAATAATTATGCAGATTTTAGCATACTGAACCTGATGACATTTTAAAAAGAAGCATGAAGAGTTTTAACTGAAATGTTTATAACTAATATTACTATCTTATAATCAATTTATAAATATTTTAATAGCTTTTCGTGAACATGTTTTATTCATAGTATTTCATTAGCGAATCTTATGTCATTTTTTTTCAATTGGTCTTTTTGAATGTTATTTTTTTAACTTTTAAAAGAAAATTTTATAGTTACACAAACATAATTCAGTAGAAAACTAAAAAATATTATAAAAACTAATCCCAAAGAGGTTTTCAAATCCTCATCATCCTAATAATTTCACCATATGGTATATTTCTTTAAAATTGTGAAAATAAATATATACAATTATTTTAAAAGTGTTCGCCATAGTGTATCTTTCGAACATTACGTTCTGCTCAGATGGATACGCTTCCATTCAAATCGCTAAGTTACATTTCGGGAACTGCATTGGAACAAATCTGGTTAAACAAAGCAAAGACCATGAAGTTATAAATTAATAATTTGTATTGGAAATGGTTAGGTTACAGCGCGTCCTTAGCAACGAAAATATAGATTATTTTAAAATAGAATTCTTTTATAATTTTCTTTTTAATTTTTTTTATAATAATTTTTGGTTGATTGCTAGGTTGGTGTAATTAGTGTCGAACCACAGCTGCAAAACGGGATATTGACAAATTTTCGACGGTTTGGGATCTTTGCCGAAGGAAAGGTCCGGGATTTCTGCCTAGTAGTTTTGAGATATGGTCAAATGACGACGAGATCAAACTTTCTCACGACGACCAACGAGGACATTTGCACCTCGACCTTATTTAACGTACACAATCCCTCTCTACCTAACAAGCGTTCGTCGGATGTCGTGGATAAAACTTGCATCTTTCGATTATGAACTAGCTACTCTTCCCAATACAATGATAGAACCACAACCCTCCGATCATAAGCTCGGTACTCCTCCAACTATGCTATCATGAGCCTCATTTTTTTAAGTGCGTTTCTAAAGTTTAAAAAAAAAAAACGATTGCAAGTTAGCAAAGGAAAAAAATATATAAACATTGAAAAATAAAATCTTTTTTTTCCCTCATGCATATTTTTTCCTCTTTAAATTGAGCAAAACAGATCACTTAAAAAGTGTCCTCAGAGTTTCCCCTAGAGGATTGAAAAGAAAAGGATTTCTGTGAAATAAAGGGATTAACTTCACAATAGACATGCACTCAGGGTTTTTTTTGGGGGGAAAGGAGGGATTTAAAAGTTTACATAACCTTAAAAAAGCTCTTTGGATATTTTGAAAGAACTTTCTGAAAACGAAAATATTTGTTGAAATGTTGTTATTTTACATGAAGCACATTAAAAAACAAACATTTAAAACGTGTGTATTTCTCTGTCGTGTGTATTATATAAGTGTAAATAAAATTGTATTATTTGGAATTTAATACTTTTGAAGAATTTATTTTTACTAAATGTAGTTTTCCTCTGTTAAGTGAGCTACACATTCGGCATTCTTAAAATCGCAAAGAAATATTTAAGACATTAAAATAAATTAATTCAATAGAAAATTCAATTTTTCTTGTTTATACACTTTAAATAAAGCGTCAATAAAAATACGGTTCCTTTGATTCTCTGAGTGAAAAAATTAACCCAATATGTTTGCACAGAGTTTAAGACTCTATTTTGCTTTAAAATATTGTTTTTCAAAACAATATAATTCTTGCGTTAAAAAATATTATATAACTACATTAACAAGTCACAGCAAGACAATTTTATTTGTACAGTTTTCTAAATGAACTCCTTAAACTTCACAGTAACACATTAAAAAAAATATTTTGTCTACATTTTTTATTTACGATTTAAATATAATATGTGCGTTTATCAACATGTTCCTTGATAGTAAAACTAATAATCGGTGTTAAGAGTTAGTGGAAGAACGAGATAACAAAGGAATGACGTTTTTTCCAGAATACACTGAGATGGGTCATTTTGAGTGACAAAAATCCATTTCCAAGGACAAACAACTTCTGCCGCCAAGCAAACAATTGGCACGATACTTTTTTCTATTTATTTTCCGTGAGCGTGAATAGGGGTTGTATGTTAAGAAAATAGGCAAGTTTTCGCGCATTTGGCAATTAGGTATGCTCACTGTTAAAATGCATGCTCAATTTTGAAGAAACATACGCCTTTTATATGCTCCGTTTGAATATAACCTAAAATTGAGAAAATTAATTTCGCCGTCTTTCACAAAATTTATATCGTCAAAAATGAGGACTATTTCAAATTAATTTCGACGAGCCAATTCGAACCGCCGATCTCTCGGTCCGAAGTCCAACGCTATATCGAAATTCCAGAACGGCTCGTTTGAATTGTGTTAACATACGTATTAGGATCTAAAACAACCGGAAGGGAATGTGAGTAAATTAGTTTCATTAAGAATTTGAAGGTTCTTGTTTCGTCCAAAATCAAGTGATTCAATGACTAAACGATTATCAAATTTGATGAAAGTAGCCTTAACGATTACAATATTCTTAAAAATGAGAGTGTTGTTTCAGAGAGTGCTTAATGGAAGTAAATCGTTATAATTTAAACATACACATTCTCTTTGAAATTGCTGAAATGAAGCCAAACAATTTTGAGGCAAGATCCATAGGTACTTAACGCCTTCATCTACATCAAATTTGCTTTCAAAAATATAAGTTAGCCCCTTCTTCCATTTGCCCCTTCTTCGATTTGCCCATTCTTCCATTTGCCCCTTCTTCGATTTGCCCCTTCTTCGATTTGCCCATTCTTCCATTTGCCCCTTCTTCGATTTGCCCCTTCTTGGATTTGCCCCTTCTTCCATTTGCTCCTTCTTCGATTTGCCACTTCTTCGATTTGCCCTTTCTTCGATGTCCCCCTTCTTCCATTTGCCCCTTCTTCGATTTGCCCCTTCTTCGATTTGCCCCTTATTCGATTTGCACATTCTTCCATTTGCCCCTTCTTCGATTTGCACTGACTGACCTTCGTTTCGGTGTCGGGAGATTTGAAGGTGAGGCTGAACCACGAGAGGTGGTCCTTGCGCATCTTCTTGTTGGACTCGATCTCGATGGAGTGCTCCATCAGGTCCTCGACTTCCTCGCTGACGGTGGGGGTGATGGGGCGGTGCGTGGACGACTTGCGCCGCTTGTTGCTGCAGTCGTCGTTGGGAGAGAGCGGCGCCGATTCCTCGTCCATGGAATCGCGCATGTAGTTCAACTACAAAACATATCAATCAATTATAAGCATTTGATGCGCTAAGGACACATTTTGAGAATTTGAGATTAAGAGATCATTCAAATCCTCGGGTTCTAACATAAGTGGTACTTCATTCTGGTATATGTTCATTCAAATAAAAGAACTGATCAATCAATTCTGGTTAGATGTGTGAAAAACAATTATTTTAATTTGGCAGAAACACCTGATTAGTGTAGTTTTCTATTCCTTATGAACACAATTAAATTTTTAAATGGCTGTGAACTGAGTTGTTTTTCACCACATGTGTTTGTTAAGGCATCGACATATGAGCCGACTAGTTTCAAAACCTGATAGATCCACTTTCATAAATTTTACAGGAGGAGACAGAAAAGAATGCCAGCCACGTACTTTTAGATCTAAACCCATGATTTTGAATGCAGTTTTAAAATGGATTCAGACACGTTTGGTTATTACAGTTTTGAGAAGTGGTGTAGTGCATTGAAAATGTGTGATACATGTTAAAAAACAACAACAACAAAAAGCGATATTGTGAAAAGTGGGGATCTATCTGGTTTTGAAACTAAACAACTTATAATTTGATGAAATCCGATTTTGTGGGCTCAAACGTACGAAAAAAAAGTCATATTTTGCTTCAAAAGCCTATGATAAACATCATTTATCAGTAGTGTGTATGAGTGTTTGGTGAATGTTTATACAGCATTCTAGAACTTTTCTCTAATTATCTACAACTTAATCTTAATTGCGCCAACTTAAAAAGTTAAATCATTTATTACAATTCTAAATATCCCATACCAACCTTTTATAAAGAATACATACCCATTCTTTATTCGATGAAAGGAGAAATCTACAGTTTTGGAATAACTTACGGAAGCTTGTAGAGGGTCGGAATAACTGTTCTTTTATTATGTTTTTATCTTTTTTCTTAAATTAAAATATGATATGAAAAAATATTATCGATAAATAATACAAGAGTTTCTTAACACTGAAATTTGATATTTTTAGCCATTCTGGACTGTTTTATTAAAAATATATAGGATAAGGATTGTCTTTTGGTAAACCAGACAATTCCTATTGCTTTTGAAATAATAAAAGTGTGCCGATTAATATAAAATATGCAATAGATTCGCAACATTGCTGTGTGCTGTGTGAACAAACATAGACTTTTTGCATGGAACATGATAATCTACGTGTTGTAGAAATCTACTTTTGTTAAATTCAAACAAATTATTACTCAAACAAATGATTAAATTTACAAAAGGCTTTATATCAAACTAAATCTTACAAAATACAGCAAATTATCAATACGATATTTTATTTAATTCAGAAATCATAAGGTTTATAACAAAATGTAAAGACTGGATTTACTATAATGAAATTTACAGCTTAAACATTTGTATGAAACCCAGTTAAAATAAAATTGAACTTTATTCCGAACTACATAAGATTGGTTCTTTTATTCGAATGATAACTTTGCAATATTCAATAACAATATATTAATTCATTAGTTTATTTATTAATTAAACTCAAATATTATAAACTTGTTAAAATATTTGATTTTTTGTTTTCAATATTTTCAAAGAAGTGTATCTACAAATCTTGATATTAAACGACAAAAAATAATATTCGCCTTAGTATCCTTTTGAAATTGGTCAATATAAAATAAAAACTCTCATAGACCTGTCTGGCCTATGTATAATAAATTATTAAGAATTTACTGCAAAATGTAAATCAAGGACTTGTCGTTCTGCCGATCCGAATTCCTAATGTGGCTGTTTACCAACGGAATTTTAATGCTGGATTAGATTTGAATGTAATTTGGCATAAATTTATGAAGATAATTCCTCAATTTAATTTTATAAATGTTACCAAAGCGCATATGTTAAAGGAGTGAGAAATCCGAAGACAAAGATAACCTAAGCCTATTCTGAATCAAAGAGCCAGTGTTGCCTAGCAACGGCATGTATATTGTGTAAAGTGTTCTCATCGGCTTAGAATCTCTTGTGCCTAATATATAACACTCTAATATATTATCCAATACATTACACTATAAATAGTTGAAAATGATAATGAATTTGGGCATGCATATTTTAATATTGATTAAGCTTAGGTATTTAGATAAAACGAATTCCGAATGATTTTTCTTTTAAAATATCAAATCAGTTTTTTTTTTAATTTTAAATCCCAAATTGCAATTGTTAGTAGTTTAGTTGATCAATAAACGAACTTGAAAAATAATTATAAACATCAAATCAATACTCGATGGTTCAGAAGATTTTAAACCATTCCCTATAAATGTAAGACCAGTTTTTATCGACTCTGCAGAGTTCTTTTTAAAAACACAAGGCATGCCTTAATTTATAGAAAGAACATTTTAAAATAAATGTACTACAATATTAATTATCCGCTAAAATATCTGACTATCGATACATAATATGTTATTAAATAACACCGAAGCACAATTGTTGTCGCTTTAAAACTGACTTTTTCCCTGAAGGTTCCAACTCTTTCCATACGGTATCTGCAAAGACGGCTTCAAAAATAAGTGTTCAGACTCCCCCCCCCCCCCCCCTCTGGGAACCCCCCCCCCCCCCCAGTAATGGATGGGGAACGAATCGAGTTTTTTTCCACTGGGTTGATGGTCAACTCGTTCGGAACGTTCCCTCATCGCTTTACAAAGATATGTCATTATTAACCCTTGTTAGGATGACTGAAAAAAGGCATTCCCTCTGTCAACCTGCATATGAGTAGCCCAAATGCAAAAGCAGCTATATATAAAAAAAATTAATGAAATTTGAGTATAAATAGGTTCTCTATAACTTTGGCATTTACATTTAAAAACATAATAAAAGAACAAATACCGTTTTAAAAAAAATCAAAAACGTTGTCCGCAGCAGCAAAAGTAGATATCCTCGCCTCAGAGCAACAGTAGGATATGAGCAAAAACAGAGTTGCCTATAAAATTGATTTTAAAATTTGCCGTTTTTTCAATGCTGAACATCTAATATGCTATATTCAGGGATTTCAAAGAAGACATAAAAATGTCCGAGGTGTTTGACAAAATAAAGTCACGTTTAGTAATATTAGCAAAACCGAAAACTTATTTTCGTTTTTTTTTTAGATGTCTTACTGTTGCTCTGAGGCCGAGGCGACGATATATTGAGTGAATTTGAACATGAGTGTTAGTGATAGTTTGATTTATGATTGGCTGGAATGTGGATATAGCGGGTTTTGCTTCTTGATCAAAAACAAGATGGAGACGCATAACTTTGAAACAAAATAATCGACTATTTGGCGATTTTGTATGGATTGTTGTAATACATTTAATTAATTTTCGAAACAGAATAATATTTTTAGAATTTAGATTAAATTCTAAAATGTTTTTAACTGACCTTTTACACAATATAGATTTTAATTACTTCTTTATGAATCTTTAAAAAAGATAAACAATAGTTTTGTGCTATTTCTGTGTTTTGTTTAAAGAACATAAATACAGAATATTGTGTTTAGGGCAGACAATAATCTAAAAAATATTAAAACTCGTCTTTTTTATCTTTCCCTGAAATTTACCCGAGTAAAATTTTTAAAAATAAAATTTTATATTAAGAAACAATTTAAATATATCTGTATACATGAACTAATATAAAAATCAGGGTCTGTGCCTATTTTTTGTTAGAATTTTATAATTCCATATTTAATAAACGTACTTGCTTCGGGTTTTTTATTGGTCACTAAACCATTAAAATAATATTAATTGTTTTAATATTTCAAAAACAAACATCGAACGTTTAAACTATTCTACTATGTAACAAACTAATGTTATAAAAAATATGTTAATAGTTTCATTTTATTTGATTGTGGTTTCACTACAGGTATAACAAACTATATGTAACTGGATTTCCATGAAATGCGTATTTTTAACAATTTATAATAAGCGGCTTAATTGTACTTCCAAACTTAATTAAACATCTAAAATTTAATTAGAAAAATACTATCCATTTAAAGAAGTAAAAAAATGAAATGGGCTATAAAAAATGCTTTTCTGAAGAGCTCTGGAGTTTGGCGATGTTTCTTTACTTTGGCGATTTCGAAATCTGAAATGTGGCAGCACCGAGTCAAATGCAATTAAAATAATCACCGGGCAGTTGCTGAGTGATTGTTTAGTCACTCAATTGATTATCGACGAGCGATAGTTGCAGTTTTTTTGTTTAAAGATTTTTGTTTTGTTTTGTTTTGTTGGTAGAGAGGATTACTGTTCCCCGAACTACTATTGAAAAAACTGAGTAAAGTTAACCTAACGTTAGCGAGGTCCTGTTTTATTTTAACTAGACCGTTCGGCGTTTCGTCTGTTTGTCCGTCTGTCTGTAAATTTGCTTGTTACGCAGATGTACGTTGTTAGATTTTCTTCGAATTCGGCATGAACGTTCATTGAAGTCATTAAAAATGATGCCTGTTTTTTTTATTATTATTTGTATTTATACCTGTTCAAGATGGCGGGCGATTTATGATTTGATTTTGTTTCAATATGGTGACCGTTTCAGTGCTTCCGTTTCATGTAAAGTTAAGTTTTTTTTTGGTTACAAGGTCTACTGCTCTCAAAACTACTAGTCCTAAAGAAAGCGTTAAGCAAGTAGAAATATTAAATTGCCATATTTTATAGGGCAATAGAAAATAATATCTATGTTCTTACATTTTCAAACGGGATTTCAGGATTCCAATCGACATCTTCGTCACTTCGACTGTCCTGTCGGCACATCGCCCTCTTCAATCCCCGGAAAGATTGGCAGAACTGAAAAGAAACATACAGGACTATCATTTGCATAATAATACAGTAGAACTCCTATTATCCGGATCAATTGGGACCCAATCTTATCCGGATAATTGGACAATTTACGGAAAAATGCTATTTCCCTGTAAGGAAACGATTTTTGCTTTGGTATGTATGGTATGTTAATTTGGTATGTATTGTAACTTTTTTTTTATTATTCATCGATAAGAAACTTATAAAATGTAGATTTTTCCGATTTCTTTTTGCCTCAAACCGATCCGGATAATTGGCGATCCTCAAAGTTCCCTGTTCCAACTTATCGACATTTTCATCTTTTTTTTAATATATATTTTAGGTAATGTTAAACAGTTCTATCACAAGCATTGATTTGTTGACCCATATTCCAATGCAGTGTCCGTTCTGAGGTCTAATTTAAATGTAATCTTACTAGTTGGGCAATTTCTAATGTTCCCTAGCTTTCATTTGTTAATAATATTAATTATTTGCAGGCATAAACTTTCCCAACTCGGTGTTTTTAGAAGTTAAAATTCCCAACTTTCAGGGTTCCAGATTATTACGGAAGGAGAGGGGGGGGGGGGGGGGGGGTCCGGACCCCCCCCCCCCCCCGGAGCGAAGGGCCTGTAAGCTAGATGTCTTTCTCCATGTTGCTATAGCCAGATGAAATATAAGGATAAGAAGGATAACGATGTTACAATAATAAAGTATAGCTTTGTTAGTGTACCCTCTGTAGCCGTCATGCTCGTAAGTTGTTTTGTCCAGACTTTTAAAGCTGTTTTCATTGCATGGGTTTGAAGATCTATTTCTGCATATACTTAATTAATATTTTTTTTTAAAAATCATAATTATTTGCTGGACACACCTTTTAAGTTTTATTTTAGAGCCATATATTGAAAATATGTCACAACATGGAAATATATATCAATTTAAAAATTATACCCATTTTTGCAATTGTAAAGTTGTTTTTACTGCATGAAAATTTAAATATTTTGTTATGATTTTTTTTAGTTAATTGTAAAGACATTATTTGAAAGTTGTACCTCAAACCTTTGAATTAAAAAATATTGTAAAAAAAAGTATTTTTATGATTTTAAATATTGGATGCATGACTAGAAAGACTGGAGATCCTTGGACGTATATATATATACGGCCTTGAGCGTCAGGGGGTAGTAAACAGGAAATAATGTTCATGGCACCAAGTGGATTAAAATTATAGGTTGTTCATGGTAATAATACTATTTATAAGTACTTTTAATATAATACTATTTACAAGTACTTTTAATATAATACTATTTATATAAGTACTTTTAATATAATACTATTTATGTAAGTACTTTTAATATAATACTATTTATATAAGTACTTTTAATATAATACTATTTATATAAGTACTTTTAATATAATACTATTTATATAAGTACTTTTATTATAATACTATTTATATAAGTACTTTTAATATAATACTATTTATATAAGTACTTTTTGGGAAAATTTTATTTTTCAGAACAAAATTAAAGTAGCCGACGACAGTTTAAATTAACCTGACATTTAAAAATTACCATAGCAACGTTTAAAAGAAAAATACTCCTATTTATTTTAAAACATACTTCACCAACCAGAAAGAGAGAGTAAACTGACGTACTTTATTAGCTCATCAAATTATACGTCGCTTAATGTTTGTCGTACACATTTAAGCTGGAAATGCCTGACTGCATGATAAACCTAATTAGCTCTTGTTTCATCTAACTCTTGTGGACAACCTTAAAATAAAGCTTCCCGTAATTTGTCGTCGGAGAGAGAATCTTAATACGAGAGAGGGACACAAATTGTAATGAAGTACTTTTTATTTGGATTCTTTCAGGGTTTTTTGCGTATCTCCAGTTCAGTGATTTAAATACACAAACAGAATTAGGGAAATCTCCCATTAAAGTATTTATCCCCAATGCGATCGTAAATGAGTTAAATAAATTCTTCTGGTGGATTGTAGAGTCAGGTATTGTCACTTTGTTTTGAAGATTATTGTAAGAAGAATAGGTTTTAAATAAGTGTTTTTTTTAAATGACTTAATATATCTAAAGGATTTGTTTGTATGGAAATAAATTTTGTGTGTTTCGGCCTTTGGTTGACTTTTTTTTATATCTATTTTAATATAATACTCAATTTATAAAATTTTAATCTAATAAATTAAAATAAATATAATAATTTTTTTATATAAAGACCACTTGCGATACTTTGAGTGTTTATACATTAATGTCGATTGGTGCATTATCGATATTCACAAATTAGTTATAAAAATAATCGTTAAGACTACACGAGTGTTAGAAGCTATATATTATTTTAATTATAAGCCAAATGATATTTTTTAGGAATCTGTCTCTGTATTTTTTAATAATAAGAAATAATTAGTATTTCATGCGACTGTTTGTATAATATACAAAATAAATATTTACCAAATATAAAATAATTGGTGTGAAATTAAAGGAAATGTTAAAAGAATATTTCAAATATATTTAACTTAAATACGGAACATCCACTTTAATGATTTTTTTAGCGAATTGTAACTGAAATATAAACAAATACGCAAACTTATGAGGTTATTAACGAACAAGACAACTAAAAAGTAAAAATAAAAACGAAATTAAAGTAGAAATAAAATTGTTAAAGAAATAAATCGATCTTTTGAAACTAAAAGGAATAAAATAACGTTAAAAAATATTTAAGGTTGAGAGGATGATTTCTATTCTGTATATTGTTAGGTATTTAAGCCAATTTATTTCAACTATATTTGAAAAATATATTATCTAAGGATATGTTCTAATAATAAATAAAATAACCTCTTCAAATCTATAATATTTTTAATAAATGTTTTGTTCTTTTTATTTTAAAGGAATAATTTTATCTAACTTTTGATATATCCTGGTTTGTTGGTAAAAATTTTGGAGTCAAAAATATCAGCTAAATATTGATGATTATGTGATCAATATGGATTAATTAATCGCAATTATGTATTAAGCCTAACTAAATTAAGCTTACCAAGTTCTAAATCGCAAATAAAACGATCGTTGGAAATATCTATATAATAAATCAATATTCATAGTTACAATTTAGTGTTATGCACAATAATAACTAACCAGATGTTACTCTTAGGGTTAACATTTTAACTTTGAGAGTAACACGCTAGGCTTCTGACGATTTGCTTTTAGTTTCTATTCCCCCATTTCCAGTTCGCTTTCCTCGATGTTAAAGCTTAACTCCTCAAAGGGCAAGTCGGGAATACAGCGTCCCTTTGTATGAAACAACGTGCATATACTTAATTTCACGTATGGAAGATGTTTATAAATTACGTGTTAATGTCGGATTTAACAAGGGTTGCGTTCTATAGAATATTTTAAGTTTTTCAGGAGTTGAAGTCAGAAACATTGACCGTAGAAAAAAAGTACTTAAAAATGAGTGTCTAAACCTACTCGTTTTTCTCAGTCTAATTGCATCGTAAGCGGGCGGTATAAAATATTCAAATGTAATGAACCGTACTTTCTCAAAAAGTAACAATGTTATTTATTATTGATAGTCTCAGCTTCTGTTCAAGCGATCTTAATGTAACCTGACAAATTATAAATAGATGTTAAGAAGATGGTTTTACCAATTATTTTATGTAGATTGCTTAAATAGAAACCGAATTATTACAACTCAATTTTCTTACTTAAAATTCTTCTGGCACAACTTTAAAAAAAAAGGTATTATGTTTATAACTTCTTAATATCGTCCTGGTAGTTTAACTCATAAGTCATTGGAATGCGATGCTGAGGATCTGTGATCGATTCCCGGTAAGACTTGGTTACAATTGTCAATATATTTTGAAAGGGATTTATGAAGGTAACCTATGTAGGCAAGCCTCTACTCATTTACTCATTTTTGAGTATATGTCTTTTTCAAAATTGAAATTCGCGTATTCGGAGCCATGATAAGCATCGAATGCAATAAAAATGAGTACATTTTACTTATTTCAAAATACCTTTTCTTAACACTGTTGACAAGAGATGTCAGCGTGTTACATATCCAGTCACAAGAAGAGCCCACCCTACTATTACATATTTTTAATAAATGTTCAACAATCAATAAATTACTGAAATGCCCTCTCACCTTGGATGGAGACACCGAGGGCTGATTTTTTCGTATCAGAAACGTCTCCACACCGTGGGTGCGAAGGTAAGTGTCCCGGGTGTCTCCATTTCCAGGATCCACTGCATAAGCATCTCCCAAATAGTTTAGAGTGGCCTTGGATATGTGGACCTTCCTGAAAAGATCAGCACGTATGGAAGTTAGATGCAACACATAGTCCATACATCTATTTATTTGAAACTACCCAGCAAAAAAAGTCAGCATGAAACCTTCATCAAAATTGTCAAATTGAAAGTTTTATAAATGATATTGAAACAAAAAACTACAGTTTTTTTTGAAGTTTTTAATTTTCCTGCATAAAACCTTTAAAATATCTGCATTTTCCCTTCATGATTAAAAATTGAAGGTTTTTTGCAGGTTTTAATGAAGGTTTTTACAGTTTTTATGAAGGACATTGAAAAAAAAACCTTTAATTTTATAGATCTTAAAAAAAACTGCAGTTTTACTGCATAAAACCTTCAATATTAAAATTTTGATGAAGGTTTTTTGCTGACTTTTTTTGCTGGGTAACTAGTAATATTCAGGACTTTTATTCCTAATCAACCAAATGAAACATATTATAGACACTGATCGGGGTTGTATGAAACTTTCAAAGGCATTTTTTTTCTCTTTTAAGTAGAAACTTAGTTAAAACATATATATTCTCCAAAGTTATATATTATTTTATTTGTGTTGTTAATGTTCGTGTTTAACTAAGTACAATACCTTCCCTATTTTTTTATTTCTTCGCACAGAAATGTTACTTCTTTAATATAGTATCTGAATAAATATATGAGAGCTTAATGGACATTTGCGACCCCAAAAGGGGTGTGGGTCCCAAGAGGCATAGTGAGATTACTCAAAAAATAAATTCATTTGGACGTATTTTTTTTCATTTTTTTTTATTTACTATTTGTATCTTCGGGGTCGCGGGTCGCTCGGACTCATGGGCGGCCTGATGTCTGCCGGCGTCCTCTCGGTTGGGCTGGGTTGCCTTCGCGGCGGCCGAATCATCGAAGTTTTTCGCTGTACACCCTAGGACTAGCCAGCACACCATCTGAATAACCTGGATTTACTATTTGTATAGACTAACAATAGTGTTATGTACTGCGAGAGCCGGAGACGGGCGACGTTGGGGATTGGCATCTTTTCTCCCACTCGTTGGCGCGCTTGGCGCTCTTTCTCCTGAAAACACTTTGGCAAACCCTCATTCGGAAGACTGCGCTCCTATGATTAGGACGTTTTAGCATGGGTCTAGGATGACCAAACTCACCGTCTCTCCGTTTCCCGGTTCAGAATGACCGGTTGCTTGAATAATCTCTCTTGAATAACCTCTCTATAATAAAATCGTTTGTTACAGAAAAACCATACAGTCCATTATTATTTAGAACCAGCGCTGGTACTCTAGCAGTAGTACTTAACAAATAGTAAGGGCTTTGATGCAATGATTTTATTTAACAAGAAAGAAAAGTTATATACGTGCCCTAATATGTTTTGTACTGGGATTTGGTGGCTGAATATCATCCTAAATATGGTCACAGTTTGAAGATCAAAAGAAATGCTATTAACACGTTCACTGCCGACGTCTAATAAAAGGACTCAAGCCGACTATTGCATTTTACGTGTTATTTTGGAGAACATATCACGCTCATAGAGTAATGATACAAATAGAGGAATAAAAATGCTGATTTCCGTGAGTGCATCATTGAAGCCACTTGATTTGTGGAAATGCCAATTCATTCATGCGCCAATATTACTTGGCAGGCCTTGGCGACTTTCAGAAATAAGCGATATCGAAATATTGTAATATGGTTCTGTGTTTAATTTTGTATTTAAATATCGTTTTCTTAACGAGTGGCACAATTTAAAGGAGTTTAACAGATATATTAAATATATTTTTCTTACTTTGTACTTTTGAAATAATTGCGTTACGTTTTTATGTAAAAAACTTACCATACGCGAAGTTCTTTCAATTGTTATTTTGTATAGTTCAATAAGAAAATATGAACAATAAAACCGGAGAAATATAAAGAGTTTCATTTTTTCGAGTATTGAACACAAAGAAAATTATATTTTCGTATCGTTAATGAAAAGGAAATATTTAGCGCAAATTGTTTGCAGCGCTAAAACCACGTGATGTTGGTTTTCTTTTTCAATGTTGACACCGCGGCCTTATGAGAGTCTGGCATTGAAGGCGCTCTCTATTTAATATAACAACTCTCTGATCACGCTCCTTTGCGTGTCCGGCAGCGATATGTTAAGAATAGTTTTGTTTTAACCATCTTTAGATTGATTTTTTGTTTGTGTCTTCTGAGACCCACCATGCAATGACAGGTTAACAAGTTATTTTATATAAAAAAAAATCGATTTTCACTTAGATAATATTTTTATAAAATAAAAAAAGCATAATAATTCCATATCTATTGTATATAATCTCTACATAAAAATGAAGTTATAATACTTGACTATTTCAGCTTCTCACCCAGCTATTCCTCCAGATTCCATGTGGTTGGCAAGAGTGACGTCGTTGGACCACACGTCGAACTGCCATTTGTAGAGTCCCAGGACCCCGCAAAGGACGCTCCCGGAGTGGACTCCGATCCGCATGTTGAGGTCCACTTTGGTCTTCTCTCGCACCAATCTGCCGAAACCGAAAGGACGCACTCTTAAGCACTTAAAGCCATAATCCATGGGACAAGCCACTTAATGCGTTACATTTGTTAATGGACAGTACTTTGAATCTCCATTAGCTTGCATTCAGAGAATAGTGTTCATTAAATTGACAATGTTGGGTAGTTAAACTGTGTGTGTTGGATCGTTGTTGCTTATAAACTATTTATTGAGTTTTCATACACATTAAATATATACCTTGTATAAAGTTCACATTCGAATAAATTTTGTTATTTTTATTTGAATATATTTAAACGTTTCTACACAAACGTTTCTACAAAAATGCTGTCTATACATAAAATTGCAATGATTGCTAGGAATAATGTAAGTATAATTTAAGAATATTTTGGGACAGCGAAGAAGAAAGAAATATCAAGTGAAAATATTTAAATTAAAAGGCAACTTCATTGTGCCACATAATTTTTTTTTTATAAAACCCAAGTTTTCAAAAAAATGTTTTAATTGAATACAAATATTCAGAAATTATTTTATAAAACTGATCAGAGACTCTTAAAAATAATTAAAGACTTAACAAACTTTGTACCATTTGGTCTTGTACCATTGATCATTCGTGCGTAATTTTTTTTTTTAAACATGAATTTTTAAAAATATTTACGAAATAAGAATATATATTATTAATACTTATAAATGAAAAAAGATAAAAATGGAATTAAATAATGTGTGTTAAATAGGAAAAGCAATATTAAATAGGTATTCTCTAACGTTTTAAAAGTGATCCAAGGTACAACAGTCTGTCTCCATTATATTTCATAGAATAGAATTGGACATACAACCATGTGTTCATAGGAAGGAGGTAGAAGTGAGATTATCCTTACTTAATAACATGAATCATGTGCAATCCCATCTCAACACAGCAGTGTGCATGATCGGCCCTGGGTTCTGGGAGACCACTCACGCAGTAATAGCAGTCGCCTAAAAGCTTGATCCGGAGACAGTGCTGTTCCTGAAAAGGTAACGCCACGCATTGTACAAGATAATTACAAAAAGAATATCCCTAATTTGAAATTATATATCTCCACAACCATAAAAATTAGGGCGCTATTCTACATATTATTGTGAATGAAGAAATATTTTGAAGTATTATTTGCTTTCTTTATCAAACGTTTTATTGGAACTTTTGCTGTTGCAAAGGCACGATTTTTCATAAAATTGACAAAACCAATGCACGATAATCTGTCTATCGGTAGGATGAATGCGGTATTTGCGAATCATCTCATGTTGAACATTTGAACAATCTTAATTGTAATTGTTACTTCGTTGTATTTGTTCCACCATAATGCACTAAATTGGACGAGTGCGATTTGCGCCTGGCTGAACAAACAGTCACTGATTGAATGATGTTCTATCGGGAGGTTTGTACGGAACACCTAAGCCGACTGCTCGAATATTTGCCTGTAAGCACCGTAATCGAATGCTCGAAGGAGGCACCACCTGCTATCCTGAGTAGTCGGAGGTCATAGGCAGGAGACCACAATTACCAGGTACCATAAATCTATGTTAGGAGTGTGTGGCATTAGTGCACGGTACGTTCGTATGCTTAAAACAGTTGACGAGATGCCGTATATGACGCAATACTTACAGGGATAAAAAAATTCCTTTGGACCATTTTTCCTAATCGCACCAAGGGATACTGTAAACTAAGAATTAAACATAAATCCATGCAAAACAGAGAATCTCTTCCTCTACAAGTGCATTGTGCAATATATTACCCCCCCCCCTCCCCTATAGATAGGGTTAAGTTTACCTCGCCCTAGTTTACCTGCATTCTGTCACTTCACATTTGTAATACATTGTATTTTGTTATTTGTTGTGCTAAACCATGCTACTATGTAAAAGACTAATTCGTAGTTATGCCTGTTTTCATGGGTAAGCGCGCTTGCTTAGAGTGCTTTCTCATTTTAATGATACGTCTTACAAACTGGGAAAGTATTACACTATATTATTATTAAATTTTTAAAATAATGTGAAATATGTAATAATTTTTTTAAGAAACATCAATTAAGAAATTGTTTAAAACGGAATCTTAATTAATTCATAACACCCCTTCATTAAGTGAATACATTTAGAATATGTCATATCTTTTAATCCTATCTTTTGTTATTAAGGTTTATAAACACATGTTTAAGCTACTTTACACATCCACAATATTTAAAGTAGGTTACTGCCAATTTAATAGCCACTGTGAACTTTTATAGTAATTGATCTCTTTTGTAGAACTGTTAAAACACATTTCTTTTGAAAATTTACTTCCATCCAGTTTATTCAGACATGCCACTAACCATATGTAAACACGTCTTTACTATTTAAATACCCTATTTTCCCCAAGTGACACCGATCTCTACCGGGTCAATAGAATTTTATTCCGGTAAGTGGTTAAAATCTCAAAGCCTCCCCGAAAAACATACATTTTTAATTCGCTTCCATTATCTCTTTGTTTGATTCTCTCTAAAATTAGCTTGTATTGTTTGATGTGCTTTGTGGAATGAAGACCCATTCAAGTGGTACGGTTATTTATTTTATATCTAACAATCACAGGTCTGTATCTCGAGCTTTCAGGAAAAGAGCTTTGGGATTTAAATATTTAAATCCTACTTTGTACGATTACTGAGGTGTGTTTGGTACATATAAAATGTATGATGTTTTCCTCGGATTTACGTTACAAGTTAACAAGTTTACATTACTTTATACATTGTTGTAGCCAATTATTTTAAACATTTGTATGATAAAATATATACAGGGTGCACATAAATCATTGTCGGGTCGGTGTTTATTTTTCAATATAAAACATGACGGAAAAAATGGTTTTAAAAATGGATACACTTTTCTCTCTATATATAAATTATTTTCTGCATAAATTTAATTCGAAAGTAATACGGTAAGGAAATCTCGACAAAATTTTATTTACAAACTGCATATTAAAAAATATATATATAAGGAATATGTGTATTCAAATGCAATTAATAAATTTCCTTAGATTACTATATTCAATGTAACTTTTTCCTAGTTGGCATGCGCTTGCTCAGCCGTATGCAAAACTTACAAAATTAGCTGTAAGTTTTGCATATGGCTATTCGTCTAAAGCGCCTAGAGAAGTGGAGACTCTTGTGAAAAAGCACATAATTAGCGGGCCATCAATACATATGAGTGGGTGAAAAGCCAAAGGGTACAAGTGACAATTTTATAATATTGTGAAAATGCAATTTAAAGTTAAAAACGAAACAGCTGATAGTTGATTCGTACGACGCTAGATTTCAGCACACATTTACTTGTATCCCTTTGCCACTACCATTTCATATGTATTAACTATTCTCAACCGCACTTATCTATATATTTTTTAAAAGTCACATATACTCCCTTGGATTCTCACCCCCTATTTCAGAGAAACGAACGCAAATCAACATCAATGCCTCGTCCGGTATTCGAACCCAGACACACGATATGAGAATGAGATGTTCGATTCACTATGTAACGTGGGTGGCATTTGTTGCAATAAAAAGTTACATTCTTTGATTACCTAAGTGACATAAAAGAGAAAAATAAAGCAATGCTTACGTGTGCGAGTCTGTCAAAGCGAGCAAATAAATCATTGAGGACTTGGACTAATTCTTGTGCAGAACATGTGGAAGCAAGCGCAGTGAATCCTTGTATATCCGCAAAAAGAATGCTGTAGAAATACATATATTATTTGACACGAATATACTTTAAAAATGAGATCGTTATAAGATTTTTCAAGTTACATGAAATGTATGTGTAATTTTAAACGTATTGGTACTTTATTATTTTAATATTACAACAGAACTTTTCAAATGATACGACAATTGTCCAATTATGACTGTTCGTCAGAAAGATTATTCAACCATCATCATCATTTCGTACCGTGCCCAACGACGGATAATGCCTTTAGTCTAGATTTCCAGTGCTTCCTATCACCTGAAGCATTTCTTGATTCTTGTCAGCTCGCCCATCCAGCCTCGTTTCTCTCGCCTTCCACCATTCTGTGCTATGTTTGTGTCGGGGGGGACCTTGTCGGCGAGCTCTTTCCGACGCCCAACTCAGCTCAACGTTTAAGATTTCATTTGTGTTCATTCCTAGAATATGGCGAGTAAAGCGCCCTTTTCAAATTATTCAATCCCCTGCGTTAAATATTCTAAAAATTATTTAAACATGAGAATTAAATTGCACTGTTATTATATTCTTAAAAAAAATCTTCTTTGTTAAATTTGTATGATTATTTATAAAAGCGAATAGTAAATAATTATACAAAATTCTAAGACAAAGCTATTTGTTATACAAGAAAAGGAAGAGTCACATTTTAAATGATAAATTGCCCGCACGCCAGACTTTTTAAGAATCGACAGAACAATTTACGAAAAAGTGAGTACATGAGTACGTGGTCTTTATCAAGAAAGTATAAAACAAGTGAAAATTGGCTGCGAAATGCAGTACTTACATTTTCTAACTTTATGAATTTGAAACTTTTCTGAAGATGTATTTTTATTATACGATCAATCTCCCTTCGCCGCTTTCCGAGAAAGAATTTACCCTCAAACAACCCGGAAACTTAAGACTAAATAAATGAAAAATCGAAATTCTCTTTTTCCACTCACTCTTACGCCACTTGATTGAAAAGCTTATTTAAGAAGACGCCATCTTGAGGAAAGTTCTTGTCTTCTGTTTAAAAACAAGAACTTTATTATAGAAGGGAGGGATGACGATTTTAAAAGATTATTATGAAATACAAATGCAAATTTCATAATTCGATTTCGATTTATGTATTTCGGATTTCTAAATGAGTATGCAAGTTTATTTATATTCTCAAGCGTGCAAGTTTAGTATCATATGTGACAATTTCTACAAAGTTTTTCATGTCTTTTTGTTGTGAACAATTCTTTAAAATCGGTTTGAGTATAATGACCCTTGGTAGAAATTTCTGGAACATAAAAAGTGTTGATATTTCAAAGTCCCATATATAACGGGGATTCACCTTATAGGGATAAATCACCTACCATCGTGTAGATGAAGCTAGGACATGTCGAACAAGTAGGCCATAATTCTCTTCCCTCGATGATCTTTGTACCGCGTTGAGAGAAAATAATCAAATTTCGGGCATATGATAGTTTGTTTAACCATTGTAACTTCAGTTCTAATGGACGGGTTGTGGCGAATGGATTCACGACGAGTTCTACAATTCAATTTAACTAGTTAACGGTGACAAACAATTGATGTGGAGTGGAAAGTGACGATTTGTAGACGATAAAGTGGAGACTATGTCCGTAACAATGCTTTCCCGAATAAAAAAAGAAAGAAAGAAAAACAGTCAAACAAACTTTCCTTCTATTTATTTTATCAAATATCCTGTAGAAAGATAGGGATTTCTATAAAAAGGGACTTAAGTAAAAATAACTATTTTTAATTATTAATAATCAAATGATTTTTTTTAAAAACTGTATTTTTATTTTTGTTGTATGCAATCTTTTTGCTAAAAAAACTGTGTTCTTAGAAAACTAAGCTTCTTAGCTTAGCATTTCTTATTTAAAATTTTGATAAATCTAGAATGTTCCCTGTAGAACGGAATTTATTTTTAACAGTAGACGCAGACTCGTTTATTTGTTAACTCGAATACAATGGTAGTTATACGATCTAGAATCCTATTGTTTTAATAACATATTAAAATAAATGCAATTTTAAAATTATTTTATTGTACTGAAAAATATCATCTATAAAATCAAGTGACATCATTCGTTAACTTAACAAGGGGCTGTTTATTTGTTACGTTATGCACCTTTAAGGGGAAAGGATCTACCACGCGTGACTGTGACTTGCGGATGGGGGTCTGAGTGGTTGCGTGACGTAGTAAACCTTTATAAAAATGCAGATTTTGTCACAAACTTTGACGTAAGATTCTTCTTATAGAAATAACTATTTTCCTGTATGATATTTGATAAAATAAACAGAATAGGTTTTAAGGACTGCTTTTTTTTTGCAAAATTGACGTGACATATGGGAAAGGGTGGGGGATGTAGGGCTAACGTGATAGTGCGTGACAGAGATGTAAAAAAGAATGAAAAATTCGGTGACGTAATAAATGAACGATCCGAAAGAGTCGTTCTTCATGCTTTAAGCCTTCATAATCTTTTTGTATCAGCATTCCACTTGAATTGCATAACAATACAAAACTTCATTAAAAAAAGTTTATGTAAAATTATTTGCGTAATTACAGTAATAACACTACTAAACATCAAGATGATTAAATTTAAGCGATGTCTTAAATATTTAATTTTAATTTTATTTTATATAAAGCTCAATTAGAATTGGTTCGAGTATTATTGTTAAACTTCTAAATTGATATACTTCTCTTTTTAATTTAGTGTTTTAAATGTCATTTTAATATCAATGTTTATTATTAAGAGCTTAAGTTTTCTAACACCTTTGTCACCTTCAGTGGAGAAAATTAATTCTCTTATCTCTCCGATTGCTTCCACGTTTATAAATTTATTTTTAAAAACAAAACAAAAGTTAATCAAATGCTTATAAATACATTTTACCACCTTTATAATTGAACTTATACCCCTTGTCATACACATAATATTTAATTACGCTATGTGTTTTTTTAATCGAGTTTAATCATTAAGTTTAATCCTTTTTTTATTTTTAAGTTGCATTATAAAATAGCTCATACTTATCCAAATATTGAGTTTTCAGAAATAAATGTTTAATTATATTTAAAATGTTTTTATATATTGTGATAAAACGCTATATTCACCGAAAAAATAATAGTGTGTATTTTAAATTATCAATAAATAATTGTTTTTGCATAAGGTAATTAAATGAAACTTTAACAATAACGATAATTATATATGTTGAAACACTCATTCATTGTAATCAGTTATTTGATATTTAATTTTTGAATACAGTCAAAAATTTTGTCTCTAATAAACCTGGATTTTATTGCTTTGAATTTTATTATACTTTTAAATTTCCAAAAGCCATTAACTATTTTTAAACTACTCGCAGTTTTCTCTGACTTTTATATTCACTTGACTCTAAGAGGTAGGGAAGGAGAACTACAACACGTAGACATAGAAACACAAATTCTTTTGAACAGTTTTTAAATATTTAAATATATATCGAACATTGAAGTTAAAAGTTGGAATTTTCTGTCAATGCTATGAATGCTATGAATGCTATTTTCGAAATAAATCTGGTGACGTATTATGAATTGTTATTCGAAAATATACAGTTTAGTGGAAAAATTAGACTCAGTGTACATCAAAACAATATATAAGCATGGAATACCAGACTTTGGTGTGATACATAAAAACCACACTTTAATTTTTAACCCTCCGCCGATCAAGCGATTTTTTAAAATTATTTTTAAATATTTTAAAGAGATTGTCTTTAAACTATACCTAAAATCAATAGATTTGAAAAAAATTGTAAATCGAGTATTTTATGAATTTAAAAGTAGGATGTATAACTAAGAAAACTGGAGATCACAAGACATAATAATCGAAAATCGAATGAAGATCGGAAAATCGAACGAAGGTTTAAAAATCGAACGAAGATCGGTAAATAGAGCAAAGATCAGCAAATCGAACGAAGTAGGTAAATCTAATGAATATATGTAAATCGAACGAAGATAATAGTCAATAAGATAATTTTTGCTATTTAATGAAGAAACCATTAAAATATCAATTAAAAGTTGTTGACAATCTCTAAACTTATCTAAATCTTACCATACCAAAATAATGAACTCCAAAATAAGTTCAGTAAACACTTTATATACGTAAGAGCTGTTCAATTATTATTTATTTACATTTTCTTAATGTGTGATATTGTCAAATTTGCAGAAGTAATAATAAGAATGGATGGCGTGTAATCCTCATAAAATTGAAGATTTCATTAATCAGTCCTCATTAATTCGAATGAATTGACTAATTTATCGATTTAAGATGTTAAATTTAAGGCATTGTAATTAAGATTTAATGTGGATATGTTAATAAGACTGGAATTGATTTCTATAATCAAATTCTTTTCGCCTAATCTGAACTATTTACTATTGTTTTAGATTAATTTCAAGTACAATACAATGAGAGTATCTTATTTTTTAATTGGTTTCAATATTAATTTAATCATTAAGAAAATATTTCTAACATACCCTTTATACCACCAAAACCATTATTTTTTTGACGTTTTAAACAAACTATTCTATTTAGTTTTGCTATATTTTTCAATGTTTTGATAAGTATAGATATAATTTAAAAAAAATATTCTTATTATCACGTAAAAGTTTAAAAAATCTCATATGCAATAAATATATGTTTTTAGTAATAAAGATTGAAATACCTAATGAAATTTAAATTCAGTTTAAAGAATTTAAATTCAAACTGGCTGTCGGGTGCACAATTAGAGGTTGAAAAGTACTTATGTTATGTTTCAGACATTTCTATGCACAGGAAGCAAGAGTTTTGTGTGCCACCGACAGATGGACACACTATTTCCTTATATTATGATATATAATTAAAATTCATATTTCTATAGTTAAGAAATCGGATTTTATGGCGCCAGTATTGCATAAATATATAAAGTATATGTTGGTCAATATTAGTGAGAAAACAGTAACGGTTAAACCTTAAACTCAAACCAAATTCATTATTTTATAGGAAAGTAAAAGGTTATGTGAAGGGTATTAACAAATGTAACGTTGGAGGTAACACAAAAGTTATTAAAGAAGATAATTTTAAATATGGTAATAGATTTTTGTGAGATAAATATTTTTTTTTGTCAATAATCAGTAATGACTTTGTATATAACGAATGAATTGAAAGTACTTCGATTTCTTGTCTTTAAAATTATATATTCTGTTTAGAAATATAGAAATATAAGTTTCACTTAAAAACTTCTAATTGACTATAGTAACAAGAAAATTATTAATTAACAACAAAAAAAAATTAATGTAGAGTATTTATTTTGGGATATCCCTAAAAAACAATTTAATTGTCATTAAAAAAAATCATAATAAAACAATGAGTTCAATTTTCTTGTTTTTTCATGTATTCAATTTTCATTTATTTTTTAATTTAATTGGTTTTTACCCAGATTTTTTTGTATTTTTATGCACGTTAACTTTCCTACTTCCTTAATTTTATTCTAACAACGTTACATTTTTAATGTTGTAAATATTCTATTACCGGAATTATAATGTGAATTTATTTCCTCATCGAAATAATTTTTATTAAATTAATAATGTATTTATAAATAGGTTAACACATATTCGAATTGTGCATGTTTGTGGAGGAGTAGAATTACCAGTTTTAAATGAATGCACGTATACATGATATAGTTTTACGAGGTAAAGAGCAATATAGTAAAATTAGTTGCCATAGTTAAACCATGAGATTGTTTGTCTCCTAATATCTACCCGTGTAATGTGCTAAAGTGCTTTATAATTAATGCGTCACAGACTAAATGAACGTGGCCCACATAACAATTGTTAACAGCATTGTAATAGGGGAACTGGATATTGCTAATGATCAAAGTTAGACCTATCCGTAACATTTGAAGCTGCTTTAAATGTACAACACTTACTGTAATGGAGGGGATATTATAAGTTAATTAACTTGAAGTGAGATAATAAAAACTGCTCTCCTTAGAATTAAAAAGTCATAAGAATAGAGGTTTTCAGAATCTAAATTTTTTCTGGAAAAACTTAGGGTTTTCAAACAAAATCTATACCATTGTACCTCTATAGTATCGCCCTGTATCATTAAAATATTATGATAAATAAACGAAGTAAATAATTTTGTTATCTTAGTCAAAGTTTATGAAAACGTACTCATTGTAAGAAAGAAGTACTTACAAATGAGTACCGGAACATACTCGTTTTTTTCTTTGAGAACAATTGCATCGTAAATGAGTTATGGCGTACTCAAACTTAAGTAACCGTATTTTCTCAAAAATGAGCAGTGTGATTTAATATTGCTAATATCAGCTTCTGTTCCAGCCATCTTAACAAAGCGACCTTACAAACTTGAAATAGTTCAGAAGGTGGATTTCCACATTATTTGGTGTCGATTTGCTTAATTGGAAATTGAGTACAACTCAGTTATCTTACTTCCCATTATTATGGCACACCTTTTTAATATTTCTTCTGTTTATAACTTCTTCAAGTCACCTTAGTAGTTTAATGGATAAGTCTCTGGACTATGGTGCCGAAGGATCTGGGTTCGATGACCGGTATATCTTGGTTGTAATTGCCGATATTTATTGAAAGTGATTTATAAAGGCAGACTATTTAGGCTAGTATCTGCTATTTTTATTAATTATTTACTCATTTTTGAGTACATGTCTTTTTTAAAATTGAAACTTAAGTAATGAACTTATGATGGAGCCATGATAAAAACCGAACGTACTAAAAAATGAGTAAATTTTACATATTTTTGAGTATCTATTTTTAACAAATGATAAATCAACATATTTTATTCACTAATAAATATAAATTATGTGGTGTTTCTTACCTCACATGATCGTAGCAATGGATGTAGATGCGGTGGAACTGCTGAGCAGAGAGGATCTTTCTGTTGTTGTGGAATTCGTCGTCCTCGTCAGAAGCCATGTCTCGGATCATTTCTAGGACGACGAACCGCGGCAGGACGCTCAGAAGAAGTCGCTCCTAGAATATGGCATGTTAAATTAACTCGGAAAATGTATTATTGAGACTATTTTACAATAGGATCTTAACATAATTTAAACGTATTAAATATAAATTTTAGAAAAAATATCATCATGTCTTAATTTCTATAAAAGCACTCATGTCCAAATAATTATATTGTGTTATTCCTTTGTAGGTGTCTTTATTTCACAGTTTCACATGTATTAATCTCTGGAAAACAGTTTTTAATTATCAAAAATTTCACCACATATATTAACACTTTTTTTTTATTTTTTAATCCGACCACATTTGGAATGTTGCTATTTATGCGCTCAATTTTTTTTTATCAAATCAATATATTAAGAAAACTATTTATGGTTAAAAATATATTATCATATATACTTATCTAATGCTTTTGAAATAATAATAAGATATGTTTCAATCTTGTAAGCTTATGATTTTTTATCTTTAAAACGTGAAGTAATAACCAATGAATAATAAACCAATCAAAACCATTCCTCTCGTTAAGTGAGAATTGTGGGTTGATCTTTGTTAAAGTTGTGTTTAATCAACATTACATTTCTTAAAACCGCTGTAGTAAAACAATTACGAAAATTCTTTAGTATCTATGAACAAAAAAACATTTTTGGGTGATATTAATAATGAGTCTTTGTTATTTAAAGTAACATGTAAAATTTCTTTAAAATGCAAACTATTTCATTTTTGTAGAAAGTACTGACACCAGTAAGATGTATGGATTTGGTTCGTTAAATGTCAAGATAAAAAAAACTAAAATATCTGGTACACTTGAATTGCATTTTCTATCAGAAAACTAATTATATACGAGGGAGGAGAAGTTTCTCTTCGTTACTGTGTCTGTAAAACATTAATTGACTTGTTCAGAAAGATGGGCTATCTAAAAAAAAATGTGAATGTTGCCAAAACGTCTTCGATTAAATGAAGAACTAATTAGAAAGTAATTAACGTTCTTCGAAGATGGTAGAAATTGATTTCCTTTCATTTCTGAAATCAGCAAGAACATTTTTTCTTACCCGTTTTGACTTATTTTGCTTTCAAGTCGCATTTAAAATGTGTAATCCAATTTAAGGATCTTGTCCAAAATGCAAAAAAAAATTGTTTTAGGGATTTGATGTGCAAATATGTTTAATAAAATTGTAAATTGAGTGTCATATATATGTGGTATATTTGAGAAAGTCCACATTTTTTAAATGAAATTCTTTAAACCTGTCTCTTTTTTTAAATTAGTGGTTCTCAAATTTTTTCTCTCACGACCCCTTGATAAAAATTTGTATTTATCTGTATCATTCTCACCCATCCCTCTACTTAAAAAGTTTTTTTTGTGTGGCAGTAATGTTGTCAGTAAACAGTAATGTTAACAGTTTGTTTGTTTGTAGTAATATTAGATTAGCTGGCAAGTTAATCAAACTACTTAAATTGAGAGCATTAGAGGCTTTTATTTTAGATGTCAGATATTAATATTTTATATATTTTTATTTTAGGTGCTTTCAGCCATTACTAATATTATTTTCACGTACCCCCAACCGGACCGCCACATACCCAAAGGTGTGCATGTACCACAGGTTTAGAACTGCTATTTTAAATTATGAGACATGCGTTAGAAAATATTATAAGGGATAATGTCTACCTTTGCAAATCTTTGGCACGCCTTTAACTAAGTAAAAAAAATTATAAAGTATATTACCTACATTTGATTATTTAATCATATAAATATGTTTTTCAATTACACTCATGTAATTTTTCATGAACTTTTCATATGATAGTGATGGTAAAATATAAATTTAAAATTGTTAGTAATAATATATAAAATGAATAATCAATTAGTTTTACGAGTTTTAGTTTAACTTACATATTGTAGAGACATCCCTATCCCAGTTTTACTAAAACCAAAATATAAGGCGAACGTCTCGTACTTCATTTGAAGATTAGAATAATGTTTTTACCTGTTTGTCATTTTCTTTGGCCGTCTTGTGCCTCGTCTCAATGGCTCTTCGTGTTTCTAAAAACGCATTTCTTTGTGCTCGATCTGTTATGTATTTAGTATACATGCTAACTAGGTTGATGCACGTGTATAGCAATCCATTGGTAAGCAGCTATGGAGAAACGAGTTATAAAAACTTTATAATTTTGTTTTGTCTTAATAATAATAATAGTAATAAAAACAATAAATAGCTGATAATAAAACATAATTTTACAGTTTTCATGTTTTAAATTTAAGTATAAGATAATTGGGTGTATATTGAGAAATATTGCGATATAAAAAATCTGGACACTTATTTTATAGTCAAATATACATGAATTCCAAAAAATACAGAGAAATCAGTCTTCTTTGCTAAGTACTAAATGATAATTAATGGTGTTTAAAAAAGTTTACATTTAAAATTACACGATTTCTCAATATCTAAGAAAGTGTGAATAAAGCCCAGTTAATTACTGACTATTAATCCAAAGTTAGAGTACTTACTATCAGCATTCAATTCGATAAAATACTACTATTATCATTTAAACTTATCTAATATATGTTAAAACAGAGCTGTTTTTTTCTGTGGAAGAAAATTAATAAAAAAATAAGAGAGAGCGTAATTTTTTTTTCTCTTAAGCAACGAAAAATATTAGTTATTAAAAACACTTCTTTCCCTAATATTACCTTATTTCTCACCATTAAAAATTGATTATTCTTATTTTGATAAAGTAACAGTATTTAATTCTATAAATTATACTATTATCATATAAACTTAAATATAAGTAGAAAAAGAACTGCTTTTTTCCGTGAAAGAAAATTAATAAAAAACAAGAGATGGCGTATTTTTTTTCTTTTAAACAACAAGAATATTGGTTTTTCTTAACACATCTAACCCTAATCTTACCTTATTTCTCACCATTACAAATTAATTATTCTTATTTTGATAAAATAAGATGCTTTATACATTATTACCTAAAGCTTAAAAATGTCAGATAATGTACGTAAGTCTGGTTATTTATTTTCATACTGCAACATAATTCTAATTAATACGATAACTTTAAAATATTCATTCCCTGTCGCAACAACAGAATTTATGTTCCCTTAATAATGTCACTAAAACAACCTAACTAAGTTCTATACTTTAGTAATTACACTAATTATTATATATTCCTTATTGGTTGTAAAAAGAAATATAATAAACCAGGCACGTAAAAATGGAAAAGATTATCTTTACTGGGAATATTGAAATGGAAGATTTTAATTACTAGCTCCTATTACAAATTTAAGAAACACAAAGGAACGTAATTTATATTTTAATTAACGTGGAAAAGAGATAATTGGCCATGAATTGAAATGATCACTAATTATGATATGATCATTGATTCTTAAATTTATTAAGTGCAGTGTATTAAAATCAATAAGAAAAGGAGGGGAATAAAGCCTTATTCAGTAAATGAGACGGATAATTTATCGGAATATTTTAAGGGGTGTGTTTTTAAACAAAATTGTTTTATTTATTATTTTCATATTGGTTATTTATTTGTTATTGATTGACAAACTTACATTTTTGTTAAATTTTTAGGTAAATAACTTTTAAAAATTTAAACATTTTGAAAAGTGTTTTCATAAGAGCACTCGTAAAATCATCTAGTATTTTATCAGGAAAGTTTTATTTAATGTAAAACAATAATTATTTTTGCTGCTTGTTTTCATCTAAAACAATGAGTTTGTTTGTAAATTTGAATAGCTTTCTGTTATATAATAAAGCAAATATACACATTTATTTATATAAAATATTTATGCTGATTTTACTTAATGCACTTAGATCGTACGTAAATTTAGTATTTCGTAAATACTTTTCGTCAAGTTTCAAATTTTTCATGAAATTAATATCAAGAATTAAAATTACATTGAAAGTTTCAACTCATTTACAATTAGCATAGTATTAAAACTTGAAGTAATTTACGGTTATAACATTCTGACGGTTAACTTCACTATGGATCTCCAGTTTTCCCAACTACTCACATTATTTTAAATTTATAAAACACTATATGTTGAAATATTTTTCAAATATAAAATCATATAATGTGGTATCAATCTCAAGTAACATGACTCATTTAAAACAAGAAATGTTGAAAATAGAAATGAAACTTTCTGAAGTGAAAACAGCTTTAGAATTTCTATTTCCTTCAACTCTCAGATGGTTAAATAACTATTTAGAAGTACACTAATAAAACTAATGGACAAAAATACTCTGAAAAAAAGTATTAGAACTTTAAGTGTAAGTGTAAGAATTATTTATTCTAATGATTTTTCTTTAAGTCAATAATATGAAACCACAATATAACCCAAATAATTAACATTTCGACATGCTCTTTTATATAAAAGAGCCGATATCAACTCATATTCTTTTCAGATAACTGAAATTTTTTTTATGATGCTTAAATAAAATGAAAGTAGAATATGGTCTTTTCATTTATATAATTTCTTATTTATTTTTATGTCACTTAATAAATCAATTTTGTATTTGTTTAGTTATTTTTTTGCAATTTAAAATAATTTTTCTAAAGAAAAAGAAAACATTTATTACACAATATATATACTTAGAAATAAAAAAGCATGATTTTGTTCTTTTGCAATTATTAGTAGTATTGAGAATAATTTTTAGATATACATTTTTCACTAAGAATATCTTGTAATTTGCTTGGTTTTGTTATATACTTTAATATTCTAATACGATTGCTTGATTACTAGTATTTGTGTTAAAATCAATATTTTTAATATTTTTAAAATCCATTGTAAAAAGAGTAACAAATATGAAATATTACTATAAAATTGTACATTTCTCTAACAACTTAAGTCCTTCGACCAACACGTGAGCCGTCTAGTTTTAAAACCAGATAGATATCTTTTTTCGTTTTACAGATTATGGCATATTTTTTCTACAGATCTATCAGTTGGTGAAGTCATAACATTTCAAAGGAGATATATACTATTCATTTTGTGGTGTGAAAGTAGCGGCTGTGGTTGCAAAACCAAATAAGTAAAGAAATTAGTTTCAAAACTACACTTATCAAGATGTGCCTAAGCTACTGCTTATCAATCGCAGCGCAATAGTCGTGCTGCATCCCACAGTTTTGTACCAAAACCATATAGATCCCGCAGCTTGGTTGAGATTCAAAAGAAAAAAATCAATCTTTTAAAAAAATATTTATATAGAAGTATACTCCTGTGTCTCTAATATCAATTTGTAAAAAAAAAAATTCTTACATAAATAATACAATTAATTAGATTTTTTAAATTTATTTTTCAAAAGTGACTTATCTGATTTTGAAACTAGACCGGTCACATAACGAAGTCTGCGCACTTTTCTATGTTCCATACTAATTCCAGTCTAGTCTTGTAGTTGAAAGACGCATTTCAAGTTATAATTAGAAATTATGGTTTGCTTAATTGAACGATCAATCGGAATACATAATCACCCAAGATATTATTACGTTATTAGGATTCCTGTCAATTTCAGTTATATATTTAATCCCACATATGAATTCCTGTCGCCTGTCAACTCTTTTGGGAGATGTACTGACTAATTTATCTTTTTCGAGAAACCCATTTTTACTTTTGCTTTTTCCATAACAGAAAATTACGATTTCAATCTAATATACTGTCAACGGGGGTTACATTACTCCATTTTTTTGAATTTCCCAACTTCAGTAAAGAGTTTGAGTACTATGTAAAGTAGCTAAAATTATGTTTTAGGTAGTAATATATTCTTGATAATTGAAGATTAGATAATTTATCATCTTTTTAAATATAGACTCGTTTACTATTTTAGTGTAATTTTTTTTTCTCTGTGGAGTAAAGTAGGAAGCGGGGTAAGATACTTTACTCCAATGTCAAAAATTTACTTTTTCAATAGTAAAGCTTGGTTGTTGTAAATAAAACTATTTAGTTCTTATTAAGCACCATTCAAAATGTATGTCCTATTTTTGTTGTTCAAAAAATCAATTTCCACTACTAAAAAAATCATTTTAAAAAATTTAAAAATTTAAATGATTCGTAAAGTTCCTTTTTTTTATAACAATTGGTAAATTCGGGTTGTTTTAATAGTCCAATTTTTGCTATTATACTTCAGTGGTGTAAATAAAAAAATACATAAGATATAAATTAATAGAAAACTCAAACTATATATTTTTTAAAAAAATTACATTTTAATGCAAATTCATCTCTTGCTGCTAAACATGGCCTAACCCAGTAAACACCTTATAATAGCAGGTAACTAAAATAATTTTTTTTTGCTTGACAAGTAAATTAAGAAGAACATTAAGGTTTCTACTAAGGTTTACCTTTTACTTCAATTTAACTGGTGGAGTAAAGCAACCCCAAATATTGGACTTTGGTGAGCAAAACGATTTTTAACATGAATTAGAAGCAAAATATCAGAAAGCCCCATTAGTATACTTTAAGTAGATTTTTACATTACGCAATTACATTATTCAGGGTATACGTGGTTAAATTAAAATATACAACTTTTTGACTGAAAGAAAACACATATTATAAATACACTACAGCACTTTTAGGTTTGTAACTTTCCCAAACAGAAAGCGAGGGAAAAAAAACTAGGCAAACAGTTGAAAAGCAGGGTTCAAAAATAAAGTTTTTTTATGCCATTACAGCTAGCTAAATGATATACAACCAAACAGTGACCATCGCCCAACAATTTGCGACTACCGTGTATGCCCAATTCATTTTCATCATAATGCACTTAAAAACAGCAATGGAATAGAACGGATAAAGCACATTTTATTGGCCTTTACTGCTGAAGAGCTTTCTAGTTCTTCTTACTTACTCGATCCTACACAATGGAACTTTTTTTTCTCTAGTGCTTAGTATATTAGTCTTAATATCTGTCTTTCCCAAATAGTAACGGTAATTGGTTTATCCGTGCTTTAGTTCTTAGTTGTGTACAAAGGGGGAAGAAAAAAGGCTCTGTTATAGCAATAAAAGCGTATTAACGAGTTTGGTGCTAAGTCAGTCGTGCAAAAAGTAAACTTCTTTTTCGAAAGTTGGAGTATTCTTTTGACCTACAGTACAGGTATTTTCACTATATTTTAACTGCTGACTATTCGGCCATTAGGGTACACATTATCACTTAAAACTAAATAACTGCTTTTCAATATTCAATTTTGAATTTTTAAAGAACACACAAGTGCAAACACGTAAATAATTTTAACGAGAAACGTCTTTCAGTTTGGTTAATAGGGTGTCGCTTGTTAAAACACCATGTAACTGAAGTCTACAGTGCGCTTGCGCAGGTGGCATCTAAACTGTAAAACAAACCCATGCTCTGTTTGCGTAACAGCAGTAACGATTCAAGTATGAAATCCACCTCTTTCGCGAATAGGTTTGAAGGGAGAAATCCGGATATACCGAGCGTGAATGCTAAAATTCAATCTGGCAGGGATTCGAACTTGCATTCGATGCATCCACTCTAAAGTTTAGTCGCTTACAACTATCGGCTATGATACCTTATGTGAAAGGGGAATATTAACCTACAAAACAAAATTCGATTTTTTTAATAAAAAACTTGTGGGTTTAACTGAATAGCAAGTAGATTATTAATATTTTTAAAAAACTTTTTATCAAGTATTTTTTTTTCAAGGAACAATTAATTATTTTTAATTTTTACTGTTTATATGCTGAATTATTGCTGGTGGTATTCGGGATTCGAACTCTCAATGTATGGCTCCGCTTTATTGAAAAGCTTAAATCTCTCGACCATAATATATTAGGATAAAAAGGAAAGTTAATACTTCATAACAAGATTCGAAAACGATAGTACGATGTTTAGCTTAGCGATTAAGTGATTCATAGAATATTAATTCGAAATATTTTCCTCTTTTTAGTTTTTAATTTAGCATTGAGCTTCGCCCCATGTTATTATTCAATAGGAAACTCAAATTGTTTCTTACTCTTTTCCAAGCCCTGTATAGTATATTCTCAGATTATCTGGTTTAATAAATGCCGGATAAAAGAAATTATAGTATTATAGCTAAACAATAACTTTCCAACAATGAATAATTTTGAAATTGGAAAAAATGACGGTTAATCAATATTTCTGGATAAAAAAAAAGCTGAATAGTCATTTTTTTTTGCATTTTTACCGAAGTGAATTTTTTACTCCAACAAAAAAATTCCGAAATCAGACAATATTTTTTTTTAAACGGTTCAATTAATTGAGAATTCCGAATAGTTAAATGCCGGATAACCGGATATTTATTACTAAAGGTTCCCAAGTGTCGATAGAGTCGATTCCCTATACTTCAACAAAAAAAAATCCAAATATCTAAATTAAAATAGAAATCATGCGCGGACACACATAAAAAAAAAAGTCGAATTGATAATTTCTTCCTTGGCGCTTTTTGGCTGTTTTGGATAGCGTGCTCAATTTAGTTAAAAAGAATCAAAAACAAATATCTAACTTTCACTGATTGACCGTTTGCAGCAGTCAAAGACTTTATTCACGCTCCAGTAAATAGTGGCAATTGGAGGGGTCCACGGAACACAGATCCATAAAAATTGACCATAAATCTAAAATTGATGTCGCTTTTTGCGATAGGCTTAATGGATATATCGAGTGAATGCTTGGAAAAAAAAGAATCGATAGCTTTTAGTTCTCAGTGAAAGATGGATATGGGAATGAGAGGGGAGGGGGGGGGGGCACACATGAAATGTGAAATATATGTTATATTTGGTGGGGAGGAGGGGGGGGGGCGGGTAGTAAAATATATGTTTACTGTAATATGAACTGAGGTGTTTCGTAACGTGTAAGGACGAAATGCAATGTTACGTCTTATCCTAAAACTGTCGCATGTTTGTCAATCTCTTTTGATGTGTTGACTGGCTGAATTGGAGGTCGGAGAATTTTTTGAAGTCATAACAGTGACATACTTTGTCAGTCAGTTTTGGAAATTTTTGAAAGAGGGTTATATATCTATTTTGTTATATATTATATCAACGGAGAATTTTAGGTTTTATGCGAGTTTTATATTTATAGTTTAATAAAAGGAAACTCAATATGACTTCCATTTAATTTTTTAATGTGTTTTCTAAATACAAATATTAATTGAGATGGAATATTTTATTGTAATATAAAAAAAATCGTGATCAAAGTACAATGTGTTTAGGAATGAAGAATGTAACTTGTATCGAGGTGTTTAATTAAATATGTTTCTTTTATCAAACTAGTTAAAGTACAACTTTCTATATATTTCTACATTGGAACAATATAAAAAAGCATTTTTTTTGTAAAACTGATAACCTACAATTTAAAAATATCTCTCTAAAAGATCATAGGACATAACTTAAAAAATGGTGATACTGCTAATTATTATATTTCGTAAAACTTTAAAGTTTTAATTGCAGTTCATTGATGTATAAATAGAAGTTACAATGAGTTGAAGTATTGTAAAAGTAAAAGTTAATTAAGGAATTTTGTAAAATATTTTTTAAAATTATTATAAAAGTGATAAATTGACATTCAAGTCTGTTTATTAATATGAAGTTTTATGACTTTGTATTTTCGTTAGAGAGAATGGGGATGGTCAGTCATGACACACTTTGTGCAAGTGCCGAATTTTAGATATAAAATGCAATTAAATAAATTTTAAAATCCACATAAATTGATATAGGAAACAAATGAATATATAATTACTTTTCATATATCGTTGGATTAGAAGTAAAACCCCGTGTATTCAAACCAAAGATTTAGAGTCTGTTGTTGGAGTCGAAATCCAAGGTCAACGTTTTTCCCTCCCTACAGCGCAGCACCAAGGCCATTCATATTTAGAAGTTAATCGTTTAGATTTCGTCCCCAACTACGGTTGCTAAATCTTTTGTTTAAATATACGTGGTTTTATTTCTAAGCTAACGATATATATTTGTTTCATAAAATAAAGGCATAAATCCACTTTTCCAAACCCTCTTTATTATTCTCACAATCCAGACAAAGGCACCACAAAATCACTGCAAACTCTCTTCTTCCTGGTCTTTCAAAACAGGATTATCCCCCCCCCCTCCACCCACGCATAATCTCCCTCTCAAAATATCACCCCGTCACTTAACGTTGTTGACTCTCGTAATTCCAGTCACAAAGTGCGCGTCCATTACACCCTTTTACGACACAGCTATTTTTACGCCACACTCTGGCATTTAGCAGAGGCGGCCTGTCATCCAACCTGTTGGGGGGTCTTCACACCCCTTAATAAGAAGTAACTAAGAAAACAAACACAAACCGGGTTATCGATCGATTCGCAACGCCCCTTCGATTAGAAAGATCCCTTTGACAAAATTGGAAGGATGTCGTCAATTTCGATTTCTTTTTCCGCTCGCCCTTGTTGTCGACGGCACATTCAATTTTTGGCAGGTTTTGTGTCATGCCATTGATCTTATTTTGTGGATCTTTTACGGAGGCCTTCTTTGAAAGTTATCGGGGGAATATAAAGATGGGCATCTTCGAAAGTCAAGGTTTATGAGGTGTAAGGATATTCAAAACAGTGGTTTTCTTTTATGGTTCGGATGGAATATTGATAAGTTATTGCTTGAGGTATATTGGTTTTATACTGGAATGGAACATTGCTGAATTTTTTTAAACTCCAGAAGGCAATATTTTTAGACTTTTACTTGCCTGTCCTAGACTAAACCATTCAGACAAGGTATAAAATAAGATGTAAATCTGGGTATCTGTCGCTTAAAGTAACTTTGAAAGGTAGCGTTAAAATTGCTACTTAATAAGAGGGGGGGGGGGGGGGGGGGGGGCGTTTGCCCTTCCACTTTTTTCGGATATTGCCCCAGCATGTTTTTTCGAAAGTTGCCCCCTCACTTTTTTAATATATCAGTTTTTAAAAATAAAATATAAGTCATTTGTTTTATTGCATTGCTAAAACCAGGGAAAATGTCATATCCCCTTTCTTCCCCACCTACTACTACAGACGATAAACGCATTTACTGAACAAGTAAATGCGTCTATCGCAAGTAGTTAAACAACGTTAGGCCGTCATTTGAAGTGTCTAGTCTGTAACTAGTGTTTGAATAGCGGCTGAAAGTAAATCTACGAAATTTTTTATCCTATTTTGAGAACGTGTTGTACGTATACATATATTTATTAATTTTTCAAATATTCTATTTACAATATTAAAGTAAATGAACTGTTCAGTTGTTCACTCTCTAAATTAATATACATATGCTTTTGTTATAAAATTGTTGTTATATATTTCTATTATAGAGAATGAAATATAATTAGTATTTTTCCTATTGTGAAAAAAATGTTTCAAGGTCACCTGATTTTTATATCTTAACCCCCTTCCCCTCCCCGACCATTTGATCTTTCCCCTTCACTTATAGCACCCAATCGCCTCGTCAAAAGCCCACAGTTATGTTCTTCATATAATGCGGATACATCTCATAAATATGTATTATTATACAAATTAAATAATAAATTATCATCAGTAATTAAATAGAATCTCAATTCATGGGAGCATGACCTAGCCGGTTACACAATTTTTATGAAGAAGTATGGGGCCTTCGGCACGTCACTTTCGGCACATCCTACATTACTGTAATATTACAGTAGAAGTCTAGGGTTATGAGTTGCAAGGGTATTCAAAATAGTGGTTTTCTTTTATGGTTTGGATAGAAGATTGATAAGTTATAGGTATAAGCTTTATTGGTTTCATACTGGTATGGACCATTGCTGAATTTTTAAATACCAGAGGAGTAATATAAGGTAATCTGATTAGTATTTTATTTGCCTTTTTTAACATAACCCATTCAGACAAGGTATAGAATGAAATGTAAATCTGAATATCTCTCGCTTAAAGTAATTTTAAAAGGTTGTAGGATTAAAATTGCAGATTTGTAATTTCTTTATGGATGTTTTGGGATACCGAAATTTATAAAAAATAATTGTGGTTTAGAATTTAATGCGTTCACTGCCTGTCACGCACATATGCGTGATACGTTCTTCTAAATAACACGTAAAAGTCAATAGTCGATTTTCATCTTTTTAGACACGCCATTGAACGTGTTAATGTTATAAGATTTTATGTAAATTGACTGGAATGATTTTGATCTAGAAAGTAAATCATTGGTATATGCGACACATTGTATAAAGTGTAATAGTAAGAGCGATGATGATAAAAAAATAAATTGATAGTAAAATGATAAAAAAATTCGAAAAATCTTCGAATACTGAAATGGAAATAGTAACTAACTTTCGTTAGTTACTACTTCAATTTCAATTCAAATATAGTAGAACTCTTATTATCCGGATCAACAGGTTCCAGATCCTATACGGATAATAGAATATCCGAATAATTGAATAATTCACGAAATGGGTAATTTATTATTTAAAAAAAACGAATTTTGTTTTAGTAATTTAATGACTGTAATGAATTAATGTAATTTAATGACTGTTAAAAACAATAACATTCACTGATAAGAAACTTATAAAATGTAGATTCTACTGATTTCTTATTTTTCCTCAAAGCGATCCATATCCGGATATTACGCGATCCGCTTAGTTTGATACGGATAACTGGAGTTCGAATAATTGGAGTTCTACTGTACGTTAATTATAACGGGAATATTAAATTTCAACATCATAACAATACAAATAATAAAATTTAAGTTTAATTTTTTACTTTTATATAGTTCTAAAGATATTATTTTAGTTTCCTTAATTATTTAACTGTTTTACTTTAAGCTGGGTGCAACTTATAATGAAAAGAAAAATAAGGATCATCTTATATAAACTTGAAGCTGCATATACTTTTATTTCAAGACAAATAAAATCCGGAACAACTTTATTTCCAAACTAAAAAATAGTTGAAACGCTTTCGAAAAGTTAAAAGTTTTTTATTGTTCATATTTTATGGGATTATTTTCATTTTACTTATAAAAGTAGGGTATTCTTGTTATTCACATAAATAAGTCAATAAACAAGTACATAAAATAGGATTACTTTAGTTTCGTAGAGGATGCCGGAATAACGTTCATCTGATGGAAAACACTAAAATAAAACTGTATATCTAACAAACCACGTTAACACTAGATCTATATATTTGAAATAATTCCTTGAATAACGTGGGTATTTCACATATTATTTTTAGAATGTGGAAACTGTACTTCGTATATAATAAAGAAAATTTAATATTTTTCGTTTACTGAGGATTTAGTATTTGCTCAGGCAGATTGAATATATGGACTAACGAAATGAAGATGCGGACGTTTGATTGACCTGATATTTGTTCTAGTACAAAGTTCTGTATAATATTTAAATTAGGTTGTACAAAGTAATCCATTGGAATAAAAACCGTAAGTAGCATTGCATATTATTCCAATTTGGAAAATTTTAATCATCTCGTATTGAGGATTATGTGATTGTAGTCGAAGGGAATATTCCGTCTTTTAGTAAAAAAATAATGGAGGAAAAATATATTTTACGAAAATAATATTCAAAGACTGATGTATTTCACGTCGATTGCACATAAGGAAAATTTAAAATAAACTATTTAAGACAAAGGGAATAGTATTATATGTTATATATGTCCTTAGCATAGAAGCTATTAGGAAATATGTTAATGGTACCTACAGCTATCCAAGGGTGTCGAGTTTGGAGAGTACGTTTGAAATTAGTGTTCAGAGATAATCGAAGCGTGTTGGGAGAATACACATTCCAATCCACCCTTTACCCTGTTCGATGAATAATTTATAATAATAAATCAAAAGCATGTCTGTGGATAAAAATAAATCATTAACTCCGTGGATTTATGTTGTTTATAGGTCCTTTCTTTTCCATAAACATAATTTTAATTACAACTCAATTTAAGTAAGGAAAAAACGCTAATTACTCTTACGGGTGTAAATACATTAGTTTGAAACACATTGCTCTTCACAAGATAAAGCATTTGAGTGTGAGGCACCATAATCGACTGCTCGAAGGGGGTATCAGCTGTTATCCTGAGTAGTCGGAGGCCGAAAACCGGAGGCCAAAATTGTCTGGAGTCATAAATCAACGTTAGGAGTCTATGACATTAGCACACGGAGCGTGTGTTCACGAGATGCCGTGTATGACACAATACTTACAGAGAAAAGAGCACATCGTCTTGCTTGTCCTTGCCGACAGGGTATTCGCAAGGTCAGGTGAAGGTGATAAACATCCCCACGTGCTGGGTCTACAGCACGTGGCTGGAACGTGTACTCTCTAACACGCTGCGATTATTGATGTACTCTTTAAACACCAATTTTAGATGTACTCTGAGACCACGTAATATCTTCAAACTCCTCCTCTTACTAATTACTTTTAGTATAATAGTAAACTATTATGTTTTTAAGCAATGACTTTGGATGAACCGTTCTCGCCCCCCCCCCTGAACACTTCCTTTTAGAACTGTTATTTGTAGGATTCCGAATAATAACACTTGATATTCCTACAACCACATGAGAAAAAATTGTATATGTTCAATAAAGCATTCTAACAAATTCGGTTCTTTAAATTTGTATATTTTTTTTTAATTAAATTTTTATTTTCTACCACGTATGAAATATTATTCTTTAATAGCACTATGGCGTCAGTGGTATACAGTAGAATGATCTAATTAACGTAGTTATAAATAATAATAAGTTTAGGAGCAAAATGTTTAAGAATAATTTTTAAAGGAATTTAGTTATGTAACATATATACATATTTTAAAACTATTTTTTTATTTTAAATTTTTTTTTTTCAAAAATTACAACAATTGGGAAATCCTGGCTGATCATATCATGTGGCTTGGTGGAAAAAATTTCCCAGAAATTTTTTTGAGGCATTAGATTTTTTGTGGGACGGAGCCATAGAGACCATCCAGGCGATGTTTTGATCGTAGTATTATGACCCCGACCCCTCTCACCTTTTGTGCGAAGCCTTCGACGCCCCTGGGCGTTAACCAGATCAAGATGAGGACGTGTCCGATGGAAGAAAGAGCTCCACACAGGAGACACCACCTTAGGGAGAGAGGGAGCATGGAGTAGGTGACGAACACCACGAAGATGATTCTCCACGGCCCCAGCAGCTCCAGGCTGCCGTCTTTCAAGACGAGGTGTCCCTTTGTGAAGTCTATGTCCATGCTGGCTGATGAAGGAAGGAAATGTTTTATAGGTTACAGATTTTTTAAGTCTCAACATTTATTTTGCTTCGATTCTTTTCACTGCCAGACTTTTGGCGACAATCACTGGCGTTTTATCCCGAGCGCCGTAAACTTACGAACGTATCAATTTTACATCATAAAAATTATTTATCAATTTCTATATAGGAGAGATCACAGAAATGTTTCAGCGGGACTTTACGATTATCCATCTTAAATCCAAATTGTGTTGTAGAGATAGGAGCTGGGTTAAGTTTGAACTCCAGACTATTTGTTCCATAGACGGACGCTCTATCTCTAAAACAAAACAATTGCCAAACTATCGGCTATTTAAAATAACACACGACATGTACTCTTTCCACGGCGAGTCGATCAAGGGACGATGATTGAAGCCCGTGAACTGTTGTCATGGGCAGTGATATAAATACTTGCATATCGCAAGTAAAGTTTCTTCTTTTGAAATAGGATCGCGCTTATTCAGTGTCACTAATATAATATTAGTCATAATACTACACTCGTAAGTTTCATTAAAAAACTTATATTTTAAGAGTTATTGGTAGAGAAAAACATAAAAACTTATTTATTCGCGCTTCTTAAAGTCAATACTATTTATTTTTAAATCATATAAAGACGATAAGAATGTAATCTCGAGCCTCAAAATTTACTTCTACGCTCTGTTACCAACGAAAATTAATACCGCATCTAGTTACAATTATATTTAAAGTATTTCAATGCAAGTCAGATGTGGGGTTAATTATGTCGGATTACACATTACTATACCTTGCACGGTTGTAATGCTAATTAATTGCTAATTTTAATTGGTTTTTCGTCAGGGCTGATATCAGGAGATAAACACTAACGTACTCGTTCTTGGAGATCCATTCCGATACTATAAATCCGTTACAATTAGCCCTATTGACATAAATGTAGTCTTATTCGATAGAAAATTAATCTTAAAACGTGTAAAATCTTGAAATAATAGAAAACGGGAGAACGTTGGCTCTGAGGAAGGAAGACATAAAAGCTAGGGTATCGTTCGTTAATTGGCAAGGATTTGGTTGTCGACCAATCACTATTTCAATACATAATTTCAAACTAATTCATACATATACCTGTGCCTATCGATTTGTGATTCAAGTTTTAACATTACTTTTTAATAGTTTGTGGTCAATCAGATTAGGTTCATAATGAAAAAACTATAATTAAGCTCTTGCTGAATTTTAGAAATTTTGTCGGAATGCCCTAGTGCGGATACACACCACTAGAGGGAGTTACTTTGTAATGTGTTCCAGCGCCACCTGGGTGTCGCTGGCAACACTGATCAGTTGTAAGAGGCAGAGCTAGAGGAGGGTTGATGAAGGAAGGTGGATTTCTATCCACGGGAGCATGGAATAAAAGCGTTATAAACTTAAACTGTCCCTTATTTTGATAATCATCACTCATCTCTAACTCCACATGGGGGCTCGAGGCCGTGTGTGAATCACTGAGCATCAGAGGATTAGTGTTGCGGCAGAATCGGAAAACGGAAGGAACCGGAGGCTAAGCCTAACGCACCACGAGACAACTGCGGTCGTCGTCGAGTACGGGAGCGAAGGCCGATTCGCAACACAGCAGAATCCAAAAACATCGTCGTCAGTTAAGAGCGGATCAGCGACGTGCGAAAGCAATAGTGGAGTGTACAAAAGTGACTAACTTTTGCCCTCAAGATGTCGTACCTGGCAAAGACGCGTAAGGTAGATTTGATGGTGCTTTTAGACGAACTGGATCTGACTCCACCGGAAAACCCAAAGGTTATACAAATGTGCAAAATCATAACTGGGCACACAGGGTATGATGAAGAAACTACAAAAAACCTGTTATACGCCATAGTAGCGGAAAGAGAAGAAAAAGAAACTAATGTAGAAAAGGAAAAAATACAAGAGTTCGAAATAGCGAAATTAAGAATAGATGCAGAAAACCGTCGAACAGACTCGTCGACAACAGAACAAACAAGTGTCTCCAGTCGTAACGTGATAAAGCCCTTTGAAGGAGGCGACATTAGCATGTACCTGGCTTTATTCGAGAGACAGATAGTTCGACTGGGAGTGGACAAAAATACATGGGTAAATCACCTGATTGGTCTACAAATGTCATTACGAGAGAACCGGAAAATGTGACGAGCGACTACGAACAGATCAAGACCATCTTACTTAGGCAGTTTCGTCTGACAGCGGAACAGTTCCGACTAAATTTTAGTTTTGCCAGAAAAGAACCAAGTCAAACGTGGAGAGACTTTTCGTACGTTTTAAAGAACTACCTAACCGAGTGGCTAAACGGAATGGAAATAAACACATTCGAAGCGCTCAAAGAACTCATGTTAGTCGACCAAATCAAAAGAAAATTGCCGAGAGAGATGCAGGAGCATTTCATAGATGAACTGCAAAAAATCAAGGAAATAGCAACTCTAACGGATAAATTAGATGATTTTCAAGCTGCACGAAACTTCAGAAGAAGCACAAAGCCGTATGAAAACAAAGCATACGAGGAGACAGGTCTTCGAAACCGAGACGGCGCCAGCGCGCAGACGGGAGGAGCTTACGCGAAGGAGCGGGAGCCAACCCAGCAAAATCGACAGGTGAATAGGAAACTAGGAATAATATGCTTTGCTTGCGGAAATATCGGTCATAAGTCATTTGAATGCAAGGAAAATAAAGACGACAGTGAAAATAAAGTCAATAGTACGAACGCACTTAGATGTGGATTGATACGAGTGATATCATCGCAAAACTTGTAAACACAGACGGCGCGTCAGCCTGAAAAAGACTGTGCACCAAAGAAAATAAGCGAAGTAGGTTTGAGAATCGCTTCGAAAAAAGAAAACTCAAAGAAGTTCTCTCAAAACCAATTTGAACATTTCCGAAAAACAAAACGGAATCGGAAAAGTCAATCAAAATACAAATTCCCGAAGAGCAAAAGCTACAACCACAATTGGCGAATTAGCTCGCAAGTTGATCCTCAATTTCCAACTAAATACAAACCAACTGATGCAAACGAACGAGGTTGGCGACAGAATACAACATGCCAAGTCTGCAATTGGCGAGCAAGCCCAAATCATAGGAACGGCTTTAAGAGAAGCAAACCTACCATCCAACAATTTGGAAGCGAGTGGAGTTGGCGACAGAAGTCACGTCTTGGCGATCACCGATCCATGGTCTCGAGAAGTTATAATTAGTACTAAAGCTTTTTAACAGACGAAAACAGAGAAAGAGCGGTTGGTCAATGAAGATCCGTCGCCACGACAGCAAGTTTGTAAGACCAACTTGAAGAAATTTTGACCACGTCAGATTTAACGTACATCAAGACCCTTTACAAGGTGTGTCTTCGGTTGAATTGCCATGCAATAGGACTCAAGATTCTTTAAATTGAGAACAAGTCTGCTTATCAGTCAAATACGGTCTTTTTAAATGAGCTAGTCAATGGAATTAAGTAATTTCAACGTCAGAATAAGAAGTAAGAAATAGGGAGTGCCGAGCGAAAAGTTAAAAAAAAAAGCATTCCGGTTCGTTAACAGTTTTTGCATATCAAACACGGGAATTTGCGAAAGGCGATATTTAATTAAAACACATCTGGGGAGATTGTCTAGAAAACAAGAAAGGAAGTTTCACACCACGGGTTCTCGTTTAAATGAAAGTCGAGATTAAGCAAACAGAAGAAATGTTGTTAATTACTTTTCCAAACTAAATTGTTTCCTGAACTTGCTGTAAATGTTTACTGAACTATAAGAGGATAAATTTAAAAATTAAAATATGTAAATTATTCGTATGGTACTTGTTTTCAAGACACATATGAAACAGGTTAAAACCAATATACTTTTTGATGTTCTTTTTCAAACTCACATTTTAAAATGCAGTGCAAATCTATAATACGACGTCACACAATATAAAGGTGACGAACATGTTCTCGGCTTTTTCGTCTCCAGACGCTGCGCTCAACGTTCGTCAAGAATTCAGACGCCGGTTGGTCGGATCCTGTGTTGAGGAGTTGTTACCAACCAATCCAGCAGCGTCACGAACGTCGGAATAAAAGAAAAGTGCGTATAAAACTCGTGGACATGTTTTACTTCTTTCATATAGTAAAATAGTCTGCAGTTTAAAACTTATTTTTTTAAAAAATAATTAAGAATGTGCTTAACGATTATTTTATTCCGAATATTTAAGAAATGTCTTCAGTTTTTTTTAGTTATAAAACATATTTTTTTTATTAATAAATAGCTAAAAAAATTGTATAGAACTACAGAAAGTACTGTTGAAGACGATGCGGGATCCATACTAAAGACTAGATTTGTGAACAGTGCCTCATAATTTTGAATTATAGTCATACAACAATGAGAACACCTGAGGTGGTACCCCACCAACCAAACTCCCGCATCACGAAAAAGTTCGTTCCTTACGTTTCGCAATTGAAAGCACATGCCTCTTCCTCCTTCTCTCTGTATCAAACATAAGGCTTCTAAATTTCAATACAAAATGAGCCCTCATTGCTACTCCCCTGGACTTTTTCCATGCTAGTTATCAAGACGATTATTATTTGATAGGATCCCCATGTCGCCAATAACTTCTTGGTGAACTGCGATTTAGGGAGAGTACAGCACCTGTATATTTTCACCGGATCATGCATAGAGAGAGCACAGAGCATTTCTTACATTGCACGTTGAGGAGTACGCAGGTGAGCAGCGCCCCCCAGTGGAGGTAGTCCCTGGCGAAGCATTTGCAGCAGGTGCAGAAGCACAGGATGACGTTGAGAGCGATGCAGGGTGTGGCAGTCAACCAGACGTTCAGGTCCTTCAACTCAGCGGGAGTGTCCACTGTCAAGACGCTCGAAACAAACAGTGTTACCTGGAAAAGAGAATATTGTAATTGATAATTGTGTATGGGCAGATTTATTTTGGAATTGAAGGGTAAATTTGGCAAACATATTACGTATGTGATATAAATACTGCATTTCTCTTAATGACCCTTTATTGCATGGCGTGTCTCAAAAGACACAAACCTGAAAACATCATCTTAAAACAATCTAATTTTTAACACGTTCGCTACCGACCACACACAGCCGCATGATACGTTCTTCAAAATAAAACGTAAAATGTAATAGTCAATTTGCATTCATTTAGACACCGGCAGTAAACGTGTTAACTGGACGGTCCACAAACTTCTGGCCACCTTTAATTTGTTTTTCAACCTCAAAACGCCGACACATGTCCGAAAAGAGTTAATTTAATTTATGACGGCCACATTTGAACAGGTTGTGTCTCGTACATTAACTTTCCTTACCTTTTCAAATGAGCTTACTTGATCGAAGCCATTTGATCAATCACATAATTTGATCGCAGTGTTTACTTTAGCCTATGCAATAGTACATAATTTTTTATTGAATGAGGTTAGAATGAGGTATTTAATTAGTTGCGTAATTTTCCCACGCCTCCTAAGACCTAAGCCCCTATTGGGACCACAATTTGGTAGTCGAATATTTAAAAAAATATTTCTTTTGAGTCTCATGAAGATATTTTTCATGCTCACCATCTTTTTTTTTTTTTTTTTTTTTGGGGGGGGGGGGGGGGGGGGTATGTGTAGGGAAGGGTTAAAAGTATATATTAATGAAGTTCGGATGTTGGTTGAATCCATCCTTATTGCTCAAAAATACATACTAATATAAATATGAATAATTATTTAGCTTAGTAAAGGGTAAACAACATTTATACATGTAAAATAAAGTAATGTTTTTAGTCTTAATACAGCATTTTCTGCACCAGTCAAATCTGCAGCATAAATAACTGTGTGCTTACCCAAACCAAATTTTTTGACATTTGGTAACAGCCAAAAACTTGGAACTTAAATTGAAAATGAACGTTAGTTGCATGTTTGATAGTTGCCAGTACGCGGCTAGCCTTACTCGACAACCTTTCGCCCCACGGCCAAAGTGAGGACATTATATTAACCACGCAACAGGTTTAACCCTTAACTGTAGACTTGCGGTCTCCAATATCGCTAACATGTAACATTTACTGCACATCTCTACTTGAGGGTTAAAATACACCAGTTTCTTCACACTGTAATATTTTATTGGACGGCAAGAATCAAACTAACAATCCTCCGATTACGAACTCGATACTCTTCCAACCAGGCACCTTCTCTAATTTTATCATAGTTTAAAATTTGTTTCACTAACAAATGGATATATATTTAGTGTTTTGTATAACATAGTTACACAATCACGCACCCACAATCACAAAAAAATACGAATCTTATTATTTTATAAATAGGCGGCGTGCATGTTTTTCAAATACTAACTTAAAAGCTAAAACTGCTATTTTTATGTCGCATGTTTTCCCTTAATAAAATATTTCTTTAATAATATAATATTCTAGTAGTTTGGCTCCGCCCTGCAGGGCAACCTATTAAGGCTTATACATTAAAAAAATTGAGTTGCCCCCGCCCGAACCAGTTACCTATAGTTTCAAAGTCCCTACGCTGTACCGAGTAAGCTAAAAGGGCGCGAATGCACAGTTCTCCCTCCCTACAGCTCTACGAATCCTATTAGATGGAAACTTTAATATATATATTAATGAAAAAATAATTAACTAAAATTTTAAAATACTGACTCTCAGGTGAACATTTAGAGGTTGAATGGTACTTATAATTAAAATTTCAAACCTTTCCGTACAGTGGAAGGTAGTGTTTTGCATGCCACAGACAGACACACACTATTTTTTTCATTATTATAAATAGCTGTTACCCGCAGTAACACACGCGTTAAAAAATTTACCCATTGGTTCGTTCTCCCCATTTATTCCTTCTCTATTATTTTCTCTACTAATCCATTGTTCAGACATCTCCGGAAGCATCTTTGGAAGCAAAAAGAGTTTTTTCGCCAAATCAATTTTTGATAGCCAGCTTTCGATTGTTTTTAAAGCAATAATTATATGTTACTTTTAAAGAATTTTATTGTAGTCAAGATCTTAGGATATAATATATTATATTATATTATATTATATTATATTATATTATATTATATTATATTATATTATAACATAACATAACATAACATAACATAACATAACATAACATAACATAACATAATATAATATACTATACTATAATATAATATAATATAATATAATATAATATAATATATAGATATTATTCTTTTTTAAATTGGCGATTAAAAGAAAGTAGCTTCTAATTCCTTTACAAACATCTTCGGAAGATAAATATAAAACTAAAAGGAATTTTAAAATTCCAAGCCTCAGGTGCAAAACTACTTGAATAGTATATATATATAAATATGAAAATTTTTATACATGACCGAGCAGGGGAAGTATGTGTTTTGTGTGACAAAGACTCACATACACAGACACTTTGTTTTATTATTAAAGTTCTCGAAATAAATAAAGATATGAATGAAATCATTTATTAAAACACAAATACAACATTAAAACTACGCAATAAAAATACATAACATCCATACATACATTATGTACTTTTATTGAGTAGTTTTAACGATGCATTTTTTATAAAATTGATATAAAAAACGGTATTTTGATATAAAAAAACGGAATGTTCTGTACGATCTTATGAGTGAAAACATTGCAATAAACAGTTGTCTGATTCGCAATTCAGAATAGCCTTAAGAAATGTTTATACAATTGTCTTGAAAATGAGTTTATGTCATATGAAAATGCCGCTTACATGTGTTTTGTATCAGTTTCGAATCGATTCGATCGAGACTGCAGCGTAGACATTAGTGCTTCCATTTCCTACGACATTACATCCAGAAATTGGAAAAGGAATTACTTCATTTAACTTCCATTTCAAATTCGCGAATAGTTTGAAATCGAAGATTGCGTTGATGTGGAAAGAGTTTAAGACTCAACGTAAAACGCGCTCGAGCTTCTCGTTGATTCGTGAATTCCTACCACGTGGTACGAAATCTCGAATCACTGAATAGCTCACGCGCGTTTTACACGTTCGTGTAGCTTGGGTCTAAATTGTTTGCTATTTTCTAGAGTGCAACAAGTGAACACTCTAATGCCCGACTCAATTTATTCTGATAAAGTGATAGTGTTAAGTCACTCACAATTTAAGGAAAAGCATGTTATATTTCTGATAAAATTTCTTTTGGTTTCATGCAAATATTCTGTAGAAAATAACGTTTACTTCACTTTCCTTTATAATGCATGAATAATCTTAAAGTCAAACTCGAGACATCGGGTAGACACAGTCTCCATTGTACCGTAAGGTTTAATTCGCGAATACTTTGTTCGCGTTCATGCTCGACCTGCCCTTTCTTGCACTTCTTCGGTAAGCTTTAAATCTCTCCCTATTTATTATAAGTTTAAATTCTCGGAATTATTTTGTTTCTTCTTTCCAGCAGTTTAAGTTTCATATGCGCAATTAAACTTTAGATTGATAATTTGGTTTCATAGCCATATCTGCGACAAACCTGTCACATTCCACATCACACAATTTTAACATAATGGTTTAAACTTTGAACTCTAGTCGAATGGAAATGTAGAACTAATCGTCGGTATTTTCAATTTAAGCAAGCACTCGCTAAATCGGTTGATTAGAAATGAAGTTACAGTAGGAATTCTCCTACATGGCACAAAGGAAGGAATGGGGGAGAAGAGTAGATTAATGGCCAACCACCTAGACACGGTTCACCTTCTTCTACATGATGGTAGGTCATTTATCCCTATAGACTGATTTCACCTAGAGTAATGGGGTTTTGAAATATCAACACTTTTCGTGTGTGTGTGGCGCTCAAGTTTATGCCCATAACCTCTGTATTCGGACCTAATTTAAAGTGGTAAACACGTCAAAACCATATTCATATTGCTTTTGAAATTAATCAACAGATTTTAACTTTCAGTGGCGGTCGTTATAAAGAAAGGTTTTCTATATCGTGGGGTCATTTTTTAAGTTGGATTTACTTTGCTTTAAAGTATATATTTCTTTTGGAATAATTAAAATCTTTCTTCACGGTCGAAATGTTTAATAATATATTTGTTGTTATTTTTGTTCCCTTCGATAATTTCAATGCTTAAAAATTTAAAGTTTCATAAGTTGTTTGAAGTATTCTTACAGGATTTACGAAGGAATTTGAAATGAACAAAACCTACAGTTTTCCTGTGCTTTAGCTTCGAATTTTTAATGAATGTCTTATGCTCACTTTCTTTATAGGAGTCTTCTGTATCACAAATAAAACACAGTAAAAAAAAGGGGGGGGGGTGAAAATAAAGGAAGATAGCATATGTATTGGCAAAACAGTTAAGAAGATCTTTAGATTCTAAAAAAACAACACTGGGGCTGTGGTTAATTTTTATTAAATTGGATATATATTTTTTTGTTTTTATTAATTTCCATTTATGTTCTTGTACCATTATTTTAATGTTGAAAACCGTTAATATTATTGCTGAACATTGGCATTCGATCATACGATGTTTCAACTTTTCAAATCTGTTATCTATTGTTGCTCACATAAAGCAAGGCATAGCTGACGAAATGACGATTTTGAGTTATCCGCGAAATATTAATCATCTTGGTGAGTAATATCTTGTCTTATGACAAAATTCTGTATGTGCATATGTAATCATGCTAGAGATATATTACTTTAAGTGTTAAGGGAGTATTTAAGAGGTAAAGTATTCATCGATATTTTCGATTAATTAATATTTCTAATATATTGATATATTACATATACTATATATTGTTTGTATATTGATATTTCCGATATATCGAAAGTACGGTAGCAATATATAAACACAAAAATGTATCATTTAAACATACGTTATAGGAACTTGACTTTTTGATTTCAAATCAAGGATCAATATAATTTTTTTCCCTTTATTATACTTTTATATTTTTATTTTCCCTTTAGATACTTTTCATCTATTGTCCCGAGCATTTTGTGTGTTCTTTCGGACATCACAGTGTACTTTCGACTAATCGTAAAATTGATTAATCGTCAAATCTAAAATTACAAAATCGAAATCGCGATAATTTTTTATTTCCGGAATTTCGATATATATCGAAGCATCGCCCAAGTCTAACCACCGCCGTATCATATCGGTTTCTACGCACACTCACCTTGAGCACGATGTCCACAAGATTGACGACCACAAGGGACTTCTGCCTCTGCCTGTGCGAATACCTCTGGTAGGCTTCTTCCAATCCCCCATCCCAGAATGTCTGGCCGAGCAGGGGGCACCGGCCCCACGACAACCGCCTCCGAAGGATGGATCCTAGAGTGGAGGTGGAGGCGGCGGACGGACGGCCACCTTCCGCCTGAAACAGAAGATTTCGTAGAAATTACATACAGAGTAAGAGCACCTTATTTTCTTTATGCACTACCATAGGCTGGGGTAACTTTGGGACACTTTTTCTAGTTTTTTATTTCTCCTGTCAACAACTATTAAACTAGATTTCTGCGACTATAGTAAAATTTGAAGTTAACCTTCCTAGAAATTATGCCGCCTTATACACCAAGCACATACTGTTAAACAAGAAATAAAGAAGTCCTCCATTGCCAAGCACTCTTGGGAACATGGTTATATATTTCATTTTTCTAACTCACATTTAATTTGCGAACCCAAATCTCCAGTTGAACTTGACTTCCTGGAAGCGTTTCATATTTTTAGCAATATTGATTCGATTGTCAGCGAAACATTTGCAGTCCCAATATTTCTCGCTTGTTGGCACACAATAGTTAACTCCAACCGATTAAACTAGTCTTTTTGTATTTTTCTTTGGCAAAACTTTCAATTTCTGGGTATATTTATATTTTATTAAACATACTTTTTCATTCTCTGCTGATGAAGGGAGACGTATCTCCCGAAACATGTCCAGATTTGATGAAATTTTTTATTGCGTATTTTAACGTTGTATTTGTATTTTAAAATTCTATAACGCAACGTTCTATAAAACGAGTTTTTATCTTATAACCTTCCTCTTGCCAAGTATAGATATGGTTTTACTTTACGACTAATGGCATATAAATAAATGTCTTTCATCTTTGTTTCAATTGAATCCCATGAAGTGAGGTAACTTTGGGACTTATTCGCTTAAAAATACTAGGAAAAATCAATTTATTTATTTGCATAAGTGCTTTATTTCAGACGAAATATTAAAATTATATCACAAGAGGTTTTAGCTATACTTTGTATGATTATTATTTTTGGTATTTCTGGGATTTTTGGTATCAATGGAGCAAGCTGCTCTTCCAAGTCTCTTAATGTTTCGTTGTCCTCAGAGTTTTGTAGCAAACATTTAGCACTTCCATTCCAGCTGTTGTTTTTCCTTCTTTGTTGTTTCTGGTTTACAATGTTGAAGTTATGAAACCAAATGCAAGTATTAAGTATCACATGAAATAGATGCCAAAGGATGCACTTCTAAAAATACATACTTGTCTGTAGTTAAGAATTTGCTGTTTTTCAAAGGCGTATGAAAGTTTACACATAAACTAGAAACTTGACAGCGTGAGGCTGAAAACAAGTCCAGATGGCTTTGGTCGTCGTTGCATCTACAGCTTCAAATAAGTGCCGACAGGTGACAGAACATAAGGATGGACTCAATAGCGGTAATTGCGCTCCAATTCGAAACGTACTGGGGAATGCATTAGAATGTATTGTAAATGGATAGTGACATACTTAATTATAAGTAATGAACAAGTATAGAATACAGACAAAATTTAAAGCTGGTCATATTTCTAAGGTTAATGTTAGCTTTCAGATGAATCCCGGAACTAAACTATTTAGCTGCATGCAAATAGAAAACTCAAATTTTATAAGCTCAATGAGATGTTTTTAATTACACAAAATATACTTACGCTCACTACTGCGCTAAGAATGTTGGCAAATAGTCTCGACAATAAGGCGCTTTTGCACGGATTGTGGTAATACGAGTTTGGCGATTTTGTAAGAAGGCACGTTAGAAACCTGACAATATAAGTATAAGAGCCAAAGATGAGCTGATACCCCATAAAAGGACGGAATAATCATCTCAGTAGTCAACTTGGTAATTTTATAAATATTTAATAATCACAACTGCTGTATTTAAAAAAAATCTATAATATAAACTAGCTAGTAATTCATTTATTAAATTTTGTCCAAATTTGTAAGCACATATCGTATTCTATTTGATTCGGCTCTTTCACTAATTGCCGAAATCTGACAAATATTTGCAGTATACCAACATCCGCCTTCGTAAGAATATTTAAGCGACCAAGAAATACCTAAATTAAATCATTTGCTTCCAGAGAATGACGATACTATATTTAGTTAGCTGTCGAGAGATTTCTACTTAAAAAGATTTGCTTGCAATGTTTGCTGAATAATTCACGAAATGGTTGAACACATATTCTACGTACTCAGTTTTTTTTACTCATTAAAGATTTCTATTTGGTATTAACGCTGAATTGACTTGACGTGAACACAATATTATTTTTACAGACGTCGCGAACAATCGTTAATTGAGTTAGTATATTATAAGGCATTGAATCTCAAAATAGGTATAAAAAATTAGATTATGGTTAAAGGGAATATTTGATATCGAATAGAATTCAATTTATTTGTGGTAGGAAATATTATAGAGATTTATTCTGAGGTCAACTGAAAACAACAGGCCCGGTTCTTAGAGGTTTGATCATTCACAAGTTTGCTAGAATTTTCAAGTTTATGTAAATTTTCATGTGCTGTTTTTTAGGTTTAAAAATTGTAAGCAAATCTTTGAGTTGTACTTAAAAGAAAACTAGTATTGATAGAGTGTACGTCAAAAAATAAAATATTTTTTTTAGTAAGAGAAAACAGACTTTACGAAAATATCGCTAAAATAAAAAATAACTTTTTTAATTTTACGTACAAGTTGAAAAAAAATATTTACTTATTATTAAATTTATACTTATTACAACGTTTTGAAATCGTCGTCAAAATGTAAGTACGTTTTTGTAAATTGGCACTAACTTCAAAAAGTTGTAATAAGAAAAATTAATACTAAAAAATTTAATGTTTTTTCCAATTTGTTCTTAAAAATTCAGAGAATTTTTTACTTTTTAGCATTTTTTCCCTTAAAGTCGGTTTTTCTTTTCTTAAAAAATATTATTTTATTTTTTCCTGTTTAGTTTTTAATTTTGCATAAGGCTACGTCTCTTGCTATTATTCAAAAGAAAACTCTAATTGTTTCTCACTGTTTTGCATGCCCCGTATAGTATATTTTGAGACTATCCGGTTTAATTAATGCCGGGTAAACGAAATTTCATTGTTAGAAATCTATACCCGACAATGAAAATATTTTGACATATGAGAAAATGTTTAAAAAAAAGTCAAATTGATCTATATTTCCGGATATATCTGATAACCATTTTGTGTTGCATTTTTTTACCAACGCTCATTTTTCTTTATCCAAAAAAAAGAATTGTTAAAATCCAATATTTTTTATCAAACGGTCCGGATAATTGAGAATTCTAGATAGTTAAATACCGGACATTTGTTATAAAAGGCAACTTAATGAAATATCCTCTCAACAAAATATTATCCAAATAGCGGCATTAGAATAGACATAATGCGTTAACATACATAAAATACATATAGCAGTCCAATTGATAACCTTATCTTGGAGCGTTTTTTCTTATTTGATAAGCGCTCTTAGAGTCGGTTAAAAAAGTAATTAAATAATTTATATCTCATGTCGAAATACAAAAAATGTAAATGCTAAACAAGACAAAAAATACCTTAAATTAGAACATGTAAAATAATATACAGTCAATTTTAATTAGGACATAACGAATTGCTGTCACGCTAATTATAATTTTTGGTTATCTAGAGCAAAAACAGGGATTGTTGTACATTTATGTTTTATAATGGTTCGTACATTTAAAATTTGATTTTCATTAAAATAACTCATTTAACGTTTTAAATCGTTTCACTTTAACACTTTATTTTAATATATAATGAGTTATAACATTTAAAAATGTATCTATGAAACTTTTTGAAATATTAATGTTTTATAAAGATTATTTTAAAAAAATATATATATAACACTATCTGCTAATCTTATAACTGTATATTCTATGAATTTCAGGTATCAAATGACCATATTTGTACTCTTAATTCATTTAAGAGGACACAATACCCAAACAAATATAAAATTCTCGATTTTTTTAAATAATAATTTGGATAAATTAAAATAATAATTTGGAATTTTCTCAATACGCTTGCAGAATTGTAGAACTGTGTCTATGTTTTTAATAAGTTATTTGAGATTTTATGGTGGATGTTTATGTTATGGTTTTCAAGAAATCAAAATTTTAAAAATCGTTTTTTCTCAGTGTCTGGTTTTCCTTGATAGCAAGTTTTTCGAAACGTTATGCTTTTTTTACTATTGATGGAGAAATGTATAATTTTTTAGCATATTGTAAAATATGTGTATATTATAAATTAGCATGCGAACTATCTCCATGAGTAGTAGTTTTATTTTTAAAAAAATTCTAATGTAAAAAAAAAATTAAGTTTTAATGAAAATGTTGTGTTGTTATGAATAACTATATATAAAAATCAAATACTTGTAGTGTATAAAATTACATTGGCGATTCTTATATATTACAGTTCAAAGGTTCTGAAAAAAATTTTAGTGAAAAAATAAAAACATTTAAAAAACACTAAGCGTTTAAAATAAAGATTAAATTTTTTTTTAAATTAAAATTTTGCAAAAAAAATACAAACAACGACGAAATTTGTGTGTGAAGTATAATCATCTCAAATTAATTTAAATTACATGCATTAAAACTTTGGTTCAAAAAGTCAAAGAAAAATATTTAAATGGGGTTCGTGTTCTCTTAGCATGAAGTGTCTAAGAAACAGCTCCCCCACTTGATGGATTCCCCACTTACCGTCACCCTGAGTAAACAGTAAAAATTAAGTGTAATTATTTACTTTTCCATCTTCCTTGTGTCCCTCCCCCGGCGTGGACTCCCCTCGCCCGCTGTCCGCGCAGGACGACGACATCTCCGGCAGCTTCGGCGGCCGACCCCCTTCACACAGGCCGATGTCTGCCACTCGGCGGCTCGGTATCAGGCAGCATTCTCTGATTGAGAGATTAAAAGAAAAGGGTTTTATTTATTAATTAATTTTATTCATATAATGTCAAATAAATTTACATTATAATTAAATGCAGGGTTAGTTGTCGTTAGTCGTATTTTGCACCTAAAAATTTAAGTGTATTTTTACAACCAGTCGTCATTTTTTACGTCTAACGTTGATTTCCCATACATTTCAGTAACTTTGTCAGTAAGATGGTGATATTTTTAAAGTACAAATAAAAATATGCTTCTAATTTTATTTAAAAAAGCCTTAACGACAACAAAATATTATAACAGTTGGATGCAGTTCCATATGTAGGCTTATTTCAAACAATATTTAAAAAATACTTCCAAGTTACGGATTACTACAAATAAAGTATTATTTTCAGAGCAAAAATCTAAAAAAATTATATTTTTTAAAATTTTTATGTTGTTTACCTCTTAAAACTCGATGAATCATTTATGTCTGCCCTGTATTTGTAAAATAATGGTAAACTAAATATGAGGAGTGCACAAACAAAATTTAATGCTTATCTTAATATTTCTAAAAAATATGTTTTGGTTTTGCACTAGCGTTCCTTAAGTAAACTAAACTTAGTTTTATTATAGTTTACCGAATTGAATGCTTCACAGAAGATATTTATTATAAATATCTTCTGTGGTTTGGGACAGTTTGTTTTTCAGTTTGTTTCAGGGCACAGCCAACAGGGGTGTATGTAAAGCGATATTTAATCAGATTATACTGTATTTTGAACTAAATGCTCTTAAAAGCATTATGTAAATATACTTAAACTAAAATTCGCATATATTGAATACATATTAATTGTTAAGTTTCATTGTTCACTTATTCACATTAAATTATATATTTAGTAAAGAACGCAAGAAAGTTTTGAAGTTGTGATATACATTTGACACTTTGGTCTATGTTATCCAAATTATTAGTTTTTGCGAGATTCTGCTTGTCACATTTGTATTTAAGAAAATATATGTATATATAATAATTTATTTTCAACATTTGCACCTCCAGGTTATATTTTTAAACGTTTTTACCAAATCAAGAATGATAAGCTTAAAATACTTTTATTTAAACGTGTAACATTTTCCTTTACATCTTATACCTATACTCTTTCATACGTTCTGAAAAATGTATATTAAATAATAAAAAAATGATGAATTTTCAAAATATCTGAAGACCTTGTTAAATCTCAAATCCTTTTTTTGTATATTTAATACAACTAATAAAATATACTTTTCGTAAAAATATGTTTTTCTAAATAGTTTTTTTCCATTAGAGAATTGCGAGATTTGAACCAAAACATGAACACTTAAAACTTTATGAAATTCTTTTCATAGCTTCGATAACTATTTACCCATTATGCTCTATTAAAATTTATTTTACGATTAATTTGAAAAGATTTTAAGTTTTCAGAAAATACCCTATATCCATTAAGTTTGAAATAATAAAATCCTTAAAAATTTTATTTTTTTCGATACCTATATTCCGACAGTTTGTGGGGGATAATGTTATAAATTTATAATAGATTCACATTTTTTTATTTGATACGTTTACTTTTGACGCTTTATATACTTAATATACACCATATTTAGCGGATAACACAAACATATCAAGTATAATTTATTTTCTGTTTTGAGTTATTTATATTATGGATTACATTTCTACGAGATTTATCACTATGTATATACCATATGGCTATCTTCTTTATGACTATGACAATAATACACTTTACTAATATGTCTACGTATGAGGAACTCAAAAGTTTAAGATAAATTCCTGAAGAATAAATATGTTGGTCATTTGCATATTTGTATTCTTAGCTCTCCACTCATAAATTCAACACACACTAAAATATTTTACTTTTTTTCATTCCATAGAAAAAACTCACTCTGGGCATTATTAAAATTAAAAAAATATTTCACGTTGAGAATTTTTGTTTTAATTACCCGAGGTCATTAAAATGCGAACTTTTGTGTAGCTTACTTCAATTGAAAATCAAATAACTTTTAAAAGTTCAACAAGCAAACAATATAAATAAAACATGATAATTGCTTATTTAATCTCTTTCTTGTTTATACCTGTCTGATGGTATATCTTTTATAAAAGAAGTTTCCTTTTAACATATATAAACAAATTTGTTATATTTACCATTATTACATAGGAAACAATGCAATAAAATATTCGATATTTTTCTACAAATACGATGGCTGCCAATTCCCGTAAAGCCCCTTATGCTCTCAAAATAATGATACTTGTTCGAAAAATACTCAACATTTCTTCAAAGAAGCACCTGCCATGTATCAAATGGAACCTTATTTATTTTGTTAGAAGATGTTTGAGATGTGTCGAATTGACGAATATACCCAGTAAGAAATCCATCGAAAGCTACTCCATTATCAATCGATATTCTCAGAACAGATAGGGATCATCTGTATTTTTTCGAGGGGATTTTCGTCGTATTTTTATATGGAATTTCTTTGTGAAGCAAACTTTGGAATTTCTGTATTCAAATGAAACTCAACTTACAGAAGGTTCTACAACAATATTAATTTTGTTTGTATAAAAATGTGGTCAAAACATAGATTGTTAATTTATATTTAACTCTTGAGTAATAGTTTAGATGGTAAAATGAAATGTAGCAAGTTACAAAGAGATTCAATAATTTGTTTCTGGTATATTTATTTTAGAGGTTAATTTATGTTAAAATATGAAATCAGTTAAAGTAGAGGACGAACGATAAGGGAATCAATAGAATGCTTAAAGAAAACCTACAAAGTAATACTAAGTATTTAACACATTGCCTATTCATTCTACGAAATAGGATAAGGTGGGAGAAAATGGGTTTTAAAACACGATATTTTTTTGGTTCAATGTCCGATTAATTTCTTGAAAAAAATTGTAAAATTAAAACTTATTTTTACAAATATGTTATTTTTTTTCGCTGTGTACACAATTCTTCATTTTATTTAATTAGGAGGTTTATAAATATTTTTATTAAATATTTTTCTCTTCGATTGTTTTTTTTTAATCAAAGGTGGATAAAGAGGGTAATTTTTTGGGTGATGGAATTTTTCGTGTAAAAAGACATTATTAAAACAAATTTTTTAGTCAAATTAGTAGCTCGAATAAAATAGAATAAAGAACCATCAAATCTTAAAAACTCTGCATAAATGGTTTTTAAGGGACTGTGTTTGCAACAGTCTTTCTAAAAGGAAGTTTTGAAAAATCGAATTTTTTTTTATTTATTATCTTCGGAAAAAAAAAATCTCGAATGTAATTCATTTCTTATTTTTTTTTTCAGGAATGTACGCCGTATTTACGTTATTTTTATTTTTATTTATTTCGCAGATTAGTTTTAATTTCATTTAAAACTTTCTGCTTACATTTTAATAATTAATTTTTTGTATCAAAATGTGTTCTTCTTATTAACATTTTTATTTTAAAAAAAGGTACACACGTTCATTATATTAACAAATAAACAATGGTAAATATTTTCCAGTTAATTCTTGTCATTTGTGAGGTTCAGAAGTCATATTTTTGTAGAATAATTGCACTTTTGCCAAGCATCCTTAAAATTTTACGAATTTCCTTATTCTTTAACATTAAAAATTCGAATACCCATTTTCCCACTTTGCAAAACATCGAAAACACAGCTAAATAAATTAGAATAAATAAATTAATTTTCTCTTTTATACAAAACCCCGGAATAGTGGTAAATAATTCAATTTTTCTAGTTTTTATACAAGAGTGTTTTTACAATTATTTTTGTGTAATCAAGTATATCAACTGTTGGACTTTAATTAAATCACCCAAAAATTATAATTTATTGATAAAATATACTCCATTAAAAGAAGTTTTTTTAAAAAAAGAACGAGGTTAATTAAAGATAAAATTAAAAATTAGTAACTTAATATTTAATCAAAAAAGCATTTTTACTCTAAGACCCATTTCTTAAAGCATGTTGGTTTTAAATTATATTAAATGTGTTAAATACGTACTACAAAGTTCACGCATGTTTACACTTTACTGGTCACCTTAGAAGCCGTTCAAAATAATATATTACGTGCTAAAATTAAGCATATCAATAACATATTTTATAAATTAACTTAAGGTTTTTAATATTAAAAAGTTAAACCAAACATTTTATTAATAATTAGTAAAATATTTTTTAAATTTAATAACCTTTCCTTCGTCCCCTCCAAACCCAAATTCTGGACGAGACTCTTATTTGTTTTCTTTACTTAACTTACAGGAATAACTATGCATATGTTTAAATAATGTAGTATATAATTTTAAGGAAAAAGTGTCAACAATTTATAAAAAAAAATGCATACACTATACCTTAAAGCAGCGGTTCTTAACCTATGGGTCGCGACCCAAAATTGGGTCGCGAAGCATATTTCTTGGGTCGCGCTGAGTCGAACCAAAAAAGTTAGTAATACACCAAATAATAAGTAATACCAACACCTCCTAGAAGAGTTATTCCCTAATACAAGTTATTCCCTAATACAATGTTTCGGTTTTACCGCTCTTCGCGAATGGCTTTCCGGAAGTGACGTCCAATTCCTGTCCTGAGGCTTTCTCTTCTAGGAGGTGTTGGTAATACGCACGCCATTGCTTTGCGTGCGCGCAGACTCAGTAAGCTCTCTGTCAAAAACTCGTTTCTGCGCATTGTGTTGTGAATAACAGTGAAACGTGTAATAACAGTGAAACGTGAATACAAGCATTTTAGAAACAAATTTTGTCTTATTATTAATAGTGGAGTGATCAAGCTGCAGTGCGTATTGTAAAATTGTAATCATCCTAATAATGGCAAAACGTGAATACAAGGAAGCATTTTTAGAATTAGGTTTTACTTGCATTTATGATCAAGGAGTGAATAAGCCGCAATGCGTGTTGTGCAGTGAAATATTAAGTAATGAATCGATGAAACCGAACAAACTTAAAAGACATTTTGATGCAAAACATAAAAAAATTTTCCTTTGAGGGAAAAGATCGTACTTTTTTCGAAAGAAAAGAAGCCCATTTAAAAAGACAGCGTTTGGATGCACCAAGTAGTAATGGTTTTATAAATTCTGCCAAACAAGCTACACTTGCTTCTTTTTATGTGGCTTGGCATATTGCAAGACAAAAGAAACCCCATAATATTGCTGAAAAACTTATAAAACCTGCTGCCATTGACATGGCACGTATCATGTGTGGAGATGAAAGTTCAAAGAAATTACAAAAGATACCATTATCAAATGATACAATTCGTTTACGAATTAATGATATGTCATTTGATATTAAAAATCCACTTATTTCTGCTATAAAAATTGCTGGTTTATTTAGTATTCAACTGGATGAAACGACAGATGTAAGTAAAGATGCTCAACTCATGGTTTACGTGCGGTATCCAGGTTTAACAGATATACAGGAGGACATTTTATTTTGCAAACCAATGTCAACAACAACTAGAGGTGAAGATATTTTTCTTATGGTCGATTCGTTTTTTAAAGAAGAAGGATTAAATTGGAATCAGTGTTTCAGTATTTGCACCGACGATGCAGCTGCCATGACAGCATCTCAAAAGGAATTTTCGACAAGAGCAAAACAAATGAATCCACAAATTATATCGATTCATTGTTTGTTACATAGACAAAATCTTGCTTCAAAAAAATTATCACCCGAATTATGTATCGTTTTGGATGAAATTGTTGCGGTAGTCAATTTTATCAAATCAAGAGCTCTTAACTGTAGAATTTTCCGCGAACTGTGTTTCGAATTTGGTGCAGAATACGAACATTTATTATATTATTCTGAAGTTAGATGGCTGTCCCGGGGCAAAGTTGTTCAAAGAGTATTATCATTGCGGACAGAAGTCGAATTTTTTTTGAGAGAAAAGAAACACCCATTAGCATCTAAATTCTCCGAGTTGAAGTGGATTACTCAAGTTGCTTATTTGTCAGATATTTTATTTGAAATAAATAATCTAAATACGTCTATGCAAGGACGTAATCATACTATTATTGAATTAACTGAAAAAATTACATGTTTTAAAAATAAACTCAAATTATGGAGAAATAAGGTTGAAGTAAAGAAACTTGCTTCATTCCCGAGTCTTAATTTACTTGTTGAAGACAATAATATTGATATCACAGATTTTGAAATACAGAAAATTATTATTAATCATTTAGAAAAACTAATAGCAGACTTTGATCGATATTTCCCTGCAGACGATGTTTTCAAATATAATTGGGTTCGAATGCCATTTAATTTTGATGTAAGTGATTTGCATGAGGAATTTGTTAATATTAATCAATTTCAAGAACAATTAATAGAAATACAAAGTGACCAAGCACTTCGATACAATTTCTACAAAAACACTTAATCTTTATGTGCTTTCTGGTTAAAATTAAAAACCGAAAAGCCAATAATTGTTAAAGAAGCCTTAAAAGTATTATTGCCCTTTTCAACAACATATATGTGTGAGGCTGGTTTTTCGGCTCTGTGTGTAATCAAAAACAATTACCGGAACAAGTTAAATCCTGAAATAGATATAAGGTGCTCCTTGACAAGCATTCAACCGAGGTTTGAAGATCTTTCAAAATGTATTCAAGCACAAGGTTCTCCTTAAAACTGTATGACTTGCATTTAAAATTTAAAAGACTTAACATATGTATTGATATTTTTTTTTTTTAGGAATAAGTTAAAATGTCAATTATTTTCAAAAAGTTATAAATATATTTTAATTTGGTCAATAAAAATTATTAGAAACACTTGATTATTAATTAAATTTTCCTTGGATCGAAAAGTACCTTTGTTTATCTTTATTATTAAAAAAATAAATAAAAATTTGTAAGTTAAAAAAAATCATCATCGTAGGATTGAAGATTTTTTAAAAATACGATCTAAAATAAAGCAATGCAAAAATTTTGACTTTTTTTTGGGTCGCGACCTGAACATATTTCTCAAATTTGGGTCGCGGCTTAAAAAGGTTAAGAACCACTGCCTTAAAGGACTATTTTTATATATTTTGGGATTAAGAATTGTATAAAATTTTTCAATTGAGAACTTTTAATGTAGCATTTATTCATAGTTTAATATTTTTTCGTATTTTTATGTTGCATTTTTTGCAAAGCAATTTGATATATTTGAATTCATATGAATTTTTACTCATTATTCAACTGATCTTAAAAGAGTTTCTATAACAAAAGTTTGTTTATAATTTTTTTTAGTATAGTTTATATCTGAGACTATAAATTAAAAGTAGTGTTAATTTAAAACAAATTACAAAAAGTACAATTTACAAAGACTTGGACCTATTATTTATTTCAAAAGATTTAAATTTAGATTACGTTTACGATGCGGTTTGGGAAAAGTTGTGTTTAAATAATGATTTTCAAAGTAAATTAAATAATTTTCTAAAAGTTTTTTTTAATTCATTATATCCCAATTTTTATATCCCAATTTTTATAAACTATTTGTAGTTAAATATGAAATAAATTATTAATGTATGAGTATTATATGTTTTACTTTAATTACTGATTTCGAACATTTGCAATAACTAAGAAAAAAACTTTTGAATTTGATATAAAGTTATAAGTTTTTTAATGAATTTTTTTTTCAAATACTAAAACTACATTATATGATAAAAATATATTGTGATTTTAGTTTTTTATGCACTAACAAATAACAGGAGGAATTACATTCACATCATTAATCGATGTTATTTGAATATTTAAAATGATTATTATTTGTAGAACAAGCATGAAGTTATATTAACAGATTTCCAATATTTCCCTCCGTCCTACACCTTGGTGTCCCATCAATAACCCTAAAATGATAATAATAATAATAATAATAATTCATATTTAATATTTAAAATAGAATTTTACAAATTCAAATTTCATGTGCACATCTCTCAGATGAATAGTACTTATATATAATCTTCAAGTATTTTATACGAAGAGGAGGTATATGTTTTGCGATCCACAGGCTGACTCTTTTCTTTTTATAGATAACTACCATTAAATAATTAATATTACTTAAGTAAGAACAAATAATTAAAGTTTTACCACCATCTTGAATAAATAAAAAAGTTATTGAACATTTTAGAATGGAAAATTTTAATTTCTAAAAATTTAAATAACTTAAACTTCTACTTCGTTAGACCAATAAACGATGTGAGTTTTTTTAATTTTTATCTGAATTTTTAGATTATTTTTATAATCTTTTACGTACCATATCATAATACAAGTTCTCTAATAATACAAGATTTAAGTTTTACCAAGAACTGTAATTTCTCTTTTTTGAAAGCACTTAAAACGAACGCATTTGCCCGAGGCAGTTTCTAAAAGATTTTTTTTGTTTGTCTAAAACATTCTTAACGAACTGGAATAATCGTGTCTATTTATATTTGTTTGGGGATCTTAAAAAACCTGTAGAATAATTTCAATTTTTACAGCCAGAGATGAATTAGACAATTAACCAGTCGAAAAAGTCTTTATATTCTGTTAAATAAAAAGATTTGAATAAATTCCTAAATGTTTCACATTCAGCTAAAATTTTAAATAATCTATATAAAAAAGTATGAAAATGGCTTAAGGGGGTTTGGAATTAATTGAGTGTTCAAAAGCAGTTATCCAAAAAATTAAAATTTGGTATCTATAGGTACTTTATAAAACTTTGGCATCGATTTAAAAATATAATAAAGAAGCAACATCTGCTATTTAGAAATTCAAAAAAGAAGTCACTCAAATTCAAAAGTAGCCACATCCCTATTAATAAAGCCTTATGCAAACGCAAAAGCAGTTACATACAGCAAAAGAATGAACATGAGCATCAGCGAACGTAATTTCTAATTGGGTAAAATGTGGATATTGTACCGTCCCAAGAACTCTCTTATCTCTTCCATCATCAGAACTACTATTTCTATATAGTGACACTAGATGGAGCCACCAGCTTATTGCGTTAAGTATTGACAGTCCTTGTCATACCTCTGAAAAAAGAAACGGCAGAGACCCGTAGGACACTGAGCTGCAATGACATGATTGTCGTTTAGATGGGACCTGTCTGTTTAGGAGTCCTTTCTGTTTTCTTTGTATTAATTGTAATTAATCTGTAACTTAAATAATATGTTTTGTTTTAAATCTAAAAATTTAACTTTAATTAAATATTTTAAAATTAAAGTTTTGAGTCTTTCAATTTGTTTTAAACGGAAGTTTGATTGTGTATGAAGGTGGGGTAAAGGTTTACTGTACGGTCACCCTTGGCGACTTTTTCAAAATCTCGCCAAAAGTCGCCATTTTGGCGACTTTTGTCCAATAAGGTTGCTGCAATTCCTTGTCGTTTCGGAGGGGAGTTGCCATTTAAAAAAAAATTATCGCCAAATGCGGAAAAATCGCGCCAAGGGTGACCGTACAGTAAACCTGACCCGAAGGTGGTGTACGTAGTCTTCCAGTGAACACTGTGTTCCAGTCCTGACCCACAGGTATATGTGAAGAAGACGCCACAGGAGTACATTTAATGGTGGCAGCCGACGGATTTCGACCCAACGACTCGACGGCCAGCAGTTCCCAGTATCAGGATCCCGAATCCAGAAAAGTGATTTCCAGTGGAGTGTCTTTATTCCAAGGAGATTGCCGGATACGTCAACTTCGGGAGAGAAGTGTCCCAGAAAAAGGTCTAAAGATTCGAGGTCTTCTCGAAAGGATATGAAGGAATCCGCAGTCAGCAGGTTCCAAGTCGCGACAGAAACGACGCGAGCCATGGTGAGTTGAGTGCTTTGCCAGTTTGTTTTTTGGGATCAGTTTTATTGTTTTAAAATAAAGTGATTAGTGCAATCTTGAATTTTCTTTGAAGTTTGGTGGGCTTTTTATGTTTATTTGAAAAAAAAAATTCAAAAATAAATGAGTGCCCAAGGCTTCTAGATAATACATTATTAAATTACTTTGGGTTTTAAGTAAAACTGTGATTCCCTAGTCAAAGTTAACATTTGTGTATGAATGCGTCTTGCATATTGTAATTTGAACAGTAGCATTGGAATTTGGCTGTATAATTTTTGATTAAGTATATATGTCTCCTTTATATATATGAAAAAGTTGTCGATATTCTATGATAAGTGCTGGATACTGTTGTTTACAAATCATTGAAACACAAATTAACTTGAAATTAACAATTATTTTCTTTTTCTGTAGTGCAAAAAATTTTTGGAACTCTTAAGTTCATATTAATCTGTCTGGTTAATGAAAGTTTGCATAAAGGAAAATGGGTTTATAAAATGAATCTTATTCATGTGTATAATTATTGATCATTTAGAGTGTGTTGATATAAAAATTCTGGAAAAAAATATATGGTATGATTTGCTCTAAAATATACAGTATTTTTAGAATTGTGTAGATTTATATTAACGGTTTGACTCTGGTAAAAATTGATCTAATTATTGTATAAAAGAAAGAAGTTTTGCTTTCTTTGTTGAATTAAAAAGGGTTTGCAGATTCTCCGGCGCCGTGCATTTGACGCCGTTCAATTGGCGGGAAATAGTAGATGAGTCATCTATTGGGGAATGTTGCATTACGTAACCTTGAATTTATTTCAGCGGAGATTTGGTGTTTTGACAAGGAGTGTGATTCGAGATTCTATTCGAAAGACTTTTGCAATAAAGAGAATTTATGTTTTGATTTTTTTTGTTGGATTCTTTTTATATTTGTTTTGGTTGTTGCTTTTTAGATTGAGCGTATGATCTTTTCTTGATGTGGGTTTGAAAAAAAAAAAAAAAGAAACTTCTCTTTTATTATGTGGTATTTTATTTTGAGCGATTGTATGTAATGTTAATGCATTTTTATTAATAGATTTTTTTTTTGGTTGAATAAATTATTGTGTGGATAGCATTTTTCCGATAAATTAAATTAGGTATATGATATTTTTTTTATATATAATAAAGATTATTTTAAATTGTTGATGTGTAATAAAAAAAAAAAGTTTTTTATGCTCTTTGAAAATAAAGTTGATCAAATTTAAATTTATTTATGCTTTTGAGTTTACAAGAGTGTGGGTCCTTCTCAAGAATTTATCATAGTAAATAAAATAATTTCGGAAATTAAATTTCGGTAAAAGCGTTTTCAGGAAAAATGGCGTTTTTAGGTTCAGCTCGTAAAGTAGATTTACAGGTGTTAGCATCTGAGTTAAATATTACAGTTGAGTCTTCTACCACAGTTATTGACCTGAAGAAAGCTATTCAGGGTCACGAAAATTTTGAGGAAGCTTTTGTTAAGAATCTATTGCAGACGATCGTATCGGAGAGACTACAGACTCAGGAACAAGAAGAAAAGAGGCAACGGGAAATACAAGAACGAATAGACAGAGAAGAAAAAATGCAACAGGAAAGATTGGAACAAGAACGCCAGTTTGAGCTTCAAAAGATGAAGTTAGAATTGGAAAATAAAAGCGGAACACCTTTGAATGCATCGAAACCTAGGTTGGAATTTCATCAACTGATGCAGAAATTTGATTCAAAGAATGGAGACATCAGTCTATACCTTGTTCTTTTTGAGCGTCAAGCAAAAAGAGCTGAACTCTCGGAGCAGTTGTGGGTAACTCAGTTGATTGGGTTGCTTCCTAACGAAATGGCACAACTCATTGCTCGTGAAACTGAGGAGGTGTCAAATGATTATCATGAAGTAAAAAAGGTTTTACTCAAGAGGTACAAATTGACACCAGAAAAGTTTCGTCAGTTATTTAGTCAACACAACAAGAGTGTTGATGGCTCGTGGAAAGATTTTCTCTATGAAATTAAGAATTACTTCCGGGAATGGATCCAGGGTATGGAAGTAAATTCTTTCGAGCAACTGTGTGATCTCGTCATCACGGATCAAATGAAGAGGAGGGTCCCTGCAGAGTCCAGAGAACACTTCATTGATGAGTGGGCGCAATTCAAATGTCCAGAGAACCTTGCTGAGAAGTTGGACGAATTTGATAGTGTTCGAAGACTCCTGAAAAAAAAGGATTTTTCCTCTGGAAATAAAGCGGTCCCGTACTGGAAAAACAAGTTTAACGGGGAGCCGAAAACGCAATTCAGAGAAGCAAATGTAGAAAAACTTGAAACAGAGAAGACGACCAGATCACCTGAAATCTTCGAAAGGCGCAAGAAACCGCGTTGCTACCGATGTGATTCTACTGAACATTTGCGACCAAATTGTCCCTTGATGAAAAAAGGACAAGAGAACTCTTCCAACCTCAATCGCATTATTGGAGTGGAAGATGATGAATCGATGTTACCATACACCTACATTGGGGAAGTGAATGGATTCAAGATGCCAATCCTTCGTGATACTGGATCAAGTATTGATGTGGTGTGTCGGAATCGAATCAAGCCAGAAATGCTTACAGGTGAAAATGTCTGGGTGCAACAACCTTTGGATAAAGCTCCTATTTGTTTGCCATTAGCAGAAGTGGAGTTGAAAGGGGAGTTCGGACATGTCATCACTAAAGCCGCTGTTGTTTGGAGCCAGGTCGACAAAGGAAGGTACCTGCTCGGGAATCGAACTGCAGCACTTCTGGAGAAGATGAAGGAAAATCCAGTTCCTTATCAAGTTAATGCCATTCAGACTAGAGCTCAGAAACGTCTGGCAGAACCAGAAAGGGGATCTACCGAAGATGTCGTGGAAGAAGAGGACAGTCCTGTGCCCGTGGATGAAGAAGATCACGACATTGTGATCGAAGAAGATGATTTGTTCTCCTTCCCATCTGAAGAGCCTGAGTACAAGGGATTGACTCTTTTGAAAGTAGATTCTAGAACTTTTGCATCTCAGCAGAAAGATTGCCCAGTTCTGAAGCCAATCATGGACAAGCTACAAGGAAAACCTCCTGAAGAACCGGCAGGAGAGTTTGAAGTACTTTCCAATGGCATACTTATTAAAAAGAAAGTGGATAAGCTAGGAGTGGAGAGGCCTTTATTGGTCATACCAGAAAAGTATCGAGAAGAATTGAAATCTTTGTGCCACGAGGGAACTTCAGGTCATTTGGGAGTGACCAAAACTAAAGATGTGTTCTCCAGGTATTTCTTTTGGCCGCATTGCTATAAAGAAATTGAGGAATATGTCAGAAGTTGTGACAGATGTCAACGGGTTGGGAAACCTAATGACAAGAAGAAGGCTCCCATGAAGATAGTTCCTGTGATACAAGAAGTTTTCTCAAAAATCAACGTCGATGCTTGTGGACCTCTACCAGTTACTCCAAGTGGCAAACGATATCTCATAACTGCCATGTGTCTAGCATCAAAGTATCCAGACGCCGTTCCGGTTGAAGATATCACATCTGTTTCTGTTGTTGAAGCCTTAATGCAGATATTTAGTAGGATGGGATTTCCTAAAATACTGCAGATGGACCAAGGAAGCTCGTTCACTAGTGAACTCACCACTACCTTTCTGGAAAAGTTTGGAATATCTGTTGTTCATAGCTCCGTTTATCATCCTCAAAGTAATCCGGTAGAAAGATTTCATCGAACTGTCAAAAGGATTTTAAAAGTACTATGCTTGGAGGCTGGAACTGATTGGGAAAAAGCGATACCTCCCGCTTTATTTGCCCTACGAACTGTTACACACGAAAGTACAGGATTTACACCAGCTGAGCTAGTTCACGGAAAAAATTTAAGGACTCCTTTGACTTTGTTGTATGAGAAATGGATGAATAAAGAAGACGAAGATGAACCTGTGACAGATTATGTTTTCGCTTTGTTAAACAGAATGAAACAGTGTCAAGAACTTGCAACCACGGAGATGGAAAAATCGCAACAGAAAAATAAAACGTGGTACGACAAGAGAACAATCAAAAGAGAATTTCGCGAGGGCGACCAAGTACTTATATTTTCAACATTCAAAGCGAACAAAATGAGTCCTCATTGGACCGGTCCCGGAACAATTCTCCGAAAGCTTTCTGAAACGAATTATGTGGTCGAACTCTCTAACGAAAAAGCTACTTCCAAGGTTTACCATGTGAATATGCTCAAACCTTATTACAGAAGACCTGAACAGGTGAATTTTCTGCTCTGTGAAACAGAAGACAAATTGAATGAAACTGAGATGGAAATTCCTTATGTGAACGCTGATCCGAATATCCTGGACCTGGATGAGATGTTTCAGGACCATTACAAGGAAACCAAGTTAACCGAAGAGCAAATCATTCAATTAAAGAAACTAGTTTGTAAATATGATACTTGTTTTTCAAATGTGCCTGGAAAAACTGATCTTGTGACTCATGATATCGAGCTCAACAACGATACGCCACTTCTTTCAAAACCCTACAGAAATTCTCCTAGACAGAATACTATTCTGAAAGAAGAGATCCAGAAGATGTTGGCTATGAAGATCATTGAAGTCGGATTTTCTGATTTCACGTCTCCGATGATTTTGGTTGAGTCTCCAGGAAAAGATCCAAGACCGTGCGTGGATTACCGAAATCTTAATAAGGTGACCAAAACTAAGTTTTTTCCATTGCCAAACATAGAAGAAAGAGTTGAAATAGTTTCATCGGCCCAGTATATAACGGTGTTGGACTTGTCAAAAGGGTATTGGCAAATACCACTAAGTCAACGTGCCCAAAGACTGGCTGCCTTTGTCACAAACTTTGGTACATACCGTCCTTTACGAATGCCATTTGGGTTAAAGAATGCGCCATACGAATTCAGCAAAATGGTTGCACATTTATTGGAAGGGTGTGAAGAATTCGCCGTGCCATATCTTGATGACATTGCAGTTTTCTCAAGATCCTTTCCGGAACATCTGAAACAAGTCGACATAGTACTTGAAAGAATAAAGAATGCTGGATTGACCATCAAACAGTCAAAGTGCAAGTTTGCTCAAGGCCAAGTACAGTATTTGGGACATGTAGTCGGACAGGGTTGCAGACAGCCGGCAGAATTGAAGATCGAGGCAATCAAGAATTATCCCCCACCTAAAACCAAAACTGATGTCAGAGGGTTCCTAGGACTGGCTGGATACTACAGCAGATATATTTCGATGTTTTCATCAATAGCCTCTCCTTTGACAGATACACTGAAAGGAAAAGTTCGTCAAGGAAATATCAAGTGGACTGCCGAATGTGAACAAGCGTTCAACAAACTGAAAGAATCGCTTTGTGACTTTCCTGTTCTTTACGCTCCTGATTACAACAGGTCCTTCATCGTGCAAACAGATGCATCAGACCACGGAATGGGAGTTGTCCTATCCCAAATTGACGATAATGACCAAGAACATCCCATTATCTATCTAAGTAAAAAGTTTTCAAGTGTTGAGAAACGGTACAGTGTGAGTGAGAAAGAGTGCGCTGCAATCATCTTTGCTGTCCAAAGACTGAGGTGCTACCTTGATGGGAACTTTTTCACCATTGTCACTGATCATAATCCTCTTGTGTGGTTGAACTCTCATGCCAGTACAAATGCTCGCCTTATGCGTTGGTCTTTAGCTTTACAATCATTCAATTTTGAGGTAAAACACCGCAGTGGATCAAAGCATCAAAATGCTGATGGATTGAGCAGGATCCGCACTCTTAGGGAACCTACTTAATATGTGCATTTGTAAAACTGTATAATGATATTATTTCTTTTATTGTATTATCATATCTAATATGTCTATATCATTAAGTAGTTAGTTATTTAGTTCAGTGCTGATCCCACTGGTAAAGGTACTCTCTCATTTCTGTGTTGCCATGATGTTCTCACTAACTTTCTTCCTCGGTAACCTCCGGCAGAAAGTTCTCCAAGGGGGGAAGAAGTCTGTACCGTCCCAAGAACTCTCTTATCTCTTCCATCATCAGAACTACTATTTCTATATAGTGACACTAGATGGAGCCACCAGCTTATTGCGTTAAGTATTGACAGTCCTTGTCATACCTCTGAAAAAAGAAACGGCAGAGACCCGTAGGACACTGAGCTGCAATGACATGATTGTCGTTTAGATGGGACCTGTCTGTTTAGGAGTCCTTTCTGTTTTCTTTGTATTAATTGTAATTAATCTGTAACTTAAATAATATGTTTTGTTTTAAATCTAAAAATTTAACTTTAATTAAATATTTTAAAATTAAAGTTTTGAGTCTTTCAATTTGTTTTAAACGGAAGTTTGATTGTGTATGAAGGTGGTGTACGTAGTCTTCCAGTGAACACTGTGTTCCAGTCCTGACCCACAGGTATATGTGAAGAAGACGCCACAGGAGTACATTTAATGGTGGCAGCCGACGGATTTCGACCCAACGACTCGACGGCCAGCAGTTCCCAGTATCAGGATCCCGAATCCAGAAAAGTGATTTCCAGTGGAGTGTCTTTATTCCAAGGAGATTGCCGGATACGTCAACTTCGGGAGAGAAGTGTCCCAGAAAAAGGTCTAAAGATTCGAGGTCTTCTCGAAAGGATATGAAGGAATCCGCAGTCAGCAGGTTCCAAGTCGCGACAGAAACGACGCGAGCCATGGTGAGTTGAGTGCTTTGCCAGTTTGTTTTTTGGGATCAGTTTTATTGTTTTAAAATAAAGTGATTAGTGCAATCTTGAATTTTCTTTGAAGTTTGGTGGGCTTTTTATGTTTATTTGAAAAAAAAATTCAAAAATAAATGAGTGCCCAAGGCTTCTAGATAATACATTATTAAATTACTTTGGGTTTTAAGTAAAACTGTGATTCCCTAGTCAAAGTTAACATTTGTGTATGAATGCGTCTTGCATATTGTAATTTGAACAGTAGCATTGGAATTTGGCTGTATAATTTTTGATTAAGTATATATGTCTCCTTTATATATATGAAAAAGTTGTCGATATTCTATGATAAGTGCTGGATACTGTTGTTTACAAATCATTGAAACACAAATTAACTTGAAATTAACAATTATTTTCTTTTTCTGTAGTGCAAAAAATTTTTGGAACTCTTAAGTTCATATTAATCTGTCTGGTTAATGAAAGTTTGCATAAAGGAAAATGGGTTTATAAAATGAATCTTATTCATGTGTATAATTATTGATCATTTAGAGTGTGTTGATATAAAAATTCTGGAAAAAAATATATGGTATGATTTGCTCTAAAATATACAGTATTTTTAGAATTGTGTAGATTTATATTAACGGTTTGACTCTGGTAAAAATTGATCTAATTATTGTATAAAAGAAAGAAGTTTTGCTTTCTTTGTTGAATTAAAAAGGGTTTGCAGATTCTCCGGCGCCGTGCATTTGACGCCGTTCAATTGGCGGGAAATAGTAGATGAGTCATCTATTGGGGAATGTTGCATTACGTAACCTTGAATTTATTTCAGCGGAGATTTGGTGTTTTGACAAGGAGTGTGATTCGAGATTCTATTCGAAAGACTTTTGCAATAAAGAGAATTTATGTTTTGATTTTTTTTGTTGGATTCTTTTTATATTTGTTTTGGTTGTTGCTTTTTAGATTGAGCGTATGATCTTTTCTTGATGTGGGTTTGAAAAAAAAAAAAAAAGAAACTTCTCTTTTATTATGTGGTATTTTATTTTGAGCGATTGTATGTAATGTTAATGCATTTTTATTAATAGATTTTTTTTTTGGTTGAATAAATTATTGTGTGGATAGCATTTTTCCGATAAATTAAATTAGGTATATGATATTTTTTTTATATATAATAAAGATTATTTTAAATTGTTGATGTGTAATAAAAAAAAAAAGTTTTTTATGCTCTTTGAAAATAAAGTTGATCAAATTTAAATTTATTTATGCTTTTGAGTTTACAAGAGTGTGGGTCCTTCTCAAGAATTTATCATAGTAAATAAAATAATTTCGGAAATTAAATTTCGGTAAAAGCGTTTTCAGGAAAAATGGCGTTTTTAGGTTCAGCTCGTAAAGTAGATTTACAGGTGTTAGCATCTGAGTTAAATATTACAGTTGAGTCTTCTACCACAGTTATTGACCTGAAGAAAGCTATTCAGGGTCACGAAAATTTTGAGGAAGCTTTTGTTAAGAATCTATTGCAGACGATCGTATCGGAGAGACTACAGACTCAGGAACAAGAAGAAAAGAGGCAACGGGAAATACAAGAACGAATAGACAGAGAAGAAAAAATGCAACAGGAAAGATTGGAACAAGAACGCCAGTTTGAGCTTCAAAAGATGAAGTTAGAATTGGAAAATAAAAGCGGAACACCTTTGAATGCATCGAAACCTAGGTTGGAATTTCATCAACTGATGCAGAAATTTGATTCAAAGAATGGAGACATCAGTCTATACCTTGTTCTTTTTGAGCGTCAAGCAAAAAGAGCTGAACTCTCGGAGCAGTTGTGGGTAACTCAGTTGATTGGGTTGCTTCCTAACGAAATGGCACAACTCATTGCTCGTGAAACTGAGGAGGTGTCAAATGATTATCATGAAGTAAAAAAGGTTTTACTCAAGAGGTACAAATTGACACCAGAAAAGTTTCGTCAGTTATTTAGTCAACACAACAAGAGTGTTGATGGCTCGTGGAAAGATTTTCTCTATGAAATTAAGAATTACTTCCGGGAATGGATCCAGGGTATGGAAGTAAATTCTTTCGAGCAACTGTGTGATCTCGTCATCACGGATCAAATGAAGAGGAGGGTCCCTGCAGAGTCCAGAGAACACTTCATTGATGAGTGGGCGCAATTCAAATGTCCAGAGAACCTTGCTGAGAAGTTGGACGAATTTGATAGTGTTCGAAGACTCCTGAAAAAAAAGGATTTTTCCTCTGGAAATAAAGCGGTCCCGTACTGGAAAAACAAGTTTAACGGGGAGCCGAAAACGCAATTCAGAGAAGCAAATGTAGAAAAACTTGAAACAGAGAAGACGACCAGATCACCTGAAATCTTCGAAAGGCGCAAGAAACCGCGTTGCTACCGATGTGATTCTACTGAACATTTGCGACCAAATTGTCCCTTGATGAAAAAAGGACAAGAGAACTCTTCCAACCTCAATCGCATTATTGGAGTGGAAGATGATGAATCGATGTTACCATACACCTACATTGGGGAAGTGAATGGATTCAAGATGCCAATCCTTCGTGATACTGGATCAAGTATTGATGTGGTGTGTCGGAATCGAATCAAGCCAGAAATGCTTACAGGTGAAAATGTCTGGGTGCAACAACCTTTGGATAAAGCTCCTATTTGTTTGCCATTAGCAGAAGTGGAGTTGAAAGGGGAGTTCGGACATGTCATCACTAAAGCCGCTGTTGTTTGGAGCCAGGTCGACAAAGGAAGGTACCTGCTCGGGAATCGAACTGCAGCACTTCTGGAGAAGATGAAGGAAAATCCAGTTCCTTATCAAGTTAATGCCATTCAGACTAGAGCTCAGAAACGTCTGGCAGAACCAGAAAGGGGATCTACCGAAGATGTCGTGGAAGAAGAGGACAGTCCTGTGCCCGTGGATGAAGAAGATCACGACATTGTGATCGAAGAAGATGATTTGTTCTCCTTCCCATCTGAAGAGCCTGAGTACAAGGGATTGACTCTTTTGAAAGTAGATTCTAGAACTTTTGCATCTCAGCAGAAAGATTGCCCAGTTCTGAAGCCAATCATGGACAAGCTACAAGGAAAACCTCCTGAAGAACCGGCAGGAGAGTTTGAAGTACTTTCCAATGGCATACTTATTAAAAAGAAAGTGGATAAGCTAGGAGTGGAGAGGCCTTTATTGGTCATACCAGAAAAGTATCGAGAAGAATTGAAATCTTTGTGCCACGAGGGAACTTCAGGTCATTTGGGAGTGACCAAAACTAAAGATGTGTTCTCCAGGTATTTCTTTTGGCCGCATTGCTATAAAGAAATTGAGGAATATGTCAGAAGTTGTGACAGATGTCAACGGGTTGGGAAACCTAATGACAAGAAGAAGGCTCCCATGAAGATAGTTCCTGTGATACAAGAAGTTTTCTCAAAAATCAACGTCGATGCTTGTGGACCTCTACCAGTTACTCCAAGTGGCAAACGATATCTCATAACTGCCATGTGTCTAGCATCAAAGTATCCAGACGCCGTTCCGGTTGAAGATATCACATCTGTTTCTGTTGTTGAAGCCTTAATGCAGATATTTAGTAGGATGGGATTTCCTAAAATACTGCAGATGGACCAAGGAAGCTCGTTCACTAGTGAACTCACCACTACCTTTCTGGAAAAGTTTGGAATATCTGTTGTTCATAGCTCCGTTTATCATCCTCAAAGTAATCCGGTAGAAAGATTTCATCGAACTGTCAAAAGGATTTTAAAAGTACTATGCTTGGAGGCTGGAACTGATTGGGAAAAAGCGATACCTCCCGCTTTATTTGCCCTACGAACTGTTACACACGAAAGTACAGGATTTACACCAGCTGAGCTAGTTCACGGAAAAAATTTAAGGACTCCTTTGACTTTGTTGTATGAGAAATGGATGAATAAAGAAGACGAAGATGAACCTGTGACAGATTATGTTTTCGCTTTGTTAAACAGAATGAAACAGTGTCAAGAACTTGCAACCACGGAGATGGAAAAATCGCAACAGAAAAATAAAACGTGGTACGACAAGAGAACAATCAAAAGAGAATTTCGCGAGGGCGACCAAGTACTTATATTTTCAACATTCAAAGCGAACAAAATGAGTCCTCATTGGACCGGTCCCGGAACAATTCTCCGAAAGCTTTCTGAAACGAATTATGTGGTCGAACTCTCTAACGAAAAAGCTACTTCCAAGGTTTACCATGTGAATATGCTCAAACCTTATTACAGAAGACCTGAACAGGTGAATTTTCTGCTCTGTGAAACAGAAGACAAATTGAATGAAACTGAGATGGAAATTCCTTATGTGAACGCTGATCCGAATATCCTGGACCTGGATGAGATGTTTCAGGACCATTACAAGGAAACCAAGTTAACCGAAGAGCAAATCATTCAATTAAAGAAACTAGTTTGTAAATATGATACTTGTTTTTCAAATGTGCCTGGAAAAACTGATCTTGTGACTCATGATATCGAGCTCAACAACGATACGCCACTTCTTTCAAAACCCTACAGAAATTCTCCTAGACAGAATACTATTCTGAAAGAAGAGATCCAGAAGATGTTGGCTATGAAGATCATTGAAGTCGGATTTTCTGATTTCACGTCTCCGATGATTTTGGTTGAGTCTCCAGGAAAAGATCCAAGACCGTGCGTGGATTACCGAAATCTTAATAAGGTGACCAAAACTAAGTTTTTTCCATTGCCAAACATAGAAGAAAGAGTTGAAATAGTTTCATCGGCCCAGTATATAACGGTGTTGGACTTGTCAAAAGGGTATTGGCAAATACCACTAAGTCAACGTGCCCAAAGACTGGCTGCCTTTGTCACAAACTTTGGTACATACCGTCCTTTACGAATGCCATTTGGGTTAAAGAATGCGCCATACGAATTCAGCAAAATGGTTGCACATTTATTGGAAGGGTGTGAAGAATTCGCCGTGCCATATCTTGATGACATTGCAGTTTTCTCAAGATCCTTTCCGGAACATCTGAAACAAGTCGACATAGTACTTGAAAGAATAAAGAATGCTGGATTGACCATCAAACAGTCAAAGTGCAAGTTTGCTCAAGGCCAAGTACAGTATTTGGGACATGTAGTCGGACAGGGTTGCAGACAGCCGGCAGAATTGAAGATCGAGGCAATCAAGAATTATCCCCCACCTAAAACCAAAACTGATGTCAGAGGGTTCCTAGGACTGGCTGGATACTACAGCAGATATATTTCGATGTTTTCATCAATAGCCTCTCCTTTGACAGATACACTGAAAGGAAAAGTTCGTCAAGGAAATATCAAGTGGACTGCCGAATGTGAACAAGCGTTCAACAAACTGAAAGAATCGCTTTGTGACTTTCCTGTTCTTTACGCTCCTGATTACAACAGGTCCTTCATCGTGCAAACAGATGCATCAGACCACGGAATGGGAGTTGTCCTATCCCAAATTGACGATAATGACCAAGAACATCCCATTATCTATCTAAGTAAAAAGTTTTCAAGTGTTGAGAAACGGTACAGTGTGAGTGAGAAAGAGTGCGCTGCAATCATCTTTGCTGTCCAAAGACTGAGGTGCTACCTTGATGGGAACTTTTTCACCATTGTCACTGATCATAATCCTCTTGTGTGGTTGAACTCTCATGCCAGTACAAATGCTCGCCTTATGCGTTGGTCTTTAGCTTTACAATCATTCAATTTTGAGGTAAAACACCGCAGTGGATCAAAGCATCAAAATGCTGATGGATTGAGCAGGATCCGCACTCTTAGGGAACCTACTTAATATGTGCATTTGTAAAACTGTATAATGATATTATTTCTTTTATTGTATTATCATATCTAATATGTCTATATCATTAAGTAGTTAGTTATTTAGTTCAGTGCTGATCCCACTGGTAAAGGTACTCTCTCATTTCTGTGTTGCCATGATGTTCTCACTAACTTTCTTCCTCGGTAACCTCCGGCAGAAAGTTCTCCAAGGGGGGAAGAAGTCTGTACCGTCCCAAGAACTCTCTTATCTCTTCCATCATCAGAACTACTATTTCTATATAGTGACACTAGATGGAGCCACCAGCTTATTGCGTTAAGTATTGACAGTCCTTGTCATACCTCTGAAAAAAGAAACGGCAGAGACCCGTAGGACACTGAGCTGCAATGACATGATTGTCGTTTAGATGGGACCTGTCTGTTTAGGAGTCCTTTCTGTTTTCTTTGTATTAATTGTAATTAATCTGTAACTTAAATAATATGTTTTGTTTTAAATCTAAAAATTTAACTTTAATTAAATATTTTAAAATTAAAGTTTTGAGTCTTTCAATTTGTTTTAAACGGAAGTTTGATTGTGTATGAAGGTGGTGTACGTAGTCTTCCAGTGAACACTGTGTTCCAGTCCTGACCCACAGGTATATGTGAAGAAGACGCCACAATATAGCTTATTTGCTTCTTGAAATAAAACAAGATGGCGCAGTATGCATTTGCAAGATCGTTAAATCCTTATACCAGTTGCAAATCAAGTTATGCGAAAATTAAAATTTAGATTGTAAATTATTCAGTAATATAAGAACTTACACGTTTGATTAAAAAAATTATTTTACTTTTTTTTTTAACAAAAAAATATTTTTGTGTTAACAATAAATATTTTTTTGACAGATTTTAGCGATTCACTCAAAATAACTTTTGGAGCATGCATCTGCTTTTGAAATTGGACTACTCAAATACAAGGATAATTTAACTTTATATTTTTGTTTAAAATATAGGTATGAGTAATAATAGAATCTACTAAATAATTGTAAAACCCTAGGTTAATAATTCTTTATATCAGAGATTTACATGTAGCAACAAAATATACATATTGCTCTTTTACTTATTTTTGATTCATACCATAAAAAAAACTTGAAAAATATTTAAAGAAGTTATTTAATAACAAAATAACAATACTAACTTAGATACAGATATTTATTCACGCAAACCTAGATACAATTATAATGCAATCCTATCGTTATAATAAATGAAATTTAAGTTTGCCCTTGCATCAATATTTTTATAATTTAATCAAAATTTGCAACATTTTATAAATAATAAAGATTTTGGACTGTTATTCATTTTAATAAAATAGTTAAATGTAAAACACTGAATAATATTTGTTATAAATAACTTCATAGTCCACATACATTACCATTAAAGACTATATTAATTATTACTTTAAATTGGTGTCACGTTAAAATTCCTGCTTACGATATGCACATAAATTATAAAAATTAAATAAATATATATTAAACATGCAACATATTTTGGTTTAAAACACGATAACGCGATTCCATTTATTTTGTGACACTGCAAAAATGAAATTTGATAACCAAAGTACAAACAAACAACTTAATTGAATACATTTCTACACTTTATTTAACAATTTATGAAGAATTTTCAACTCTAAGTATATTGGAAAACAATATTTAAAAGGACAAGCAGCAATCCTTTCAAAAATGTTTTCAATTTACATTGAAACTCTGAAAGGTTTTAGATTGGTTTCATATCAATAAGTTGACGTCTACATCATTTCTAAAATATGATTTCTAAATATAATTAAATTATTGGGGAAACGTCTTTTTTATTGTTCAATATAGTTTTACATTTTAAAGATCCACAATATCTATTGAAAGAATGTTTTTTTTTACACTTTTATAACTTTCGTTATTTTTTAAAAACTCGTTTTTACTGATTGATTTAAATATTTAACAGAACAATATATATTTCAAAAAAATTAATATTTTGTTTCCTTATTTATTATGATATCAAAGTGAATAAAAATAAGGAAATTGGTTTTTCTTTGTTCACAAAGTTTCAATTAATTAAATAACTATAAAATTTATTGTTTGAAATATTTTTTATTAAAATAAATTTTAGATCATTTAATTTTTTATTTAATTAATCAGCTTAATTGATTTGACACGCACATATTTCTGATAGGAAACGTATGTCTTATATTATCATGCTTTTTAAGTTGTTGTGTACTTTTCAAAATAATGTTTATTTTTTTTAAAACTTTGAGTAAAAAAAAATTAACAGAACAATTATATAAATATCTCTATATATAAATATCTCTCCCTCAGACTATATATTTCTCTATTTTCTTTCTTCTTAACACATAATTATTTAAAAAATTTACACAACCAAGATACTTTTTAAAAAAACATGTTTTTGGTTATTATACATTTACCTACGCAGTACTTATACACGAAATCTGTCAGGCGACGAAAACTTTTGTTTTATAAATAATCACATTTATTAAACCTGATTCTTATAACTGCTACATTTGCAAAAAAATGATAATGAAGCGACTGACATCAACACAACTTAAATTGGAAGTAAGACATGATTATATTAATGCTGTTAGTGTTGATATATCTCCTTTTCAGAACAAATGACATTCTGGTTATTTGTTTTGATAACACTTAGTAAATTATGTTTGCGTGCTCTACGAATTGGAGCTGAAAGCATTTGCTATGTATACATCAATCAGAAAGCTATTGCCTTATTTTAGATTGACGAATTAATGTGTGTCTTTACTTATGTGTGTCTTGCTTAGTAGAAATTTACGAAGAAACAATTGTATCTGTAAAATAAAAGGTTTGATAACAATATAAATTGTAATTTGTCTATAGTTAGGGAATGAAGCGCTGTTTTTAAATGCCCCTTTTAGAATTAGGCTCCGTGCGGAAATTTAATATGACATTTTTCACTTCTGTTAGATACAAGTGCAATGGCATTTACCAAAGATATAGAATGGAATTGAAATAAAAACCGTTAAATATTCCAAGTGATACTGAAAGCTATATCTGCGTCAGCTTCGAGATTTGAAACCCTAACTTATACATACGTACCAAAATAATTCTGCACTTTTTCTTCACAAATATCTGTAAAAATTTGCGGTTATTTGAAACATTTTCTGAAAAAAAATTTACAGGTATTTAAAACTTTTTCTGAAAAATCTGCAGAAAATGTACAAACAACTTCAAATTCACCATTGCAATTTTTTTAAGTACGGTTTCTGCTAATTACGGATTAAAATTGAATTCTGCAAATTTTCTGCAAAAATTTGCAGAATTCCATATTAAAAAACTGTGATGTGGAATTTAAAGTTTTTTGTACATTTTCTGCAAATTTTCGCAATTTTTTTTCAAATAAACCGCAAATTTTTGCAGATTTTTTTTAATGAAAAATTGCAGAAGTTTTTGCTGGATAGTAGTTACTTACTAGTTTTAAACTTACCTGTTGGCCAGAGCCTTGCTTCCTCTGAAAGGCCACATGATGCATACATGTTTTGCTTATGATCACGAAAATTGCGTTATGCATTGACAAATGCGTCACTTCTCTATATCCTTTTTCTCACTTTCTATTCCTAGCTGTTCTCTGCTCAAACCGATTTCCTCATGTACCCCTTGAAGCAATATCTCTAATGATAAAAAAAAAAGTTTCAAACTGCCATATCGTTTGCATCGCGACTCATTTCAGCCCCGGTGCCTTTCGCTTCCCCCCCACCCCATTGTTGTTTTCACTTTCACGTCGTAAATGCCCCCCCCCCCCCCCCCCCTTCTAAGCGAAATAGGATTTACGAATTTACTCCGTGTGCTCATCCCATTTCACGCACTTATTCCCAAACCGACCGAGGAATAACATCTTGTATCTTTACGTGACAGCCTTTCCTGGAAGACGGGGAACGAATAAAATATATCAATACACATTTTTCTTTGGTAAAATGGACCGAAATCTTACAAACTCACTCGGGATGCGCGTCGCCGATATTTGAATGAGATTATTATGTTTATTGTAGGGGGCGGTGGCATCACATACTCAGACGATGAATATTTCATAGGGGGAAAAAAATTGTTAAATCGGATGTTTGCACTCTGGTGTTCGAAAAGAAATGTTATATTTTTTTGATTTCTGTAGGACCGGATTTTTTTTTTTAGCGTTTGTTGTTTTGTAAATTTAATGCGTGTTTATTTGCTGAAAATTGAAAAATAAACACGAAATCGAGTTTATTATACAAAAAAGGATCAAAGAAAAATATTAAAAGGGATATTTTTAGCAGTACTTTGAAGAAAGTTAGAATATAACTTAAAGTTTTTTTTTATTCCAGAGAAAATAAGTGTTTGTGAATTAAAAAGAAAAACTGTAAAAAAAAATGTAGTATTCTGTTTATATAAATTCTTTTTTAAAAAAATTGGTATGTAATATCTGACTTACTTGTTCCAAATCAATACCAATTCTACACTTGGGCCTTATTAAAGATATTTATTTATATATGGTAGATAATATTAAACCCTCATGTTAAAAATGTAATTAGGTTCCCGACTATTAAAAGTACTTTCTTTTAAAGAATCGTCAATATGTAATAGCTTGAGTATGTTTTTTTCAGTTCTTAATGTTTTTGTTGGTGACCAACTCAGATTTCTAGAATCTACTGAAATGACGTTTCAGGTGATATCCTTATGACTCTGCTCCAACACATCCACACTCGTATTTTTTGTGTGAAAATATTTACATAAAAACATTATTGTATTTTAAACTGAATGTTTTGTGTTAAAATATTAATATTATTTTACCCTATTTTACATTTCTGTCACATTTCATTTCTGTTCACGAAGAAAAAAAAACAGGATTCTGTTGCGACTTTTTAGAGTGCTTACAACAACAAAAGAATATACATTGTCATCGCATCGATTTTCAGTAAGATTTAGCAGTCTAGATTTTACAAGATAAAATATACTTTTATGTCTTTCGTATGTAATATTTAAAACTTAAAACGTGACTTTTATGGTACATAATACTAGTTTTTTGTTATATATCACAACAAAGGGTTGTTTATTAGAACCACCATGAGGTGAGTCAGAATTATGTATCTGTACGGTGCTGGTGCCTAACAGCAATTCCACAAAACACTTCCCGGGATGGCAAGAGTACGCACCAGCTATTTTCTACTGGCTTCACTACATTTTCTGAACTTGTAAGTAGGCCAGCTGAGTCTAAGGGGTAATCAAATGAAGTTTCACGTGAATCTGAGGACTCAAGGACTGAAGTTAACAAATCCTTAGTCCTACCACGAGTAAACTTGACCATTTTAATACCGAAAATACAAGTGTCACTAAACTTACTTTTGGTATTCTTTGAATTTCACCATTTCCAAAAATAGAGTTAAGAGAACATAAAAAGGGGAAATGAACTGCACAGAAGTCTGAAGTAATCACTTCTTAACCATTAAAATATCCCTTAGAAGAGTAAGAAAGAACACAAAAGAAGACAAGGCAAAAGTAGAAAAAAATGGCAGAGAGAGAGTTTTTAAAAGAAAAGAAATAAAAATGAGAAAAGTAACAAGCAGAAAATAAAGAAACCAAAAGCAAATAAAGAAGTAACATTTGAATATGAAAGCCCACGACCAAGTACAAGCTTGACCAAAACAACAAAAAACTTCGACGAGAGCGTTTCTAGCCCAGGATGTGGCCAATCGTTTTTTGGGAACTGGATCTAGTGTGACATTTGCAAGGAGTGGTGGCATGATGAGAAACAAATGACTCGCTGCTTATGAAAGCAGCGAGTTTGTGATCACTGTTAATGCTTTTTAACTCCTAGTAGACCAAGAGTTTGTAAATGACATTAAATTTTATTCTTATGTGGTGGTCATTTAATATACATGATAACATCACTTGAGGTAGAGTAATTAGTTTAAACCTAACGGACAGATTATCAGCGTAGCATGCGAAAGGTCCCGGGTTCAATCCCAATATTCCGAACTTCGTCACATTGGCAACTCTGGACGACGAACACAAAAGCAACCTTCTGATCGACATTAGCGCCATCTCCATTTACACCACCACATTCAACAACATCAATCATTCGTTCCTCCGTCCGACTTACTAATATAGGGGGTACTGTGGTAGTCAATTCATATGTCCGATAACATCCATCGAGGTGGAGTAATCACTTTACCATAAATGATAGAGTAACGGCGTAGCATGAGAAAGACGGGTTCAATCTCAATAGACCGCTCTTCCCTATGTATACTTTTTCTGTAAATTGGCCAAGCTTGGTATGATTATTTATGTATATGTAAATAACGTCGTGTAAAATTTTAAAGTTATTATAATTTTTTATCTCCTCAGATATAGCCAAAAACTCACTATGTGGGTACAATTACCTATCCTTATCCTACTTACGGCTCTGTTTACTCCATTTTACTTATTTTCATACTGCTCGAGTAATGAAAATCAAAGTAAGGTAATATCGATATGACAACAGTTATATGTCACAAATGCCTGCAATAACCTCCACCCATCAGCCACTGCATTAATAAAGTGTCTCCAGTTTCGAAATAATGCACGATCCCATCTTCCAGATAGATCTCGTATTTCCCACCTCCGCCAAATCTCTTGAAATATTCAGCCAATGTCACCTGTAATTCAGCTGAGGGGAGAATTAATTGGGTCAGAGAGCACGACGGCTCGACACGATGGAAATTTACGACTTCACGGTGAACGTTCTCTTCACACAAAAGTCTGCATTTATTCCGAATGCAGAAACGTAAACAGTTGCCAGTTGTCAAAATCCATTCATTACTTGGTACTTGAATTTTTCGCATTTATTTGCAATTCCTTTTCAATTCAATTGCTTTGCGAGAGAGTGTTTCATTAGGATGTTTTTTTTTTACTTTCTGTTGCAATGTATGGCTTTGAGAGACGAAAATATCAGAATTGTAACGTTGTTTCGACAGGAAATGAGTTTAATTTATATTTCCAACACAACTTTAATTAAAAAAAATACTTTCGATGGATATTGTTTAAAAATAACCCATAGATTTAGATGTGAAAACTATTTCAATCTATAGTATTTTTATGAATTTAAAATTTATTTAAAAATTATGCATTTATGAATATACATTGCTGAGACAATTGAAGATCCAGTCGTCCAGAATATCCAACAAATTATACTGGCGTGTATACGGGACTGGTGCACGATAAATCTGATCGGGGTCCAAAGTCCCGACGTCTATTGAAGGCGTTGGGTGCCAGTTCAGGTGTTTCCTCGTCATCTGACCATGGTTCTAAAATAACGAGGTGCATGTACGAATGTATGTGTGAATGTGTATGTGTTCCCGGGTCTTTCCTTCGAGATTGACCCCGAACCGTCACCAATAGCCCACTGTGCAGCTCTAGTGCGACGTTAATTAACAAAACCAAACCGAAACCAATTGAAGATCCACAGACTAGTTAGTATACTAGGTCGTCACTAATTGGTGGGAGATGGTCATTGTTTGGTTGTTTAACTCCACATAATAAACCATTCTTTTTTTGCTATACTTTTCTACTATGTTTGTTGCTACTAAAGATAAACAACTTTCTTAAAATGTAAGTGAAGTATTTGGGCAAAAACAATGTTTAATTAATTATGCCATTATAGTTAAATCTAATACAGCCAAACAATGTTCGTCGCCCAAGAACTTGCGACCACTCTCCCCTTGCTTGCACACGCTCGCCAACACCCAAGCATAAATGGCTCTATAAAAAATCACATGCTACGCTTTCAAAGTATGGGGGCTTAACTGCCTTATGGAAATCCTTTATATCCAGACATTTAATATTAAATCATTACCCTATCTTAACTTTTCGGCAACACACAGCGACACTGCTGTATCCTAAAAAAACTACCATGATCTCCATAATATTTTCTATTAAACTTTTAAAGAAGGCATTAGTCGTATATTACTTACAAAACTTCTTTATACATAATATTTTTCGCAAAAACAACCTTATCAATTTTTAAATGCCCCTGATCATTCACCCAGTTCAGTTCAAATTTTGAGATGTAGATGAATAACTATTAATTGCTTAATAATTGAGTAATTGATTTATATTATTTTAAAGTTTTGGCACATCTACAGTTCACTCTTTTTCAAATGACACCTTGATAATAAAATTTGGTTACATAGTTTAAGCGGAGTGATTGTGATAAAATATCGACTCGCCTATTAAATATATAGATAAAAATCACTCAATCACTCAACTATCCATGGTAACGTAGTTGGCACTATATTATTATGGGTTATTAAAAATTATTGACATCAGTGACCGAGAATATCTACAAAGAACCTCCTTGGCGATTTCTCCTTAAGCAATACCTAGATTATCCTATTTCTAATACTACCAACAATGTAATGAGACACAGCGAGGATGACTACTTACGGAAAGCGATAAAAGGCATAGCACCAATAATGCTACAAGGAGATACATTTTCCGCCTTAATAACCCACAATCAAATCAAGTGAATGCTTTCACGATTCTTCCGAACGTCGAAGAAGGAGTTTTAGTTGTGGTGATCGGATACATAATATTGCTCCTGGAGATTTCAGCCAAATGGCTATAATAAAACATTTTATTCGAAGGTGAAATCAACTATATTGGTTGCCATTTGAAATGTTCAATATAGACTTCTTCAATGATACATGAATAATTGATAGGATGCGTTGTAATCATAATTATAGTGATCTGAAATTACAAATTTAAAGTAGCAATGGGAAAAAATAAGATATTTCGCTATTATCGTTCAGAGTTATGGATTTTTAATTCAATGCTTTATTATTAGTACATTCATTTTAAAAGATTTTAAATTTTAACTTCTAAAAATGTGTCGGAACGAAATGAACTCTAATGTATTTAAGCATATCCTCTCCCGCACGAACTATCTATATTTTCGAAACTTCTCAATTGAAGTCATTCTTGACTGGAGTTTCCTATTAAAAATCTATAATCATCACACGAAAAACTTTTTATATATGTTAAGACTAACAACAGATAGATATGCTAAATTTAATTGGGTTTTTTTTAATTCACAAAGTTATAAATTTTTAAAAATATACGTAAAAAATTTATTAATTTTTCAGACAAAAATATTTTTTGAAAAAAAGAATGCATCTAAAATATTATTCATTGTGTTTAAAAATGTTACGAAAACAATCAGAAAAAAATAATTCAGGAATATATTTTAAATAATGAGCCCCAATATAGAAAAAGTGCATTTCGGGTAATTTGTCTTCTAAGTTCATCCAAAGAATCCAATTCGATAACAGGGTTTATTTAAAAAAAAATTACTTCAAAGATACGGATTATTACAAGTAGTGTATTTTTAACAAAACAATTACTATTTTTCGAAAAAGTGAATTCTCAAAAATGGTATTTATTCAGAGTTAATAACCCCCTTTAATATTTATAAATATATTATAAATATTTTTACGGGATGTGAATAATTTATTTTTCATATAATGGCACAATTGAAATAAAATAATAAAGCCATTTTATATATTTATGTATTCGGGTGAAAACATCTTCCTCTGAAATTTTATACAAAAACACATTTTATTTGTTTAAAATGGTTTGCAGAGAACGATTCTTTCAAAATTAAGTAATAGATCTATGTAAAACTAGAATGCCCGTGCGATAGTTATAGCATGAACAATCCCCCCCCCCCCACACATATTCTTTGTAAGGGCGAAATATATTATCGTATTTCTTATAGTCAAAAAATCATAAAAGTTTAACGCTTCTGCTCATTCATAGATGGCAGCATTATCAACGGTGTGTTTAAAAAAACACGTTTAATTGGCTTATTTAAAACGCATTTAAAAACAGTGATATTTGTGAAATGAAAGTACGATTCGTCACTGCTCCTGAAAATTATCTTTATTTTGATATATCATGTGTTAAGATCCATTAAGTATAAAGGCCGTAAAAGGGAACTTTACTACAGAAATAATATGTATGATACTCGTATATTAAAAAGAGTTGCCAATGAATAAACCTTTGATTGATTATGCATTCGAATGCTTTTGAGTTCAAGTAAAATTTTAATTACACTGAAAATAAACGTTAAAAGCATAATACTTTTTTTACCTTACAAATTGAATGCGATAATTATTCAAACTTCGAATTATTCAAACTTTTGCGAAACTAATATATCTTATTCAAACTTATTGTGCACAAATTTAATGAGGTAATATTTTTGATTATTCATTATTTATTTTTAAACCACTTCTATAAGCAATTCTTTAAACCATTGAAAGAATACGACGATTTGAGATTGTAAATGACATTTTTCAAATATTTAATTTAAATTTATATGGAGCTTCACAAAGGTTGGAATTTATTTTCCGAATAATATTTTCATTTAGACGAACCGCACCAGAAAATAAATGTAAAATAAAAAGAACGTTATAACTGGCATTATTTAATTTAAATTAGCTATGGGGTTCATTAAAATCAAACTTCAGATACTCAAATCAAAGATTTGTTTGAGTTAAAATGCATTTTTTTAAATTGGCAGAACTATAATTTGCATAATAATACATGGACCCAAACTATTTATCTAAAAGTTCTTTTATTGGGAAGATTTGGCGAAAAAATAAAATAATTTTAAAAATTTCAATTTTCTCAATGCTTACGGTAAACCCAATTACTGAGTATATTTTAAAGAACGAATACGTCATGTATATGGATTTGTAAATAAAACCTTCGGAATCAACGTCAAAATCCTTTAAGAAGAATATCCTTGATCAAAATGGTAATTATTATTTATTTTATAAATGATTGGAAATACTTTCACTTGTATTTTGTAGTTGATTGGAAACTACAGAAAGCGAATTGCTCAATAAAGTGGCATATGTTTTATTAGATGTAAGCGTAAAGATTTTAATAACTGCTACGTAGAGTAAAAAGGATTTGCAGTGCAGAAAGCACGCTACAAAATAATAAAACAATTTGCATAGTCAAAGAAATAAACATATACATCAGGTTACCAACAAAAAATTTCATATTTTGAAAGAATTGCTCGGTAGTCTATAAACTTTTAAAACAACTTTTCATAGTTTTTCAATTTTGGGTTTTGAAATTTGCTTGCTTATTGCTGTGGTAACATTGTAGTACATTTAAGGGAGTGACATTTGCATCTGTAAATAAACGTGACTCTGCTACGAAAATATATGAAATTTATTTTTCAAACGCTACGAAAATCCTGAACGTGGAGTGAACTATTTGCTCAAAAATGTTTCTTTTCGGAAAAGAGGAATTTGAGGAATCTTTTCAACCATTTTTAGAAATAGATGTTAGAAAAAGATTTTTTACATTAATAAGAAGCGATAGGAATAAGGAAATATGTCTGTTTCCATTTGTCAAAGTGAAAATATTAATAAGGCGATTGTGAAAGGAGCAACGTACATCTACCAACAGGTTTAGATAGAATAAAAAGTAATTATATTATTGATAAATAATTACAATTTCATTATTTAATACTTTGTCAGCAAAAATTTTTACTAAAAGATGACTGAATACCTAAAATAATAAACATTAGAAAAACGGTTGGTTTTGATTTTGGAGTGTTAAAAATGCAGGACACATGCAATAAGTTACCTATCGAGTAACTATTATTCGATCTATTGGCTCAGTTATATACTGCTAGATATCTTTTTCAGAACATGTTTCCAATTAACCCGCTCTCTATATATTTTTCTTTCAACATAAAATAACCGATAATGGAAAAAGAAATTAAGATGCATAGTAAAGGTTTCTAGAAAATAAATGGATCTACCAATAAAGTCTACTTCTATAATTGTTTTGAAATAATTCACAAATTACTACAAAGTACTATATTTAAATAGTTTCTGGTGCAATCATCAATTACGAAAACTTCGGTATATGTTCCTGCGTAATTTGTTTACAGTAGACTGTTTTAAACAATGAGCGGACAACTTAGTGAAATTTTAATGGTTCCGTACACGCGATAATCGTGCCTCAATGAATTTCTAGCAAATACGTATATGTTGGATGGAAGTATATACTAAATAGGGTTTCTATTAACTATTGCTATTTCTAAATATACGGCAATTTAATCCAGTGCAGCATTTAACGAGTTTAATGCAAGTTTAGTATGCAAGCATGCATGGAAGGTAATAATTTGATTAGATATGATAAGTAGACAATTTTGTTGTAAAAAATATGGTGTCAAATTCGGTGAGTTTAATTAAATTATTTTATTTTTCTATAAAATTATGAGATTACGTTTCACACGCTCGCTGCGTACTCAGGGAATATAAATTTACATATTACGGAAGAAATAAATTGAAGTTTACTAACATATAACTATTTTCAAAGCTCATTTGAATAAAATAATTCTATAAGTTTTTGAGTATAATAATTCGTATGCATAATTATAAAGTAAAAAATGGAACAGGTATAATTGTTCTTAAAATTTTGAAACTAAGTTATTTAAAATTATTTTTAGATGTAACGTCTTTAAAATAGGGTCCCACTTAATGGTGGCATGTCTGCAAAAAAATATAATGCAAATTATTCTACCTCCGATATACCCAGGAAAATAGCATTTGGCTTCATACCTTAAATTTAAAAAAAAATGCTATTCGCGAACATCTAACTGAAATACCCGTTCTACGTAATGGATTAAATTAAAAATTACTCCTTCTCCGACTTCTCGTATACTGAGGAAGATAAAATTTGGCAGCGTGGTCCTTAACTAGGAAAACTAAGCTATTAACAAATTTCTACCCAAAATATCCATTCCGCACAAGAGGTTGAAATGAACTTCACTTATCGTTAATTATAATACTTCCCCTGTATCCAGGAAGTTGAAAATTGGTAGAGTTGGTTTTTTAAATAAAAAAACCTATTTCTTTACTTCTAGCTGAAACACCCGTTCTGCACACTGAATGATTAAAATGACATATATTCCACTAATTTTTCTACTTCGTATACAACAACGAATATGAAATTTGACAAAGTTGTACTTCATACATAAAGAAGGAAAAATGAGCTATTAGTATTCTAACTAAAGTACCTGTTCTTGGCACGATTTTTTAAAGCAAACTATCAATAAGAACACGTTTTCATAGCAAATTGAACGCCATTTCACATGTATCCATTATAAGATAAAATAACTTTGCTACCAATCGTATGAAGAACAAATTACTTTAGGATTTTGATAATGTTTTAGAAGAAAATAATTGTTTTTGCAGTTTTAATTTAAGTCAAAATATAATACTAATGTAGTTCATATTTGTGTGAAATATCTCTTATGATCACTGTCAGTGAATTTGACTCTAATTCAATTCCGTAACCTAATTTACAATAAAGCAAAATTTGTATAAGTTCGACTCAATAAATTTGTACCCAAATACACTGTTGAGTTTAACGCTACACGCCTTAAATCCAGGGGCCGTCCCGATAAACACAACATTGCTAAAAAAAATTTAACATTCTGTTATGTTACCGCATTGCATTAAATAATTTTTTTTATTTAATATGAATTAAAATTATCCAAACTTTAAACAGCCTTTGTTTAAAAGTCGATTCAACCTATATTGGAAAGTACATTTAAATGCAAAACACAGTACTTAAAGAGAGTTCAATTATGCAATTTAAATGTACTTATTAATTAATTAATATTTAAATTTTAAATCCCCTGCAATTACATTCTCTAAAATCTCAAGTATCAGAAAAATATCAATATATTATAATCCGCCCGAAATATATTTTTAATTCACGCTTTATTTTTCATTACTAACTTAAAACTAATCTATTTAATATGATATTACCCAAGAACACCCTCCTACACTAATTAATTTAGCGCCATTAATTATTCACGCAAGTAAAACACCTCAGCAATTTTTTTAATCAAGCTTGTCTTGACAAACTTCCTTTTCCATTAAACGTATCTGTTATACTTGTGTGCAGCAAAAGCGGGCAAATTTCTTGACTCGGGAAAAGAAACCACTGATTGAGCGAAATGTTGCGTGAATATTAACTGGCAGCCCGTTGGGTAGAGTCTCATTTGTTGTACATGCATCGATTATGTTAGGAACGAGATTGATAATCGCACGTTATTTTTTATTCTGTATTTTTATTGATTTATAATTATGAGGACTGGTAAATTTCTCTTTAGGTTAATGATTTCGCTGTAAAAATTACCTGTTTCCCTCGAGATACGATTGAAATAGTGGGTGGAGTGATTGTTGCATATATTGCCGTCCCAAGCCTAAAGGGCGTATTTAAAAAAACTATAACTGTTATCTGCGATCATTTGAAATATTTAAAATTTTAACAGTTTTGAGATGTGTCTTTAGTGATTTTTCTACTATTTCTAAATAAGATATGGCTTTCTTGTTCTAGAATATTTTTGGGTACCTCACATAAACATTACGAAAAAGGAAAAATGTAAAATGTATATATGCTTTTTAGGATTAGGGAGGCAGTATATCTGTGGTTAATTGTCAACAAAGACTGTTTTTTACTAAATTACTCCTGGGTCTGCTGATTTGAACATATAAACGTAATTTACCATCTCTCCAATAGATAGAAACTGAACCAACTTGTAGAAACAGGCAGGAGTGATTTAAAGCATTTTTAACAGTTCCAAGTAACCCCAAGTTATGGTACTGTAATTTTTTTTAACTAAATAAAATGTTCTTTTACATTAAAAATTTTAATGTTAGAAAGTATTACTTTTGTTAAGTTTAAATTTTTATTTAAAACTCGTGGTTTATAAGCTCTTTAATTATTTCACAAGTAACTTAACTATAACTAACATATATAATTGCCAAACTTCATTTAAATTGTTACAATCGTCATAATGCTTGATTTGCATTTTTAATATAAGAATGGCATTTTAAATTACAGCGACAATGCAATTCATCACCTTTATTTCTTTCTCAAGCAATTCACAAAAAGCATTTCAACTTATTCAATGTTTATACCCTGGAACCAATGGAAGATCGTCAACCAGAGACCCACTGAAAGGAGCAACCGATTCCGATAAACACTGACTCAGCATAAACATTCCTAGACTGGCAACTACAAAACCGCACTCGCCTCTCGCGTACTTCGGATCATAATAGCAATACCCTTACTTTACCTTTAAATGTAAATCTTTAACTGTCATATTTCCATCATTAAATTGTATTTGTTTTCTTAATACTATGGCATTCATGAACTTATTTATTATCTTTAAACCTAACCTTCTGAATCAAAACTTAATGCAGTCAACATTAGAGTGGCCGATAAAACTTTACATCGGCATCCGCAAAGTATTCCATATATTACCTCTGGGGCATCGACTGTAACAAAGGTCGTATTTAATACTACTAGTTAAATCTTGTTAATGCGGGGTTGTACATTCTGGAATTCGGTAGTCACCAAGCATTTGTCACTACGCCTCTATCCCAACAAGTATTAATGAATATACTCAAACAAAGCTCCAATCGCCCTGTCAACACTATGCATCTTTGTGTGTGCTGCCGCTATCGCATTTAACTTTGATCTGCAAAGTAATCAAAATCTATATATTTTAGAATAAAAATGGAATATCTCATGTCAGTTGCAAAAAGATTGACGTTTGGATCGATAGTTTTTTTTACTGATTGCATAATCAATAAACGGGTCTTTCTTGATTTTAAAAAACTGTGATTCAGCGGTTTAGGAGAAACGGGATTTTATAGGTGTTTTTATTTTAACCTACATAATGGTATTATCTGAATTATTTAAAAATTATTTGCCAAGTTATATGCTAGTAATTCAATTATGATATTATATTTTACATGAAAAATTATGTTAAATACGTTAACGTGCCCCATAACATATTTTACGTGTTAACAAGACCATAACATATTTTACGTGTTAACAAGACCATAACATATTTTACGTGTTAACAAGACCATAACTTTAAATTACTGTTAACTCGTTATATTTTAATAAAATATAACACGCGCAATATTAAACAAATTAAACCGTGATCACTTTACTATATATCGTTTTTATTCCAGAGTAATAATCACTCTTTTCAACTAAGAATGGTTTTCTTTTATATTTCTGCATGTATTTGGCTCAATGTTAGCATTTTGATATTCTTTGAACAGCTTTTGAGGTATAAGGAGTCTGAATTTATAATCGATTCTCGAAAAATGTAATTCATGCACGAAAAGTCCATTTGTTTTTATTTCTTAACTGTTTTAGGTAGATTTTCTGATATCATTTAAAAAAAAAAGTCTAAAATTAAGTCAGTATAGTAATTTTAAAGAAAATTTGGGACTTTTGGGTGATGTTTGAAATTAGCGTTACCCTTGTTACATTCTGTTATTTCACGTGGAAACTAGTATTGTGCACTAAATTACTTTTTGTTCTGCTTCAAATTTACAATTTCAACTATTTTTAATTATTTTTATCACACATACCTTTTCAGAAAAAAAATTTAATCAATATTTCTTAAGTAAGTAACAACAGTAAAAAATCAAAAGTTTTAAAAAGTCTAGGTACCTTTAAATTAAAAAAAAAATTGGAATGAAAAAAATATTATGACGTCATTGGATACTTCCGATAGTTGTCTTTATTATAATACAAACCGTTTTCCGATATTCAAGTTTTTAACGAAGTTATGTGTAATTTTATAAAACTTATATTTAGTTTTGTTTTCACTTTAAATCGTCTGCTATGTTTTGTTTTTACATTTTTTAAAATAAATAACACGTCTCAAAGACTTTTTTCAGGCTAGAATTAATAAACAATATCGTGCAGAAGTAGATTGCAACTCAACTCTTTTGAAGATTTCTGCATTTTGTTTAGAAACACGCTATTTATTCGTAATAATCTCTTGTTTTAAGATGCAAGTTTAACGTATTGTTAGATATATTTTAAACTTAAATATACTTCTAACATTTAATTCACAAAAAATATGTTAATGTAGTTTAACATAATTCATGTGTATGAAATTTTACGTACGACACAATTTTTTTTTTTGAAAAAAAAATTAATCAAACATTGGCATTCGTGACCAATCCGAGCTTCTTAGATTAAAAGTAAATATAAGAATGAGAACAAATATTTCCTCAAATACATGCCCTAGAGAAATTACCCAAGTTTCCTACTGACAAATAGAGTCACGTAATACCTAAGGATACCAAGAATGTCCTTAAGTTGAGGTTCTCGATTCGGATTGATTACGAAAATGTAAACTTTCACAGTTGGATATTCTTCATTTTAAGTGGAAATACTGACGAAAAATCTTTAAGTGGGATATTGTTTGAATTAGCTCGAATTAATGAGTTTTGGAATCGCTTTCCAAAAACTACAAATTTCCTATAATATATACGCAGTAAACTGTTTATAGGTAGAAGTAAAAAGTGAAAATTAAAATACTTGGTGAGTTACCAGAAGATATCAGATTTATTTATTTTAAAATCTGGTATTGGTATTTTTACCAAGAGAGTTTTGATTTGTTTTCAATGATATTAAAAACTTTATCTCCTGTATTTTTATAAGATAAATAATAATAAAATGTTATCGCATATATAATTGTAAGATAAGGTTTTATAAAATATTTTTGATATCTTATTTTCTGAATCATTCCTTCATTCACGTTATGGAAGAAATTATTAACGTTAAGTTGATTTTCTAATTAAAATGTTCTAAGGAAAATATAAATTTATAACATATTCCAATGATAAAGTGTTAATAACAACTATAAAGAGGAATTAGTTTCGGCTTAAATTGAAATAATGAACACACATGCGTTTCTTAAATTGAGTTGAACATTCAAACGATTGTATTTTATAGTTAAAATAATTAACTTAATTTTTTTATCTACAAATAGAATTTTAAGCTGTCGCAAAATAGTGTCTTTAAAAACAGTCTGCGCTAAAAAATTACTGTTTCGAAATAATTAGTAAAAATGTCAACATTGACATAAATAAGAAAAACATGAAAAGTTAATTCTTTAAACAATATAAATAATAAAAAATGTACTTAGAAGAATCGAAAAGCATTTTTTGTAGTCTGAACTCTAAAAAACCAATTTTTTGACATTATTTAGACAGTTTTCTGTTTTTGTATGGCATTAAAAGTTTTTTTAAGGATGCCATTTTTTGCAAATTCTTTGAAGCACTCTTATAATTTGAGAATCATTAAAAATTATTTTTCATTTTTTAATATTCCTCTTTTACACTCCATATTTTTACAAAGTAAAATAATTATCATTATTGAAGCACAACAAATAAAACAATAGTCAAACGTAGATAAATATGAAAAATAATTTTGAAAAAGACCGAAATATTATTTACTAAACTAGTAGAAATACCCGTTCTTCGCACGGAGCTAAATGAAACGATATATAATATAGGGATTAATAAAACAACTATTCTCTAAACTAATGTTTAGAAATTCATATGATACTTTAGATTTTCAATTTCTCGGTATTTTAATATTAAAATGTAACCATTCTTGGAATAGAATAACTTAAATGAAGTATAATTTAAAAATAGGTATAAGTATGTTTTTTCAATTTTTTTGATAAAACTCTTATTATTTTCATATTAAAGATTTATTTTGTCAATTATTTAAGGAAATAAACGCATAAAAAGTTTACACTACAACTCGCGCTCTAAAATAAATTCCTAAATTGACACAAAATCAGCAAAAATAATGTTTACATGGTCTTTAAAATTGATTTAAAAATGAACTGTATATTCAAAGCAAGTAGCTTTTATATAAATATTTAAAAATTAACTTATTAATTTCTTAAACAATTTTAAATGTGTGTGGTAAATGTTTCACTTTTACCAATCAAAAATGTTTCTTACAATATACGATTAATGCAAATTATTTTCACATACATACATTTTTTTTGGACTCCTGGGAGCCTTAAAAGGAGGAGGTCTTTAGATACATTTAAAAATAAAATTCATTTTTATGTTATAATATGCTCGTTAAAATTTTAAAAATATTATAAAGTACTAAAATATCACAAAAAACTAAAATGTTACAAAAAAAAAATTTAACACCAAAATGGTACAATACAATCAAATGTCATAAATGTTAATTAATATTTTCCAGAGAATGGAAAGTCAAGCGCATTATATGCTAATAAATGTTTGTTAAATTGCTATTATTACTCTAGAAGTAGGTAAATTTAAATATTATTTATTGGGGACGTAAGTATATTTTAATGTTAATCGAAAATCTGAATGGATCAAAAGTAAACTGGTGATATTTTCTATCGCAAAATTGATTTCAATTATTCCAAAACAGAATTTTAAAAAGGACTTTTACTTTTAAATAGTGATAATATATTAAAGAATTCCAACATTTCTTATATTCATAAGCGAAAACGACCAGCTTTTTAACGCTTCTACGTATACCTCAATAAACCATTAAAATTCATCAAAATGGATATCATCCAAGGAAGGAATATATAACGCATGTAAATTTTGGGGAAAAATGTAGATTTATGATTTAATCTATAGGAGTTTTTTCTTCGAAACCGCGGCTGTTTGAGAATTAAAGGTGGTCCCCAATTTTGATTATTATTAATAGATAAATATATATTTTAAAGTTTAAAATATGTTTACACAAAACATTTTCCAAACTTTTTATTAATTTTAACTTAAAATTATCTCCATGTTATTAGTTATGTTTAACTGCTGGAATGAGCGTATAACCATATTGTGTATCCATCAAGATTTAAGTATTATCGAATGACTATATTGGAATATTTCCGCACCAAATCCATACATTGAATCTATGTTTACTTTTATATATATATAACGGATAGTTTAATTGTTATTAAACAAACAACAAAATGTTCATTGGAAACAAATATTTCCGAAAAAAATTTCGAAAATCCATTATTTACTTTTCCTGAACCTCATAAATATAAACATTTAATAAACAATTCCTCAAACACAATACAAAGAAACTTTTGCCTCAAAACTCTTTTACCTCTCGCTAAGTTATTAATAAATAAATACCACTCAACGTGCTATTTTAATAAAATACATAGGTTTCTAAATTCTACGTATCACTTATTCACACCCGAGTAAGTTTGTTTTCAATTATAGTTATACATTTAGTAAATACCTTGCATAGAACTCATGCGTAATTTCCGAACAACACAAAGCACAAAAGTAGTGTTTTCTTTAAAAACAAACAAAAGCAGACACACAGGAAAAGAGTTGGATTGTTTCATATTTACCTTTAAAGCTATACATTATTTAAGGTACCTTAAAGGTTTTCCGACTAAAGGAAGTTATTTCAAAGCAAATTTTTAATTATCTGCAATAGATATATGAAATCTCGCCCAGTTGAGAACTGTTTAAGTCACTAAAATCAAGCAAATGCCAACTATCAAATTAGGCAAACCAGTTTACACAGTTAGTACGATTGTCGATTGCTAAAAATTTAATAAGCTTTCCATTTCTTAAAAATATTTTTATTTGTTAAATGTGCTGATAACTGAATATATTTAATCTTAAAATATAAAAATCAAATAGTGGTTATCCGCCCACATGGCACAGTGGTTTAAGGTGACACCACAGGGCAAAATGGACTCTTTTATTGATTGTGTTACAAATGAAAAACTTATTATACTGATAAAGTACACTAACGTTAGCAATATTCTAAAAAAAATTGTTGTATTGTTAATTAAAAAAAAATTTAGAAATTAAAGATTTTAAAAGCCAACTCCTTTTTTTAAGTTACAGCTTTGAATATTTTTACTTAGTAAGAGTATAATTGTTGACACAAAAAAATAGCGTCAAATTTTTTAAATTGTTGAAACTTGAAATAAAGCTATACATCAATGCCAACTTATAGACCCTCACCCCACTTCTAAACACAATTCCTCCACAAGAATATTTCCAGCAAATTTCTATTCAAAACAGGAGAAGCCATTTCTTCCAATAAGTCTCCCAATCTGCAACATCGTGGGAACGAGGAATTTTTCTTTTCCCTTTGCAATCTCCCATCATTAACAGAATATCGATCGTGGGAGAATCGTCGATATTCGTTAACGAGTCTCTTGGGAACCCTCAACCACGGCGAAGGAGAGACTAAAATACCCACCCACCTGTTAGGGTTAGATTGACGGCCGTAAAAATGTTATTTTATTGGCTACTTCAAGTTAATAAAACATAATCTGCAAAGTTTAAGCAAGGAAGAGAGATTTAACGAAATTGATAAAAGGAGGTTGTTACCGAATGTTGCACACAATGTAAACGTTTCCTACACGAAATTTACGCTAATTTCTAAAAATGTATATATGTGGTGGTAAATATATTTATATATGTGACAAAACTTACTCTCTGATCTAAATAATTGCTTTAGCTAGGCAGTAAAATATCGATATATTTTTAGAGTGTTTTAAGGCGTCTTCAAACACACACACCACTTCCTTGGTGACCCGACATGAACACTTTTTCAACCACTGCAATATTCACGGCGACAATTTTCTCTTCTGAACGCGCGTGATACATCACGGGTGCTATTTCAAAGTTCCTCCTTCCGACTCACTGAGAAGGGTGGTGATTATGTAAAAAAAAAGGAACTTATACTCGGGGGTCTAGAATTTTTTTTTAGTTCAACTATAAAGTATTGACATAGCACCCTGTCACTCTACGTTCGTTAAAGAAATTCTCTAAATGCACAGTGATAATTGAATAAATTATACTTCCTTGTATAAGTTTCTGTAACAAAGTTATTCCTTTGTATTTTGAAATTATATATTACTTTTACTGTTATTTGAGATATTTCAGATATAAGACACAGTGATATCGAAATAAGAAATGGCGATTTGAATCAACTCTTCTAATCTCGTATTTAAAAATACCAATATATCCCTGTTAATATGATTATTAATTAATTAAATATTAACTCCGTCAATACTAACTTACTATTAATTATATTAACTTACTATGAATTAAATATATCGAATGTATCTGTTATCAACAACAAAGTTGTAATGCATTGCAATACTTTGGTGTAATGATCACGAAAATGATATTTTAACTAGTTCACACGAATTTGATCTGTCCAATTTACAACTAAAATGCGGATCATCTGCATTATACAGAAGTGAAGCTATTTTAAATGGATTATATAACAGCTTAATGTTTTCTTTATACATGACAAAGAACAATAGTAAAAAGTTTTGATGATTTCATTAAAACTCTTCACTCTAGAATACTACATTTAACGTTCAGGTTAATTCATTATTAAGTAAATTTTACACAAACTTAATACTCTAAATGCTATATGTTATATGCGTTATTTTAATTTTTTTTATGCATTAATATATTATTATTGAAAATTTGAATGTGTATTCCATTCACAACACAAAATCGTAACAAATAACAAAAATGTTCAAGCAAAATTAAAAAATAAACTACATGAAACTTCTCCATTACTCTTACCAAATAACTTTAATTGGGAAATGAGAATTGAAGAGTTGAGTTATTGTTAATTAAAACAATGAATGAACGGGTTTTAAATTGCCTCCACATAAAATATTCTTAAGCCAAGAGCTTCCAGAGTAATTTTGCCCTCCGTGGCCATGATTAGCATTTCTCAAAATTCTCCTTCAATCAGAATTCGAAGGGCAAACTTCAAAGTTCAAAGGAAGTATTGAGATAGAGAATATATTAAAATAAATATAGCATGGATGGAAAATATGTAGGTACCTCATGAAGTGAAATAGACAAAAAGGAATAATGTAAGATGTTTTTCGTTTATATTGAAACATCATTCATTGAAAAAGACAGATTTATGACTATAAGAATAATATATTCATTTGTTAATCAATTATTAATAAATGGGCGGATCAGCTTTCAAGTGGTCTAAGTTACTAAAACCCGAAAATGAACTAACGCTATATTCCATTAATAGGCAGTTATAATTATTATTTGGCCAAAAAGCTCAATTGGTTGCTAAATAATGAGGTGAATGTCATTACAGTTACCATTGTAGCCAAGGCGAGTAGCAAACTTTAAACTCTCTTATCTCGAAACTCTGATTTTGGTTTTATACCATTTGCATTTGGCAGACAACCTGCCTAAATATAAGTCTACTGAGTAAAATGATACAAAGCAAATTAATTATTGCTGTTTTAAAAAAGAAAATAGAAAGCCACTTCATTTCAATTTGTAAAAGTTTCATATTTATTAATTAGTTGCTGATGCATATAAAAAAACTTGTTATTAATTAAACGATCAGAAGTTTTATACAAGAAAGATTTTCGCCTTAAAAAAACAAGCATTTACTTGCGACTAAAAATCATTCATACAGAGCTGTATTCTAAAATTAACCTAGAACATTAAATTTACTCAGCACCGTATTCCACATTAAATTAGATTATCAGAGATCCTTCAGCTCAACTCATCTTTAGCCTAAAGGGGCAGCAGTGAGATGTCGTCCGGCGCAATGGCGTGAGATTCGGCCATGTGGCAAATGCCAAACAATCATGTCACGTTCTCCTTTAAGGCATTCGTTTGACATCAATTGACGGAGGAAGCTCGGGGTACTTATATTGGTTAACACCTATAAATGATAACATGAATCACTAGTTATAGCTTATTGGATGCAATGATGTTGACTTACAATTAGAATATGATTCAGTATGTATTTTATGTTACTGAGAAAATGCGTACCGAGGTATGAGCAGTGCAGTTGTAATATAAAAATATATCCTCTTTGAAATGTGAAATAATTGTGAGCAATTTTCGTAGAAAGTAAACCAGCTCATTATTAAACGAGAAAAATTGTTTATAAACTAAAACCAGAATAAGTATCCCCAATAAAACTATAATAAGTATAAACTACAACTAGAGAATAACATTCATATTAATTAATAATCTAATTAGGATTAAATGATTAAAATATTATTTAATTTTAGCAGAAATCTTATGCGTCCACCATGGACAAGAACTTTTTTACATTATCTAGTTACAGTGAAAAAGGAGTTGCAAATCTTCGCATCGCGCGTATCATGGACGAGTTTAATTATGAAACGGGTAACATGATTATGAGAAATTTCAAATAAAGTGAAAGGGGGTGGTAGACAGTTCAGTTGACAGAGTTACAACTGATTATGTAAGGTCCGAAATGGGAGAAGTACATATGTTACAAAACTAATTATCTTCATAAATATTTCCTTTCAAGATTCGAATTCCATTCCAATAATTCCAAATGCGAAATATAATATAATAATTTAAGTTTAAGCCTTCATCTAGTGATTATTTAAGAACGAAGATTATATATATTTCAAGATATTTTACGAGCATTTTGATGCATTGAACACTGATTATTGATAGCCATGTAAATAGAAGAGAAACAACAAAGTTTAATATTCATTACATAATAAAAATCTAGTTTGGCTTTATTTGGTTTGTATTAAAGTTGCATTAGAGCTACTCCGATGGGATTTATTTTTGAAAACTACTAATAAGAAATTTCAGTCCTTCTTTCAGGCAACCGGTCTTTCCTTCGAGATAGACCCCAATAGTTCAGTGTGCAGCTGTAGTACGGCATTTATTCAATCAACCATCTTTCAGACAATCAAGTACTTTATATCTAGCCTGACTTACTTGCATGTTTTAGAATATGTAAACAGTTTTTACATAGAAGAGCCAACTACGAATTAACCGTTTACTTTCCGATGTCGCCTCTAGGGAACAAAATAACGACCAGTTTTTTTAGTTCTATGTTCTTTAAAATAAACGCGAACAGCTTGATCTTGTGTTTAAAAAACATGGATTTTTTTTTTCGATTTATTCTTTTGCGGATCCAAAACCCATTATGATTTTTCTCCCTCTACGAGGATAAGAAATTCTGGGAAAAAGAACAGTAAGAGGAACAACTGTTCCGTAGAAAGAACGCACAAGTGTAATATGTTTTTGAAGTGAAAAGGCTTTATACAATAATACCCATAACACTTCCCCCAAATTAGGGCATTCTTAATTTATCATGAGGATTGATAGTCACTTCCTCTATTAATATACTCAAACTTCTCTACGTCGCTACATAAAATATTCACCTTTTGTGCTGTTTAAACTTAAGACATGACATCGTAATTGTTACAGATAAATCCCGTCGCATTCGGTACGAAACAGCGAGAACACTCGCAGTACTTTCTCTTTGTGTGGACCATCACCACCAATTAACACGAAGGGATTACAAAATCCCATTCTAAAACGGCTGTGACGAGCGTGGATGCTCGGTTTGCAGTAACACTGGTCGGGGTCCGGAATTAAATGCGTCAGCGTCGACGCAAACTTAATTTACGTCGCGATGTCCTCTGGCCGTTGTCCCTTCTGGCTCGGAAGATACTAGGTGGTTATGTACGCTTCGAAACACACTGGATGATTATGTCATTAAATGGCATCTTCTGAATAGATAATTATTGTCACTTGAGAGTTAATAATTGCAGGCATTTAAGGAGTTAAAAGTTCTCGCGTGGATTTGTTCCTCACGGAATTGAATTAAGCCGTTTTGATATTCATTTAAATGAAATATATCTGAAGGAATATATTTGCGACATTGCAAAAATGTGTGGTAAAGGCAAATATTTCAGGAAAATACTTAAAGCAAGAACAAAAGTTAATTGATCAAATAAAACCATCGGCTTTTATTCTTCCAGATACCTGCTAATTGCTATTTGCTTCCGGATATCGGATAATTAAAAATCAACCGAATATCCGTTTTATCCCTAATATTTACCTTGAGATATGTGTACTAATTTTTAATATGTAATAATTTTCTCTAAATATAAAAACTATTTTCATATTAAAAAATATAAAAAGATTTTTTTTTATATTTTAAAAGGGCTCTGATAACCAAACATCAAGAAGAAAATATTTTCTAAAAATATCAAAAAACCATATGAACGATTGGTTCTTGGCGATAACGTTTAATTTATATTAAAAAATATATATTAATTTCATTATATTTCTTTAAACATATTCAATTGAAAATCAAATATAATCAATTAAAACGGAAAATAACATTTTATACCATTTGTTTTGCTTGAAATAAATTTTTAATTAGTTAAAATATAATTTATTCAAAACACTTGTTATTCATTATTATAAATATTAAAAGTTTATAAGTGGTCAAAAAAACTATAATAAACTTAAATTACCACAAATAAAAAAAATATGTATGATAATTTATTAAAATTGTTTAATTTCATTTTTTTAACGTCATTAACATTTTAAAATTTGTCTAATGTTATTTGTTTAACGTTTTTTTTTAATTCAAGCTAGAAAAATAAAGAACCTCTTCACTTTAAAAGTAATATACATTTTGTAAACGTACAAATATTTCATAAACTAAGTTCTATATTCCCAAAAAACATTTTTTTAACAACAACTCACTAACTACTATTTTAAAATTCTCTATTTTTCAATTAATAATCTTATACCGGTATTTAAAATCACAATTCCTTAAAAAACAATAATGGTTATTACTAATTAGGGGTTATAATTAATTTTAATTAGGGTTATAACTAATAAAATGCTATCAATGTGATTTAGATAATTTCTTAGGGTCTTATTTCTAAGCTCGGAATTTATAATTGCATATTTGTATCCATACATTGCATATTTATAATGAGATCATAATTCTTTTTGTGTATATGCTTTAAATTTTACGTCGTTTAAATAGCAAACTATATTTTATTTTATGTGTATTGCATTACATTTAATTGTCAGACACTTATTATTTGTAATATGTGTTAAATAAATATCTGAAGTACTCAATATTAGGGTTTGAGGAGGGGGGACAAATACATTTTCAATGCCACTGCCATAGTTTTTCTCCTAATTGTGGTTTGTGAATGCTCCCCGAATACGACACTGATGCTTTAGTTCTTTTTATCCCCTTTTGGAGTACTTAGAGGTTCATCAAGAAGTCTCTAAAGGCAATCTGCTCATGCAAACGCCGTTTCTTTTAAATTAAAGTACTAACGTAGGGAAAGCACTGAAGCAAGATAGTTGTTTCGTATTGATTGCTTACTCAAACTATGATAAATATTAAGCTGAGAGCCCTCATGCAATTCAATCAGTAAATTAAAGAAAAGTTCAAAACAAACCTATATAATTAGGGGAACAAACTATTACGTATTTGGTTAAACAATTTATGGTTTATTTACAGAAGGTTTGTTTCTTATGAATTTATTTGTACGGTATACGTCTTAACGTGAATTGCTGGTCTGTATTTATACGTCAACATGGAAAATAAAAACTACCAGTAATTCACAATATTAAAATTCCATAAACATTAGATAAAATTTAATTTGTGGAATTAATTTAAAAATTCAGCTACATCAAATAAAGCATTTTGTTATAATATTATAAAACATGTTAAGAAATTTAACCTATAAATGAAATTATATTAAAGGAACACAATTCAGTTCTAACAAAATAAAACAAAGCAAAAAAACAAACAAAAAAACTAAGCAAATTACAGTGAACACCCCGCGGAAAAGAAAACATGCATAAATGATTGAATAAATAAAAGATTTGGATTGATAAATGCAACAGCGATTAATTAACGGTATTTTGCATTATTCTCTTTACATAGTAATTTATTTTAATAGGTAACTTACAATATTTTTCTTTTAGATTATTTATTTAAAACTAATTTTGTTATAACCCTAAAAAATTATTATTATATTTTATTTGAAATACAAATAAAATTCTAGATACCTAATATACATTATAATAAATATAGAAATTTTTCTTAGTTTGAAGTATTATTATTATTTGTATTCTTAATATTAGTAAATAGACTGATTGAAAAGACATACAACCAAAAATTAACGATTCCTCAAAGCAATTATTATTCTTAAAAAGCACAAAACTAAAAGGCATTTCCTAATCATCAAATTTCTAATTGTATATATACAACAATTCAACCTCTAACATAGCTTTGGTTATATGACTCTTAATTATCTATCAACTTTCTTTTACGAAGATATAGTTTTAAGGTTCTCAGGTTTTCTAGCCACTTGGAAACAACATGTTAATGACACACTATTATATGGGTATTCTGCAATGTTTAAAAACTACGATGGATTAAATTAAGGGTCTTGTCTAGACTGCTTAATGCTGATGCATTGCATTTTGTCTTATATACCGTGCCAACTTTCAATCTCAAGTTCTTCTTTCGCAAAAGTTTAAACTATGAAGAAAGTTGTGATAAATTACTTTGCTTAATGCACAAGGGAAACAGTTTGAATATTTTTTGTACTTTAAGTGTTGTTGAGAAGTAACCCCCCCCCCCCGCCCAAGAGATGTCTCATTAACCTATAAAAACTGTAAGTTAAAAATATATTTATCAGTTGAATTAGTTTTATTCTGATTATATAGCAGTAGCAGTACTTCCTCGCATTGTCCTAGTCAGTCTATAAAGATCAGTTAAAATTCAAATTATAATTCAGAAAAATATTTTTCTTTCTATTTGAAGTCTATTGAATAAATAGAAACTGAGTAATTTCAACTCAATTATCTTGCTTCTTATTCTTTATCATAATTTTTTTTAAACCATTTCTTCTTAATGTAAGCCCTGGTAGTGGAACGGATAAAGACACTGGACAGCGGTGCTGAGAATCTGGGTTCGATTCCCAATAAGATTTGTTTTTAATCGTGCTTGTATTTGACATTTCGGTATGAATATTAAGTAATAATATGTGCCTTGTAATATATCAATTACAAGTTCGTAAAATGTGGTAAAGCAACTTGCGTAAGAAAGCATGTACTCATTTTTGAATACATGTTTTTCTTTTGTTTTCAAAATTGAAACTTATGTATTCAGAGTCATAATAAGCATGGAATGTAATCAAAATTGAGTACATGTTACTTATTTTCAAGTACCTATTTTTAACAGCGCCATTATTTCAAATATAGTTAAATAATCAAATTACAATGCTGGCTGTTTAACTACACATAATTAACTATTATTTATTGATATGCATTAGATTCTTTGTTTATCTCTAGTAATGTAAAGAGACTTGTTTGAAATATAAGCGAAGTTTTTGCGCATAAATAATGTTTCGTTATGTCAATACAACTAAATGCAATACAGCATTGCCCAGCCATTTCTGACCACCCAGTATATCAATTTACTATCATTGCAAGTTTGGAAAATCCTAAATTTAAAAATGTGATATATAGAAAAATTAATCATTAATAACTAGTAAATTATTCTTTATTTGAAAAAAAGTAGCCCAGTACGATTTACACTGCCATGCATAACGGAATTGAATTTTTTTAATCATTAAATATTTTATGATATCCTTTAATTGCATGCATTTAAGGTCCGTAAATATTTCTTAAAAGCCTAATATCTTTATTTTATGCTCATAAACATGACAAAGTAGTTTTATTCTGATATAATTAAGTATTCTTTGTGTGAATATAAATATATTTAAAATAAACTAACGCTAATTGAAATATTATTTCAAAATGTCCAAACATGGTCATTTTTATTTTCTCAAAGAAAACTGCAGTTAATTAATACTCATTAATTATAATATTACTAAAACTTTAAGGGCTTAACAACCTAAGTATTTTTTATATCTTGTTTCGCTTAATTAAATTTAATAAACACATATCTTTAGAATTACGTAGCAAGGATTTCTTACTTTCTGGGTTAATCTTGAGCAGCCAAGATTAATAGCAGTAATAAATTGGAGGCAATTGAGGCAAAGAACTTTAGGGTTATTCTCATACCTTTGTTTTGGGATTAGTAAACGAAAGCTGTGATTGCTGCATAAGTTTGCAATTTATTGTAATTATTTTTTTAATACTAAATTGAGTATAGCTGTATAGGTGTTGAGTTTGTGTTTTAAATTAAAATATGTTATTCAAGAAAACACAAATAATATTAGTAATGTCATTTACTTGGTCTTAAGCATCAATAAAATTTAATAGGTGTATTTGATGGCTTTTATGACTTAAATTGTACAAGAAAAATAAACTTATCAATAATAAAAACAAAAAAGGGTTAGGTGGGAAGAAATGGGTACTGTGGTAAAATGAGTTTTTTAAATAAAATATCGGATTGCACAATGTTTTAAAACTATGTTTTGATATAGTTAGTTTTTTTGTTAATTTACTTCGTTAATAAAGTACATTTAAGGAAAATAAATAAATTTCTGGGTGTTTTAATTCAGGTCCAATTGTTTGAGTATACAAAAAAATGTGATGTTTGATACATGAAAACTTCTGTATACAAACTTGAAAAGTCGAATTATTTACGCATATTCCTGGGATTTGTATAGAATAGATTCCTTTTAATACATTCTAAAGAAAAAATTAGAAAAAAATCTAGTTTATTTAGTTTTTCTTCAATGTTTTGGATAGTGGTTCTCGAATTATTAATGTTAAAGAATATGAATTCCTAAAAAATTAACAATCTTCGGCAAAAGTGTAACAAGAATTTCGAAGCTTATAAATGATAAGAACTAACTGCAATATAATAACCATTTCACTCAAAGTCAATTGCAAACCGAATTTTGAAATAATTTCCTAAATATTACTAGTAGTAAAATAATCAGACGTTTTAGAAAAATATTGATAATAAAAAAAAATACATTTCTTGCAAATTAAAGAACATTTTATTCGATACTAATTGCATTAACTTATATTAAAGTACCCAAACATCACTTGATAAATCATTACAATGAAGAATATTTTCATTAGTCAAACCACGCATTTAACTGGCAACATGGGCAAAAAAGAAATCGGCAAAGAGATAACAAGCTTCCTATTTCACCCTTTTCCACTAACAAGCCCCTTTTATGAGAAATGACGTTCCCCATTTTCATAATGTGCGCGACGTGGAAGGAAATGGCATTCTAATAAAAAGGAAATACGCCTCTTATTCCTGTTTGCACACAATGAATGTATCAAGATGGATGGCCGAATACTTTATTTTGAGAACGGTGGAAATATCCTTCTGGGGGAAGTTCTTGTTTTTGGAGATATTAATAAAAGCTTTAAGAATCCAATTGAAAACACTCGTCATCGGAAGTTGTTTCCAATGGGTTTGGATTGTCATTAAATTGGTTTTTTTTTTCTATTTGTATAGATATATTAAGATTCTAAATAAGATATTGATTTTGGATTATTTTTATTTTTATGCTTAAACCCTTTTGTTATGTTTTAGATTCTTTGTTAGTTGATAATAAAGCTCAGTGGTATGCTTAAAATATAAGCGAAGTAGTTCAGCAACAATAATGTTTTATTATGCCAAATGTGATACAGCCAAACACTGACCATCGCCCAACAATTTGTTATCACCATTTATTTTAGCATGAGTTATAAAATTCGCCTAAATGCTTTGCTAGAAATGTTATTGGCAATTACTATATTAGGAAGTCATTAAGTACCGTAATTAAATATTTATTAATATTTTATAAATAAAAGAAATCAAAATTTTAAAATACAAATTTACATTTTTTAAATGTATTAAATAAGTATATGAAAGTATAAAAAATAAGTTGTTTTCAATGATACAGTAATACAGTATTATTTGATAATAAATTTCAATATTTTAAACACTGCTAAAACTCTAAGGAATGGGACCACTACAAATTATTTTTAAAATTTTAACAAAATAGATGCACACAGTAAAAATATATATCCCGGTATGCATAAAAAAGATATCCCAACGAAAGGGGAAAATGATAAGTGAGTTGAAATAAATATATTCTTATTTTTAACGATCTATGAAAATTAAAATATAAAACCTTCTTTTCAAGTACAATTTTAAGTTTTTCAAATTTTCTTAAGATGCTGCGATGCTGCTGTCCAATACATGCTAAGATTAGCGTGAACCAAATTTGACTTTTACTTTCAACTAGAAAAATACACAGGATTTTTGTTTACTGTTACAACTTACTTTCTGATTGGAAACTAAATTTTTTTTCCAAGTGGTACTAATATCCGATAATTTATTTCCATGTTACGTGCAAACAATCACAGACCACGCGGAATTAATTGTATTAGTAGATGGATTCCAAAGTTCTAGAAAATATCATTTCCATAAATATTCTACCTCCATTGTTAACGAAACAGAATAACCTCATGACAACTCTTAACTATCGGAATAAAAGTATAACAATATCGATTACTTTTGAAGTTTTTCAAATATATTTTGAAACAACATCGGTTCCCCAATAGACAACTACAACGCATTCCTTGTAGAAATGCGAAAACTTGGAACGGAATGAATTCCACAAATCTTTTTATATTGCCCGAATCTGTATTAAAAATTTGAAAAACAAGAAACCCCGATATTGGTTTCGGTCCTCTTTGTCTGATACTACAACACAAATGGGCACACTGAAATGTTTGGACATAACAATGGGAAAATCTTCTTCCTCGATTGTTCGATGTCGCCCAATCTGTTTCGGTTTGCCTTTTGTTCACAATAAAACAACCGGGGTACCCCGAAAAGTCCTTTGATTGTCGAGAAACGGTCTTGTCCGTAATAATAGTGAAATGGCTTTCATTTTAAACGAGGAAAGAATTTCGTTTCTCTCCGAATCCCGTTTTTTATCTGAAACCGTAAAACGAAGAGATTAAAATTGAGCCTCTTAAATGAAATTGTTATGGTGCATCCCGTTTTATTTGGCAAACATTTGGAGCTCGAAGCAAATGTTTTAATATATTTCAATTTCGAGAAAGGAAAATTTTTTTTTCCTTGTTATGTCGTCCCAAGAGAATTCAACATATTGAACAGATTTTTTAATAAAAATTAAACATAAAGTTATTTAATGTAAGTGAAGTAGGTTCATTTAATCTCGATCCTTCAAAATTATGTGTAACGTTTATTTAATATGCAAATATTGTTATTAAAATAAGATTTTGTAAAGACTTGGATTGATTCCATAATGATAATAGTGTGTGAAGTTTCTGGGCAAATCAATATAATTATTCATAAATATATACCAACACTTTGCGTAAAAAGTAGGATTGTTTACGAAAAATATAAAATGCAAATATGTAAAAAAAAAAAGATTTTCAATTCCGAAATAATATTTTTTTTTTATGAATATTTATTATATCAATTAACCAGGAAGATATATAGATAACTAAACGGCACTAAACACCAATCTTCCACCGTAGCAATGCGATTTAGTTTTAATGATCTCGATATCTTTCTCTTTTGATTATTGTGTGGTTACTAACAAATCACTGCAATTTGGTTTATTGAAAAAACAGAAGTTATAAGCTAACAGCTATTCCCCAATTACGCGTCCGTAATGACATACAAGTGCAAAAGTCATTACCACATAACTGTTTCTTAATTAAGGTAAATTAGATTTACATAGCTAAAATTAATAACGGTGATGTAGTTTCAATATCGAGAAAAATTTTCGGTAGAGGGTTTCTACACCAAATTACAGATTAATAAAATAGTTCGTTTGCTTTAAACTAGAAATGGTAAGAACTGTTTATAGATATGACACATCCTGAAAAAAATAATAAAGTGTGGATGTGTTAGAGCACGACCAGAAGAGCTTTACGTGAAATGTCATTTCAGCAGATTATATAAAACGGATTGGTCGCCAACAAAAGTTTACAAAAAATCCGCTGCAACGCAAGAAATTTAAACAAGCTCTTCTGTCTAAAGCCACGGAGCCCCATCTACGCCCCGTGCGTGTTTTTCTTTATTTAAAGATTTTAAAAGCACATTGGCTCCTAATTTTCTATAAAACAGGAATAAATATTTGTTAATTGTGCTATTTGTTATAGAGATATATTTGGAATGGATCCCCCTAAAAGAGTAACATGATAAGTCTATCCTTTATACCTTATGTAGCTGGTTACATAAATTCTTCATATCAACAATTAAATTTCGAATATAATTTTCTTTTCTGTAAAAATGTAAAATGCTACATTACAACAAATTTAAATGCATAAATCGTAAAATTACAGATTTTCATTATACAAATGTATTTTTTTTTATAATAATGGTTCGTGAGTGTAAAGTTAACACGAAATGAAAATATTCTTTATATACTACCGAAATAACTTATTGTAAATTTATTAAAATGATCAACACAGACTGTTTCCTAACGTGAATGTACATAAAGTGTCACGGTATATAAAGGACCTTTTCAAAAGCATATCTATGCTTAGATTTGAGTGTTTGACATTTGAAACTACTCGCAGTCTTTTGAACATAAATATTTCTCTAAAATATCATACTCGTTAGCACTATATCTACAACAGTGCTGATTAATAAATGGATAAAATCTTTATCAAATGAAAGACGCCGCTTCAAGCTTGTACATATTTTACATTTAAATGAAATTGTTAAAAGTTTTTCTAAGGATATTTATAAGCATTAATACAATAATTCACATTAATTCTACATACACATTAATTCTAATGCACATTATACTATGAAATGATTTAAATACTTTACTAAATTTCCCTAATGCTAAGTTTGAAATGTATAAAAATAAACTCCAATAAATGTAAACAAGCAATATTTTTATATCTAACTTTGAGTATTACATTCTCTTTTAATAACTCTTTAATACTAGTATTATTTTTTAATTCACTGTGTTTTTGTTATATATCATCACATCTTTCAATTCAAGATAAAAAAAGAAAGGTAGTAAAAAAAATATTAAAATTTACCATACTTAGTCACCATATTTAGAATACCATATTGAGTCACAATAATTAATAATCAAAAAATTATAATGAGATTCGTGTGAAAATTAAAGACTCAACTCAGCGTCTTCAGAACAATACTTTAACCAGGAAACAATGTTAAAATGTTTTAAACATTTCAGATTAAGTATCGTATCAAAAGATACATAAGAGGTGGACACAAATTATTGATGGATGGTCAATATTTGGCTGTGTCGCATATAGCTGTATTGGAATTAATAAAACCATCATTTTCCCAACTACTTCGCTTATAATCTAAACAAGTGACTTGTTTAAAATATAAGCAAAGTGGGCAAAATATTATTTTATTTTGCCCATACAAGAAAATTTTACACAGCCAAACAATTTGTGATCGTCTTGTATAATAACGTAATAATAATCTAGAATTCGTATTTGAATCCACTTTTCAATAGTTATACAAGCAATTCTTTAAGAGTACTTTACTAATTGTTCTGAGAATAGTAGACCTCACGACAAAAAAAAAACATATATGTCAATTTTAATGACTTAAAACAACTTACATGCCAAATTTGAAGAAAATCGAATAACGGTTTTGATTATAACTATGTAACAAACAAAGAAACAAATTTATAGCCGAAACGTTGAAAGGTCGAGTTAAAACTGGGTCCTCGTTTACGTTCGTTCAATTAACCAAGAGTTAACTTGTATAAAATATCAGGATATAGTTTAAAGTACAGTTGTACCAATATCACAAATTCGAAAATTAATGGCTTTATAGATATATAGAGCCATGTATTTTAAATCATACATTTTTAATCGAATTTATTTCATTAGAATTTAACTGGATTGAAAGACATGCATGGCAATAATAATACGATAGTCCCTTTGAGATACGTACAAAAAACTAATAAATAGAATTTCCTTCATCGAAATGGTTCTATAAAAATCCCGCATTCCTTCGGAAAAGTAAAAACAAATTGACACATAAATAAAAGAATGTGGCAACCTGATAGGATGAGTCCCTAAAACAAAATAAATTGACATAAACGAGAAAAGTAAGCTTTTAGTTCCCCAACATCCCTTCTCAAATGCTTCATTGGAAGATTCAATGCCACGGTCTATCTTTTAATCCGATTGAAATCTTAGATGGAAAGCGAACTGAAATATAAGCAAGACATGGGAGTTTACCTTGCTTCTAAAAAAACACCATTCCCTTCAATATTTATAGAAGATCATCTTCTAAAAGTCAACAAGAGTACATTCTGTGGAAGAGGTTGGAATTAAAAACAAATATGTATTTGGTCGTTTTCTATTATTTTCTTGTTATAACATATACTAATAAATTTTATTATTGTTATTATTACTATTGTTTATCGTTATTATTGTTGTTGTTATAATAATATTAATTAAGGTTATGGATAGTTTTTTAATGTTATATTTCTTCGTTAAGCTGCGTTACCACGGAAGTTCAAAGTTAATTTAATTGGACTTACGTGGTAATATGGCTTGAGGGACGATTTATTGTTGATGTTAATGATGTTATTATTAATGATGTAATGTTGTTATTATTGTTGCTATAATAAATTAATTTAATGTTTATTTTTATGATTATGATTGCAATTTTCATTAAGATATTCCTCATCATGACTATTTTTCACCAAATAAAACCATAAAGTAAAAACAATAAAGGGACGAAAAAGACACTGCATCCAAAAACGACATTTCACGACATCCCCCCCCCCTCCATTCACGTAGTACGAAGGTTAGAGAGTGGAATGGGATAATATTTGGTTTGAACAACGTGGCGTATTTTTCCCTACACGTTGGTATGTCATTTATTTTCATAGGATGATTCCACGCATAGTTATGGAGCGGAATATAATACTTCAGTTGGAAGAAACTCGTCCTCAACGTAGTACATAGGTCAGAAGGTTGAATGGGTTAATAATCGAGGTGTTCAAAACCTCTCACCTCCCTCTGCACGATGGTATGTCATTTATAGTAATATGCTGATTTCACGTTGAGTAATAAGAATTTTACAAATGTCATTTTTTAATATGCGACTCCGGTAATTTTATACCCATAACGAAAGTAAAGAAATATTCACGTCAAAACCTATATAACTTATAATATTAGATTTATTCACTTCATATTTAAAGCATAATTTTTTTTAAAGTTTTATAAAAGAATTTCTTTTGGGCTTAAATACAAATTTAGTGACTCAAAAAGAAAAGAAAAAATTAATATATGTTCTTTTTTTTAATTTTAAGTCTCAATAATTTTTATGTGACTTTTTAAACTATATAAAAAATAAAAATTACATTCAAATTAATTTCACTCATTTAAATAAGTTTAAACAAAAGGAGTCCTCATAATAATGGCAAGATTTTTATTTCATTTTAAAAGTACAAGATTGGGGGGGAAATATAATATTTAAATATTTCATCAGTAACTTTTTTCGGCCAACTTTTTACCACCTATCGAAAGCTTAGGGGACCGTGACAAAAATTTATATTATAACTCTGAGCAATACACCATCCATCTCAGAAGACCCTTTAAATAAAAAAAATATAAGTATTGAAAATAAAAAGTTGGCAACTTGGGATTTCCATCCACCGGTTGCCTTGGAAACGGCAGCTTCCCAGCATTATCTCGGTTTTTGCTTAAAGTTCAGTTTTGCTCAAGAGGTCTCATTTTCAAAACGCCGGGGAAAATTCATGCCCGTTCCTTTTGTTGCGATGTTTGAATTTCTGTCAATTCTTGTTTTTTGGCTGCTTTTAATTGTTATTTTGGAGAGGTCGCATCAAGTGGATCTGAGAGTTTGAGGGAGCGTTCTTTGTTTCGCTCTCTCTAAATAACTGTCTCGTTCGGAGGAGAAATTCATTTAATTTCAAATATGACGACGACGACTTGAACTTTGACAATGTTTCTTGAGAAAAGCGAGTCGCTGGGAAATCCAATTAAAAGTGAGATTAGGGAGTTTTAAAATGGTCTTCGGCAATTAAAAGAAAAGATTTGTAATATTTTTTATGGCTGTGACACTTTGACCTTTTCTGGCAAATCGTTCAAGTTTATTTAAAATATATATTAAAGATAGGTTAAACATTATTGTTTTAAAATATAAATATCTCAATATCTCTTTCTTAAACAATATTGCTGGCTGTGTTGGAGCATGTCTAGAAGCGTTTAACGTGAAACGTCATGGAAGCAAAGTATAGAAATATGGATTGATCGCCAACTTATCTCATCAATAAAGTAAAAATACACAACAGTTACGCCTGACGCCTCAGTACTCTATAAACCCTCCAAACGTGCTTTTTGCTTTATTTCAAGATTCTTACCACATCGGTGTATAATTTAGTATGGAATGATAACAAAATGTCCAGTATACTATTTTTCACGGAATTTTAAGTGTAGAAATGGATTCACCTAAAAGCGTTAATGTGGGACTTCTATCATGATACCCCATACTTTTAAAGAAATTTTCCACATCAAAATTATTACACTGTAAGCACAGTTCAAATGTTTAGAAATCGATGTTCTTCAACAGTAATTTTAACATCTCGTCAGCGCACACCATCCAGGAATTCTATAAACTCATTTGAGAATCTGTTATTTCAAATCAATCGGTTGTCGCTGCGCATGACCAAATCTTGCACCTCAATTGAAACCTTCTTTCGAATGTCACATCGACATGAAACTAGATAAGTTAACATAATTTCAGTGACAATAAGATGGTTAATCATAATATTAGTAATTGGTAATTTACATTAATTAATTGTGTAGATATTCCATGTTTTTAAATTTTTCGAACAATTTATTAAAAGCTTTCTTTTTTATACAAAACCCATGAATATTGGTAAATAAATTGTGCAGCAGTGTTTTCATGTATAAAACTACCGTAAGTTTCAGTTGTATATTCAAACAAATCGTCTGTTGAATTTGAATTAAATTCCCCATAAATGGATTTTTTTCCTAAAATGTACTCCAATAACCGAAGTATTTAAAAAAAATCAAATATAAGTTTAACAATTTGTAGTTTAATATTTTATTTTAAAAACACAAAATTACCCTATGACCCAATTCCCACACCTGACCCTATTAAAAATTTGATTAAAAATTAATTTTGAATTTAGATAAACATAATTTGAGTATAAAAATTTTGCAAAAAATTTTTGTTGATACCATTTATTCCTTAGAAACTCATTTACTCGTTACATTATCAAAATATAATAATATTTTATAAACTGTAGTGATTTTCATTTTAAAATTTTCAAAAAAGATTTAGGTATCGTAATTTTTATTAAGTTATTACCTGTTTTTACATGGAAAAAATTTAGAAATGAAAGACCATGAACGTTTTGAAATTCAAAAAATACGTTTACATTTTTTTATCACATACAGTCCTATTAAAATGCAAGTAAAGAGCAAAAAACGTTCCAATATTAGCTTAATTTTTTTTAAAGTTTTCTTCGTAATTATTTCAAATTAAATTTATTAAAGAATTTTTTTGTTGAAAAAACGTTAAAATTAATATTTTTTATCCTTAGGCAACTATTAAAACTACTTTAATGCGAAATTAAACACTTTTTATTCGAATTTAAATGTATCCATTTATTTCCATTCGATTTACTTTTGTTCGAAATTAAATCACAATTAAATTTCAAAATTATTTCTAAACTAATGAATGCATTTTTCAACAGTCAAATAAATTTTGTTCCTAAATAAAATAATTTACTATTTGACATTTATAGATTAATTTATCGTTATAAGTATTATTTGAGATTATATTGTATATTTTGCATCAATAGGATTTAATTTTAAATTCGAAAAGTCTTTCTATCCATTAAATATTAATTGAGTGTCTTATAACTAACATAAAATATTTATAAAATATCTTATTAAGTAAAGTCATTTATTATTCCTTAAGGGATTTTATTTTTCAGAAATTTTGCCATTAAATTCAACTTAAAAATATTTTAATTTTCCCATTTTACAAAGTTATACAAAAAATATTGTATGGAAATTCGAAATATTGTAATTAAAGTCATTGTAATTATTTTTATTGCACATCGTAATTAACAGAATAAATACGAGGAATTATTGTATTTGATGCTTTATAAAAATTGGTAAAATCTTTATTGATGCATAATAAAAAATAAACTTAAGCTACTATAGTAAGATATACGAGAAGAAAAAAAATTAAGTTATGATTAATGAATTACATTTAGTTATACCTTTCTAACTTATTTTCATAAGAATTCAAGAAAAGGACCAAAATTCGAAAAGGAATTCTGCAATATATTTCCCATTTCATAAAATATTTTATAAAAATTCTGTTTAAGCATTCTAGAATTCTATGAAGGAAATATTCTAAGGTAAAAATATTTTAAGATGCATTTAGGCGGTATGCATTTTTAATGAGAATGGAAAATTCTTTGCGTTTGTGCGTAAAAGCCTCAAAGCCCTTGGGCTATGGTATTAAAAATTTCATTTTTAATACGAAACTAAGGGAATATTCTTCTCAATTAAGCAAAATATAAAATGTTTTAAAAACTTAGATTTTAAAGCTTAAGCTGAATCTTGGTAAAATATTTCTTATTATGACAATTCACTATACAGAAGCATATAAATTATTCGGACATTAGAGCACTTTATTTTAAGATTTAAGAGGAAATAAATTTATGGGTGTTTTGTTTGAGAAAAACGAGTTAATATGTTGTTATGACCTGACACTACATCAAAAACTTTGACTGGACTGAACTTTGGTTTTTTGCAGGTTATCCCACTGAGATAGAATAATATAACTATAATAACTAGAGCAAGGGCTAAGCGTCGCCGACCACTTTACTCCTTTTTGATCGAAGGTAGAAAAAATAGTCTTTTCGCATAGGTTTGCGTAGATTTAAAAACTCATTTCAGGCTTTCGAAAATACATTATATGTACTCACATTTAATGTATTCCCATGACATATTTCCAAGACAAAATGCATCGAAAAATACAGTTTTAAATATTTCTCTGACGTTACGGAAAACTCCCGCATAACCAGGGACGAATGTTTTCTCAATCTTCCTTCCTGATTGTATGCATCCGCGCAACATGGTAACGTACATTGCCACTCAATGGGAATCCTTATAGTTATATTCCAGCTCAGTGGCTTATCCAGAATGCTTTCAAGCTATAGCGGTGGGAAGAGTGAAGAGTCGTAATTCATAAAATTCATATGAGATCATAACTAAAAGAAATTGTATCAGTTCATAAGTTATTCACAATACATAAACTTAAATTCACTGTTAAAACAACATGATACGTCATATCTATCAAGAAAGCCGTAGGGTTTAAGGCCAAACTCAAGTAGTGGCACCTTTTTGGATTTTGGACAAGTCGTTGCATGCTCTTTACGTTGTGTCTAGTTCTTAGAACGAAATTTGTGAGCATTAAACGTGCCGAAATAGATGCAACTGCGCTAAGATTTATCGTGATTTATATTATCGTTAAGATCGTGTTTTCGTTATTATCCACTTGGACATAAACATCCCTGAAACAAAATGGTTTTACAAACATTTTATTTGTTAAGAAAGTATATTCAAATAATTCAAATATTATCATATGACATAGATAATCAGAGAAAATAATAACTAGGATGGAAATTTTTTGGTGTATTTTATGCTAATATAAACAAATAATTAATAAATATTATCAATAAATACTTTCACAGCTGTCAATAAGACAATACATGCCATGTAATACTAATCTCTTACATAATACTTGCTCGTACTTTTTCTATCTATATGGTCATATTACTTACTTACATATCTTACTAATATTTGAATAAATGCATTTATTTAAATAAAATTTTAATTTATCAAGAGTCTTATCAAAGCATAAAAGTACAAAAGTCATATAAATTGTATCTGAAACTTTGTCAATGCGATTTATCAAAGAGAAAACACGTTCGACTCTGCATGCGATTGTAAAACTTATTTAGTATTCCATCAGAGTGTAAAATATAACGTGACACATGTTCTGTTTGCTTTGTAAGTTTGATAAAAGTAGCGTTTATTCGTTTCGATTCTTACCAAATAGTTTGCATAAACAATTATAATTATTTAGACACATATGCAAAACACAGTCATTGAATAGAAATCTTAAAATTCTTCTAGTTTTTAAAATTGGGCCTCGATAAGAGGTGTCAGCTCGGTGAACAGATATAACGGAAAATGTAAAATAAATTATCCTACTTCCCGAAGGAAGATAACATTAATACTCCATTTTTCAAATTGAATAGTTTATATTCTATATGTTTTTAATGTTACCATAGTATTCAAACTGTACTGAAACTGTGTGGAAATGTCTCAATAAATATTTCTAACAAATAAAGGTCTCGGAATCTCACCGTCATTTCCACAACATAAAGCATTTGGAGGTTTTACTTAAACCCTCTTTTATTATAAATATAACAAATCATTTTTAAATTATAATCCTTTTATAACCCTTTTATAAATTCAAATATAACTAATAATTAACTTGTGAGTAAAAAATATTTTAACTCTCAAGCCATGAAAATAACATTACAAAACAAACAAAAAATTACTTGAGTGGAAGTGTAAACAACAATTTTAGTCATTTGGATTTGCTTTAAAAATACTAGTATTTTCAATACGTTCATTAAAGAAAAAGATAAATAAATCTATAACAGGTTGCTACTAATAAAAATAACTTCAGTAGAAATGCCACTCACGTATTTTCTAGAACAAAATATAAAAAATATCCCATTTCAAAAAGAAAACCATAAAAAATTGAAAATGCTTAAATGAAGAAGTTATTGGAGACGATGTAATGCGAAAAAGATTGAAATAGTCACACTTTTCCATTCGAACAGTATTCGAAAAGTGAACGTTTCAATATACTTAATTAAGGGAGTTCAGGAACTCCATTTCCCCTAGTTTTGACATCTCAGTGGAAATGAAAGCCTTTTTATTTAAACAAGAGTTCTTTTTCGATGATGTATTACGATAACACGACTTTTATCAAAACGACGGAGATTTAAACGAGTAATATTTTCCCGTGAAGATATTGTTGGATTGAAATTGATTATACATGTATATATGTCTGGGTACAATTTCGATTTTTTTTTTCATATGCCAATTTCATTTTGTTCAAATAGATAGGATTTAGAAAGCAAAAGTGTCATAAGGTATAAATTATGTTTGATTTTAGGAGACTGTTATTAAAGTAGACTACATTTCTGAAAGTATATCGCTGCATTGAAAGACATCTTTTGACATTACTTTTTAAAATTTAGATATAAATATCGTAGTATTCCTATTTTTTTTTTCTGTATTGGAAACAGAGATTTTTTACACTATAGAAAAAGTACTTCAAAATGAATATCTAAACCTAAGTGTTTTCTTTAAGTATAATTGCATCGTAAACAGGTACATGACATACTCAAATACAAGTGCCTGTACTTTCTCAAGAAGTAGCAATTAATATTGCTTATCTCAGCTCTGTTCAATCGATCTGAATGAAACTGCAAAACTTAAAAAAGTGGTTCAGGATAGAGTTTTCAGCATTATTTGGTGTTGATTGTTTAAATAGGAACTGAGTTATTATAACTCCATTATCTTACTTCCCATTCTTTCGTCACACCATTCGTGCCTTTTCTTCTGTTTATATCTTTTTAATGTCACCCTGATAGTTTAACGAATCAGGCACTGGACTATAGTGCTAAGAATCTGGGCTCAAATCCCGATAAAACTTGGTTGTAATTGTCACTATTTTTTAAGGTATTTATAAAGACAGCCTAAGTATACAAGCATCTGCTCATTGTACTACTCATTATTAAAAACATGTCTTTTGCAAAATTGAAACTCATGTATTTGGAGCCATGATAAACATCGAATGTAATAAAAAATTAGTACGTTTTACTTATTTTCAAGCACCTTTTTTTAACAGCATAGCAAACCGTAATAAAAAATATTTTTATACTGCCAAATGTTCTAAGTATGTGTTTTATTATTGATCATGATGTGAGTTACTTTGATTTGAAACTCATAAAAAGAACTTTGATTTTGATTATACATGTTAAACAGAAAGATGATATCTTAATATTACTTGCATTAATTTTTAATGGGTTCCCGTCAAATTAATATATCTGAACCAGCAATAAACTCGAATAATTTAAACACAAATTTAAAAACAAAACCTGAATGTTTTGTAATAAGTCATTAACTAAATGCAAATAAGGGTTGAGATGGTTGAACACTTCTTATAAAAATAATAATAACATAAAAAGTGATGACGTTTTTATCTTATAAAATACATAAAAAAGAACAAACAAAAAAACTTATTAATACTTATATGATTTTTTATTTAACAATTGTGCCGTTTGATACCTTTTGATAGAATACAAAAAAGCAAATTGTAGATTTAATTACCTATCTCAGACGAACAAAACGATAAAATAAAACTACTTGGATGTATTTGTTATTGATAATAACACCTATTAATTTTGAATGGACCCGTTTGTGCAATACGAATTGTATGTCAACATAGTTATGAAACTAAGTATTTGCTTAATGTAAAGTAAATTGTATTATTATGTTCCGATAATTAATGTTTCACATCAATTGGAATTATTTCACTATAAAATAAGCTTTTGGAGAATAAACGTTTTTAACCAGTAACTATTTGCTCCTTGCGCCTTCAAAATACGAAGATGATATGGTATTACTTTTAAATAATCACTTTTGGAAAAATAAATAACGTTTCTTTCCAAAACCAACGGTTTAAGAAAAAAACTCAACTTAATTAGACATTGAACAAAAAAACTCAAAATAGTTGTGTAAAACTAACCTAAATAAATGCAATATTTTCCGAAGCAATTGATACGACAAATATCATCTCCGATTTTACACAGAAAAAAAAACTTTTAAATTACATTATGTATATTAATTTTATAAAATATATTTATCATATTATTTTTGACTATTGAAATTATTCAATGGAAAAATGAAAGGCGTTCACTTGAAATTATAAGGAACTACTAGGAATTTAGATTTTGAATAAAACTTCAGCTTATAAATTAATATATTTTTTCAACTATTTTACAACTTAAAATATAGAAGGCAGTCATTGATAAATAAATGCAAAAAAATTTATTAGCTAACAAAAAACCTTTTCAAGATACTTTACAGTATTTTCTTTTAAATACTGTTCATTAAACAGTAAAATTAAGACTTTAATTTAACAGTAATTGACTTCAGAAAAATTTGTGCTTGAAACCATTCAACATATCATCTATTACTTAAAAAAATTCCCTTAAATATTTTTCAGTAAAAAAATAAATAAGAAAAAAAATTTCAAAACAAATTAAGCTTTTTCTCTACTTGAAAATAATAATATTTTTATCCTGTATAAACTTTTTATATTTCTGGAAAAAAATAATTTTGAAAGAGATAGATTTGAAATAAATTTGAAAGAGATAGATTTTATGTTGTTCGCCATACCATTAAATTTGAAAAATATTGAAAAATCAACTTAAAAATTTAGTGCACTGCTGGAAAAAATTTAAATTCCTGTACATGATACCACATCATGAGCATCATGACATTAATTTTATAAGTAGGAGAATCTATATTACAATTCTTTGAAAATAATCTATCAATATATTATTTTATCCTGAAGTTTGATCAATACATCCACTGAAAATATATTTTGATAGAACTAAATGATTAACAATTTAATTCAATTTACGAAAAATTAATAACAATTTAAAAGTCGCTACAAAAAAACTATTTACACTCTTAAAGTAAAATTATAAAAAGTTGTAAACTAAAAAAAACTCCTTTTAGCAAACACGACAAACAACAAAGTCGTAATTTTCCAAGGCATCTAAAAAATAAATAAAATCCCAATTTACTAACACCACACGAAAATAAAATTCTAGCCAATGCCATAGAAATCCTCAAAAAGTTCCACTCCTTTTCTTCCACTTTACCCCTTTAGGCGATATCCACTGACAAAGACGAACGAGGGTTCTCGTCTTTCAAGAACACTTCAAAATCCCCGAAGAACATTCTCATTACAGTTGAGTAGATCTAGCACATGTCGATCCAATAGGTGGGTTGCGTGTGTATAATTTCGATAGGCGGAGCGAAGTTTCAGTATTCTTCGAAAACGTCTCTGGGAGGTTTGGTTTTTAATAATTTGGCGTCGTGAGGGATTATTTTGCGAAAAAAGATTAGCAAAGGTCTGTTAAATAAGTAAGCTAAAGTTGAAAGAAGTGGAATTATAGTGGCACTAGGAAATAAAAATAAGAAACCGCGATAAACTTTCCAATAAGATTTTAACAAAAATATATCTGTACTTAATAAAAATATATTTATTTATGGAACATGCATATGCTCTTATATTAGTTATATTTAAAATGCATTTGCTGTTATATTAGTAATATAGAATATGTATTTGCTGTAATATTAGCAATATGGAAAATGCATTTGCTTTAATATTAATAATACGGAAAATGCATTTGCTGTCTTTTAACCCAAATTTGCGATATTAATTGAACAAAATATTTCAAACATAAAATATATCAAAATGCCAAATACTCGAAAATATTTAAACGTAACAGTTCAAAAAGTACTTCGAGATAAAAAAAAATTATCACATTTGAAAAAAAACATAGTTTTACAATAATATTCCGTTAAAAACAAACAGAGTTACCATTTTTTATTACTTAAAATCAACTGTAAACAAATTAGCATTCAAGAAAAATTTCAGTCACAATGTTTCGAAACCGTAAAAAAAAAACTACTTCATCAAAAAATTCGATGTTTTCATAAGTAATTGAAAAAATAATAATTCCATGTAAATTCTAATGCTAGCTTATTTCCGTTTTTTACAAATATAAGGTGATTTTGAAAAAAAAATTGCTTCAAGGCGCAGCGAAATTTAGTTTATTTTCTTTAAAGATAATTTTATAGAATATTTCCAACTGTGAAGGGAAAAAATATTATAAGGAAAGTTTGAACATTCCTTCGACTTAGTTGAGTGAACTTTTTAAGACAGTTCTGCATTAAATATGAAATAAAAGGAATCATTATTTCCCTTCTATGTATTTCTTATTAAACATAATTTTTTTTTATTTAAAGTTAAAATAATATAACCATTTGTATTAAAAATTAGATTTTTTAAGTCCGTTTTTATTAAAATTGATTAGGCAGTTTTAAGAAATGTAATGCGATCATTCGTATTTTTCAGAATTACACAAGTATTTTAGTTTGAAAGGTGCTCTGTTCTGAAATTTCGTAATAACCAGTTTCAATCTTATTAAATTTTTTTCTAGTTGATCTTTTGTGAATTATTAAAAATTTTTGTAATTAACACATCTATGTATAATAAATGACGAAAGCGCATTTTTCTATAAATCAATAAACCAAAGTTTCATTTTTTACAACTGTTAGAATTTGAGTATTTTAAGATTTAAATTAATTTTCTCAAAAAAAAAGAATACGTAATTTTTTAACAACTTATTTAGTAGAATACTGTTTTGTTGCTCTAATGAAATTGGAGAACGTAAATAAAATGTTTGAAAACTAATTAGGCTGGTTTCTTATTCTTAATTATTTTCAGTTTCCTGTCGCTTATTGATTTTCAAAAAATAGGGAATATTTTGTTTCATATTTATTTACTATTTTTGACGAACAAACAATACAAAAACTAAATTTCGGAAATAGTTTATATGGCACTCTAAATTATAACCACACTTTTCAAATACAATTGATTGACAATTTCTAGAAATATAATATTTAAAGGTTACAATGGGGGGGGGGGGCTCGATGAGAGTCCAATTTATATTGAAATTTCATATAGTTCATACTAGTTCTTCCAAAAACACCACTTATTATTACAATTGGATTTCTTAAAATTTAAATTAAAAAAATTCTGTACAGAAGATAAGCAAAATGTTTTTTTTGATAAAATAAGTAAACAAAAGTGCTAAATAAAACTAATTTTAAAGTTACAAAATTTTAATTTTGTTTAACTACCGTATTGTATTTAAACGAACTAAGTTTAAGCTTAAACATTTTTTTTACAAAATCTCAAAACCTCCACTACGTTAATAAAATCACATTTACAGCGCTCAGAAGAAGAACAATGGCGCTCCATGAGTAGTGATTATAAAGGAAATGTATGGTGTGATCATCATCATCATACCACTGATCTAACGAATACCTCTTTATTTCCCCGCTATGGCGATAACACCCCCCAGAAAGACTTGAATGTATCCCCATCAGAAAATAAAAAGAATACATATTTTAACACAGACTTTGTGTCTAGTATTTTTTTTTTCTGTTTGACGCACTGTCATCATTCTTCAAATTTTACAACTTGATACAATAAAGATTGAGTCCTGAATATAACGATAATATCTCGAATTCAACAAAAAGTGGACCCCCAGCTTTCTTCGCCAGGACACTTCATTCTTATTAAAAAAATAACTTTAATTTAAAGTCACACAAAACAATTTCACACAAATGATCCTTCCTAAAATTTCCTATTCTCTTTACAAAAACACAAAAATAGTCTCTAGGACAATGAACCAAGTTATTTTAACACAGACTTTGTGTCTAGTATTTTTTTTTCTGTTTGACGCACTGTCATCATTCTTCACATTTCACAACTTGATACAATAATAAAGATTGAGTCCTGAATATAACGATAATATCTCGAATTCAACAAAAAGTGGACCCCCAGCTTTCTTCGCCAGGACACTTCATTCTTATTAAAAAAAATAACCTTAATTTACAGTCACACAAAACAATTTCACACAAATGGTCATTCCTAAAATTACCTATTCTCTTTACAAAAGCTCAAAAATAGTCTCTAGGACAATGAACCAAGTTATTTTAACACAGACTTTGTGTCTAGTATTTTTTTTTTCTGTTTGACGCACTGTCATCATTCTTCAAATTTTACAACTTGATACAATAAACCCCCAGCTTTCTTCGCCAGGACACTTCTTTCTTATTAAAAAAAAATAACCTTAATTTGCAGTCACAAAAAAACAATTTCACACAAATGATCATTCCTAAAATTGCCTATCCTCTTTACAAAAGCTCAAAAATAGTCTCTAGGACAATGAACCAAGTTATTTTAACACAGACTTTGTGTCTAGTATTTTTTTTTCTGTTTGACGCACTGTCATCATTCTTCAAATTTTACAACTTGATACAATAAACCCCCAGCTTTCTTCGCCAGGACACTTCATTCTTATTAAAAAAAATTACCTTAATTTACTGTCACACAAAACAATTACACACAAATGATCATTCCTAAAATTGCCCATTCTCTTTACAAAAGCTCAAAAATAGTCCCTAGGACAATGAACCAAACCCAATAGACCCAACAACAGCAACAATGAACGGTCAATCCCAACCTTTTCAAAAAGCCCCATTCTGGGCATACAAAGGCTGGCGCAAACGTTCGCCAAGAAGATGGATGTCCCTTGCCACACATTAAACTCTGTTATGGGGGGTCAGCTGCAATTAACCTTCAACCTGGAAGAAGGATCTTGCCCAGAGGTCAACATAAGTGCTGGAGAGAGACCACGTGGCAAACGTCAAATACTCTTCCCTGGTCATTTCAAATGGATGGACCTCTTCCCTCCCATCCTAATTATTCGGCCCCCGATCGATACTGGAAGATCCTTGCTGTGTTGTTGAATGGAGTACCTTCTAATTATAGGGAGAGTTCAAATATTGATGGATTGGAGCACTTCCCTCTGGCCGAATTGGAAGTAGAATTAAAGTTATTTAAACTGACTTCCAGCCTTTATTTAAAAGTTGAAGGTTGCGTGATGTTGCAGTAACTATACAAAAGTTCAAGAAAATAACAAAGTAAATGAATTATTTCTTGTAAACAAAGTTTAATTATCTATTTAACTTCTAATTTGAAATAAATGCGCACAGATAAAGAAAATTTAATATTTTTTATAGGCGTTGCAGGATTTCCAGGTTTTAGTTTGTAGCTAAATGATAACACATTTTCAAGTTATTTCAAATCAATTAAAAAAATTACATTGTAGGAGATGTTTTATAAATATTGTACAGACATTTAAACAAAAACCCACATCGCCAATACAAGCGTACAAATATCAATAATATATATTGATCAAATACTTTGTGAAAAATGACTAATTTAAAATTCATTCATGTAGTAAACTAAATATAAAGTAAAATACTCATTCTTGAAAAAAAAAAAGCAAAATTGCTCCGGAAACAAAATTAAATATTATTTTTGAACGAATGCATATTAACTTTTCATGGAAGTAGTATTAGATTTTAAATTATTATAATTTGAAACGATATTTTATATTAATAAATTTTATGATTATAGTTAAAATGCACATAAATCTACAAAAAAATTATAATTTGTAATACTAATCCTTCTGTTATTGTAATCAATAACTACTGAAAAAACATTGATGTATTGATGAAGATATGTCTTAAGTGTTATGGTTTTACTATATACATAACTTACAGATAAAAACATGGAGAGTGCAATTCGAAAACTTGTCATTTCCACATCTATGATGATCTGAGAAAAAATTATTTTTAATTTCCTTGCAAATTATTATCAGTAAGATAAAGTTTTAGTTCAATAATTTACCTTATTAAAATTTAATTGAAATTATATAAGGGGTTATTCCAAACCTGTCTAATCACAAGCACAAATTATAGCTACCTGATTTATAAAAAAAATTGTTGTGAATAACAAATCATTCACACTTTGCTCGACTGCATATTTTTGAAAAATTACAAACGTTACAATAATTTATATCATCTTAAAAAACATTTATTACTTTTAAATTGATACCAATTTTGTAAATTGTCTTTAAGATCTAAAGCAGTATAGTGACAAACTATACATTAAAAGTTAGAATCGTAGAGTATTTTGATACTTTATAAAGAAATAAATTATAGTAAATGTAATTGATATTCAATTAATCGATAATCTAATAAATAATTACAAAATAAACGGCATTCTGCAATTAAATTAAACCAAAAAGCTATCAAATTCAATATTTTCAAAATCAAAACATGAAAATAACGTAAAAAAACAATTATTTCACTCAAATCTGTCATAAATATTTTAAAACATAAATAACCGACATATTAAATAATTTAAGAACTTATTTTTAAAATACATGCTCTTTTACACCAATCCCCCCAAGGGATCTATTATTTATTATGTATTAAAATAAAATATATTTCTTTATGTGTGATTAATGAATTTTTAATACTGATAAGTTAAAAAGAAAAATTTATAAATATTTCAAAACACCAAAAGTAAAGGCAAAGTAATTGCTTTTAAAAAAAGTCGATAATTGTAAACAAATTATGCAAATCTCCTGTTCATAATTATGAAATAAAAAGTAATCTACTTATATAATAAAAGAATTTATAAAAAGACTGGTTTTTTTTTCCAAAAAATAAATAAACAATTTCCTAATATAATATTTAGTTTAATTAATGCATTTTTGTAATTTAATTACTTTTCCTAATCACAATTATTTAAAAGTGATGCTTTATCTCGCATAAATTCAAGAAATATTTTATAACTCACCTTTTCTTGTTCAATGGCAATGCTTCCGGATAAAAATTCAATTCGTTGTATTCATCCATTTATTAAAGTACAGCCTCTTCTGAGCGCTTATAGGACATGTAAAACTTAATTTAAGTGGTAAAAAGATAGACGTTAAGTAAAATGTATTTTTTCCACAATATATCTGAATTCAGATTTAATTTGAAATCTTCTACTTTCACAACTATAATGAATGTAATAAATTTTAATTCAGTCTGTATAATTTTGAAATTTTTTATCCTATGTTCAACAGCTAGATGACAGTTTATGAAAACAAAAATTTCTTTCTTCTACGTTAAATTTAAAAACACTATGCATAGTTGATAACATCTGTTTGGGATAGCTGCTACTGCTTTGTATGAAAAGAACATAGTTATCAATGAAAAAGTTTCCAAAGCAGACTAAATGGCTATGAAGTCCTTTCGCAATGGTCGAACAACGAGAAATACGTGAAATATTCACTAAGGGTATTCATTTTTCACAGCACCATCATAAACTGACACTCTACTGAATTTCCAAAACACTAACAACAGGATTACACGCGTCAGCATCTTCGCTAATTCAATTTGTGTGGAGACTTTTACCCTTTCCCTCTTCTCACTTACAGCTTGGGGTGTTCGCATCAGTTGTGAAGTGATATTTTTAAGAATATGCGTTACTCGATAGGGTCGTTTATGGTTAATGCGGTTAGGGGTATTTCAGGGTAATATACTTTATGCCAAGTAAGTTTGATTCGATTTATTTGCTGTAAGTTGTTCTTCTGAAGTTATATTGAGTTAGTAATTTTTATTATGTGGACTTTGATAAATATACTAATATACGTTTCTTAGACAAAGATGAACACATAACACTTTTACATTGTTCAATAAAATTAGTTACATCTTTTGAAGTTGACATGCACTGTTGAAGTTGTTATAATAAATTATTGGGAAAATCTCTTTTTCGCAATTGTATTTAAAACTTAACGTTTAATTTAAAAAAAAGCTATGATATATGTATGCATTTTCCTTTGAAATAAAAGATAATGGGTATCTCAACTGTTTAACAACTATAAAATATCAATATTTTTTTTTACATTCTACCGTAGTATATTTTAATATTTTTTATATTTACAACGGAAGATTTATTTTTCATATTTTTTATATTTTCTGAGTAAATTGTATGTTATCTTAAAAAGTGGACACCTATTAATTTAGTATTCCTTTGAGATATACTTTAAATAAAAATTGAATTCAAAGTAGTAGTAAGTTAGGAACTCTTACTTTTAACGTTATTATGTCACACACTCTTAGCGCGGGGAGAGGGAGAATCATGAATTGCGTGATGCGTTTTTACATTCTACCGTAGTATATTTTAATATTTTTTATATTTACAACGGAAGATTTATTTTTCATATTTTTTATATTTTCTGAGTAAATTGTATGTTATCTTAAAAAGTGGACACCTATTAATTTAGTATTCCTTTGAGATATACTTTAAATAAAAATTGAATTCAAAGTAGTAGTAAGTTAGGAACTCTTACTTTTAACGTTATTATGTCACACACTCTTAGCGCGGGGAGAGGGAGAATCATGAATTGCGTGATGTAGCAAAACTATGTAGAAATAAACGTTGAAGTTTGTTTCACAAACGTTGATATAGAACTCACAATTTTACAAATGGGATGTTTGATAAAATACACAGTGACAATTTTAATGATTGTTTTTAACTGAAAAATGTACCCTGACGTGACATGGGGGAGAGAGTAAGGATTCACTGACGTGAGTGCGTGACAAGGGGGGATTAGAAGGGGCAAAATGTTGACGAAAATCGTGACGTTATAAACGAATGTTCTTTTTTATAAAGCACATCGATTAATTTTTAATAAATATTAATTTGTACTTTTTTAATATCAGTTAATAAAATTAAGATAAATATATTTGGACACCAATAGCACAATTTTGATTCTTGATTTCACAATAGAAATGGTCACAAAATAATCCTTTTAGCTTTATTTCATAATCTGAGGGAAAATACGTAAGTATCGAGTAAAATCATAAGGGGAGAATATTTATAAAAATCCCTGGTTGTCTAAGTGAAGGATTCCTAATCTTAATATAATCTTAATTAGGATAGTAAAAAGGTGCGATATGCACATTAGTTTTCATTTTATTTTACTACATATTGCTATATTGAAGTATTTTATATTGAAGTATCTTGTATAATGCTTTGTAATTTATTTAATGAATTCTTACATTCATAATACAGACATTCCTAATCTTCCCTGGAGAAAACTTTCCACGGCACTAACATTGCAAGGCACTTTTCCGTTCCTTAAGAGCAGTATCAACACACTTAAGAGTTGTCTAGACAACTAATGCAAGACACTTTGCATAGGATATCACGCAAGTATTACTTTTAAATTCAAGTTATTTTTTACTTAAATAAAAACGAGTGTTCTTCAATTAGCGATAGAACTCGCAAATGCTGTTTTTCTTCCTTGATTTGAAAGCAATCTATTTTTAAATTTGTATAAAAAAATTAACAGCCTTAAAATTATAGAACTTCTGTAATTTTATGACAGTAAAAGACTTTCTTAAAAACCCGTGCCATTTCAAAAGCTTCATAAATCGAATATTAAAATTATCGTTAATTCGAGTACTCATTCAAGTTGTATTATAGGTGTAAAAAATATTAATAAATAAAATACAATACTTAATATTTTAATTAATGTTCTAATAAAGTTAAAATTATTAAGTAATATTGTGTCCCAAAGAATTTTCAAAGTGCTAGTCTAATAGTTCATTCTTATGCTTTTAAAAGCCTCTAAGAATATAAAGAAATATCTTTTATATGAAAAACTTTCTACTTTTGCTAAAGAAAGAACAGGAATAGTTTCCTTTTAAACCCAAATAGTGAAAAAAGTAATGGCATCTATAGCTTTTTGAATAATTTTTTCTTGGAAAAAATCCTCTTTATATTGACTTCTTAAAAAAGTTATACTTAAAGATTTTTATGGTAGCCAGTAGAGTATTCATTATTTTATTTCATCTTAGAATATAATTAATAAAGGTTGTATATTTCTAGTACATTTTTCATCCCTTCTCTATTACAAAATAGTTTAGTTATAAACCTAATTGTAAAAGCATATATTTTATGCCCGAATACAGGTTTTGTGATTAAGTTATATTTTATTTTAAAACTGAGTAATCAAGCTAGTAACTACAAAATCTAAATAAATTAGTTTTGTCTGTAGATGTAAGAATTTAAATAGGCTCAGGGTCTTTCCTTTGATATAATTCCCAAATAATTATTGATAACACAGCTGTCACAGCTCTAGCGCTACAATAATCATACGATGTCAAATAATAAAAGTGATCATAAATAAATACAATGCATTTAGGATAGTTCAAATACTTTTGCAGATGAAAAATGTTTTTTTATATATTGAATGACTTTAAAGCATCATGGAAAAGAAACGAGCCATATATCAAAACCTATGCTTAATAACAACAAAAGTAATATTTATGTGGAGTTCGTTTCGTTCGGTGGATTATTAATCTGCCTTTCCAATGCGGTTTTGCATGTCTTGACGGCAAGTAGTGCCAACTTAAGTATAATTTCATTTCTCACCAGTTATTTTTCAGCATTTACATATAAATATTTTCAAATATTCTGTTATTGTTGTTTAAATAGGCTGTTATTGATTAAATGTTTCGTTTAGTACCAAAGTTGCCATACTAAGATATCAGAGTCGAAGCGGAATTTTTAGCTAAATCCGAAAATTCCAGGAAACCCAATAAGCAACATATTATGCGTATTTGTTGAAATATAAACTTTTATATTGATTTATCTTGTAAAAAAACTAATATTTCTTCATCCAAGTCACGAATTGAAAAAAAAATAGTAGATCGCATTTTAAAATCTTTTCTTTCAGGCTCATTCTCTATATCTATCATACAACGATTAATTGATATACCAAATACTTCTAATATTTTTATGTCCGAAACTTATTACCGTACGATAATAAGCCAATCATTGGAATCTTTCAATTGCTCGCTGCTCATGGAAAGCCTTTGAAATTTCTTAAAATATTATGTTCTGCTTGTGATAATATTTTCTCCCTTACAACAACACGTCCTTCGTTTTCCTGTAAACCGATATTCCTTCGCTTTATGTGCTCCGCCTAATGCATGCGGTGAATGAAAACAGCCCTTGTTTGCGAACAAACAAATGCAAGTTTTAGACTTCATCTCGAGAGCAGGGTGCATTTGAGGCATTTATGAAACACTAGAGAAATCTTCAAACAGTGCGCTTGTGTACAAAAGAAACCAAAAGCACTGAAAAGGAAATGTACTGAATGATTTTATTGGCTTTTATTGCTATTTGCATTCTTAAACCCATATAAATTGAAGAGGAATAAATTATTTATAAATAATAGTTCTGTATTAAATATATTGTTCTTAGTTTTAAGTTATTGTTTTATTGATCTGTTTGGTTCCATTAAAAATATATTACTTTATTGAATGGGTTATTTCATTTGTGTGTATCGATTTCATATATATTCAATTACAAATTATTGTAGAGGGAAAATCTGTGAAGTTGTAATTATAGTATTGAAGATCTAATGTTTGAGAACGTGAATAACAAAACCAATATTGTTTAATATTTTAGAACTGGTAGTTATATTTCATAGCTAAATTTCTTGAAGTCACCAAATTATTTAATATATTATTGTATGAATATTATAAATTTTCTATCAACTTACAGCATTTCAATTAAACAATTTATGTAAATCTAGATATAATTAATTTCATATAGGCATAAAATGCCTACCTTTCAAACAAAAATAACTATTTTTCAATGTGCTTAATGTGTATTTATATATATAATTTGTAATATATTGTGTACAAAAAAAATTTAATGGACCAAAGAAATCATTTTGCTTATATCCAATAGAATAAATAGTAAAAACTAAAGAATTCTATTTCATTTTCGTGTCTTTTATTTCCAATCCTTATTGTAGGTCTCTTTGACAGTCTGCGACACCACACAACAAAACAAGAAACGTTTTCCGAAATGTTTTGCATTCTACAAATAGTTTGAACAACGATCCAATACCCTTGCACACTATAAGGTAGGGGGTGCCTAAAGTGCAGCATCGCAAAAAGGAAACTTTGTTTTTACAACAGTCGTTGGATAGATTTCGTTTCCAGAGAAGAAAGGATTTATTCGCTACTACATGCAGTACATATGTGTTCATAAAGTAAGAAAAAATAACGAAAAGTCTACCTAATCAACAAATTGTTTACTACCTATACATATAACGTATTATTAAAAAAAATCAACGATCTTATATTTATTGAAGTTATTAGTTACTATGCAATTTCCTACAATGGTTGCTCAGAAAATTATCTTATAAAGAAGTTGGTTACTTTTATCAAAGCAATGAAAAATTTCCTATAAACTCTCACCTAATAATATCTGAACGTGCATAATTGGAGAATAATTTTTATATCTTGCGAATTAGTATAAATAGCGGTATCCAGGAACAATAATCTGATTTTAAATATATATATATATTCAAAAATGCACGTAACGGAATAAATGAACGAAAAAACAATTTGTAAGTTTTATATTAAACCAAAGGTCTTTTCATGTATGGGCAGATTGAACAATCCTGATAGTCAGACGGACCAATAACACACTCATAAATATATATGTGGATACATGTGGGGGGGGGATGGACGTTGGACAACGAGTCGGCGTAAAAAAAATTCAAACTAGTTAATAAAATAGGTGTTTAATTAAAAATTTAGAAGATTTACTCAAAGAAATCAATTGATTAATTTTCGATTTCACAATGAAATAGATTTTCAAATAGCTTGATCTCTTCTTCTGTAACTGCATGATTAAAGTCTGCTAAGGAGTTTTTAAAATCCTTAAGAAATTTTGTTATGGTTTGTATGCGATGGGAAAGGAACTTCAACTTTTACTATCAAACTTCTTGCATGTTAAATAATTCAAAATTGTCTTTCCCAATTGGTTTTCATAAAGAATCAATTTGTTCTAAAAACTTTCACATGTTGGAACAAATAGTTTACATAGAACTTTTCGCCGAAAGCTCTTCTAGAGGCTTACACTGTTCAATCATAAAAAATGTCAATAGCTCTCGCAACTCTCCAACCACAAGCTCGCTACAAATGTCAAACCCACACAAATATCAAGAAACCTCGAAGTTAATGTGACTCGAATTACCGCAACTCGCCACTCTTATCTGAATATTTTTTACGATCTACGAATTTACGAAAAATTTCATGCTGCATCGGACGGGTGTCCGCGGGCCGAACAATTACCCTTCGCAAGCCGAGTCAGGCCCACAGGCCTTAGTTTGGAGATAATATAAACAATAGATGAGATCTAGTATAAAGAAGTGAAGCTTTTATGATTTGGTGTTACGAAGCTGGTCTTTTACTACTATCGATATAACCCTATGTGACCAGTGGTGGATCGTGAGTTGCGTATGTGGCAGTGTGGAATGGAGTTATCGTATTATAAATTTACATTTAAAGAAAAACAGTAAATTATGCATAGCGACAAAATTGTTCCATTTAATGGAAAGTTTTTAGTCAAATACAACTGCAAAAAAGTTATTGTAAGAAACAAGATATTTAGGGCCGATAAACGAAATCACAGTTTTCGCTGCAAAACACGTTAGTCATAACAGGAACCACGTTAAACATCACGATATGCGTTCTCAAGAGACCTTATTTAAGCAATCTCCGTGGGTTTTTTTTCTCCCAGTTGTGTCATTCTGACGCAGATTTACGCATACTCAATAATTCCTTTTATAATTTTCACAGCTAAAAAAATTAAGTTTCGGGAGAGAGAAAATTTCCATATTAGAGCAAAAGCAAATTACTGTTTTTAATCGCTTCAGATAATGATTGTTACGATCATTTTTAACTGAATTTTATATAGACCTGAATTTTTACATTTTGTCTTTCAATGAACAGAAATAAATATTTATAAATTAAAGGCAGGGGTTCAACTCTTCAGCACTAGCCGCCAATTATTTTTCTTCTGGTGGAACACCATGGTACTTCTCATATAAAGGATTTATATACTTTATCAAATGTTTATGTATTAATTTAATAAAGTATATCTTAAATAAATTTTAAGTCCCCTTACTTATTGCTAAATTAAGAGAAAAAAATGTTGGAACTTTAACATTCCCGTGTAAAGTCGCGAGTAACTGCTAGTATCTAGATAAAAGCGTAACATTTCCAAGAATGACTATAATTAAAAAAATTTGTACATGATACCAAACTCATTTCATAAAAAAAAAATCAAATAATATGATAAGCACTGTTATCCTTTGAACTAATTTTTAACAGTTTTATATCTTGCTTTTATTACTTTATTAAAAAAGTATATTTTGTCATTTGGGTTCTTAATTAAAGTGTATTCTTCATACATAATAAGAATATTCTAAGGGTTTGAAAGTAAATATATAATGCCAGAAATTGCATTGAAAAGGAAAATTTTTTAAGGAATAATTTTACGTAAACATTATTAATATGGCCTGAACTGAAATTAATGAGAATCATTATCGAAAGAATAAAATTTATAAAAAAAAATCGATCCTCTAGATATCTTAATTACAGTAACACGTAATTAAATTAATATATTAATAGAGTATAAATTATTTCTTCGTTCAAATAATTAAATAGTTAAGTGATTTTCAAAAAAGTTTTGCATATTAATTAGTTTTAAAGAATCTCTAAATTCGTAAAATATATAAAACCATTTATTTTCATTAGTCCACTCATTAAAAAAACTTTGCTTTACAATTAATGGAATATTTTTTTCGTTTGGAATGTTTTCTAAAATGTAGATAAGATGCGAAGTTTTATAAAGAGACAGCCATTAAAACGTACCCTTAATTTCTTATTTCTTATCTCATATTTATTTTTACAACCCATAAAACATTTTTTGGATATATACTATTGGATATCTATAAAAATTCTAGATTGTAATTTTGCATCTAAAATAATAATTTTAATATTAAAAAAATAGTAAAATTGACATAACCTAATAATGGGAAATTACTGTCACAAAGTGTATAATTATAAAGTTGATTTTTTTTCAGTTTTTATAACTGTAAAATATAGTATACTATGTACACAAAACTTCCGAAAACTACATACAAAGCGAAAAACAAAAATTCTATATAACAAATACTTTTTTAATAGTATAAATCGAAGCAAAAGGTTCTCCAAATCCTATAAAAGAAAAGGTGGAAATAGTTGTCCTCACATTTTCGCTTTGTGTGTTTTCTATATATACGCTTCTTTTTAATCCAAGCTAAAAACCTTTCGGTGAGAAAAGTCTCTTTCAAAAAAGGCTAAGAGGATAGTTGGAAGTTTACTTTGCTTTCAGTTATATTTGCTTTGATGTCGACACAAAGTAAATAATTTTACTTTATTATAAGCCAATATCCTAAATTGATTGTAAGAGTGCATATGAAAATGTAATCAAAAATAAACCAGCATGTTATTAAAAGAAATATTTTGATTTGATTTGGCATCAGGATCTTCCCAATTTTCTTTATTTATAAGAATTTAAGAAAACAATTTTTATATATGTAAGTATACATAGTTTTCAAGAATTTCAGGACTCATTACAAATTTATATAAATAAAACAAATATTAGCAGTGGCTGTTTTTTACGTAACGCATTATTAACACAGATTGTAAATTTTTGTTTTGCACAATTATTATTTCGAGAAACCACAAAGGGACGATAATTCTTTACTTCAGGGCCTCTTGGTCTAAGTCCAAAGTTTTAGTAGAGAGTATAGGATTCAGTTTTTTAGCCCTCCTGTAAAGTTGCCCATATGTGACTTAGTCTCTAAAGTATAGAATTCTGCCCAATGAAGACTATAATAGGCATTCGCAATACGTAGTAATGCCATTGTCTTCCGTACAACAGCAGGCGATGTGTGTATCTGGGTGTCAGTCATGGATTGTGGAATAAACGTCGATCGCTAATATTAAAAGACGGTGCCGCTTTGAGTATGAGCGTAATCCTCAGTTAAGTCATTCAAGACTGAGGTCTAAGCGGCAGTGGCGGCTTGTCCACTACAGAAAGTACAGCCAGGCTGCACCTAAATTCAGTATTTTAAAACTAAAATCAGATATTTTACTAATTTTCTTAAATTCAGATTGAAATGTTTACGATAGTAAACAAAATCTCCGATAAATAGCAAGCCTGTTACCGTAATGTACAATTCAGGAGGGGAAAAACTCCATTTAATCAAAACTGCAGCCAAAAAGCGAAATTCGAAATCGGCTGCACCGTTATCATGGCAACCTCTACGTAGTATGGAGATTCCTCCCCATGCTAATGCACTGCATTTGTGAGAAGGTACAGCCGAAATGAATTTTCTTGTTTTAGCTGCACTTGAGATTCGATATGCTGATTTCGGCTGCACTAACATTTTCGAACACGGGCCGCCACTGCTAAGCAGTGGAGGAAACTGTTTAAAAGTCCGCAAGCCATAGTAAAATATAGCCTTCTGCTGCGTGATAATGGCATTACTATGGACTGCGAATATCTCAAACAGTCCTCATGGAACATAACGCAAATGAGAGATAATTTGACAAATTAAGTTCGAATTTTATACTTTAGAATTAATATAATTTATTTATTTCACGCTTTTTTTAATGCAATACAAGAATAATTGAAAAATAGTGATATCAGTGACTCAATTTCCAAAAGTTTTTTTTTTTAACAAAAGGCTTTATTAAATTTATCTTTACATAATTTATCAATATTCTTAATATCGTAACGTCATCGGTATTGCTTAATTATACCAAGTTTCATATTCGTATGATAATTGTTAGGTGTCAAAAATCCAACTGTTAACTTAGATCAAATAAACGACATAAGATTGTTGAAATTGGTTGAAAAATGATTGAAATAACTTTGGTTTGGAAATAACAAACACTTCATGAATTCATACTTATATAAATTAGTTCCCAGGAGACTCCGAGTAGGTAGAGAAGTGTTAGTTTTATTATTGAAATATTCTTAAAACACGTTATTGAATTAAATGCGTTGAAATAGAGAAAAGAGCACTTCAACGTGCTATGTTTAGAAAAAAATACTTATCGTAGACCATTAATACTGTAATCCCCGCAAAAACACCGTGGCAAAAAAAGCGCATTACAACTAAAGAAAACGTCTTTCGTCTCTAAGGACTCTTCAAAATGGAAACATAAATACTCAGCAGAAAAAGTGACAACTCAATATATTCTTTCAACCTTTGCTTATAAATACTGGAAGAGCTGGAAAGCATTATTCCTTTATTGCTAAATACTTAGATTTTTATTGAAAAGGGTTATTGCCGTGAAAGTTATTACATGCCAAAAAAACACATTTCCCGGTTGAAATGTTTTATCAATTTTTAAACTTTTTTAACCATTTTTAATTACTAAAAGTTTATTTGTGGTACTTTAAAATATTATGTAGTAAAAAGTATAACATTTTGTAAATTACGCTTTTTTTTGTTGTTTGTTTGGTTTTTATTTTTATTTTGCAGGGCTAAAAAATTGCCCTGCCCAATTAATATAGTTTGAGCAAAGAAAATTAATGATTATTCATCTTCCAAAATTGCACTCAAAGCTTAATGAACGTTATGAATAAACAAGAACATATTTTATCTATTTCCAAGTTCACGTTTATTTTTTTTATTAGTCAATTTTCTTTTTTTAAGTTTTTAAAGGCATTTCGGAATTGAGAGCAATTAATTTCCTTTATATATAATAACAAATATCGATATTTTAATGCACGAATTGTAGGATAAATGAATACTAATATAATAACGTATATCAGGTGTAGTTTGCATAATAAATAAATAGTGTTGTCAGATTTTGCAAAATGTAATTATAATTTCAATGAAACTTGAATTTTTAATAAATGGGTGGAGATATATAAACTATTTCCTTATTATTTACTAAATTAAAATTCACGTACGACAGTTGTTATTATGACAGATATGATTATGTGTTACAAAAAAATACATTAGAATATTTATTAAAAATATAATCCATATTCATAAATGAAATGTATGTCTATTAAAATACTATGAAAAATAAAAATTATGAAATAAGATAACTCGAAATAGAATGAGACTGAAGGAGAGAGATGTTGAGCCGGATAGATAGCATTTGTCTTTGATATAAGATCATAGAATGCGAAATACTAAATTTGGTAACCATGGAAACATGTATGGTGATTCTCGCTTATTTTATTGCTAAGTACATATCTAGTCGCATCTGACTTAAAAGAATCGTATATTTCAGATGAATATGGTTATATATATATATATCCATGATTTCAGCTTCAAAAAATATGCTTGAATATGTACGACTACATGTAAGTATTCAATAGGCTATATATAACATACTTACATGTTGCCGATGGAATATTATCTTTAATAATATAGAAAATAGTGAGAAAATAGATATAAATAGAAATAAAATAGTGTCCTTGTGAAAAACAGTTCTGAAAGCTCCATACAAAAAAAGATAAAAACTAAATATCTGTATTGATATGAAATAGTTTTTAAGAGAATGACTAGAAGCAAAATTTTATCCAAATTCTAAAAAAAGAAAAGTCTGAAATATTTCACTTTATGTGTATTTTGTATATACATTTCTTTTAAATCCAAACTAAAACCTTTCGTTGAGAAAAATCTCTTGCAAGTAAGACTGGAAGGATAGTCGAAAGTTTATTTTGCTTCAGGAACTATTTGTGTTTATTTCGACACAAAGTAAATACTTTTACTTTATTATAGAAAATTAATGCAAAGCGGGTAACAAAGTGTAGTTGGAAATATAATCTGAAATAAACTATCTAATTTATATAAGTTGTCTTAAGTTTTATTTAGCATCATGAATTTGAACAATATTATTAATTAATTTGACATTGAGGAAAATAAACTTACAAATAGAAATTATTAGGGATTTTTACATATCTTTGAAAGCTCAATGATTTTTGAGAAAGAAAGGAAAATGATTTTTGCTCTGATTTCGATCATTATTGTATAAAGGGCAATTCCATAGTTACGGACGTAACAATTTGAAAGCTTTAAATCCATGTAGCAAGTCTTAAGTTTACTATTAAAGCTTAGTTTTTTTTACAAATACCTCATGATGGTATCTATGTAATATTCATTCCATGTAGAGTTCAATCTATTACAAAAATTAACAAAAAATATTAATGGGGTGTTACGGACGTAACTAAGAAAACTGCCAAAAGTAAGCATTGTCTTCATCAGTTAAACAATTCTGTGAATTATGGTTCATTTTAATATATATTTTTGGCTATATCTGATTAAATATGTTTAAGATTTTAGAATTAGTCAAGCATTTGTAGATACGAGTATTAGTAATTAATCTGAGGACTAATTAGTTTGTTACGGACGTAACATGTTGTCGTTACGGACGTAACAGCTTCGGATTTCGTACATACTATGCAAGAAGTATGAAGGGTGCTACATTTAATATTGGTCACATTTTTTTTAATGGAGAAACTAAAGTTTTATGGATTAATGGAGAATTTTATAACGGTTTTTTAAATAAATAATAATAGCATAATACATGAAAAAATGTTTTCCAGGTAATTCAGAAATTTACTTGCTAATCAGTGGAAGTTTGAGATTAGAACTTTACTTAGTTGACTGATATCTACATTATTGCCTCCTTTTTTTTTGTAAACATATTTATGCCTAGACTTCTTAAAAAATTTATCTATGGTGCGCTATTATCATTGTTTTTGTTCTACAAATTGAAGTGCACGCACTTCTACGATCGGTGGTTAATTCCCCAAGCATCAATTTACCAAACTGAATATGTTGTACATTCTGATCAGCTATTGTAATACTGCAGGGTCCAGAGACTGACTGCATCTAAATTTTTTTTTTCTAAATCAAGAAAAACCTTTCCTTCAGTATTTGATGTCATAGAATACTTACTGTATTCTGTATTCACACTTTTTATTCGAGCTCAATGTGTCTCATGTGTTTTTGGCAAAACCGAGTTATCATCTAAACGTTTTACTAATGACTTTGACTTATATATCAGGCGTATGCATAACAGTTACCTTTTCTGAAATATAGCACTTCTAAACTGTGCAACTGTTATATATATGGAAACTTGGTCATTGGTCCAATGAGGATTTTGTACTTCATTTTGCTTTGTAATAGTGAAGTTATTATTGTAGTCTACTTGAAGTACAATTTTTTTTCAGACATTTTATATTCTTACTATCCTGTAAATAATTACTCTGCCTTTGTTTTATAAAGCGATTTGCCAAAGATAGGGTATATTTTTTTCTTCAAGAGTGATAATGGCAAAATCAATGTTTTTTTCTTAAACAGTCTTTATTATTTTTCTTTCTGGATTATCATCCTATGCAAACCACAATATTAACTCTGATCCGTTTAGAATATTGTCGAAATTTCATACTGATCTTTGCAGATGACACATTTTCCTAGCATGAACCTCTGTTGTTTTGTTGAACACACTAACTTTGGTATTAATTTCTTCGCCTTAATGAGTACAGTTAGTATCCTTTTATTCATATATTACAAACAAAGAAGTCTAGGTTAGCATGATAACACAAATATTAGATGGCGTTTTGGATGATAAAAGGATATTTTGTGATCTAAGGGAGGCAAAAGACGATAATCCAATTTTTATGTTTGGATTTTCTCTCGGGGAAAAGTTGAACAATCTGCCAAATACCAATGCATTTACTATTTTCGAAATACCAGTGTATAAAAATAGTATACAGATTAAATACCTCATTGAAACTTTTACTGAAAAAATAAGAACTAAATGCTAGTATATTCAGATTTTACATCCGTAACACTTTCAGCAATATGTCCGTAACACAAAATGTTACGTCCGTAACACCGTCTTACAAAATTCGGATAAAGATAGAAAGCTGCAAATTTTTTTTAATGTTGCTTTTGTATATCTAAAAGTAAAATCAAAAACTTTAAAGAAAAAAATAATTAGAAAATCTTTAACGGAAACTTTTACCTAAATTTTGTTACAGACGTAACAAAATGAATCTTGTATTACAAAATCCCCTAAAAATTCTGTATTTAATTTTATTAAATTTTTTAAATCTTTGATTCATTAACTATTGTGTTTTTAAAAATAAAAAAATATCCATAAAATAATAAATCTATAATTTCTAAAGACTTTAGACAGTATGAAAGTATGTATTACATAATGCATTTTTCTTAATTATCACACTTGACTTGTTTTAAACTTTTTTTTCATTAATATTTAATTTGTTGTGTATCTTAAAATTTATATTTTCTAAAAATGGAGATTTCTAGCTTTAAAATGACATATCTCTTGAACTATTCTATAACATTTTAAAATTTACTACTTTGTGGTCACTTTTCATGGAATTGCCCTAAAGTAAGTTTATTTCCTATTGCAAATATGAGTGTGATGATCTGGTGTAGAAGTCATTGAGGAATAAATCTAGTTAAACAAATTTAGAAGCAAATAAACAACTTTTTTAAACAGAAAATAAACAGACATTTTTTATACAGAAAATATAATATATGAATAATTTCAAAATATGGTGATATATTTTTGGGTTTATTGTTTTTCACTATAGTATATAATTGTATGAGTTTTCTGGTTTTCACAATAAATCTCCTGCTTAAAAAATAACAGCTTCTTATTTTATTAGAAAAAAAGTTGTGACAATCAAACGTTATGAAACGAATCTTCCAAACACGCTACTTATCACCGCCAACTCATATGGCCAACTGATAAATTCATCCAGAAGATACCTATCAAGCCCCTTTTTATAGCAAATTTCTCAAGCTATCCACAAATAGAAGCATGTAAAAAGTGCTAATTTGTATCTTAAATGGATTTGAATCATAAATTGTTTACTTATTTGAAATGTCTACGGCTCGCAGCCTGTCCAAATAAGCCATGGCTACGGATGGCATCCTACAAACTCCAAATCTATTCGCCAGAGCGACATAAATATCTCATTACGAGATCAAAAACTCCAGAAATATATTCCCTGGGTTGTGATTTAACTGTTATTTTAACAATCTTTTCGTGGTGAAAACTATATAAATTATACACGATAGAAATATTTACAATAATTACAACTACTTATAGAATTCCTAGAAATTTCAATATATCGTTTTCTGACGATTGCTAACAAAACACTTTTTTAATTGGATATAAACAAACTGATATAAATCATGTTTATTTACGATGCATAGTGAAATAGGCATGTTCTCGTAAGTATAAAATAGTCTAACGAACGCCATTACAAAAATTTAACGTAATAGTGATGATTAAGATTAACGAACTAAGATTGAGCCGTTTCATTAACATAATATTTAGCAAAGTATTTACCTGTTTGATCTAATTTTTGTTCGGTTTACGTTTTATACTTTACTCCCATAACTACCAACTTTATAGTTAACTTACTAATAACTAACTGAAATAAAAAAAAGTCTTCTTTATGAACGTTTATGCAATAGTTTAATTTTTTTAATAATATTGAAAGATTTCATTTGATTCATCGCCTGATTTATCAATAGATGGAGCTTGAAATATATCCCTCCTATTTTAATGATTTCATGACTTTTATTTAAATTTTCATAAACTTCATAAAAGATAAACTATTAGCATTCTCATTGGTACTTTAATTTTTATAACTGTTCATCAAACTCGTAATATTAGGCATTGGTTTTAGTGTTTTTTTTTGCATATGTTATACTTTATGCGCCATGTATTTAATATTTCTACATATATTTGATAATATGAATAACTTTAATACTATGATTAAAGTACGGGATTTTCACAATTAGTCTCTAATTGGTAAACCAGTCATAAAAAAATGCGAGTACAAGTGTTAGGCTTGGAAAACACCTACTAAATAAATGGAACTGTTTATGAAAACAAAGCTTAATAAAAATGTTCTCACAAGCCATTAATACTGTAATCCCTGCCTAAGTACCGAGAAAAAAATACATTATAACTAAAGAAAAAGCCTTTCATCTGTTCATACTACCCGAATAAAAACATAAATACTCAGCAGAAAAAGTGACAGCTCGATATATCCTTTCACCTAGGCTAGGAAAAACCGAAAGAGCTGTGACACATTAGAGCTTTATTGCTGGATACTTAGATTTTTCTTGAAAAGTCCTATTGCCATGAGAGGTTATTATGTTCCAAAAACATTTATAAAGTAAGATATTATCTTGACTTTTAATTTTCTATTGTCAGTTAATAAATCTTAGTTATTTTTGTTTGTTCTTTAGTGTAAAGTATAAAATTGTCAATTAATTTTGTGTTTATGCTTCTTTTGAATTTTAACAAACATATATAGAGCTTAAAAATTTTGTTTTACATTTTTAGATACATTTTGCGGTATGAAAAGCTAATAATAATATAATTTCAAAAGATCATTTAGAAGTTAAGTAAACATTGACAACCCATTGATACTCAAGCTATTTTTGCAATTATAAAGTTGTTGTCTTTTTAATAGAGGTTTAAATAATTGTTCATGTACAAACTTTTTTTATATCTCTTCAAAATTGTCATCAATACATTTTGTCTGTTGTACTGCAAACCAATAATTTTGGTAAATATTGTAAAATGGAGACATTTTATTGATTTAAAAAATGAGTTCATTAATAGAAAAAATGGAAATCTCTGGTCGTTATATCACGTCCGCGGCTGTCGGTGAGTTTTACAAAAAAAAATATTATTTCGTATCTATACTTATTTCCAATTTTCAAATACATATTTAAATTTATTTTACTATGAAATTGGCTGAGGGTTATATATTAATCTAATATCGTATCCCTATTGAAGTATACTTAAAATTAAATAGCCCATTTCCAACAGAACTTGAACTATAAATAATTAAACACAGACACAAAGCTTTTCTGTTGGGTTCAATTAAAATGTTTCATTGTGGTATGTCTAGTTTATTAAAAAAACATTTATACAAAAAATCAACTAACTTAATACATTGTAGTCTGAATTAAAATATTGTAACAAACGCAAATTACAAAAATATTTTAATTCAAAATATTCTGATAGCGAAAGGGAGTGACTTTGAGCTAAATAGTATATGTGATCTAAAATCATAGAAAGCAAAATGTTTAAAATTTTACCCAAAGAAACATATTTGATAATCTTCAGTTATTTTATTGAAAAGTATATGTATTAGTAACTGTCTAATGCGATTTTCATACAAATGCATTTTTTCTATAAAAAGCTTTATATATTTTTTTAAAAAAATTATTGGAAGTAACTAAATTAAATTGACAGTTAATTAAAATATTTTTACACTATACTTCTAACTTAAAAAGTTCTCAAAGATTTAAATGTTTTATGCAGATTTTTAGGTTTTCTAAGAACAATATATTATTTAATACGCAAGACCGTATATTGTCACAGTCACTCCTTCTAAATTATATAAACAATGTTTAGATGTTATTTGAAAGGGTATGAACTGTAGATATGTAGATATGCCAAATTTATAAAATATTAGGCAATTAATTAGTTTATTACGCTTTTAAAAAAAAGAAAAGTTGTCATCGTGGCGCCATCTATATTTCAAAATTTTAACAACAGTAAAATGACTTTCGACTAAAACATAAGAAAACATAAGAAATGAATGGAATTAATACGAGCAACGCAATAATTGGTTTGCTAAGCAAACCAACAAGGATTACGTAGCAATCCTCCTGGGATTGACCAGTGTTAGCGAGTAGGGGGCGGAGCCTCTATTATTATTACATATCAAACAAATTTTCAAAAAAGTTTAAAAAATTATAACAATTATCATTTTTATAATAAATTCCAACTAAACTATTCTTTGCTTTCGGATTACATTCCAAATTGAATTGCATTGAAACCATGTTAGAACAACCCAGCAGTTACAGGTAAGTAAAGGCATCACATTGAATATCATGCAATTTAAACAATGTCATTTGTGCAGAAATATTTCAAGCATAAAATCTATTTCAGAAAGAGAAATCTCGTTCGTAATTTAATGGGAGTATAATTCATGTAATTGGATCTGAAATGTTTATAAATCCCTTAAGGGGACTTTTCCGAAAACAGATGATTAATATCATAAATATATATATATTAACAGATGGGTAAACCTTTCAAGCATACAATAACTATTGCTATATGTGAATCATTCGCAATATATTATACTACACAAAGCCCTCTGGAAATGCTTATGAAACAATAGAATAATATAGTTTAAATAATTGGATAAAACAACGTTAATAATTTAATAATAAAATTTAAATATACAGTGCATAAAATATAATGGCAGCGGGGTTTTCAGTCAAATCCCCTACATATGTAAAAGATTTGTCTAATATACAATTATATTAAACGAATATTACAAAAATGTGGGTGATGGCTATAAATTTAGAAAATAATTCATATTTAATAAACAATAAACAAATTGTTCTTTTAGAAGTGACAAGTTAAGCTGAATGGGGTTGAACATTGAAATAAAATAAAAAGCAATTAAGGGTAAAATAATATAGAAAAAAATTAAACGCACCCAAAACTGATAGAAATATACTACTTATTTTTATATACCTATGCATCTTTATAAACATAAAACAAAATGTTTATTTCGTTGTAATAAGCATTGTGTTTAAAATTCTAAAAAGCATTGTTATAATTAGTAATTTATTCTAATAAGACTTTAAAAAAATTATTATTTTTGAATTATGCAATTTCGTAAACTTTTATAAATCTAAACATTTAGAATTTGCATTAAAGTAATTAATTTTACACTTACAAAAGTAATCACATCATTTTTAAATATACATGTATTAGGAACTTACTGCGGCATTTCAAATCGAGTAAAATCATCGTCTAATATTATCAAAACAGAGCCATTCAAGCAAATATAATAAAATGTCATTTCAAAAACACAAATCTTTTTAAAACGAATTTTGACAATCTCCTGCAATAAAGAAAACATTCTCGGAAGAAATTGAAATGAAAAATACTTCTCTAAACGAACAAGATATTAGAAAAAAAAACTTTGCTTTTATAGAAAGAATGAAATATGAGCAGAAAGAGAACAAATCATAAAAGGAATGAAATAGAAACTTCGGTTCTTGCTTTCAGTGAAACGTGAACTTGCCTCAGTAAGTAACTGGGCACTTAATAAGGCTTTTCGTTTCTGCGTTTTCTTAAATGTGGACACCTTGCACGGAATTGGAAAGGGTAGAAGAAAACAAGGTATTGATCATATTTTTATTGATAGTACGATTCTTTCCAATGATGTATGGTCATGTCATGAAAACTGATAACACACCAGCTCGAACAATTTCTTACAAAATAGATAGAAATAGAATAAATGGACATTGCAATTGTTGTGGATTTGAGAACACAAAAGTACTTAATATCCCAGTGTTACTAAATTTAGGTTACTGAAAGTTTATTTTTTATAAAAGAATTATTTAGATAACCGAGTTTTAGATTTGTAGTTTTTGGGAAAGCACAACTAATTCTGTATTACTAAAAATATACTAGCAAACATTTTCCACGACGTTCCCTTGTATCAACCAATACGAATAATGTTTCGGATTTATTTTATTATTACACACATTTTATGTAGCTCAAACCCATATAATAAAGACCACTACCAAATGTCAAATCAACTTGAAAGTTGGAATACTTGCTTAATCCTGATGATAATACGATATTTAGTCATAATAATAATACTAAATGAATTCCTTAAAGGCTTGAGAATACAAATAGATAGATGGAGAGAGGGAGGGATGGATGGATGGATGGATGGCTGCCTGGCTGGATGGATGGATTGATGGATGGATGGATGGATGGACGGACGGACGGACGGACGGACGGACGGACAGACAGACAGACAGACAGACAGACAGACAGACAGACAGACAGACAGACAGACAGACAGACAGACAGACAGACAGACAGACAGACAGACAATAGACAGATAGATAGATAGATAGATAGATAGATAGATAGATAGATAGATAGATAGATAGATAGATAGATAGATAGATAGATAGATAGATAGATAGATAGATAGATAGATAGATAGATAGATAGATAGATAGATAGATAGATAGATAGATAGATAGATAGATAGATAGATAGATAGATAGATAGATAGATAGATAGATAGATAGATAGATAGATAGATAGATAGATAGATAGATAGATAGATAGATAGATAGATAGATAGATAGATAGATAGATAGATAGATAGATAGATAGATAGATAGATAGATAGATAGATAGATAGATAGATAGATAGATAGATAGATAGATAGATAGATAGATAGATAGATAGATAGATAGATAGATAGATAGATAGATAGATAGATAGATAGATAGATAGATAGATAGATAGATAGATAGATAGATAGATAGATAGATAGATAGATAGATAGATAGATAGATAGATAGATAGATAGATAGATAGATAGATAGATAGATAGATAGATAGATAGATAGATAGATAGATAGATAGATAGATAGATAGATAGATAGATAGATAGATAGATAGATAGATAGATAGATAGATAGATAGATAGATAGATAGATAGATAGATAGATAGATAGATAGATAGATAGATAGATAGATAGATAGATAGATAGATAGATAGATAGATAGATAGATAGATAGATAGATAGATAGATAGATAGATAGATAGATAGATAGATAGATAGATAGATAGATAGATAGATAGATAGATAGATAGATAGATAGATAGATAGATAGATAGATAGATAGATAGATAGATAGATAGATAGATAGATAGATAGATAGATAGATAGATAGATAGATAGATAGATAGATAGATAGATAGATAGATAGATAGATAGATAGATAGATAGATAGATAGATAGATAGATAGATAGATAGATAGATAGATAGATAGATAGATAGATAGATAGATAGATAGATAGATAGATAGATAGATAGATAGATAGATAGATAGATAGATAGATAGATAGATAGATAGATAGATAGATAGATAGATAGATAGATAGATAGATAGATAGATAGATAGATAGATAGATAGATAGATAGATAGATAGATAGATAGATAGATAGATAGATAGATAGATAGATAGATAGATAGATAGATAGATAGATAGATAGATAGATAGATAGATAGATAGATAGATAGATAGATAGATAGATAGATAGATAGATAGATAGATAGATAGATAGATAGATAGATAGATAGATAGATAGATAGATAGATAGATAGATAGATAGATAGATAGATAGATAGATAGATAGATAGATAGATAGATAGATAGATAGATAGATAGATAGATAGATAGATAGATAGGTAGATAGATAGATAGATAGATAGATAGATAGATAGATAGATAGATAGATAGATAGATAGATAGAGATAACTCAAAACAGAAAAATTGGGGCTTGGTTGTTAAATTGGTTGGTTGAATCAAGGTTGCACTAGAGCTGTGCAGTGGGTTATTGACGACGGCTTGGAGTGTATCTCTAAATACTTGGTCTGTCTTCTTAATCAATTCTGTATTTAAACTAATTAATAAAGAATTCCATTTCATATTGTGAAAAATTTCATTCTGTGACATAAGCAAATGTTCTGAACACGAGAGCTTAGAAATTCTTCTCCTAAAATAAATTCTTCAGAATTCATTACAAATTAATTGTAAAATTTAAAATTCCTTTCGATATCTTTCTTTGCTATTCCAAACTTTGGAACCAATAACTGACACTAAACCTATTTTGAAATAAATTAATACTCGTACTAAAACAAGTATTATTAAAATACCAAACAAACAACAACCCAGACATTTTGCGAAATACTTGAAATTCAATTCAAATAAAAGTATTTGAATTTTATATGATTTTACGGAATACTTAATGTTAGATCCTTTTGTTCTGAAAATAAATTGAAATCTCGAGTAAATTAGACCTTCTAAGTGTGTGTTTGTTTATTCCGTTGAATAATTTATTTATAAAGAAGAAATGCAATCGTTTTTAGATGTCTTACTTATTTTATTTTATTGTTTGATAAGGAAAAGCTTTTTTCAAATAGCATTAAGAAAGCGAGATTTCGTTTCCCCAACAATAAACATTCCTAAAAACAATAAATAAATATCTTAAGTTTTTCAAAAAACTTTTAACGGATAAAAGGATAAGGATAACATTTCATTAAATTGAAATCCTATAGTCTTCTACACGTGTTTGAATTTAAACTTTCAATATTGAAGCACAAAAAGAACATATCATTTTGCATTTAACCTTCGATCGGCTGTCCCGGAATTTTCCCCAGTGACCAGTTTTCCATCAATACACATTCATTTTAAAGTAATATAAAAGCTTGGTTTTCAATATTTTTCTTTACAAAATTTAATAAATTTTCTTACAATTTAATGTAAACTTTTCTGTTTCCTATAAGAAGTTTTCAATTTCGGTAATTTGTTGGTTCATCTGAGGTTTAAATTTTAATACGTGAACCTCTCTTAAAATTAAAGAAAAAAGAAGTGCTCAGTATACTACATGAACCTGCGACTAAATTATTAATTTTATGTTTTATGAAAGACTAAAAAACATGATTATCTCAGGTAATGAAAAGGTCAAAGAAAAATTGAATCGGCATTCGTAAAAAAAGGATGTGTTCCATATACTTACAAAAGAACTTATCTCCTTTTTACAAATGCCGATTCAATTTAGAGTGATCCTTTAAATTAAAATTTCAAGAAGTGGAAGTTTAAATATTGCAGCATTTATTTTTTCTGTTTTAATTGGTTATTCTCAAGTGTGTGTTTTTTTTAGTCTTCGATAATTGAGGAATTGATTGCAATTTTGCGTAGAAAAATATTAATTAAAAGCTAACAAAACGAAATATTGTTTTTAATTTAATTATATTTTAAATCTTTGGTTTCATTCTGAAATGTTGCATATTTTTAAAATTAAATATTTGTTAAGTATATTCTATTTTTATACATTGTATTGATAAATTCTAAGTTTTAAATCCTTGATTTCATTCTGATATTTTATATATCTTTAAATTTAATATTTGTATTTTGTACATTGTATTGATAAATTCTAAGTTAAGAATTCAAATTGCAGAAATCTATTATATGGAAATCATAGAATAACATAAATTTAAAAACAAACCACAAGATATAATTCAATAAAACATCGCTGGTACAAAATTAAATTCGTAGTTTCACGTCTATCTTGTAAATTATATTCGTAACAGGTAGATTTAGTAAGATATTATTTATTTTTTACTTGGCTGACGAAAGCGTCTTCGAAAGTACAGGTAAAAAAATTGTACGTTTAAGTATTAAAAAATTTTAACATTTCTAATATTATACCTTTTCACGAGTTAGTTTTCATATAACAAATTAATACTTCATTTATTAAAGTCAAAATAGAAATTATGTATCATATGTTTCGTAAGATACGCATATATGTGAGTATTAAAATAATAAATAACGTTCAAATTTGTGTGTGTTTAAATAATGCTTTTTCAAACAAACAGGAAACATATTTAAGAAAATTGGCATTAAAAATTTATTATTTTCTTATTTAACAACTCATTATTTATCTAAATTTAACTATGTTATTTTTTTCATATATATTCTAATAATTATAAATTGTTTTTCAAGAAAAATCTAGTAAACAATAATATATATTTTAAACACATTGCAAATTAGTAAATATATAAAATATATAATAACAAGATACTTTCAATTTTTAAGAAATTACTAGGAGGCTCCGCTAACGCTCCGCCAACCCCCGGAGGATTGCTACGCAATCCCCATAGATTTGCTCCGCAAACCACTTCTCGCTTCGCTCGCTAAAAGGTAGGACACAATAACAATGTGTCCTAGTAACAATACATTTTTTATTTATATTACCAACAACTTTAAACGTTGAAACTAAATTTAAATTATAATTCATCTTGGCATCAATACATTTTTTCGCCATGTAAATCAATATAAAATCATTTAAACATTGTGTGTACGTAACTAAGTTAATCATTAAATTCATTTAATTTAATATCTTTTAAACTAAAAATGAGAACAATGGAACCACTGGCAAGCCATTATTTATTATTTTATTTCTACCATTATTTATTATTTTCCACGTTATTTTGACACCTTTTCTGCGTTTTAGTTTAAGTTTTAACATTATTGGTAGTTTGTTTTGGCATAATTGACGTTAAGCTTACCATACTCTTGCCTACCAGAAGTGTGTACGTAACTAAGTTAATACGTCATAAAAATGAAGGCTATGGAAGTCTAGTTTTCAAAATTGCCAACAGATGGCGCCACGTCAATGTTCCGATAATGTAATTTTTAGAAAAGCGTTTTTTAAAACTTTTTTTTTTATGTAATAGGGTTTATATTTTTCCTAATTTAAGCTGACATCAACAAAATAATTATTTACTAATGAATTGAAGGGGCTAATCGTCAAAATGGCTTACATAATGGCAAAATAAAAATACGGGCACAACAGAATTTCGTAAACAAACTAACTGTTGCCACTCAGCGAACAGAAAAACAGCGTTTTTCAATCACCGCGTAAGAGAAATATATATAAAGATTCATTCTGAAACCACTTTCTTTACTTCCTTGCTATATATGTAGTTAAGAAGAATCCACAATATTCCCTAAGTTTTTGATTTTGCAAAGACTATACACTTTGTTTTTGCTGCTTTCTCACCTTATTGCTTTTCGTAGAAAGACAACTATTCATGCACCATTCATTGCACCAAACCAAAGTTTAAACAGAATGTGGGATTATTAAAACTTTACGGAATCATTAAAATATATTTAAATTAAGTCAGAAAAATTCGAAACTTAATTAAACAAATTCAAATTACAAATCAAAATAAACTCGAATTGCAATGGCCATTTTGAAATTTATATGCGTGAAATCTTGAAAACCTAATAAAATTTTCTGATTAAATACAGCGACATCATTTTTAATTTGAATAAGATTTCTATCTAAGTAATACACAACAACTAAACTCTCTCCCAAACTCTCCAAATCATTAATTTAAACAAAACGAATGAATAAAACTATATTTATTTAAAGAAAAACGTAGTTCCACTATTTTCTGGGTTAATTAATTCATTTGAATATCTTTAAATATCAGCGACTCAGCCATATTTACTTTTCTGTCGCATGCAAATATTTTATTAAAAAAAATATTGAAACAAACTACTATGTCAGTTGTGTTTGACATATTTTCTTGCGCATCACCTTTTTTCTTGATTTTAAATAAAAATAATAGAATCTATGCAATCTTTTATGAAAGTCTTTCATCGAAATCGAAATAAGTGTCTTACAAAGAAACCTTTGAAGAATATTCCGTAGGATTTGAATGCCGACGGGTATAAGATCAATCGAGTGGAGACATGTTCATTTCCAGAAAATGTCCTTTTCCATTTAAATAAGACGATTTTAAAGAATTCTGAATAAATTGAATTATATTTGTAATTGCATAAAAATGTTGACTTTAAAAGTGTTTTTTTTTTCAAATGTTAACGTCAGATCACTTAAAACATGTGTCGATTTTTTTGTTGTCAATTTTCTGTTTTACATAAAATAATATATTTTTAATAAACAGGGCTAAATAGTTGAAATAGGCTGCATGAAAGCAAATTTGAATAGTTGAATATATAAGTGTAACTATCTTATAATAAAACTATAGATGCTATAAAAATGTCAGTGTGCAAATTTCAAATGCAGGAAATGAAATTTTTGTTGTTTTTAATATTTAGATATTTGTATTTTAAAAAATTCTAACAATTAGATAAATTTTAATATTGAAAACATCCTATGAGAACATTATTTTTATTTAAACTTTTTACGAATAATCTAAATATTTCAAATAGTTATCAGTTCAAGCATAAAATTAAATTGAAGTCGGTCATTTGAAATCGGACAATACTTCATTTGTGAATATAAAAATATTCCATTAATAATAAAAATTATTAAATAAAAAAAAAAATTAAAAAATTAATAAATAAAAATATATCCATCCAATGTTCACCTCCTATGTTTTATGATTTAGCAGCAATGAACATCTTAAAATTGCCAGATTTCAAAGGTAAATGTTTCCAGAATTATCATATATATTATTTATGTAGTAAAGGTCCCTTTTACACCCCTCTTAGACACAACGGATCCTGTCACGGGATCAAAATAAAGAGAATTTATCGACCAGTGACTAATCGCTCTTTCATCTCATAAATATCACAGTTTTCTTTTTTAAATGTGTTTAAAATAATTAATTTTACAAAGAGTGTTTTTAAACAAGCCTCTGATAATGCTGCCAAGTATGAGCTAATTGTTAACCTTTTTTTTTTTTTTTTGGGGGGGGGGGGCTCTAACGAATGGGTGTGTGATATGAGAATGGGGAGTGGGGGGGGGTTCATGCGCACGGACATGCTAGTATCACATATTTGAAACAGAATATATGGTTTACAACATAATGCGACTTCCTATTACCTTCCACAAAACTTTCAGAGTATTTCATTTGATTTCAAAAACCAAGCTACAACCTTCCATTTAAACTGTTCATTGTTTTCTTTAACATTGATTCATATAATTAACTCAAATATGGAATTCAGATATTTATCAAATTTTTTTTAATTTGGTACTTGTGGTCAGTTCGCTTAGCTTAAATATAATAGTAGCATAAATTAAAATATTTTTTTATATCTTGAAACCTATTGACAGTTTGTACGCAGATTAATTATATAAGTCATAAAAGAACTTAACAACAAATTAATATAGCATTTTTTAAAGAAAACCGTTAGAACCGTTTTTGATCATCTCATAAACAACCAAAATCGAACAACCCTTCTTTTGTAACATTTGATTTTAACATTTACCTATCTACCATGTCTTTTTTGAGTCTACCAATTTCCAAACGTCTCTTGTACACTTTGGAAAACAAGCCCATCACATTTTTAAATGACATTTTTTTATTACAATTTATTTCTACACTTGCAATTAAGCGAAGTATGGTGTTTAATGAGTGATGTAAACATACTTTGCTTAATTCCAGGTGTCGAAATGAAATGAAGTACGAAACGAATAGGATTTAAAAATGTGATGGGAATGTTCTCCACAGTGAACAAGAGACGTTTTGGAATCGGGTGACTCATATGCATCAATAAAAAATATATACAAATAATAGTTACAGTAACAATATCCGTTACTGAGATATCGTGAGCACAAGCACTACAAACACATTTTGGAGTCAGGTGACCATAAAACGTTTAGAAACACTTTAATCCCGACATAAAAACTTTAAACAAAACAAATCTCTCATTGCTGTAAATTTCATAATTTTAACTTATTTTCAAAGTGATGTTTCATTATTTTAATAATTGTGCATTTGCCTCATAATAATTTTTATACTAACTACATATATTTAATTTTATTGAGATCACGAAATAAAATTTAAACTGTTTTTATTTTAGTTTGTGCATAAAAAATAATAAATTGTTTTATCAATATATGTTATATAGAATTTGTATTCAATTTTTTCAGTCGCAGCATATTCGTTAGGCATTTTAAATTAAATAAGAAAACTAAACCGAAGTACTTTATTCCCAATATATATCCTGATATCCTCATTTTATTAAAAGAAGTTTTTCAATTTATTTATAGCTAATGAAACATCTTTTTTAAAAAGAAATATATCACAATGTTAAATAAATGGATTCATGCTACGTAAGCCAAAAGATTATGTATCTTGTTAGTGATATTGCAAAGCTTGCTTTACTTGTAACCATCTAAAAATAAATTCCAGTATTACTTACAACCTTGTTACAGTCTTCTTCTTTTTAACTTTTTGTGTAAAGTATTGGTTCTGAAGACAAATATCTTTGGGAGTAATTTATAAAAGTTTCACAAAAAGTTTCAGTAAGACTAAAACATTGAGAATTTTCTTCATTTAAATAATTGAATATAAAGAAACTTTATTTCAAAAGTTGAAAGTTACTTTGTGTTGACAATAAAAGTACACGCTATAGATGTAGGTATTTTTAGAATTTTTTAAGAAGCACTCGTGGATTTCATTTATAGATAGAACCCAAGTTTTTTTATGTACTGAAGCCTTGTAAATGCATCCGAAAAAAAAGTATTTTTATTCGAAATACATATAAAAAATCAGTGAACCAAGTTTTCTCCTATATATATAGAAAGAGAAATGTCGCAATAAAATTGAAACATGTTTACGCTTTAATGCAATATTCATGATACATTTTAATGGAGTATTTCTTCTGGGAGTATCCCGAAACCGCTAAACCCAATTTTTATACGGTCACTTTAGCTTATACTTAGGTGCATTATAAACATAAATATAGAAAGTAAACTTTATTTTCTTTCATTAATTGATGTTTTGTTCATTTCAATTATATATAACAATGAATTCGGCTAATGTGAAAAATCTGAGAAAAAATCGAGCTCATTTTAATTTTAAAGAAATTGTATACATAACGCGCAGTAAATTACTGTTGTAAAGAAACAACAAAAAAATGAACATTTGTTTAGAGGGCAAAGTTTAATACTCAAAATGTATGGCACATTTCTTACACAGGAGTAAGATATGGTTTAAAATAAGAACACATATCTTCGAGATGTGCCGTAAATGAATATAAAACATATAAGAATAAATAGAAATATAACAAAATAATATGTATTGTATTGCGCTTAGCACTAGTTGTGAATTGAATATATATTTCACTGCAGTATTTTTTCCGTTTTATCTGCCATCACTTATACAAAACATGTTTTGGGTAATGACTTCAACTACTGTCTTAGAACTTATTTTATATTTTCTTCAGATAAATATTTTTGCATTTTAAACCAGCACCCATATGGATTTAGCTAACTGTTTTTACTTTTAGTGTATGCGTATGTTTTCATTATAATCATTTCATTCTGTGTCCTTTTATGTGTATCATATGTATGTATAGCTTTAGTTATATAAATAAATCGTTAAATTAACTAAGGGTTTAAAAGGCTGCTTTAATAAATTAAAGCTTTTAACATATAACGTTATAACATAATTTTATTATTTAGAGTAATATATGAAATGTTTTGGAATTTAAATAATTTTTTTAACTTTTAAAGTAATGCATGTTTTAATTATTTATAGGTCACATATTAGGATACTCATAAATATAAATATTTTTTTCCAAATTTAGCTTTAATATAAGTTAAAATGCCTATTTTAAACTAACCCTGAAAACAATCAAACAATATCCATCAAAAATTGTTTGCCAACGTATAAAGAAAACATAAAATGCGCATAAATACTTTTCATCTTCATTTAATCTTTTAGTTTATTAATTACTCGCGCATAAATACTTTTCACCTTTCAGTTTATTAATTACTGGCTTTAGCCGTAATTTTGCCTGCGTATGCAAAATAACAATCCATTAAATATCCGTTAAATGTTGAAACATTTATGCGAAACTTGCAAGTTAATGTGGTTGTGTATCTGACAAGCTACTTTAAATTATACACCAATGCAAACATTTACTTTTACAAGGATTTAAAGCAGGACATTGCTTAGTGAAAACAGAATTTACTATTACTAAGCAGTAAAATCTATTTTGAGGGTGGGTAATGTTCAAACTATTTGGAAATTCTACTCTAAAAATATTAATTTTATTTTTAATTAGCTTACATTAATTTTTTTTAAATAGAGCATTTTACAATACAACTATAATAAAAAGTGTTAAGTAGCAATAAAATGTAAATGAAGCGAAAGAAATGCAAATAACAGCCTGCTGTCATTCCTCTGTCCTTGCCACTGAATTTATAATGACAAAACGCTAAGTTAACGTGCCTAGCAATATACCCCCATACACTTAAGACAATATATACGAGTATATTTTTTCAGATTTATATACTTAGCTAAACGTAAACATTTTAAACTATTTTATTCTGACATAATAAAATAATTTTAATTTTCGTTTTCAGCAATATTGGTATTCTAAAACGTACCTGTAGAAAAGATAAGGATGATTTTTTAAAAACAAAGTTAATTTTAAGAATGGTTTAATATTCATAAAAATATTTTTCTTCTTTAGTTTTGACATAATGAGATGTGTTTACAATATTTTTTTTCTATTTTCTTCAAAATCTGGTTTTTCTTTCGTTAATTGTGTAAGGACAAGAAAATCACAGGTTAGAGAAAATGATTAATTAGATTATTATTATGTAGGAAAATATCCAATTTTCCCATTTTTTTGTGTAAATTATAGTTATTAAATTTCTTCAAATAAATAAATCATTATAATTATTAAGAATTAAAACCCTTGCTATCAATTTTTTTATATTATTTAAAATGAATTACGTTATTTTATTGTCGCTGTCCTATGCTATGGCATACTATGGTTTATGCTAAATGTTGGCACAAATTAATTAAAAGAAATACATATATCACACAATACGTATGTACTTATATCACACAATACGTATATACGTATATCACACAATAAGTAATAAAAAGTGAAAAATATGCTTAGTATAATTTTGTTGTACAATAATAATCGTTGTACAAAGCTGTATAATACTATACAACACGCACTTTTCAAAAAATACGACAGAGTTATTAAAACTGTAAAATGTCTATAAAACTCTTTAAATCGTTATATATGTTTGTAATTAAATTAATTTTATTACATAAGTTAAGAGAATATATGTGTATTTTAAAATACTTTTCAGAAAAGCTTTTTTTTTTAATTAAAAATTCATAAAATTTATAAAATCGCTGCTTTAAATGTTATGAAAACCTGGAAGCATACAGTTCGAATATCATTACAAGTGTTAAAAGAATAAAAATGTATTAAAAAAATATATATTTAGACCTGTGGTTATTAAAATATGAATAAAATACTAAATTACTTTATGCTACATTTATCTAAAACATTTATCTATTTATTAAACGAATAGTTTTTTACATAAACGCTTTAACTTTTTTTACAAATAGAAATTAAAGGCTAAATATTAAAAACGATGTGAATTATTTATGGTCCAAATCAGTTGGTGGTACGTGAAAATAATAATAGTAATAGCGGAAAACATATAAAATAAAAATAATCTATATAATAAGCAAAATAAAAAAATAAAAATATGTAAGTGTCATCACTTTGAGTCGTTTGATTAATTTGTCAACTAACATAAAAACATTACTGCCTAACAAAAACAAACTTTGTTTCGTAGAGGGAGGGATGAGAAGGGTTATGAGAGAAAGGGGTATTCATAAATTAAAAGTTTTATCAAAGGGGTAAGTGAGAGAAAAAAGGTTGTGGACCTCTGCTCTACGCGATGGCACCATAGGATGTTTTCACACGGAGTTACAATGCTTTGATAGGAGTCGTTTTATAGTATACAACTCCTTGCTGCGAGGTATCCCATACCAATTTCATAGATGTATTCTCGCCAAAAGAATATATATTTACAACAGTTTCAGTTTTACGCTTCAGTTTCATGTAAAAAAAACACAGTAATAAAAAAAAAACAAGGAGTGCATAAAAGTTCGAACCCTTTTCCTTCTTATACTACCCAAAGTTGTTTCCCTCACCTGAGACATTTCATTCCAGGTGAGCGAGATCGGTTAAGAAGCTCCGATTGCGGCGGCCGACAATCCACGAGAAACGAGGATTAAAAGCCTATTATTGCGGCACGAAAAAACGCAAAACGCAATCTGATGGGGATAAAAATCGCGGGGAAAGCTTTTCCATGCTCCCTCGCTTCCGCTAAAGATAAGATAATGCCGCGCTGCCACAGATGTTCGACCAATATTCCCGGCAATGCAGACAAGTCCTGTTATTTAGGGGTCTTTAATATGCCCGCCCTGAGATATACGGGGAACAGGGATCAGTCTGTGGAGGTTTGGTTTGGAGCGTTGTAGTGTTTCGAAACAATTGTGGTGTTCGTGTTCTATAAGAGAAAACATTCGGTGAAGATATCTGTGGGTCTGGTTTTTTTTTATTGATTTCTATCAAAATTCACTTGTCAAAGAGGGTTTATTAAAAGTTTGTTTCCTAAACATCTTACATAGACAATGCACGGTTTTCTCAAAAACTCTTTTATCAAAAACTCTTTTATCAAAAACTCTTTTATCAAAACTGGTCTTTAATATGGCCTATATGGGGAATTTTCTACCAATTCGAGGGAAAAGTAGCTTACCTATACAAAGGTCGTTTATATAAACTTTGTACTTATATGCCAAATTTAATAATATAAACGATTGACACTCACGAACTTTTAAATCTAAACGCACGACATTGAATGCATATTTAGACTCGATTCAGACACTTTTGGTTAATACCACTTAGAAAAATAATCTATTACATTGTAAACATGTAAAAAAAATTAACGATTTTTCAAAAATGTGTATCTGTTTGAGTTTAAAGCTAGAGAGCTCATATCAGTAGAAAAATGAACTTCATATTATAATTTGAACAAAATCAGCACTACAATCAAACGATTCGTATTAACCTAAACAGAATCATTACAATCATCAAATACTCGACATCGACATTATTAACAGAACACAATGCTTTCATTGCTTAAAATTTTTATGTTAAGTTTAGAGAATAATACATATAGCTTATGGACCAAATGTACGATTTAAAAGGTGTTTTGAAAGGTATAGCATAAAAACTCAAATAGAGAAGCGAAATTGGTTTAGAAACATCATATTTAAGAAGATTGGCAATTAAAAAAAATAATAAAATAAAATACACCATAAATACATATTTTTTCTTCATATTTTGACAACTCCATTATTATTTAGCTAAGAAGTAGACCTTTGACCTTAATTAAAAATTTCTAATACCACCAAATTTAAAACATTAATTACGAATTGAAATTCATTTCGATTCAAATAATCACTATATTTTTAGAATTTTTAGCATGTGCTTATTATGGTTGTCGATTGTATAACCAATTAACCATCAAACCAACCAAAGAAATATAACGAAATAGGATACTGACTCCTTTTATCTTTTCAGAAATAGCTAGCAAAAGAATAAAACTCATTGAACACAACACTATATTATTAGCTTTGTGAAACATTTTATATTTCCACATACCAAACTGGCTACTGAAATATTATTAATTTAAACTTATTCCGAATCAAGTCTTTGAAAGTAAATATTATATGGAGCCACTGTCTGCATGAATAACTAAATAATCAGTTAATTTTCTACAAACCAGAGTTCATAGAATTTGTACAACACTTCGCGATTAAGTATGTGTCATATTTCGGCTGTATGATGTGATACGAAATGTACATCAAATTATTTTAATATAAACAAAATAATAAAACTGAAAATCTAATAAAAACACGTTCTATTCTGTACCCTTCATTTTACTTAACAGGAATTACAACTTTAAAATAACTAATCTACCTCTTTTAAAAATCAGTTTGGAATACTAGTATTCTCATAATAGTTTTTTTTTCATATTTAATTCAAAATCTATTTATACTTTCGCCTGATTATTCATACTCTCTAAAGATTTAAAGTTTTATTTGTGTAACTGGATTAATTTCAAATTTTGATTGCTTTGGGCACAATTTATTTTCCCTCCTCTTATTTTTAATTGATTTTCAAATTGAGAAATGGCTAATTATTAGAAAGAAATAACAAATAAAAACTGGATATAAGGTTATTTTTCAAAATAGTTTTGTATTTTGTATCCATATAACTAATTACACGTTACATAAAATACACCTTTTGCGGGGCTCGCGAGGTCGACTGTTCCTAGAACTATTAGTTATAAATAGTTCATCGTAGCTTACTCTTGTAAATTTCAGCAATGCTTAGTGTAAGTTTCATCAATGCTTAGTGTAATGTTCGCTCGCCAAAACAGTGATTTGCTGCCAAACATTGGCGACGACGGAGGTGAAATCGGGGATTTCCCCTAGTATGTAAAGAGGAGAATAAGCTCTGCTCTCGAAGAGCATGGACCTGTCTTTAATGTATTGTAACTTTAACATTTTAATGTAATTTATTACTTAAAATGCGTCTTATAATTAAATATTGTGATGTCTCTAGAGTGCCTCTTCAATGAGTTCGATTACCACACCAGCAAGTTTGCATTTAGATCGAAAAGAACCTGAATCGAAATCCATGTTTTGTTTTAATGAATAGTACCACTCGGCATTGAATTAAAACCTAGTTATAGGCCACGACAGCGAATGGCAAAGAACTTTACTGGCGCAGTCGGTAGGATCAGGTGCAAACGAACTGTTCCTTGTAATATCTGTGATCTGGAACTGTGATTTGGTGGTGGTGGCGACAGGCAGATGCAGCTGAATGGGAGCTGCAGGGGGTGAGATCTCGTCAAGGTGAAGAGGAAGCGTTGAGCAGAAACGGAAGCTTGGGGGTCAACCAGGCGACCAAAGAAGTGTTCCGGACGACCACAAGAGTTGCTACGGTCAACCAGGCGACCACGAGAGTTGCAGCGGTCAACGAGACAACCACGGGGATCGAGGCGGTCAACAAGGGGACCACAGGAAGTGCTGGACTCGACGGTGACCACGCTGGACTCAACGATGACCACAGGAGCCTTCCGGAACGAATTTGACGAGATGACCAGGGCAGACAGGTCAGTGGGTAGAGCTCAAAATTAAATGTTCATGAACCCCAATGTCTGAGTACTGCGAAGGTGTTATGCGAAATCGAAATTAATTTCGGAATGTTTAGAACACAGGAAAGTGTTAGTCGCACATACGGTGCAAGTTTATTAATTAACAAAATTGTTAATTGGTTTCAAAAATAATGTTCAAAAGAACAGGATTTATTTTAGTAATATAATACCTTCGTTTTGCTCTGGTTAAAATTTTAGTGTTTACATTTTAAGTAGAATCGTAGTAACAAAATGTTGTTATGTTTCAGAAATTTTAAAAGTATAATTTCTGTCGTTATAGTACTATTATCACAGGAGGTTGTTAACATTGAACTTTGTGGAATAAGAATTCTCGGGAAATTGTAAATCCTAAAATAGGTGTTTGAGAATTGCAGGGTTCGGGTGAGTGTTAATAACGAAACAAAAGTTTTATTGTGATTTAGTTTATAACAATAACTTCTTGTCCGTAGAGATTCGGGTTACTAAATAAATGTTTAGTGAATTATCTAGGTAAGAAGGTTTTTTTTTATGTAAATACTGTGCAGGAAAGAAAATATTTCCTGGGATTACAACAAAGATTGTATTGTTATATTATTGTGTCACGTGTAACATAGAAATTTACTGTACGGGTTTTTCTGGAGATGTAAATCCTTAAAATTAGGTGTTGAAAAATCGTAAAATTCTTGGAAGTGTTATAAAAATTTTAAGTGTGACCATATATTATAATTGTAATTCTGAATAAAAATAACAGAAATTGGTTCTGATATTGTATTGTGGGTTAAATATATGAATATCATTTTGGTAAGAATAGTATAAAATATAATAAAGTTAAATCGAATTCTTATGTGTAAAATATATTGTGACATATTTGAAAATGCAAGAGATTTGATAAAAGTTTCGGTTCGGAAAGACGGCAATTGAGAGTTCAGATTTGTAACTCCCGTAGCGACCTTGGCGTCAAGCAAAGCAGTTGGCGAGGAACAATATCGTGGCGACGAAATATTTCGCCCGTGGATTGAAGTAACCCGAGGAGAAGGTGGGTTTTTTTTTTATTGCGGTTTTTATTTATGAGAATTTATTTCATTTGGAGAAAACGATTTTTTTTCCTGTGCTCGCGCAATAAATATATTTTATTTGGTGATTGATTTTATGCATCTTTTATTATTGTGAATACCAAATTGAGTATTGCTAATTTTTTATTGTTGTCTTTGCCATTATTGAATAGTGTTATTGATTTTATGTGGATATAATTTTACATAATATAGATTAATTAAGGAATATTTTTTTTTGATTAAATTAGTTAATTAAAATTAATAAATTTTCAATCGTGAATAAAATTTATTTTCGATTTTTTTTTATTTGAGGCTTGGGTTTTGAGTATTAAATTATACTTTGAGGGTTCGTATCTGTTGGGTGTGAGGTCTATTTCGGCATCAAGATGACTTTTTTAGCCAGAGGAAGAAAACAGGACTTGTGTTTAGTCTGTGAGGAATTGGGGGAAGTGGTTGATCCAACTTGTGTAGTGCCTGAAATAAAACAGGTAATTTTGAAAAGCAAGTCTTATGAAGCAGAGGAGGTTCGATTAATCTTGAATAGGATAATCGAAGAGAGATTGGCCAGAGAAGAAAAGAAGAGAGATTGGCCAGAGAAGAAAAAGAAGAGAGATTGTCCAGAGAAGAAAAAGAAGAGAGATTAGCTCGGGAAAATGAAGAGAAAGAAGAAAGATTAGCCCGTGAGCTGAGGCAACATGAATTAGAGTTAAAGAAATTGGAGTTATCTGAAAAGGAACCATCTCATCAACCAAATCAGGCGTCGGGAAATAGTCATAAGATCCAGTTGGCGCATGTAATTCCGAGGTTTGATGAAAAACAAGATGAAATGAGCCTATACCTTGTGAATTTTGAGAGGAAGGCCGAAATGGCTCAAGTTCCCAAAAGGGATTGGCCAGCATATTTACTTGGCGTTTTGCCCGCTGAAGTGACGAACATGTTAGCAAGAGAACCACTGGAAGTAGCACGTGATTACGATTCCGTGAAAGATCTTATATTGAAAAGATATAAGTTGAATAGTGAGAAGTTAAAACAGTGCTTCTATCGACATCAACGGAATCAAGAAAAGACGTGGAGGAATTTTGCACACGAGTTGCAAAGCTACTTCACTGAATGGATAGATGATTTGAAAATCTCTACTTTTGAAGATTTAAAGGATTTAATAATCACTGAACAGTTGAAGTTTCGGGTGCCAGCTGAAATAAAAGAACATTTCTTAGATAACTGGCTAAACATGAAAACTCCCATGGAGTTAGCCGAAAGATTGGATGAATATGAAAGCATCAAGGAAAGCTTCAAGAGAAGAGATTTCCCTCCGAAAACTAATAAGAAGGTTCAAGGAGAACACAGATTTCAACCAGAAAACAGATTTCAACCAGAACATAGATTTCAACCCAGAGAACCGAGGTTTGAAAGAAGAGAATTCGAAAGCAGAAGGACCGAAAAGAACATTCCTGATAGACGGAATAGACCACAGTGCTTTTCTTGTGGGTCTACCGAGCATTTAAGGAACGCTTGCCCCAAGGCAACAAGGAGACAGCCTCCGGCCTTTGCAAATAGAGTCAGTGTTCGATCCTCATCTGTGGATAACATCCCCGCACGAACAAATGATGAAGCGTCGGATCGAGCGTCAGTATTATCGGCCAAAGTAACTGTTCCTGTTGTCACAACTATTGTCCCTACAAACAGCATTGACGAACTCAAAATAGTAAGGTTGAAATGTGGAAAAAATACCTTGAGCGGAGTAATAGACTCGGGTACACAGATTTCTGTCATACGAGCAGATTTGGCAGTTGATTTTCAAGATGAGGAAGAAGGCAAGATACAAATTGTATCAGCGTTTGGGGATTCAGAAATAACACCCCTCAAGATCATCCCGATGAAAATCAATGATGGACGTCATGGAGAGATACCAGTGACTTGTGCAGTTTCTGGAAGACTCGTCAGTGACATGCTCATAAGCAGTTCAACTTTTGAAGCACTGAATGCAAATGTGGAGCTACATAGTGGCGTTTGTTCACAAGAAGCCATTAGCGAAGTTGAAGAAGAAAGTGAAGTCGAAGAAGAGTGCAATCAAGTCGCAGTTTCAAACAAGATCTCCATATCAAAGAGTAATGAACACTCTGACGTTGGCGGAAGACGTGGTGGATGCATCCAGTTGCAGATGGAATATGAAAGGTTGAAGACGGCGTGGGACTTGGCACGTGAGAAGAAAGACGACTTCGAGATCGAAAACAATATTTTGGTTCACTCGGAGATCATCGGAGGCGAGAAAGTACAACAAGTTGTCCTGCCAACCAACGAAAGGCAAATTGTACTGAAAATGGCACAAGAAGTTCCATTGGCTGGTCATCTGGGTGAGAAGCAAATCAAACAGCGTATCAAGTGTTCATTTTATGGGCCAAGTGGCGAGAAGGATGTCAATTTATTTTGTGAAAGTTGCAAGATTTGTCAACTTCGAAGAGGTACCACTTACAAAGATCTAGTCACAATTCAACAAATTGTGAGACCTGAAAATCCATTCGAAGTGTGGAGCGTGGATCGTATTGGACCTCTAGAACCACCATCAGCAAGAGGACACAAGTATATCAGTTGTGCCGAAGACTTGTGTACGAGATGGGCGGAAGTGATTCCTGTCAAGGATATCAGCGCGAAGACCACATGTGATGTGCTGATGAGGATCTTCACTCAGACGGGATTTCCCAAAACCATCTGTACTGATCAAGGGACTAGTTTTACATCACAGCTGACCAAAACATTCATGGACATCCTCGGTGTATCACCAAGATTAACTGCTCCAGATCCTCAAAAAATCGAGGCAATGAAGAATCTAGCAAGACCTTCCACGAAGAAAGAGTTGAGGGGCGTAATAGGACTTGAAAGTTACTATCGTGACTATATCCAGGACTTTTCATCAATCGTACTACCTTTGACCGATCTAACCAAGATAAGGGTAGCAAACCAGATTCCATGGGGTGAAGAAGAAGAGTCAAGTTTTCAGAAGTCGAAACAACGACTTACCGAAATTCCTTTACTATACACGCCAGTGCTGGACAGACCCTACCAGTTGTACACAGACGCATCTGCAACCGCCGTTGGCGCGTGCTTGGCACAGGAAGACGAGTCAGGAAAGGAGCGGCCAATTGCTTTTTTCAGTCGAAATCTCACTCCTTGTCAGATGCGATGGGCTACCATTGAGCGTGAAGCGTACGCGGTTTTGAGTACACTAAACAAATTTGACACATGGGTTTTTGGGGCTAAAATTCAGATAATTTCTGACCACAACCCTTTAACTTATTTAACTCAGGGAATGCCGCAGGGCGCAAAGCTTGCACGTTGGGCATTAGCCTTACAGAGATACAACTTGACAGTGACCTACCGGAAGGGTATAGGCACGGTAATGCCGATGCTTTGTCGCGCATTAAAATTGATGAAATCTGAGATTGTATGTAAAATTTATTATAATATTGTATCTCATTATGCTATTATATATGTTAGTGCATTGTATATGTATTTTTATATTTACTTTTGGGAGTTCATGAACATAAAGTGTATATATGTGTGTTCCTTTTGAGCTCTCACCCTCTCTTCTAGAAGCAACAGCACTGAACGTTGTTGAACAATATCGGACTTGACAGCAAGCGAACTGTGAGTGTCAGCAGCATAGATACTTGTCACTTAAGTATGTATGTGCTTCTTCAGGGGGGACGTGTAATGTTCGCTCGCCAAAACAGTGATTTGCTGCCAAACATTGGCGACGACGGAGGTGAAATCGGGGATTTCCCCTAGTATGTAAAGAGGAGAATAAGCTCTGCTCTCGAAGAGCATGGACCTGTCTTTAATGTATTGTAACTTTAACATTTTAATGTAATTTATTACTTAAAATGCGTCTTATAATTAAATATTGTGATGTCTCTAGAGTGCCTCTTCAATGAGTTCGATTACCACACCAGCAAGTTTGCATTTAGATCGAAAAGAACCTGAATCGAAATCCATGTTTTGTTTTAATGAATAGTACCACTCGGCATTGAATTAAAACCTAGTTATAGGCCACGACAGCGAATGGCAAAGAACTTTACTCTTAGTGTGCCATAATTATTATTTTATTTAAACTCATACCTGGTCACCCAATTAAGAGCTAAACTATCGTCATACACGAGAAAACCAACATCAAGTATTAATATAAATTTATAAAAAATAATATAAATTTGTAGAATAATAAATACGTATACTTTATATCGACAAAGTATAAAAGGGTTTATTATAAATATTCTCGGGTCGTAACAATGAGAATAAAACTTTGTATATAAAATATAACAATGGATGATGTCACACATCTTCCCCAAAATATTATTTGTTCCCATGTCTGTCAAGCTATACTGACGTTTGAAAGAAATCGTTCTTATCCGCTCTTTGTGAAGATCGTATCTTATTGGCGCCGTGGTATCTAGAAAAATGTGTGTAATACAATGACCCTTTTTTGAAAGCAATTTATCGAGAAACTATTTTAAATCATTTTGTTCAGTAAATTTATAGATTAAAATAAGGCACATTTATTTTTAATCTCGAAAACTCTTCCAAATTTTTTATTTAAATTGAAATAACGTTAGCGAATGAGAAAAATACAGTATAAATATCCTACTTAAAATCCATTTTATGCATAATCATAATTATGGCGTTAAAATTATTTTTAATATAATTCTTTCATATCTTTTTGTATGTATATTTTACGTCAAGAATATTTTTAATATGTATTTAAAATATATATTTTTAAAATATATATTTATTACACGTTTAAAAAAAATAAGGAATATGAAAGTACCTTACATTCAAGACAAACGAATATAATATGGGTGAAAAAATCCATGGATTTTACACGCAACATTAGTTACATGAATATAAATTATTAATTTTTTTTTAAATAACAAATAATCAATGAGTCAATACTTATGTAAATTAATTCCCGAGCAACGTCGATGAATTCTACTAGTTTTATTAACACAGCAACCAATTCAATTGTTACGGTACACAGCTAACTTAATTTTTGGAACAACTCAGTTTATTTTTAAAGGTACTTAAGGCAACATCTCTATCTTCCAAGCAAACTAAATCTCCCAATCTGAACACTCAATTGCTGCTAACATCTTCGAATACACTTGTGCGAAGAACGTTAATACTTTCACTTTCCTCTATGCTGCATAATCTTACAATTTGATTAATGAAACACCTAGTTTTAGTAATCTAATTCCTCGATAGTGTTCAACGCCATCCCTGTGATAATAAGAATAAAGGGATATAGGAAAGAAATGGGTCAGAAGTAACACGCTTCGCTTCATTTGCGTTTGCTCTTTCATTAAATAAATTTAATTTCGCATGCCATTAGTCATCGTAATGTGTTTACTCGAGTTTGTAACAAAACGCTTTTGAAAAGTTTGGGAAATGAAGCATCGTATAGTAGTCGAATGAACTTAATGGTGTTAAAAAAAAGGCTTTTTTATAATTCCAAAAAACAATGTATGGAAAATGTTAAATTTTCCTTGAAGACAAACTGTTTTTTGTAATATTTTATGATGGATTTTATTAGCCTATTACAACTTATTAACTACCCATTTATAAGTTACCTTATTACATAATATTATCTGTAATAACAACATAATATCATTTTATAAATATTGATCAAAGAAAAACTTTAAATTTGTACAAAAACTGAGAAATATTGTTCACAATCTACCTCTTTCGAAATTAATATATAGTAATAACCTTATAAATAAATAGTAGTAACCTTCATTAAACAGTTAAGGATTTTAGAATCCAAATGCATTTGCATTTGGATTTCACTACATCCAGTAATATATCTATAATTTATTACATTTCAGAAATTTAAACAAAAATATATATTTGTCCATGTTTTTAGAAAGCACTAACCAGTCAGTAAAAATGACTTATGTGTTAATTTTAAAGTTTAGTACAACTCACAGAAATAATGACTAAATATCGAAGGATAAATAAAATGTTATTTATATAACAACTGACATGTGTTTTTGAGCACAATATTATTTTTTCGTTTTCGGTAATAGTATTTCACATCAATGTGTTAATTTCTAATATAAAATATATTTCTATTCATACTTTGACAATTTCGATTTATTTAATACTTTTCTGCGGGTCAATATATTTCTTTCTTTTCTACGTGTTTGTTTTTATATGCAAATTCTTAGTTTATTTTTTAAAATCCTGGTAAACGAATTCTTCCTCAAATATAATTAGAAACCACTTAACAATCATCTGGGCTAACACAATAAATAAATTTTTATGCAAAAAAAAATATCATTACGACAATAGCTGTTTAATATACAAGCCTTAAATTCATACATTTTTACATTAATACCTTAAACACCTTACCTTTACCTTCAATTCATACATTTTGAAATATAACGGGACCAATTGGAGATAATTAATTATATATCTTCCAATCCATCCAAAAAATATTCCAAAATCATATATTACCTTTGTAAGTATGTCATTCCTACTTGAGAAACTGTCGCACCCCCCAAGAACCGTCACATCTCTTAATTCCTCTACCGGTAAAAAGACGAAAGACCTCTAACAATCAGTTAAAACATTCAACACTCGAACCGTTAGTTGTATCTCGGTCAACTTACATATGTACAGCTGCGGGGAAAAAAAACGAACCACCAGGGATTATTTCGTTAGTTTTTATAGTAGAGCTAAACTTAATATACCATTTTCTAGGGAATAAAGTCTACTATACATTGATATACAAAAATTTTGCATAGGGGACTATCTTCATACTCGAATCCGTACCAACTTTAAAATTTTCAATAGCAACACCTACTTTTGATAGCGCAGAAGTGTTCCCCATCCTCAAATTAATCTAAATATAAATTTTCGTTAATTTCCTACCATTATATGCAGAGATATTAGAGAATATGTATCGGTCTTATTTGAGGGGCTACCTCCACATTGAACAAAGTATTATTAGTTGGACTAAGAAATGAATGACGTGGGTAGAAATGTTTTGCGTTAGCCGTGGTCATCTACTTTTAACGTGGTTCTTCTTTTTGTGGTCAGATAAGGGTAGCATATAAATTGTTCAAATAATATGATGCAGTATGTATTATTCTTACAGATATGTTACTACTTCAATGTGATTGTATATAGTATTTTTGATGACGACAAATTTCATCATTTGTATTCTTAAGCTGTTCTGAAATTATATAAGCAAATGACAAAATTAATATTGTAAGAAAAATTTAAAATTTTAGAATATATCTTTAAAAAGTTATTTATTCAAAGTTTAAAATACATATACCAATGATTTACTTTTAAAATTCATATAATTTTTTTTTAATTCTATATTTAAATGAAATATTGCAAATGTTATATTACAAACTCAGTTTGAATTGAGGCTATGTAATTGCTCATTTTCCATAAGATTGTGCTTGTCTTAAGTTATGCAGGATGGTCCAAAATTATTTTAATGCTTTTAAAAATCCTTTAAAAAACTAAAATATTCACATAAGGTTTTTTATATATAAAAAGAAAGCATTGAAGTTTCTTAAACAACATTTAGACCACTTCAATGTGCACACCATTTTTGCACCTTTAAAAAAAATTGTTTAAAATATAATCACATATGGTGTGTCCAATCCGGCTATGTGAAATATTGGAAAATTTGTAATTACAATTGCCGCTGTAATTCAATTCGGCTTTTCAATTAGTCAGTAACACTGATTTTGTTTTAAACTACTGTTTTTCAATTTACCGTCAAGGGGGTTACTTTATACCTTGCAGGGTAACTTTACTCCGCCTATTAATAAAAAGTTTCATATTTGAAAAAAGGCGGGGCATTCAGCAAAAAAAGACAGTAATATATTTTTCCCGTGAGGGTTAGCAATCCTGCTGTCCAACAGTTGGCCTTTTTTCCCCTCCCTTTCTTTAGGGAACGTTACAGCTAAAAGTGTTGTGTAGGTATAACCAACACACGGGTGTTGGTATAACACGGGTTTTCTTCCAGTGGAATAAGTTGTATTTTTTACATAACCGCGTGTACCCTGTATAAGGTTAGGGCCCAATTCTGTTATGAAAGAATTTAAAAGTATAAAATCTATTTTCTTCTTCTAGTTCAGGTTACAAATCCTATGGTTCACCAACCTCATTCCAGTCCAACATTCGGGGTTACTTTACTACACCAGTTAAATTAAATAAACCTTATAATAGTAAAATAAACCTTAGTGGAGAGAAACCTTGTCATTCTGTAGCGGTTGTTAAGGATTTTGTTGTCCTTTCATTCAAAAAGGGATTTTCACTCTATTTTTTAGGAATTATATTGTTAATTTAAAGCCCTTCCTCTAAAAAAATACATCTCTAGTTATTTTTAATGCATTTATTTAAAATAGTTAAGAATTATCCATAATATATTTATTAATTACTGCCTACTTTTTTTATTTACAAAATGTCGTAGCGGCTTATATAGTGGTGTGGTTTTCTTTAAAAGACATGGGACAACGGACATAATTATTATATAAAAAAGTTTAAGTATAATGAACTAAGATATTCCCATTCTTTAAATATTTACATATAGTATTATCAACTTAAATCAATGATTCTCAATTTTTCAATGGCATCGGAACACACCAGAAAGTTGAAAATTAGACAAAGAGCACGGATAATTTTTTTTTTTATTAACACATATAGATACCAAATGCAATTCTGACACAAAATACATGTATTAAATATACTTCAGTTAATAAATACAGTATTTGAAATAAATATATTAATTAAAAATTCAAGGAAGTTATGTATATTTCCTTCGAGATAGGCCCCTAACAGTCTCCAACAGCCCACTGTGCAGCTCTAGTGCAACATTATTTAACCAAGTTCATATTTTTTAACCATGGTCAGATGACGAGAACAACGTATGAATTGACACCCAACGCAACTTCAGTAGGCGATAAGAAATTCGACTTGGATCATATTTAACGTGCACCACTCCCGCACACCGCTCGCCTTTATATAAGAATTTAGAATTTTATGCCAACGCGATAACAGTGCTTTTAATTCTCAAAATTAGTGAAGATTTCTGTTAAGTTCTGCTGATTTTAAATTTGTGTATGACCCCTGAAAGGATCATTTGATGCACATTTTAATATATCTTAAAAACTACATAGAGGAAAATCACGAAATTTTATATATGGATATAAAGCGTTTTTCTGAATCCATCACTATCAAAATATAGCATGGTTGCTATTCATAAATTTTATGAATATTAATATCCTAATTTAAATAAAATTAAAAAATATACATATAAGTAATGAAAGTTAGTGTATTTTATTTGGGTCGTTTAGAAGTAACACAGATAAAAATTTCAGCTTAATAAAATTATTATTTCGAAAGATATGATTAAAAGTTTAAGAAATTCATTTAACATTACGAGTTCTAAACTTTCGAAATTCATAATTAAAAAACTACTTAACCAAATGACTTGCAAATTGATATTCAACGATAAATTTTGTCGTAGATTCTAAATATTGAATCAAAATTGGGTGTTGCTATTGGAAATTTTAAAGTTGGTGCGGATTTTAATATGAAGATAATCCCCTATGCAAATTTTTTGTATATCAATGTGTAGTAGACTTTATTCCGTACAAAATGGTATATTAAGTTTAGCTCTACTTTAAAAATTAACGAAATAATCATTGATGGTTCGTTTTTTTTTCCGCAGCTGTACAATATAACATTAAACAACGTACAACATAATATTAAATTCTAATAATTTGACCTTTAAGCTGGATCGAACTTCAGTTTCTCGAAGAACTAAACTTTCCCGCACTCCTAAAAGTACAAAGATAACTAGTAATTCCTCCACCGAAGTTGAAGGATGTCAATACCATGCAAAATTTGTTCTAATTTTGAAAGGACTTGCCAATGGACTTAGTAGCTTTAAGGCATTATTTTTCCTACCGAACCCCCTACGCAGAAATAGTGTCAAAAACACGTTATCTTAACACAATTAACATATTTAACTTTTTTATCTAGTTTTGACTTTTCTGTTAGTTAGTAGTTTTATGAGAAAGTTGTTTTAAAAATTATCGAATAAAAAGTTTGTCGTTATTATATGGTGTCAGTCGTTATCCAACTCCTCCTTAGCTTAAGGAAATTTGTTTGTTGGTATTTAATTGCTAAATTGCTTTAATTAAAAGAAATCTTACAACACATTTAAAAAGCTCATGGTTAGCTTTATTTAAACGTGCACTTATATTTAAAAAAAATTCTTATATATTTAAATTTGAAGATTAGGTTACTTTTTTACAGACATTTAAAGTTATAAATTATATTTCAACAAACTTTGTACTGTTTAAAACAGTAATTATCAAACATTTGAATTTAAATACAGACAGGGATAATCCAGTCTGTTAAAATGCAAACATGGATTATTCAGTCTGTTAAAATGCTACACAATCAACCAATTGGATTAGTGGAATGCCCAGTGCTCGAAATTACAGCGAAATCATCGCGATTTCACAACACGCGTAATTAAAAAGAAGTTTGTTTTTCTACCGTCATAATTCACTTAATTCCAATTTACACACAATTTTTTTTTATTCGATGCCTTTTTTAAAGACAGCTAAGGAACCAAGGACGCTTGTGCTTGTCTGAAAAGGGCAAGAAAGGTGGAATTTTTTCAAAAGAGGGCGGCACTTTTGAAAAAGGGGTACGAGGGCGCTATCGAGATGAAAAAAGGAGGGCAGAGCGGACCGCCCTTCAAAAAACGCCTAGAGGAAACACTGCTAATACTAAATATTAAACTAATAAATAATAAGTTTCACGAAATCAAAGTTGTACAATAAATATATCTGGCACAGATAATTGATGTTATAGGCATTTTAAACAATAACGGTATTACTAGTTATGCAATTTTCTTCTTGACAAGAGGATTATTAGAAAACCAAAGTTAAAATTGTTAATTTTGTATAAAAATTGTTAATTTTGTATAAAAATTTTTAATTTTGTATAAAAATTGTTAATTTTGTATAAAAATTGTTAATTTTGTATAAAAATTGTTAATTTTGTATAAAAATTGTTAATTTTGTATAAAAATTGTTAATTTTGTATAAAAATTGTTAATTTTGTATAATAATAAAAATATATTATAATTATATATAACATATTTATATTTTCTACTTAAACATAACATTTGTTAACCATTTTTAATCACATTTAAAATAAAAAATAAATTTTTAACTAGCATGTTTAGCAGTAATATATTCCAAAGTAAAGGTAAGGAACACATAGTGGATTGTCATTTTGCTCAAACAAAATTATTTTTTAAATAATTAATTACATTAGTGAATTGATTTTTTTTCTTTGAACTTTAGAACAAATTTGCGAACTTTAGAACAACACGCACAAATTTACCCATGTTTTATTTTCTATGAAATATTTTTTTATTTCTCTAATTGTACAAAAGCAAGAAAATCGCATTTCAGAGAAAATCACCCTAATATTTCTCTAGGTGAATATTTCTTCAATATAAAAGCGTCTTAATATTACTCTACGTTAATGATGAATTTTGTATTATTTGTAAAGCAGTTTCATTTCCTATTAAATACGATCCTCGAACATTCATTATCTTGCATTTTTTTATTGTTACGTTGGTATTACGTCGCACTGTTAAAAGCAAATATTTATAAATCTTCCAAATACTTATCAGAAGTTTATTTCTATACCAACTTCTGATAATAAATTCTCTTTAAAACTAAAACATTTCACACTTAACACGTTGCCCCAAGCACATAACGCACAATGGCTGTCATTTAAAGTCAGAGCTTAAAAGTTGAAATTTTTCTCTATTCCCAATAAAAACTCTCGAATATAATTTTTGACGTTTCCTGAATATTAAAATTGGTACTGCGAATAAGTTTTAAAAAAAGCTATATTAAAATATTTTTTCTATCGTAGTTACTAGTCCCCCCCACAAAATCTGCCACAGGCCACATGTAGCTCAAGCAAGTTTGATGTGCACTGGAAAATATAGCAGTCACGTAGGATATATGCCGAGTTCATTCTAGAAATGAAAATAAGAAAGGGCGCTATTTTCTGAGAAATCTTTTTTCTGAGGAGATTTTTAGTAAAAAACAAAATGCTTACTAAGAAAAGTTCGATTTTTTTAATTAAAGAATTATCGAAATTATATAAAAAAATAATATTAATTTTTAATAAAAAATATTACACTATATATATATATATATGTTTTGATCTTGTTCTTTTTTTTTTAAAAAATTACTTCATTTAATGGAGTAAACTGTGGAGCAAAAATTACATTTCAGGGCGATTTAACTAATTTGTAAAAATCGATTTGTTAGTATGCGAAAAATTCTTGTGATAGCTTAATGTATAGAAACTTCTAAATAAATATTATAAAAGTCGAATTATTTACCAATATTACTGGATTTTGTATAAAAAATAAACCTTTTAATACATCTATTTCATGATACTCACTAACTACCCATGTTATCTGTGGTTGAAAAAAGATATAAAAAAACATAAAAAAATTTTAATTAAAAAAAAATTAAACATGTTCAAATATGATGTCAAGGAGTACACCAAATAAAGTTTCATTATACTAATAATTTTTTTAAAGTGAGATATACCTTTGAATGAAATTTTTTTACTGTCCCTATCTGTTTTCCCCCACTTTACTCTATAGCTAAAAAAGTTGCAATATACAGTAAATACCGATGGTTGTGTGAAAGGCTTCACTTCCAAGGGAAACATAGATTTTTTTTTTTACTATCATTAATACGTTGACCGATAAAATTCCGATTTCGGTGAAACCTTTAACATCAATTTCTTCTCCTAATAAAAGAAATATCTAATAAATGCAATCAAAGTAAAAAAATAAACATTGAAACAAATTTAAATGTGCTAAAAAGAAAATTATAATTTTTTAGTAAGGTCGGAAAAATTGTAACCCAAGATTTTGGTAAAACATGTTTTTAGATATCATTTATGATTTTTAAAACGAGACTCAACACAAAAAAAATTAAGCAAACTAATTTTTGCAATCTCAGTTTTTCGGTCACAGAGCTCGTATTAGTGTATTAGAATGGTAATCAAGTAACTTTCGATGTTACAACAAAGAGATAACAAACAGCATTAAATCTCATAGTATTTTCCGGTATTTTCCGTTCAGAAACTGACTATACGTCAGTTTCAGGATAGGCTCACGCGATTGCCACCCTCATACACTAATACGAGTTCTGTGGTTAGCGTGGAAAAAGTAAGAACAGCTTTTTTCCAGGAAAAGGCAAAAAAGGCGGTATTTTCAGAGAAAAGGGGCAAGTTCCTTTAAAAATGTCTATTATCAACTCTGTAGCATGTATACACGAACATTTAAACAACAACTATTAGTAGTTTTTTTAAAACATACAATTTAAATGGCATGCAAACAAAGTTAAAAGATTTGTGGGTAAGCGATATACCATTGTAATTTATTTAAATCAATCTAATTCACACATATATAATTAGAGTATTAATAAATTTGGAAACTAAAAGAAGTTTGACTAACTTTGGTATTGCGATTTTTTATATAGTTATAATAAGTTACCATAAAGTTATTTTATTATTTTAGTTTTATACACTTCGTTTAGTATTATTATTTACACATTCCTAGTGAAAACTATGAATATTAATAGTTATACTAAACGAAGTATAATAAAAAAACTAGAATAATAAAATATAAATTTATATTAACTAATTCAAAATCTCAATATCAAAATTAGTTGAACATTGTTTAGTTGTTATTTAATTTAATTTTTCAATTACAGATAACAAATTAAACTAACGTTTCAAAATGACAATTTAAACAAGAAATCTGTATAGAATATAATTTTTCATTCAATACTGGGCCCTGTGTCACTAAGTTACAGGATAACTTTAGGTGGTTATTAGAACACGAAATGCCACAGGGGATATTATGTCGTAACGCGTTTGGGATATTCCCTAGATACCAAGGATTTGGGCGTCAGAGGGCTGACGATACACCATACGTCATAATATGAGGACAGTGGCATGGACGTTAATGGAGAATAATATATCTATAAGGATTATTAAATGTCTCAACGGTATACTTTAATGGAAGAGTATACGGGAACTGTTATTAGGCAGCATACAGAGATGGTCAGTTGGTCATTCGACAAAAATGGCTACGCGAGTTATTTCTTTATCTGTTAAAGAAGCGTATGTAATTTAAACAGTAAATACTTCTATAATAAGTTAGAAATTTGTTCAAGTATAAGTATAAAAGAGATAGGCTTGGATCTTTAAATATGTATACACTCGAAGAAAGAAAGATTAGAGGGGACCTTATTCGGTTATTCCAATTTATCGAATTGGGTGATGTGGAAGGATTGGAATTTAATATTGCCAATGTGACTAGAGGTCATGAATTCAAAATGTGCCAATTACATCTTAATCGGGACGTTAGAAAGTTTTTTTTAATATGTTAATAGACATAATAGACAAATGGAATAGCTTCCTGTTAATTCTTGTGGAGTAGGTAGTTTTAAAAAGCAATTTGATTGGCATTGGGAAATCGAAAAAATGTGCTGGATTGACAGGACCCACCTTGTTCGGCCTAGGGCCTGTAGTTGGTTGACAATATTTGTGTTTGTATTTAGTTAATTGAAATTTAAAATATATATATACAGTAGACGCTCGTTTTTACGAACTCGTAGGGAGCAACCAAATTGTTCGTAAAATCGAAAGTTCGTAAAATAGAATATCATAAAAAGTAGATAAATTTTAGGCTTATTTGTATTAAACTGTCTTATCTTTATAAATAAAGCAGTATTTAGAAATTATATTATGAAGTAAAGTTATATATAGTTATTCTATATAAGAAACAATTGTAAAATAAAATAGTTAAATAAAAAATAATAAGTATACCTTTATTGCTGAAAAATCAAGCATCAGAATAATCGCTAGTTTTTCTGTTTTAAAAAAATATTTTGGAAAATACATATGTTTTCATTTTATCGATGTTTGAAAACATTTCACTATTGTCCTCCTCAAAAGAGGCTAGTCTTGCTAACCATTCAGTTTCCTGAAACTCAAACCGTGTTTGGATTTAATTTGTTGCAGCCAACCGTTCGATGCCTTGAAGTCTTTAATGTTGAGCTTTAAAACAAGGCAGTTCAATTGTTCCTTAAGCACATTACATAAATCGGAACGTTCGTTCCTATAATGTTCCTCATTCAAACAAGCAATGCTTTTTCTAGTTTGGGAAAAATTTTGCTGCTCTAAAATATTTTCGAGAGGGACACTCTTGCTAGTCTTGTTTGCATATCCAAAGTTTTTTCTCTTACTTTTAAAATTATCTGTAAGCTATTCTTTGGAATTCCCTTTAGAGATTTCTGTCTTGCCTAAAATTTTCTCTTCTATTTCTTTTTAAAAAAAATTGCCTCAGCAGATAAACGTACGAGTGCGTTTCTTTAACTGCGACATGACTAAATTTCCCTCAACTAAAACTGGCTCAAACTCCCTTTGGACTCACACGAAACTTTAGACATTAAGGATCCAGATGAAACTAAGCAGCTACAAAACAATATTATAACAAAGCACCCCTTTCCCCGCTCGACATTGACACATGCTTATTGAATGTAAGGGAGGGGTAAAGATTGACGTCAAAGTGCCACTCTCCAATCACATGCCTTTTATCCACCTGCTGTTGGCCCCTGTAATTTTTCTCAGAATGGCCTTGAAATGTTTGTATGTGTTGCTTTGTTACTCCCTAAACATATGAGCTTTTAAACTTTGTCTGATGTCAGGTAAACGCTAGAGAAGTATGAAAATAAGTTCGCAAAAAAGAGATTTTTCAAAATTTTAGTTCGTAAATGGGAATTAAAAATAACATTATGCTTATGGGACCACGTTCGGGACCAGGCACTAGTTCGTAAAATCGTGAGTGTTCGTAAATTAGAGGTTCGTAAAAACGAGCGTCTACTGTAATACATTAAGTTATTAATAGGTTCATTATCAAAGCAAGTAGCTAAAGTATTTTTGTACTTTGGTAGTATGTAATGTGTTGTTAAGCTTTTAACCTCGGAACCTTCTTTTACAAACATCATATTGTCATTAAATTTTTTTATGATATTTTTTAGACCAAACGTGAAAATACTTACCCTATAAAAGTTTTCGCTTTTAAAAACGCGCAACACATTTTTTGCGGTTTTTTTTTATAAATCTGTCACTTTAATGGTTTGAATATGTTTCAAAAGGAAGTAGAAACCATAGAAAACCTTTCAATGTTTTCGGAACCGTAGCTCTCTTTATCGATTGCAAAATGTATTTTTTAACTTCGAAATTTAATATTTTAGATACCGTAACTTGGGATTACTTGGATTCTGGGGGGGGGGGGGGGGGTTACTTGGACCCAAAATAAAACATACTCCTGGGTCTGCTCTCAAGGAAATATAGACGCGATTCACCACCTCTCCAACAGGCAGCGTCTTAACCAACAATCCGTACTAAGCAGGAGTGATTTAAAACATTTTTAATGGGTCCAAGTAATCCCGTCCTGGTTACAAGTAACCACAAGTTATGATATTAAAAAAAATTTGCGCACAACTTTTCAATGCCAATTAATTTAAAAAAAAGATACAATCTGTTTTCGAATTAAATTTTATTTTATTGAATTTCCATTTGTATTTGGGTAATAAAAATATGTTTTCGGCAGATTTCATAATTTTAGATGTTAGAGAAGTCTTCGAATTTAATTTATTTTTACATAGTTTTTTTTTAAATGTTAATAAAACTATAAATGTTTTTTTACCTTAGTTCAACGTAGATATCACTCTTCAGACAATAGTAATAATTTTATCCACTTCGTGCGCGACCATTGATGATGCAACGGAGACTAATCTCCATGAAATGGATATCCAAATTTATTTATTTCTAATTTTTATTAATGAAAATGACGTAATTGCAATTTCAAACGATTGTGAAGAAATACTTTACGTATTTATCAATGAGAATTTAGCTTTTCAACTGTACAAACATTTCAATTAATAAATATTTTTGATTAGTTTCAAGGTGGAAAAAAAAGCTAAATAAAATTATACAATCCATATTATTTTTGGCATACTAAATGTAATAGTTGCAAATATATCGTGTTTTTTATTAAGCTAATAAAGATATTTTACTAAATTTTAATGAAATATCTTTGTTATACAGGGTGGTAACAAGTTATTGGGTGAGGCTCATTGTTTGGTTGTATCACAATATATTGGAATAATAAAACATTATTTTTCTCAACTACTTAACGGATATTTTAAACAAGTCGCTGAACTTTAGATAAAGCAACGTATAAAGTAGTTACAGTACAGCAAAAAAGAATGATTTATTATGTGTAGTTAAACAACTATCACCCAACAATTTATGACCACCTTTTATTTTAAAAGGTTAATTCACATCTGGAATTAATATTAATTGAAACAATATCCAACATTAAAGATATTTTTTTTTAATTTCTTGTTATATTTAGTCTGTGGAAAATGTGATTTAACATTTAATTTTACTAATGGAGATATATTTGGTGATTGTCATTTTTATTAGTGTAATATTTATATTAATTTTAGTCCTCTTCTCTTAAATACTTTAAAACTTTACATTCCGAAGTTATAACGAATATATAAGAAATAAATCATTCCCTTTCTAGGGGTAATTTTGGAAAATTTAAGAAAATGGAAGCTCTCACTTTAAACAAAATTTATCGAAAATGATACCCGAGCCTATGCAATTCACTCGATAAACGAGATGAATATTCAACAAAATTATAACAAGCTGATTTTGATATTTTGAACTTATATGAAAATGTTTGTTTTAAAAATTACCCTATCTCCAAAATGGCGTAAAAAAATTAAGGTTCATAGTTTTCTTATTTTATCCGCAACTTCGTACATTTTGGTAAAAATTACTCATTAAAAACCGAAATCGCTTTTAAAAAAAAGGATTATCTACAAAGTTAAAGCACAGTTGTTTTGAATCATCTTTATGATATAAAAGTAAACGACGAGAAACTTTGTTTGAATTTTTTCTCAAATTGCACTTTTGAGTAAAAATAAAACAGTAAATAATGTCAAATGTATGCAAATTAATTTTTGCACAAAATGAATTTGTATAAACACATTTCAAAACATATTAAGTAACCATTGTTGATAGTCCTATAATTCAAAATGTATATTCCGTATACTTATGGATTTTATATAAAAAATGTTCGTTGATGACTCTTCAGAATATTCTTATATTGTAAACTTTCAACATTTTCCAATCATTTCGTGTTAAGTCTTTTTCAATAGATTAAAATAAATTATTTATTTATACTAAATTTTAATGTGTTAAAACGCAAAATTAAATATATTATAATTATTTTCTTGTGTTCATTAATTGTGCGTATGGTTGAAAACAACGTTATAATTCTTTATCAACTGTGTTTCACTTGGCAATATTTTCGAATTGTGTTCACTTCACAGTTCCTTTTCAATATGCTAAAAATAATAGTTCTTCGTATTTAACAGAATATTTTACTTTTAACATAGTTTTATTCAAACTATTAATTATCATTAACTATTTAGTGATGATTATTATTTTTTGTTGAAATTGATTTCCACCACTGAGCTTAAATAATCACTGGAGGGAAGACTAAGCGTGCGTGATCATTTTACACCTTTTTTTAGCTAAGGTAGAAAAATACAGTCATTTCGCATGGTGTTTGTCATGGAATGAAGTACAGACATCTTAGTTTTAAACCACATTTCTGGCTTTCAAAAATACATTAATTTTTTTTACCATACTTGTTTTCTTACTTACAAGTAAAAGAAATATATATATATTAATTAATTAATAAAATACTCAAGACCGACGCAACACGATTAACTATGCAATAGCCAAGTTCAAATGTTTTCTCACCCTTCTCTTCGGATTAGTATTCATCCGAGCGCCACGGTAAAATATATTTAACGCCAATGGGAGTTATCACATCAGTGTTTATTATTTTATAAAAGTGCAGTTAGATTAATTTAGATCAGCACAAAAAAGATTTATAGGCTGCATTCAGTATCGGCATTTACAAGATATACAGCTGTCAGTAACTAACCGGCGATAAAGATTACTATGATAGCAAAAATTAAGTTTTTATGTGGGTCGTTGTTAAAAGCGAATACTTTTGTTTACTTAAACCAACGGCTGATAACACTTTGTGATTAGTCAAGAGAAATTCTTTAGCACTGAGTTTCTGTGTGTGATTTCTCAAGCACGTATTCAGTTATTTATATGTTATTTACAAGCCTAACTAACTTCTATGAAATCTTGTAAAGCATGATGTCTATGTCGCATTGACAACGTTGAAATTATTGCACATATCCAAAATGAGCTTCTATTGACAATGTTCGCTTAATTTAATGAATCATAAGCTTTTCTTTAATTTGTATATTTGAAAATGTCTTCAGTTTTTTTTTAAATATCTAATATACAAATTTCTATTTTATCGACATAGAAATACAATTGTTATAATTAAAGTTAAACTTATTAAATTTGTGTAGTGGGAAGCAAATATACCTTCTTTTCATGAAAGTTTATTGGCGTGGAATAAGAGCAAACAATTTCATTCAAACTCTATCATTAAATATACAGCTTTTTATCTTCACATCTACATAATTACTGTGCTAAATATGCATATATCCTTCACAATAACAACAAAAAAAAACATAAACAATTTAATTAATTGCCTTCAACATTTAATTTTGAACAATTATGCTTCTTCGGTTTGGTTTCAAAAGCGTAAGTAATTATTATTTAGTTAATATGATTATATCCAACATAAATAAAGTTATTTGACATTATTGTACAACAATTTAAAACATCTATCAAATTATATTGTTGTTAGTATATCAGCAAAATTAGTATTTCCTACCATCAATTATAAGTTCCGAATTTCATTCACATAACAAGTGAGGAGCACGGAAGCAAAAAACAAACAAGTCATAAATTCGCAAATCGAGGAAAACCGCAAAAACGTTTGGTAGATGCATGTATTTCTATGGCCCTCCGGATTTTCAAGTTTTAAAATAAAAGGGATATTTTTGGAAATATTAATTTATTTTTTGCAAAAAAATAGATAATGACAATCTTTTTTTTATATATGTAATTCAATGTTCATCTCACTTTTATATATGAGGGGGTGAGAAATAAAGGTGTACAATTATATTTTTAAAAAAATAGAATTAAGTGCGGTTATGGGTAGTTAATACATATGAAATATTGATGTCAAAGGGATACAAGTAAACGCATTTCATGTCCTGAGATATAGTAGAGTAAGAATCAACTACTTCAAAAATCAGCTGTTTTGATTTAAATTTAAACAGATTTTTCAAAATGATGAAATTGTCATTTGTACCCCTTGGCTTCTACAGCTCAATTTTTTTACATGTTTGGTCTAGCATTCACGCTCCTCAAGTGAAATATGTATTGCGGAGAATAGAACACAACGGTATATATTTAGAGTTTAATTTCTATTGCGCTTAAATGGGAGTGCCTATGAAACTAAAAAAATAATATAAATATTCTGTCAACCTTGCCTGGTTATCTGATATCTTAAATATAATTTCCAATAATAGTATAAAAAATACAAATTAAATGTATGGTAATCAAGTGGTCGTCAGTATGATCATCTATATACATCGACACAGTGAAACAATCTTTGTTTCGGTTCAAAATAATATTAGTTAGTATCCCTTAATTAATATAGATGTTTTATTACACAAATAAATATCTAAGAAATACATACAAATGCAAGAAACTTTTTAATTTGACAATATTTCATTTATATTTCAAAACCTCGGTTATATAAACCAAAATTTAATTTTTTTTTAATATTATTACACGTAAAAATGAAGTAAATAAAAATTAATTATCCAAAAAGAAAAAGAAAATTTCATTCATGTGGTTTGGGAAGCAGTTTGACTCATTGCTTGAACGTAAGGTTTTTATTGCTCCATCAATAGATGGTTTAACAAGCCTCGCTTTGAAGCATATCAAATAAATTATACACAGAAATTGTATTTGAATAATATATGTAAAGCATATTAGCTGTTTAAAATCAACAAAATTTTAACTTTTCAAAACAGCTGTCCAATCACCTGCCCTTCTATTTTCTATTTAGTAAAAAACTATAATTTTGAAGCTGAAGGTTTAACTAAAGTACCTTAAAAAAACAAAACTACATAAAATGGCCGCTTTTTAATTTACAATGCATTTATATAACTTCGTACAACAAGGTTGAAATGCCATTTATCTATGGACTGTTAAAGGAAGCTTCAGGAATAATAAATTATTTCAAAGCTGATAATCTGCCGTACCCATATGTTCACAGTACTTCTATACATAAAATTATACTATTTAAAATAATAGAGGTTAATCTAAGGAGGGAAATTATTGTCTCTTGTCAAATGTACCTTACTATTAGCGCAAAAAATATTAATTAGCTCAATTCAACAAAAAAAATTCAAAGTATAACTCATTTTTATTATACTTCAAATGAGTTCGTTATGAATGATTAAAATTTTTATGCATAACCCAAACATTCGTTATGTATTTCCATACAGAAATATTCTTTTACTACAACAGAGATCTAAACCATTAGTTATTTTTCTCCGATTTCATAGAAAATATTTATTGTCTGTTTTCTAGAATTCACAAACGCCTAAAACAAAAATTACAACAGTTTTAAAAATGGCGCTTCCAAATATAAAAATAATTTTCAAAAATATCTTCGGAAAAACATATCGAATCAGCAATAAAAAATTCGGCAATATCAATTCCCTCTTATATACAATGCATACCAAACCAACGCTGGAGTTCTTGGACCTTAAAGAGTTGATCGCAGAAAAAAGTCGCGTGAATTTCTAAGAGTTCCCTTACCTTGCGCAGGGAGCTTCGTCCTGGGGTGCTTGTAGAGTTGTGAGCATACACAACAATTCGACGGGGCGTAGTAGCGTGGGGCGCCCCCTTGCGCCCTACTGTTGAATAAGCGCATCAGGTCTCCCATTGTCTTTTGGTTCTTTATCAGACGGCCCTATTGGAGTCGGTGTAAAAATAGTTTTTGTATAAATTATCTTCAATAATCAAAAATTAAAATTTGGTGCACTTAATATTTGAACATTTTTCAATACTTGGAAGTATGCTTTTATGAATTACAGTAGAACTCAAATTTTCCGGATATTAGATAGACACAGGTCTTAACCAAATTTTAGCACTCTATAAGTATTACTTTGAGAGAGATTTTTTTCCCTTTTGTATCTATGGATCTATATGGCTTTGCAACTGCTATTGGTGCGCAGTAGACTACGTGTATTTTGATCCATCTGCTTTTGAAACTGATTTCTTTATTTTCCTGGTTTTACAACCAACTGCTACTTTCACACTATAAAATTAATATTATCTAGATGCTTTGGAAGGTTATAACTTCGTCTGCTGACAGATCTGTAGCAAAACTAAAAATAAATGTCATAATTAGAAAATCGGAAAAAAATTATTGCGTTGTGCAAAATTATACTGGTTTTGAATCTAGAAGGCTCATATACACTTGCTACTTGTGTACCAAATTTATTAATATAGTAATATTATTCATATTTCTGTACCTCAGAGCCAAACGAGCTTAAGTCACATTTAGGCAACTTTACAGAAAAGAGAAAAAACTTAATTCTACTCTCAACTAAAGGTTTGGACTTGGTCTTTTATAGCTCTCGCTAAATGCTTAAAAAAACATTTAGGGAATTTTAATGGTATGGGTTCGATAGAAAATGAACTTTCAAGACATAATCTGCAATAAAACAAAAATAATCACATTTGTACTTAGGCTCGTCTGACCTTGAGGTACAGACTTGAGATATTTTGTGCAACAACACCGACTAAATTTTAAATCAAACTTTAGGGAACAATAAAAAGTATTGAATTATACATTTAAATTTCGACTTAACAATTATATTTTCGTTATCCCATATGATATAGAGTTATAGGATTTAATGTTATGTATAACTTTAATTCTCGATTTGCTTACACAACGGATTCATAAACTTTAACTCGTATTCAATCAGTTTTTTTGAAAAATATAAATTTTTAAAATACAATAAAGTATAGAAGGTCAATGTCATTAAATCGTGTTACAAAAGGTTAACGCCCTATCCATGTCATTTGAATCCGAAAAAACCTGCAGAGCACTAAAAGATATTATTAATGAACTTCATTAATGTATGACCTACGTTAATATTACATAATCTCATTTCAGGAAACTGATCCCGTCATTTGACTAAGCCAGTCCAATCGAAGACTGCACGAATGTAACGATCGTGATATCGCATTACGCAACAACATTACGTTTATAAAAAACCATTGCTTTAAAATTAATATAATTTTTACAAGAATCCCAATCGCTTTCAGTATTAATAGATTAATGAAATTCGATAGAATTTTTTATTCATTAATAATTTAGTTTTTAAGATATTCATATGACAAGGATTATGAAATATGTGTGCGTGATTAATTTTAATCTCTCTCGCCTTTATTTGGAAATATTAACATATTTATCTATTACATAGGATACTTTTAATTTGATCGAAATAATTATTAAATCGAAAAAACTATGATTGTAAACACCTTTGATTATTAGCCTTTGGTCGTATGTATTTACGAAAACTGTAGTGAATTGCTTTTGGCTGTCACTCGAAATTGTATCTGGGCAGTTGTGCATGCTACGCATATACTCTACCGATCGGGCTAAAGTAATTACTCGAGCCCAAGAGTGAGTGAAGGGACCACCACAGTACCGCCTTCTCAGTAAACCAGACAGGGAAACGAATGAAGAGCACAGTAAAATGTTTCAAGTGAATGAAGATAAGCAAGTTGCTGCGAATAATATTGTGGTAGAAGTAGAAGCTGTACTCAGACCGGGTCACCGATATAACACAACGCTTTTAACTATCATAAGTGACAGTATCGGGTATACAAAGTGACCACTACAAAACAACGTACTAGTAGTTCTGGGAACAGTAGACCACACGACCAAAAAAAAGAAACGTTACAATATACGTCGATTTTAATAACTTCAAGCAACACTCATTCTAAATTTTTAAAAAATCGAACAACGCATTTGGTCGTAAACGCAAACAATCAAATAAATTTCAGACAAACAGACGAAATGCTGGAAGGTCGAGTTAAAACATGAACGTCACAAACGCTCGGTTAAGAATGCAATTTTGAAATGCTTATAAAATATGAATAATTGAAGAACAGAGTTTCTGCTTTTAAGTTTTAGAAGACTGTTACAACTAACAACCTGTTACTTACACAAGGGTTGTTACAAATTGTTGGGCGATGGCTATTGTTTGGCTGTATGAATTTACCTGTATTGGTATTATAAAGCATTATTTTTACCCAAGTATAATAAAGACAACGTATATATATAAGGTGTGCTCGTTTTTCGCTTTTTGAAAGGGGCAAGGAAAGTATATTTTTGACGTCATTTTTGATCCGCCTTACTATGGGTTTTTGATCATTCTCATTGGCTGTGTGTTTCAAGCATTGCTACTTAGGTTCGATCCCCGGTTGGGTAACAACTGGTGATTTAATTTTTAATTAGCAAAATAATGTAAATATCTGTAAATAATTGTATTCAGGTAGCTTCACTACTAATCCGTCCTTATTTTGTTATCTCCCCGTATTTTATTTGATTGAAATTGTAACTCATTTAATATGTCCAATAGAAATGCATTGACATGATGGTTCTGACCCCCATTTTACTCTTTCAAAATTCATGGACATGCTCTCGTGGCAGGTAATATTATTTTAATACTCTTTAATATTATATTATTTTAATACTCTTTGTTAAGCAACCCTTTTGCAATTTTTACATACTAAATACAATCCTTAAAATATAATTTAAACTCTTAAAATTTAGCAAATTCTAAATAAAGTTAGCGAATATCACTTTTAAATAGTTCACAAAAAAACGAATAGATGGCAGCACGTCACGAACCATTGGTTAAAATTTATTTTGGAATATTTTAATAACTAAACCACTTTGCAAATCGATTCAAATTGCTTTTTGAAGCAAATTTTAACTGTTTTCTTTTAAATAAATTCATGATTAGTTAAAAACAAGAATTCTTGTTAAATTAAGTAGACTTCTAAAACGACTGTACAAACGAGAGCATTAGACACGGCCACAGAAGGCGGAGGTAGGCGTCACTATGACGTCAAAAATATACTTTCACCGCCCTCCGTCAGAAAGCGCGAGAACGAGCACACCTTTTATATATAGTTTCCACGATCCTTGATTTTTACCCAAATACTTCGTTTATATTTTAAACAAGTCGCTTACCTTTACTAGCAACAAAAAAAGTAGTTAAAACATAGCAAAATAAAAGAATGGTTATTCTTTATTAATTTATATTTTATTTTTATTCTTTATGTAATTTATCGTCATTAGCATTATTTGTAGTTAAACAGCCAAACAATGACCATCGCCAAAAACTCGTACCACTTTGAGTAAAAATAATCAGAATTTAATGTGGATTAATTGGTTATGAGATTAATAGACATTAAGTTAACTGTCATCCTGAGAAGAGCACCAAATCAAACTACACTTAAATTCCTCCAAACTCAAATTAGATTTGATGAATATTGGCATGTCTAGAGGTCAAGTACATTCAAAATGGCATTTACACAAATAACTAATTAATTCCGAATAACTATAATATGTCAGTAACTAATAATTAGATTTGAATTTGGTAGAATGCAATCTATCCTCTTCCATTCCAAAAGTACAGTTCCAGAACTTTACTTGTCATTGTCAGCTGTTTTCTAGAAATCGATAGAACCGCCATTATTTTGGATTAGACAAGTTTTGGAACTGCAATTCTCATTTTCAAAATTGTTATACTTTTTGTAGTTGACAAGTTCGAAAACATAAATACTCGTGCGTAATGATAACATAATGAATTGTATAAGTATTAAAAATATAATGTAGCAAAAGAAATTAAAAATTTAATTGCACAATGTTATACTTGTGTTTTGATCACGTTCTTTTTTTTTTCTTTTTTGCAGTTAATAATTAATTTACGCAGTTAATAACATGCATTCTAGCAAAAAATTAGAATTCTGAGTATTTTAATTCAATTCCAAATGTCGATTTGTTTGATTACACACAAAAAAAATGTGATAGTTTGAGACGTGAAAACTTTTATATAAAAACTTTAAAAGTCGAACTATTTACGAATATTCCTGAGATTTGTATAGAACAGAATCCTTTTAATACGTTCCAATGAAAAAATTGAAAAACACTTTTTATGCAGTTGTTTTCAATGTCTTGCAAAATGAGAAAAATGTTTTTTGAATTAATGTTAAAGAATAGAAAATTCGAAAAAAATTAACAATCTTCGACAAAAGAGCAATTATTCTACAAAATATAAATTTCGAAGTTTATATGTGAAAAGAACTAACTGCAATATATTAAACGCTGTTTTTATGTTAATATAATATGATAGAAGTAACATACCTTTTTTTCAAATAAACTGTCAAAAAAAGAACATGTTTTCATACAAAGATGGCCACCATTTGCTGGTATTATTTGAAGTTAAACATAACGTTTTAAATGAAATAAAAAATCGTCTGCGGAACAAATTAAATATATAGTAAATACATCATCCTGAATCAAAACAAAGCAAGAATAATATTAGCAGGTGTTCGATTCCGAAGGAAATGGAAATAAATTATACAATATAGTTGATTTTTTTTTTAAATGGCAAAAGACGGATTACATCTTACTTTTTGCAAGAAAAACAGTCCATCAATAATCAAATTTATTGATTTTTTAAGATTGTTATTTATTCAATTTTGAAGTGAACTAAATTTTCAGAAATATGAATTTTATTTATTTTATAAACTCTACTCATAGGATCTGCGGATTAAACGGAAGAACGAGATTTTATGCTGCATATCTTTTCATGTATAAAAAATATCGTCTGTTGATACATTAAACATTTTATCTTTACTTCGTGTATGTGTAAAATTGATTGTTCATACTATTCCATTCATTAATTATAATTCATTAATTTAATGTTTTGTTTGTTTTAATGAATTGCAATAATTCATTTGCAATTGTTTTCTTTTAAGAGACTAATTTAGAATATTTTAGAAAAATCGAATTTTTTTCATTCTTTCAAATGCGTCCCAACCAACATTAAACATCGATTGTGTAAAAAATTTAATAATTCAGTTGAAACATATTTATTTATTTTTTAGTACCTTATTTTTACCATTGTACAAATAATAATACACCCTCTCGTGTTGTTGTTGTTTTGGAAGTTAATAAAAAGCTTTAGTACTGTAATAATTGTACTGAAAGAGCTGTAGGGGCGGCATTGATACTTCACACGCTTGCATATTGTCATTTTTTATTGTGTCCTCATTGCGACTCCGTTTAACGACATTATTTTACAGAATATATATATTATCTGCTAATATATCTATTTACCAAATACAAACATTTTAAATGCAGTTTTAATTGTACTTTAAACACATATGCCTCAAATGCAGATCCCAATATACTAACTACTTTTTTTTGCGGTATGAAGTTTTAAGTACGATTTTCGTCTTTTGGATAAGGACAACACAATTTACGAGAAAATTTAGAATATTCATCTTATTCGATTTCCAAGATGTGCAGTTGACAAGCGTTTACATTGACGGAGAGCATTTGTAAATTTTAAATTTACTGCTCGATTTGAAATCGTTCGATAGCTTCGCTTGTATTTTTCAACTTTAAGATATATTAAGAGATGTGTTTTGCATTTTCAATGGATAAACGTTTGAATTCTTTGCAATTGCTCCTTACTAAAAACATTACAACAATAAATATAATTTTATCCAAATTTGTTTTTTAATTTTACGTTAAATGCATGCTTAAGTTTGAGATCCATAATTTACATACAGCTTTCTAATTAAAAAAGTCACTGAGTACATTTATTGATTATTAAATATAGTCGCTTACTACTTAGTATGAAAACGACACTAAACAAAAATTCCTATGTACCTGAGAAGTAAAAAAATGACATTTTATCGAAAAATGGGTGCACAGTCCTTTTTATTTCTAATCGCTGTCATTATGTGCAACGTGCATTTGTAAAACTATATTTTATTTTTCTAAGAAATAAATATTTTAGCCACGTTTCTATGAAAAAAAGCTTTCCAACGGCGTTATCTTGATTCGTCTTAGAAATAAATCGATTATCCATTTACTTAAAAGCCTTTTTAATGTCGGCTGTTTTTTTTTATTTGAAAGTACCGAGATAGAAGAAAATTGTTTGTGTTGTATACCGCAATTTGTTTACGAAAATCAACAACATCCTCAAGGTTTTATTTAGTTCTTTCGTAGAACAATTTATTATGTAAAATAATCAAAAAGATATATTGAGTAAAAAAGTATCTAGAAGTTATTTTGAAAGATAAGAAATGAAAGAAGGTACATCTATAAAATGTCGAGTGTAGCTGTGTTGGAGCACGGCCTGTAGGGTTTTACGAGAATCTCATTTCAGCAAATTATACAGAAGGAAGAATTCCTGTAACGATACTGCCTCACATTGACCCCCTTTACACGCTTAACTTAATTTAAATCTTTATCTTCACTTAATTTTCGATCAAATGAGACCAGGTTTATGCCAATCGTGCTAGTTGCGAAGAAATTACAGTATCAGAATGAATTTCTTTAAAAACGTAACAAGATCTTTCCTATCCATATAACTGATTTTTATAACTTTTACATGAATAATGTGCTCGTAAAATAAAATAAGATAACTAATTTCTAACAGTTTTAGCAAAGTATTTTACACCTCACAATTCCATGTAAATAACTATAGTAAGAAATGAAAAATAAATGATGTTTTCTTTTAATTGTTATATAGTTTTAAAACTGTTTATATATTTAGAAATTTCCCATTACAGTTCTCCAATTTATTTTATAACATTTTATAAAGCTCAAAAAAAATCTCGTATATTATTTCTAATTTCTCATTATTTTTAATAAGCTTGAAAAACATTACGCAGAATATTACCATTTAGCATTTCTACAATCGTTTAGAAGTGAATTTGTCTTATTCTACCTTTCAAACTATTTTCTCAATAATAAAGAAATGTGCATTGATTCATTTGATTTTACATTCCCAACGTCTGCAGAAAAACCACAATCACTTCTCAATAGACAATAACTCACCAAAAAATCAGATTTCTTGCCACTAATAATAAAGATATTAGTTGCTTTACTTTCGTACGAATCAGGTCAAAAACAATATTTTTATCTCTACACAATTAAAAAGTTTGCATTGCTAATAGTTTTAGATATTAATATACATTAGAATAAAAAAAAATCCTGTCTTTCGCACAAAGTTCATTAAAACGAGAATCGCCTTGTAATTGTCCTCAGTTAATTTAAAAATATACATAAAAATATAAAACACAGTAAAAAGTTACACTGAATAATCATGAAAAGGTGTACTACTGAAGTAAGAGAAATAAAGTTTACCTGGTAACTTAGTTCGTTTTTAGCATGTCGACAAAAATAAAGCAGAAAGCCTTCTTCTGAACTACTTAAGCTTGTCAAGTTTCATTCAGATTGGTCTAACAGACGCTCAGATTTCGGCAATCAAAGTTCAACCGTTATAATAATCGAAAAAATAGATAGGGAATACACTTACTAATTCATCTTCTAATTAAGGTATCGAAAAAATCATTATTCATATTTTAATAAAAATATCGAAAAATTCCATATTCATATTCTAATTAAGATATTGAAAAAATCCTCATTAAAACCCTCTCCCCAATAAAGTATTATTTTACTAAATATCATCAAAATCAAATAATTATTTTAAACGTATTAGCACAGACGGTGCCATCTTTCCTGTGAAGCAATATAAAATTTATCATCTTTTCCAAAGTTTCTGCAAAACACAGAAACTCCGAGGTTGCAGATATACCATCCCATCATATCTGTACTTGCAAATCATTAAGCCAATTTTATTCGTGAGATTATGATCTTACGAAATGGAACAAGTCTGAATTGTTATCGGCACCAACACATTTGTGCCTTGTAACCAAACATACGAGACTTGGAACAATGGAGCCTTAGCAGATCTTGAGAAGATAGTAGTTACCCAGAGAAACGTTTGAGGTGTAGTTGGCAAAGAGAATAAACCCTTAGTTCATTTATATGACATAACTGTAGCCGAGTGAAGTTCTATAAGCCATTTATAAGAAAGGTAATATTTCAGGTAAATGTTAGTTGAATACTAAGAACTTTGACGTTGGTTATCTGCTTTTAATCAATTGAAGAGTATAGTTCCAGAACTTGCGATGTCCAAGCTAAGATTTTCATTATTTTGGAAGAAAAGTTTTGAAAGTGCACTCCTCACTTTCAAAATTAGTATATTTTTTTGGAGTAGATAAGTTTGAAACCATAACTACTTCTATGTAATAATTATTTATGGAATTATATAAGTATTGAATGTAAGAGCGGAAACCAGTAGTTTTCGAATAACCAATACATTTGGAAATGACGGGATTTGGAACAACCTTTCATATATTCAAATAAATTCTAGTTGACTAAGATACAACCTTTTATTGAAAAAATATTTTACTGAATTCTTATTTATTCAATGTACCTAAAAATGAGTACCTGAACATACTCGTTTTTCTTTTACTACAATTGCATCGTGAATGAGCGATGAAGTACTCAAATTTAAGTATTCGTATTTTCTCAAAAATGAGCAGTGTGATTTAATAGTGCTAATTTCGGATTCTGTTCAAGCCATCTTAACAAAGCGACCTGACACACTTAAAATAGTTATTCAGAAGATGGTTTTCCACATCACTTGATGTCGATTGCTTAAATGGAAACTGAGTTATTACAACTCAAATATCTTAAATCCCATTCTTTTGGCACACATTTTTAACATCTTCTGTTTATAACTTCTTCACGTCTCCCTGGTAGTACAACGGATAAGGCACTGGACTGCGGAGCCTTAGCATATGGGTGCAATTCCAGATAAGTATTGGTTATAATTGTTGATATTTATTGAAAGTGATTTATGAAGGCAGCCTACGTAGGCAAGCAAGTTGAAGTATGATGAAATGACGTGTTGGTAGGAAATATTATGGTTGTAAGAGGTATCGAGGGGGAAGGGCAAGTGTCACCCAAGTATTTAAATTAAAAATAAATCATTATAATTGTTTTAAAAAACTGGAATTTCCCCCTCATTTTTAGCCCATATTGTCCCTCCCTCTTGACATTCACCAGCCGTCACTGTTCCTAAATGAGTTGGAATGTTTGGCAACGTGGTAGAATAATGTTCAAATGTCATGATTAATATGTTAAAACAATGCTGAAATGGAGTTTTATGTACTACAAAATCACTAAAAGTTTATAAGTTAAAAATAAAATCCATGAATACTATAATATGAAGGAATGAAGTGATGCAATGTGATTAAAATCGGTTACTATAAAGTTTATAGTTAACAATAGCTTTCCTAGTTTGCCATGGAATGCAATACTATTATATTTCCGATGAAAGACCTATGATACATGATAAAATTGTGCTAATAGAGAGCTTCGTTGTAATTACAGGGTGTCCGTTAAGAGATTACTATATTTCCAATACTGCAATGAAATGGCGTCGATGGGAAATTCCGAAGAACCACGATTGGGAAATAGTCTTGGTCGAGAGAATCGAGTAAAATCAATACGATTAGGAAATGCTCTTAAGAAGCTTTGATCTTCTGCTGCAAGTTGGAACGATGTTGATATAAAATTCATAAAAATTGTGCTAAAAGGAAGATATGGTTGTGATACAACGTAAATTACCAAGATCATCATACTTAATTACGAATATTTTGAGTGTTACGGAATGATGTAAAATAAGATTTATAAAGGAATTTATATTTTTGACGTGTAACATCTTTAAAATTAGTTCTAGGTGAAAGGTGTATGTAGGGCAAAGTGGACTGTAACAAAAATGTAACATTTTAATTCACTCATAACTTTGAAATTAATAATGATACGTTAATGGTGCTGTTATCGTCAGGACATTGATCAGATTCAGGGGTGCCCATAGGGGGGGATTATGGCGCAAGTTGCGCCATCAAAATTTTTGGGGGGGATTTTTTTTCATTTCATTATTATTATTTAATTTTCAGGGGAAAAGTTTTGGGCAAAAAATAATTTTGCATATATAATACGTCCGCAGTCACTGGAATTTCCAGCCATTTCAAGAAACTCCTCTTCGACACAAAAGCTGACGAAATTGTAAAAAAATACTCTTGTTTGAAAATGCAAGTCTTTATTCTGTTAAAATTAAATGCCATTTTAGAAAGATCTACAAAATAAATTACAAAAATTATCTGATTAATGGATATAGAAGAATCTTAGGGTTGTGCGGCGCATGCCACCGCACAGGACCCCTCGCTTTTGGGGGGGGGGGGGGGGGTCAGTAAAAAAAAACGAGAAAACTATTTCAGAGGAAATATCATATTTTTTAAAAGTTTAGTATTTTTTTTAATATGTGTTACTCATATATCTAGGACATACACGTTTACTTTGTCCGGTTCATACATTCAGACTATACACTTCAGTGCTGAGATTTAAATTAAAAAACGCTGTGTGGCAATAACTTTTCCGTTAGGAAGAAAAAATTTAAAAATAAATATGAAGATTGCTATAAATTCAGGACTGCAGACTGCAACAAAACTGAAAAAAAAACGGTGACTTTAACAAAGTTAATTCTTTTGTTTGTTAATATGTGGCATATGTTTTTAAAAAAAAACTGCAAAAACTGTTTCCGCATCTCAACAACACTTATGACGTAAATTACGATTTTTATATACAACTCCATAAGAAACTAATTACTTTCATACGTTTGTTCACTAATAAGCAACAGTTGTGGCGATTAAGGGGGACGCTCCCCCCTCCCACTTTTTTTGTATGTTGCCCCCATATTTTTTAAATTTAAACTAAAAAAAATATTTAGTAAATTGTGTTACTGAATTGACGAACTAAAGAAAAATTTCCTACCCCAACCCTCTCCTATTTTTTTTCTGGTGCTTATATTACATTTACAATCGATTTTATTTTCTCGTAGTATCTTGTATCTTCTGCCAGCACACAGACATTTAGGAGCCACTTCTGTCATTACAAAATACTCATCGTTCAAATAAAACAAAAACAAAAAAAGCCAAAGGAAATAGGCGCGACCATAGGTCTTGATTTTTTAGCGGGAAACATATTGGCGCCGATATTTATCTACATTGAATACGAGTAGTATTATGAAAGCCAAACTGAATTTTTAGAACCCAATCGCCGCTACTGAGCGTAGGTGGTTTTATTATATTTGAGTTTAGTCTTGGCGTCGAATCAGTTTAAATAATTTCAATGGTGTTACAATAAAAGAACGGATAATATATTTTAGTCAGCAAGGACGAATGGTTTTTGTGAACGTGCAGTTTAAATGTGGAGTAAAGCTGAGAATGTTTAAATTGTAAAAAAATAATTAAATGAAAAGTATTTTCTGAGTTTGATAAACTGTACTGGTAAGTGGATATATATACCAATTTTATTCGTGAGATTATGATCTTACGAAATGGAACAAGTCTGAATTGTTATCGGCACCAACACATTTGTGCCTTGTAACCAAACATACGAGACTTGGAACAATGGAGCCTTAGCAGATCTTGAGAAGATAGTAGTTACCCAGAGAAACGTTTGAGGTGTAGTTGGCAAAGAGAATAAACCCTTAGTTCATTTATATGACATAACTGTAGCCGAGTGAAGTTCTATAAGCCATTTATAAGAAAGGTAATATTTCAGGTAAATGTTAGTTGAATACTAAGAACTTTGACGTTGGTTATCTGCTTTTAATCAATTGAAGAGTATAGTTCCAGAACTTGCGATGTCCAAGCTAAGATTTTCATTATTTTGGAAGAAAAGTTTTGAAAGTGCACTCCTCACTTTCAAAATTAGTATATTTTTTTGGAGTAGATAAGTTTGAAACCATAACTACTTCTATGTAATAATTATTTATGGAATTATATAAGTATTGAATGTAAGAGCGGAAACCAGTAGTTTTCGAATAACCAATACATTTGGAAATGACGGGATTTGGAACAACCTTTCATATATTCAAATAAATTCTAGTTGACTAAGATACAACCTTTTATTGAAAAAATATTTTACTGAATTCTTATTTATTCAATGTACCTAAAAATGAGTACCTGAACATACTCGTTTTTCTTTTAGTACAATTGCATCGTGAATGAGCGATGAAGTACTCAAATTTAAGTATTCGTATTTTCTCAAAAATGAGCAGTGTGATTTAATAGTGCTAATTTCGGATTCTGTTCAAGCCATCTTAACAAAGCGACCTGACACACTTAAAATAGTTATTCAGAAGATGGTTTTCCACATCACTTGATGTCGATTGCTTAAATGGAAACTGAGTTATTACAACTCAAATATCTTAAATCCCATTCTTTTGGCACACATTTTTAACATCTTCTGTTTATAACTTCTTCACGTCTCCCTGGTAGTACAACGGATAAGGCACTGGACTGCGGAGCCTTAGCATATGGGTGCAATTCCAGATAAGTATTGGTTATAATTGTTGATATTTATTGAAAGTGATTTATGAAGGCAGCCTACGTAGGCAAGCAAGTTGAAGTATGATGAAATGACGTGTTGGTAGGAAATATTATGGTTGTAAGAGGTATCGAGGGGGAAGGGCAAGTGTCACCCAAGTATTTAAATTAAAAATAAATCATTATAATTGTTTTAAAAAACTGGAATTTCCCCCTCATTTTTAGCCCATATTGTCCCTCCCTCTTGACATTCACCAGCCGTCACTGTTCCTAAATGAGTTGGAATGTTTGGCAACGTGGTAGAATAATGTTCAAATGTCATGATTAATATGTTAAAACAATGCTGAAATGGAGTTTTATGTACTACAAAATCACTAAAAGTTTATAAGTTAAAAATAAAATCCATGAATACTATAATATGAAGGAATGAAGTGATGCAATGTGATTAAAATCGGTTACTATAAAGTTTATAGTTAACAATAGCTTTCCTAGTTTGCCATGGAATGCAATACTATTATATTTCCGATGAAAGACCTATGATACATGATAAAATTGTGCTAATAGAGAGCTTCGTTGTAATTACAGGGTGTCCGTTAAGAGATTACTATATTTCCAATACTGTAATGAAATGGCGTCGATGGGAAATTCCGAAGAACCACGATTGGGAAATAGTCTTGGTCGAGAGAATCGAGTAAAATCAATACGATTAGGAAATGCTCTTAAGAAGCTTTGATCTTCTGCTGCAAGTTGGAACGATGTTGATATAAAATTCATAAAAATTGTGCTAAAAGGAAGATATGGTTGTGATACAACGTAAATTACCAAGATCATCATACTTAATTACGAATATTTGGAGTGTAACGGAATGATGTCAAATAAGATTTATAAAGAAATATATATTTTTGACGTGTAACATCTTTAAAATTAGTTCTAAGTGAAGAATGTATGTGTATGTAGGGCAAAGTGGACTGTAACAAAAATGTGAAATTTTAATTCACTCATAACTTTGAAAATAATAATGATATGTTAATGATGCTGTTATCGTCAGGACATTGGACACTGATCAGATTTATCGTACACCAGTCCCGTATACACGCCAGTATAATTTGTTGGATGTTCTGGACGACTTTCTAGTATTTTTGTGGCGAAGCTCGCAACGCTCCGATCGCAAGATCAATACTTTTTTACTTTTATTTGTCAAGTTCATCGCACGGGATCGAACTAGCAATCCTCTGATTACTAGCTGAACGCCTCTATCCACTGGGCAACTGGAGGCCCTATGAATTTTTGTGACATAAGCGAACAACATTTTGGCGCCCCAATTTATAAAAATAATTTTAAAGGCAATTTTGCAACTTGTGACATATTTTTTAATATTGTATTTTTTAACTTTATCAATTAAACAACTATTAATGAATACACTCACGTACAAAAATTTGAAGAAATCCCTAGTCTGCAGGGTCACGAGTCCGTTTTCATGTATAACCTCTAAGCATATACAGGTAGAAATAAAATAATAAACTCAAAGTAAATAATTATTTAATTGCAATACATAACTTAATTAAAAATATAAACCTAGAAAATTTTCCAATGTTTATAACAAATTTACAACTCAAATCATTTATATTTTCTCTGTCGCTAAAATGTGGCGCCCTCATTAAGTCCGACGCCCCAAGTGGCCGCTTGGATCTTAAGAAGAACTGGCGTAAGGTTAAATGAAATATTTTTCGTAACCGCCTTAAACTTTCATTTGTTTGATTAATTAACGTCGCACTAGAGCTCCACAGTGGGCTATTGGCGACGGTTCGGGGCCTATCTCGAAGGAAAGACCCGTGAACGATGCATCACATTTTTGAACCATGGTCAGATGACGATAACCTTTTATTGAATTTGAGTATAAAACTTTTTACAATACGATTTATAATAACCTTTATTAAAATGATGGTACTCGGTAGCAATTTATTGCATTTATACATTTCCTTGATTCGAACAAAGAAATATATCAGCATCAAACCGATTTACAAATCTACAATTTTGTACTTGTAAAGAAATATTTGTTTTGACAGTTTAAAATAATATAAATTCATAAAATTATAAATAATTTAAAGCTGTAATAGAAAGTGTACTTAAAAAAAAGGAACAAAGCTCAAATTTACTATATTGATTTAAGGAGTGGAGTATGGACAACGGTTATTTTTATATTGATTGTTCTAAAGATACGACTGTGCTACAAATCCATCATTGTATATATTCAATTAAAAACTTATTTATATTTTTTATTAGATAAAAACATGAGCAAAACTTTACTTTAAATAAAAAAATCCCATTTTTCATTAGTATCCTGGAAATGTGATAGTCACCGAGCTAAATTAATACATGGCGAGTATACTTCCATGGCGGGTACTTTACCATTGAGTGTGGATGAATACAGTTCCGAAACCTATAAAGAAAAAATATTCCATGGCTAGCACTGTTATGTGGTCACGAGATTAGTCTACTCTTCAGTTCTTATTTAGCTCAGTGGCGATGCCATACGAAAGAACCATTTTTACCTAAACTGACACAAAAAGGTGTAATGCGATCAAGCACGCTGAATACTCACTCCAGTTATTATTTTAACTCATCATACTCTCCTTACAACAATCCCACGGTATGGCAACTCCTTCCTTATAACGACATGCATTGAAAGTCCCAATAAGTAGATTAGTGTGCGATATTTTTTAATTTCTTATAGAAACCATCATGTACTGCTCGTATGGAGGTTGTTATGTGGGATGTCTACAGTTTTTAAATACTATTAAGAATAATAACTATTTTATTGTGTACCTGGTATTAATAACAATCCCCCCCCTCCAACTAGCAGAATAATGCCAGGCCATACTTTTATGAACTAGATGTATAAATGCATATTTCTTAATTTTCTTGTAAAAGTATTTTTTTTATCAGAATTGTTGATTATGTAGATGATTGTAAATTACAAACAATTAAAAACGTATTGTAAAGTGTTGAAAAACTCCAGATACAAATTGCCATAGCTTCCGAAATTACATTTTTACTAGATACAAAAGTGATCAAAAATGCAAACGTACTACATGTGAAATAACACACAAAACATATATATTGAGTAATTTTCTTCTCTTTACTAACAGAAAAATACAGCAACAGAAGGAATAAATTAAAAAAAACTTTAACAAAAAAAATAGACTGTTTCAAATATGAATTTGTAGTCATGGTTATATTTTCTGTACAAATAAAGTATAACTTTACACAAAACCCCACGCTTCGAGAGACTTCACTTCGAAATCCTCTTCCGGACAGAGTGGGTCATTAGCAAACGTCTGGCAGGAGTTGGTACGTCCGCGAAACAAATCATCATCCATCCAAAGACCAAACTGACCTCTAAAATTTAACAGTAATTGAAGACTTTAGATAATAGAATTGTCAAACTACAATCTGTATACATATGCAAAAAATAAGGAATTCCTTTCTAGAAAAGGTCAGGAACACCTACTAGACCGATTTCAATAATTATTTTCATTAAATGAAAAAGTGGTGGAGGATATGGAGATGTGTAATTAGAAGTTTTAATTTAATATTCTGTTTAATTTTAATTTGCCTTTTAGTATCTAATAGCCCTTAAGGTCTTACCACCTTAGCAATACTACTAACAAGACTTAAATAGGCCATTGGAGATAGTTTGATATCTGCTATTAACATAAAATCTTTCATCAGGACTATAAATAGTACCATTTCGCCGACTTCAGATTAGGATATCATAGATTGACATTGCAACAGAGTTGCATAAAAAGATTATTTTGATGGTTTTGGAATCCTCTTTGAACACTATAGCTCAATTTCAGATTATTGGGGTTTAATCCAAATTGTGACCTAATTTTAGATGTCCTCCAATGCTTCGATTTTGTTTAATATTCATTGTTTAATTTTTTCTCGTTCTTGATCATGGAAGTTCCCCAGCTACATAGCTCCTAACCACTGAATAAAAACATCTAAAAACATTTTTTTTTTAAATCCTTTGAAAAGGTATATACTTTCGGTAAGCCCAGAATATTGTAATTTACATCAATTTTACATCCAAATCTACATAATCAATGCATAATGATGCATTATCTCTTTTGTTTATAAGATGCTTTACAGTTGTTACATAACAAAATAGCATAAATATATTTTGTAATGTAGAAGTGTGTCAAAATTATCTACACCTCCTCTAAATGACTATTAGCATTTTATAATAGTTTAAGATTACTTTAAACCAATATTGATGTCAAAACTGAGTAAGTACACATTCAATTTTTAATGCAAGTGGCACTGTTAAAGTCTTGTTTTTCTCTTTGTGGTAATTGAATGAAAATATTCAAAAATAATGAAGAATTTAATAAACAAAGAATCATATGAAAAATTTCAAAATAAAATTTTAAAATATTCCTTAAATTTAGAATATTTTATAAATTTAAAATTTAATAAAATTGCGAGTATATTTTCTATAAAAAAAAATTAAATATTGTTATACATACTCTGATGATCCTACAAAAAAGCTATTGGTATTTCCTTTTACAAAATAATCATTTTCACCAGACCAGCGAAAAACCTAAGTAGCATATAAATAAGAACATTAATAAATATGTATAAAATACATCAGAAAAGTATACCAAAATAATGTTAATTTGATTTAAGTGAGTAACGTACTTTAAACTCAGGATAAAAAGTAAAAAGGAATGATTCTCCAGTTCCATAAAAATGATCACTCATTTTAAGTGTAGAAGACAAAAAAGCCCCAAACATCTGAAAGTTGCACAAGAAAAGATTAAAATTAGACAAATCCGAAAAAAAAATGAATTTTAAGCATCTAATTGGCAATCTCTACTAAAATAAAGCATCTTAACACATTATCTTTAAGCACAAATAAAAAAGTCTGTAATGACAAAATAACATTTAGCTAATATATATAATATAAAGATATGCTCCCCCCCCTGGTAAACCCCTTTTTAATTCACCACCTTCTTTTATAAACATTTTATTTCATTTCTTTATAATTCATCCCTGTTAATTTACACCTATAAAGATTTCCCTTCAATTTACATTCCGTCCCTATAAACTTATTTTTCCTGACCACCAAAAGCTTCCTCTCTCTCTAATTCTCAATTTCTCATTATTTCATTCCATTGCACAATCCGTTCTTATACAGTTTCTGCTGACCACAGCAATAGTACTCTTAATAAACCATAACGGTTCTCGCCCAAGTAGATTCTATTCCCATGGGGACTTCAAAGGTTCTCACAACTAACTTTTCCCTTTTCGCACTTCCAATGGCAGACAGTGGCGTAGCCAGGATTGTCCGAAGGGGGGGGTCCATAAATTATTTTTGGTCCGACCAAAACCAAATCATTTTTTTTTATTAATAATTGATTTGAATTTTTTTTAACTAATAATTTTAATTAATCATTTTAATTAAATTTAATTAATAATTTGAATAAAATTTAGTTAATAATTTGAATAAAAGTTAATATTTTTAAATTATTAATTTTAATTAATGATTTTAAATTAGCAATTTTAATTAAACATAATAATTTTTAAGTAGTAATTTTAAATTAGTAAATTTAATTTATGATATTTTTTAATTTAAGCAGTAGTTTTAAATTAAAATTATAATTAATAATTTTAAATGATTAAATATTATATATAAATTATAAATAAGAAGTAAATTAAAAGCTTAATTTTCGCAGGTTAATCTTTAGTCATTTCATAATTTAAATTACTAACAAACCTGGCTGACATTTTACTGGGATTTAAGTCTGTAGCTAAATATTGATGGGGGGTCCGAATTGAAGCAATTTTAAATTAGTAGTTTTAATTAATAATAATAGTTTTTAAGTAGTAATTTTAAATTTGTAAATAATTCTTTATTATATAATTAAAAATAGCAGAATAATAATCATTATTTTCCGGTTAATTTTATCATGCATGACTGTGACGTGACATGGGGGAGGAGGTTTCATTGGCTGTGTGACGCAGGAAAACGGTCTATTGCGGCAAAATCCTAACGAAAATTGGCGTTGCTCGTAAAAAAATCAAATAACTGAATAAAAAATATATTATTATAAAAAAAACATTGATTTGTAGAATCTGTGAAGCTAGACAATGGAAAAAGGCTTGCCTAATCATCAGCACGAGATGCAGGGCTGCAGAAAAAAAATTCAGAAAAAAGTTATTAACACAGATTTAAACGAGAATCTCTTGACCCCACCCTTCGTAAATAGAGCCAACTTTTCCATTATGTGCCCTTCTTATTTATAATAGTTGAATATAACTTTTTAATAATCCACCATAAAACTTTTCAAACGAATGTGCATCAATCTTGGGAATGATCAAAACCCAAATTAAAAAAAAAAAAAAAAAGCGGAAAACCGTATTTCCGCGTGAAACGTAACACGTCTGAGTGACAGAAAACTAATTTGTAAATGTAATTGAATAAAAAATTAGTTAGTTTTGGTTTGGGTATTTTCAACGATAATCTCAATAAGATAAAAACTCGTAGCATTTTAATATAGAAAATAGAATTACTAATATAGAATTATAGAATTTTAAAATACAAATACAACGTTAAAATACGCAATAAAAATCCATCAAATCTGGACATGTTTCGGGAGATACGTCTCCCTTCATCAGCAGAAAGTGTTGCCAAAGAAAAAAACAAAAATACTATTTCAATCGGTTGGAGTTAACTATTGTGTGCCAACAAGTGGGAAATACTGGGACTGCAAATGTGAAAAGGAGTACATACTTTAAACACATCAGCAAATTTTTTGCACGATGCTTCTTTCTTTTGTCTTGAATCTTCCAATAGTTTATGTTTTTGTGAATGAGAGACAAAAATGGCAAATGAGAGACACACAACCTCTCAGAAAACTGATTTTTGGGAAAGTGAAAAAATTCCACTGGCATTGTAAGAGAGCGAAGAGGATCACAATTAGGGGCGTTATTTTTTTGACAGGGGTCATTTACAATCCTTTCTTAAAGCACGTAGGGGATGAATGGGTCAGGGAAAATACCTTACTTCAAAGCAAGCAATTTCTGGATTGATGCACTATGAATTCCGACTCAACTGGCGCCACATTTCAAGTGTTAAGAAAAATATCCCTTTACATGTACAAACAACCAAGACAATCATACAGACCTACTACCCCATCGTTCCCCCCCCCCCCCCCCCCCCCAAAAAAAAAGTCGAATTTTCTGTCTTCAGGGTTGTTTCACCATTGTTCTCCTTAAAATCATCCCTTCAGGGGACAGAAGGAAAAGGAGCAGGAGATACATGTGGGATAGACCAGGAAATGTGACGTGTGTTTTCTCTATAGAAATCAGAGAAAAAAAAATCTTCGTTTTTTTTCTTCTTGCATTTGTTATTTAAAAAAAAAAAAAAAAAAACTGGCTATGGGGGGGGTTCTAACCCAAAGTAACCCAATGCTGGCTACGCCACTGATGGCAGATATTCCCAATTCACACTCTCTGGTGTTAATCCCTAAATTTCCCTGTGTTTTCCCTTGCTTAAATGTCAATTGTTTTTTATCTCATGTCCGGTCCACTCATATTTCTCAGGACTCTGAAGAACATTAAAGTTTATTCATTGTTAACTATGGCTCTTTTTCCCCTTTTAAACTTAAACACCTCATAGTCTATTTCGTATATTTCATATATATATATATATATAAAACTAGTATAGAAATCAGGGAATGTGCTGATATATTTCATATTACTTAGAATTCAAAGAAAATATATATTAAAGTTCACATTTAAATACATGTTTAGTCAATAAAGGTTGTATTGACATCAAGCTGTGGTCTGATAAAACCAGTGCAAAATTTTAAAGAAAATTTGCTGTATAATAACAGTTTATATTCTGAATAAAATTTTCGGAAAATATTTATTGGTAAATAATACCACTAAACATGAAGTTGTTCAGAAAAAACTATTATACATCACAGAGACAAATTGATACATTTCAAAATAATGAACAAATAAACTTACAGCATCATTTCTATTGACAACGACAATGAGTACAGGACAATCGTAGTTTGTCATGGCACGATACATAGTCTTCAAGCTGAACCCATGAACTGTTGTTCCATATATAAGTTCCCACGGATTCATCGCTCTAGCAGGTAAATGTTTGTTGATCTAAAATGTTTCAAGAAGGGATATTAAATTAGTAAATGTTGATCTAAAATGTGTAGTAAAACGTTAATAATAAATTTTAAAAATAGGGAATGTTAAAAGGAAATAAAGAAAATTCCACCATTAATTTTTTAAAAAAATTACCAAGATGTAAAAGTATTAATATTTAAGTATTTTTTTATAAACGCATTTGAGATATATTAGAATGTTTTTATAAACAGTTTTGAGACATTACATTGATGCCTTAATTCTACAGATGTGGTACGTGACAGTTCACTAATTTTTCAAGACAGTATGTAGCCTTCTTAATAAGGCCACTTACTGTCAACAACTACTAAAAACATCAATTATAAGGGATTCCTCTCTCTCTCTGCATATTACAATATATATTTTGCATACCATAATTAGGAATTATATAAATTAAAATGTTAGGATTCAAGTGAGTTGGTAATTTCAAATACCTGAAAAAGCACTTAACACATATGTATGATGTCTTACTAAAACTTTATAAACAATTTACAGATAATACATTTTTTAAATATATGTTTATAAAAATTGGCATCCACCGAGATAAACAAAAAGTTAAATAAAATGTTTATTAGTTCGCTATTTCTATGGAAATAGCAAAGAAACAAAATTAAATTACTTGTAAAAGTTGTTCATCATTTAAAATGTTTGACGGTGTAAGTAGCTCCGGAGGGTGAACTGTATCTGACTTTGCACCTAGGAAATCTAAAAACTGGAAGAGAATTGTGTAATAATTAATTTATATTTGATCCTCCGTAACAGCACACAAACTATAAAAGCACACAAACAAATATCTAAATAAATAATGCAAATGAACATAAATCAGAGGTTGAAACAGTGTTGCCACTCAACATTTAGATTAAAATTCCCTGATTTTTTCCAGGTTTTTCAGAAGATTTAAAAAAATTCCACATTATAAATACATGAAAATTAACATGCTTTTTTTTAAAGGTTAATGAAAAGACCTATAAAAATTAAGTGCTTCCACATAATAACTTATCAAAGCATTAAAAAAATGAGAAATTATCATTTTCACAAATTTAAAATTTTATAACAAAAAGAAAATTTGATCGATTGAAAAGAACATGACAAGAAACTGTAAAGTTAAACATTTTATAAAAATTCCCTGACTTTTCTAGAAAAGTTGAGAAAGTGTTAATTTTCACTAACAATTCCCTGTTTTTTTAGGTCATTTTCCTTGATAATAACAGGTTTTCCCTGTTTTCTAGGTGCATAGCAAACAAGTTGTAAGCAGCAAAAAACAAAGTGACTAATGTGCGCTAAATTAATTTAATCTAATGATTAATTCACAATAATCTCTATAAAAGCATCCTGAAAAAGATACTTCCAACAGAATATTTTAATTATTTAACATTTAATAAGAAAAAAGTAATATTTATGTTCACCATCCTAATTCCACATACATGGCATAGTGAATGTAGTGTATACTAGTTATTATGTCATAAGTTTAAGTTTCAAATACCTGACAATTCTCACATTGCTACGAGTAAAAAAAACAATTTTCTTTTGATTAAGGCTATAAAAAGCCTTTCTAAAATTAAATATAATATTTTTTCAAATATATTGCAAATATTTTTAATTAAAAAAGTTTCAATCTAATATTTATGGCATTTAGCATCTATACTTCCAGCTTTTCAGACTCAAGAGAGATAAGGCTTTCAGAGACAAGGCTTCTATGACTCTGAAAAAGGACTATTGGCAAGTTCCGAGATTCATAATAAACAGTGAATCCTTGGTTGTAGCTGAATTGATATGGCTGACTTCGAATCCATATTCATTAGGTTAACGATGCAATAGAGTTGCACATGTTAACAAAAGCGCAGAATCTTCTATAAACAGCAAACTTTTATTTGAAATTTTGAAAAAACAATTCCAATTGTGACTTATTTATGGAACCTTTGCGAATCTAACAATTTGTGTAACAATCATTTTATTTTTACACATGCTTGCAAGTCCATAGGCCTTGGTTCAAGCAGATCTATAAATTGTCCACATACAGCCACAACTTTCAATAATGTTTTCAAATATGTACACATAAGTATAAAACATTGAAATATCACACAAAGTTCATAGGTATAAATAGGGAAACGGTTATTCTTACCTCCCAACTAACATCCCACCCTTCCGGACTAGAGGTTGAAGACACTTCATTTACATCTTTTGACTTCCTTCTCCAGGGAAAAGCCCAACTGGCCCTGCGTTGATTGGGCATTGCCTGGACTTCAGTCTCTTCTGGGTTCTCTGGCTCGATGGGGAGGTACCCGAGTGCTTCAAGATCGATTTTATCGATGTCACCGTATTTGTCGGGGCACCAGCGAAGGAAGAAGAAATACAAGTTGTCCACACTGTAAAGATTAGAAAACTCAGTGAATTCTTCCAATTTAAAACTGTGATTGAGCAAGGAAAAACTTTTATACGGTTTTTTTTATATTATCCGCATATAATTAGCTTGATAATAATGCAAAAATAAGAATTACAAGTTATTTAAACTAAAAAAAGAATAACATACTTGTTTGGTTGACATTTTATTAAACTTGTGATAAAACATTATGATAATAAATGAGGAAATTGCAATGTTTTATTAAATAATACTTTATTTCCTAAATGTAAACATAGCCTGTGATATAGTACCTTAGATTATGTATTTCATTAGTTCTTTGAAAAAATTATAACAGCAAAATAATTTTGTATCAAAATTACACAAAAAAAATTTTTATAAAGATAATAAGCTTTTAAAAAATATGTTATGTTCTTACAGAAATTTTAATTTTCCTGAAAGTTTAAAATTTTGATATAAAATTTGCATTAAAAAGTCAACAGGCAAGTTTAGCATTTCTACATGAATGATTTAACTTCATGATCACTGCAAAACACTTTATTTAGTTCAGATTTAGAAAAAATTGCTCAAGAAGAAATTGTCTTTTGCATTTAATTATTGAAAAAATTAAAAAGTTTTTTTTTAAAATTCTGATAGTGTGAAAATATTATTTTTTCAAGCATGATGTTTTAAAAATAGAATTTTAAAATCAATAAAATATATGTTTAAGCAGGTAAATCAGTAAATGAAGTAATCAAACAACATTAGATCATTTTAAATTGTTCGTTATTTGCAAGTTGGAAGATTTAGGTTAAAGTAAAATAACAATGAAAACATTAAATTAATATAGATTTATGGGTGGTGGCCATTTGATAAGTCTGATAATTAACAAAGAGGCAAAGCATAAAAATACATTTTAGTTTTTCCAAAATCACTTAAAAACTGCGATGAAACTTAAGTGCAGTCAGTACCTGTCTTTCGGGATGCTAAACCAGTACTCTGGTTTCATTTTATGTCCAAAATGAATCACTGAGCTCGTAGCTTGCAAAGATTTTTCGACTGGATCGCCCATTCGTAAACATAAATACAACGGAGTGTCACAAAAAGACTTTGCCAACCTTGGTATAAGTTCTGAAAATCATATAACAAAATATTTCAGCACCTCTGACAAAGTTTCAATAAATAAAGAATAGTTCTTAACTTGAATTACAAGCTATGAATAAAATTATTTTCATACAAACCCATATCTTCTCCAAATACATCCAAATTAAGAGAATTTGAGGGGCATGTAAAATTTAAAGGAAAATCTTATATTATTTTAATGGTCAATAATGCTGGTAACTAAATTGCTGTTAATATACAAATGGGGAAAAAAAATCCTGATATTTAAATTAAAACAGATATAATCAAACGTAAGAAATATTTACCTGATAAACAGAAAATAAGATGATAAAATATATTAGATTAGTTAAAAAATTGCATAAATATAAAATTATCCTAAAATTTTATATACAAAACATGACACAAGGAGTATTTATAAATGTATTTGTCTATAACAGGGTATATAATAAAAATTATCCAATACTAAAATAATAAAGTTTACATAAAATTAACATATGCATTAAAATAAAAAAGTTTATAAATAAACTATAAAATTATTTATTGCTAGAATATATTTAAAACACATAATACAAAATATTTTTGATTATTGAACAATTATCGAGTTGTAAACACAGATTTTAATTGCTAACAACGGGCTCAATGCCCAGATTATTTGGTCCAGTCTATCTCCTAAAGATCCCTTAATGCAGTTCTAATTGTGTCTTAAAAAACTAATTACATCTGCAGAATTAATCCCCTATTTTATTTGTCAATTAATCTATTATAAAAATATTTCACATATCAAAATATAAATACCCAATATCCCTTTGTTTGCAATACAAATGACCAAGCTGTCAAACGAATAACAATGCAAATACAAATAATGCTGACCAACTGCAGGTTTGAAACCCTACACAATTGGTCCTGGTCTAACACTTCCTAACAATCCCCAAAATTGAAATGCTTTTTTAACTACCTACACTTAAAAACTTAACAACATAATCAGAAACACTATTCTAACTGTCTATCACAATATTAAAAAAGTGTTTTCTCCCTTTGTTATAAAGCTGTTATTTATCTAAATTTTAAACTCTGAATTCAATTCAGAATCACCCAATCCGATAAATGTAGTTGAATAAGGTTCCCTCTGTCCGCTTCTCCTCGACTGCATACATGTTTAAGTTTCTGCCTTCCTTTGTGGTTACTTCCCAAGATATATTGAACAATATCCATAGCCCTGCACTGACCAGAATCACACTGCATACAATGCTTTGCAAAACATTACAACCTGATAACTTTATAATCTTAGACTGTTTAAAATCAACAGCTGCCAAGTGAAAAATACTTACTATCTAACGGAGCAAACAGCTCTGGCTTTTCATCTACCATATTTACATATATTGCGCTTCCGGGTTTGGATTTCTCACTGTCAGTCTTTATCGATTTATCACCGGAGAGTGGACTTTTCACATTGGAAGATTTAGACTTAAAATCAGGCATAGACGAAAAAGCTGGCAGGGACATTCTCCGTCCGCCACTGGGATTAGAAAACAACCCGTCTGTAAGTGAGAATTTTTTAAGACCCTTGTGCAGCTTATGTTTTGTCTTCTCGAAATTAGATTTCTTCTTCGGGGAACCCGAATCCTCAATTGAAATGAGAGCATCATCATCAGATATGGAGGCCTTTCTAGGGGCAAACCCGTCTTCCGAGTCAAAAGAAGACGAGGTAGAGAGAGCAGATGTAGGGGTATATTTTCTAGAGACTTCCATTTCAGGCTGGTTTGCTGATGTTTCAGTGGTATCGTTTTCTGGGGGCGATGGTGGAACGTCGTTTTCATTGGATTCTTCGTCAGGGTCGGTCGCTTCACATATCTTGGAGAGGTTCTCTTGGAATGAGTTGCTGAAGGGCATGCCGAACTCACCGCGTCTGTTGCCGACCTCGCTCGAGCTGTAGCGTCGCCCCTGTTTGGGTTTCTCGACTTTGCTGAGTTTTTCGGTGTGGGATTTGCTTTTCTTCACACTCAAGTTCTTTGAATGGTACACGTTCACATTTGAATCCCCGTTACTGAAATAATTCAAACATACACTTTATTGTAATTATGTGATATTACTATATTAATAATTTTTACATTGTTACAAGTATTCGCATTATTTACTTTAATTCACTCCCCTTACAAATTTATTGAAGCAAACAAGTACTAGTTAAAAAAATTAATTAAAATCCTAGAGGTTGAAGACCATTTAAATTTTATTATTTAATATGTTGAATAATCGGCAAATGAAAATGTGTTTGCCTATTATGAACACTTACTGCACATCCGTTAGTTATTAACTAAAGAAATAAGCAGGACACACACCCAATAGATTTTTTTTTTAATCAATGATGTCAGCGATTAACATGAATCGGGACCTTCTTATTCTAAAGATTAATGCATTGTATATGTACACATATTTTCTAATTCAACCTATGAAGTTGAAGGTTGTTTTTTTATTAGGTATATAATAAACACTTTTTATAGCTAACTACTGTACTTTCAGTGATGGACACCCTGCTGCAATACACCACCATAAGAATTATTCACTATAAACCAAACTTTCATTAAAACGGACAACCTTTAGCCCGCACCTATTGGTTTGTTATAATGAGGTTCTACTGTACTTATTTTATCATTTACTAACTTCTCTTTTGTTTTTTATTTTCATATTACTTACACAAAGATATATTTTTTTAAAAATAGAGAATATCAAATAATGCAAACGAATGTGACGCACCTTGGGTCTTTAATTTTCATTCGAAATATATCACTATAAAGAGCTGCTCTAACAATGCAGTTCATAGGGGCATCCACACCATACTTGTCCATTCCATACTCAATGACCAAGGGATCAGAGACATTAGGATCAAAGATTATGTGGTTGGTTGTTACAATCAATACTCCACTGACAACACCCTGCAAAAAGCATGTTTTTAATCATTTATATATTTATTTAAAACAATACAACTTTGAAAAATGAAGAAAAATATGTATAACTTAAAAGCAAATTATATATGTCTTTTAAATTGCAAGTTAAAATATGACAAAAATTATTATATATTCATCAATTCACTGAAATAAATCAAAATGTCATGCAGCCAGGCTTTGTTACAAATTCACTAATTCATACCAGAAAAATCTGTTCTAATAATTAGAAAACTCATGTATGCAAAAACAAAGTAATAAATAAAACTTTATAAAATGAAGAGTGGTAATTTAAAAATATATTAGCTCAAAAGTATGATGAATAATAATTAAATTATTAGATTAATAATTTATTTTTAACACTATGCATAAAGTTTGTACAACCCCTGGCATAAAGTATCCGATCGTTTCAGTTTCGTGCTTGGAGGATTGCAAAGTAAGTTTAATAGATCTCGGAAAAAATAAAGAACAACAAATAACATCCGAAATATAATATAGCACGCTTCTGATTATTAAATAGAACAATAATATATCGTAATATTAAAATCGTTGACATTTTATTTAATAAAATATAATTCCATGTGAAGAAAAAAGTATCCGATCAATCAAGAAGTCGGAAAAAAGTATCCGATCACGTGAAAAAACAAATGTAAACTTACCGCAATATTTGCATATTATGTAGTCAGTGTACGTATAGAACATCTAACAAGACTTATAAAGGTCAAATTCGTGGATGGAAAACCTATTTGATTTTGCAGTGTGCGAAAGTATACCTCCTGTAAAAGAATTTTCTAGAGATTTAAAATTCAGAATATATAAATGTTTAAAAGAAAAAATATCTCAAAGAAAAGTAGCATTATTGCTTAGATGTGGTCATAAGTACTGTTTGAGACATTTGGAAGAAATATCGTGCTACAAATAGCGTAGAAAACTTTCGTCGAAGTGGACGTCCACGCGCTACCACGAAGAAACAAGATAGAAAACTTTTAGGATTAGCAAATTCTATGCAGCGATTGACATCAATGTAGCCTAATTTGGAGTGGTCAAAATATCAAGTAGAAGTATGTGAGCGAACAGTGCAAAATCATCTTAATGAGAATGGTTTTAAATATTTCAAAGCCAAAACAAAACCTTTTCTAAGAAGAAAACATAAAAAAGCTCATCTGCAGTGGTGCAAAAACCATTGAAATTGGGGATTCGAGGACTGGAAAAAGTTGTATTTAGTGACGAATGTATTTGCCTTGGAACTGGCGATGATAGTGGAATCTTCGTGTAGAGAAGAGTGGATGAATAAGTTCAATGAAGATTGCATCTTTACCAAAATTAAGTTTCCACGATTAATTTTCATTTGGAGCTGCATGACTTTCCAAGGAGTTGGGAAGTTGTCTATAGTATTGTGAACTGTTAATTTTGAAGTATATCAGGAAATTTTAGAAAACTATTTGTTCCCTAGCTTCGACAAATGGTTCGGCGATTAGCATGATTTCATTTTCCAGCATGACAATGCCTCTTGTCACCGTAGCAAGAGAATAAAAAAAAATTCTAAAATACAATGGCAACTCTTCAATCAAGACATTAACGTGGCCTGCAGATACCCTAGACCTAAATCCCATTGAAAACATATGCAATATTTTGAAATAATAGGTGAACAACAGAAGTCCAACAAACGTTATGGAATTGCGTGAAGCTATACAGGAAAGCTGGGATGAAATTTCTCCAGGTGTATGCCAGAAGCTTATAGATGCCATGCTACGGCGTGTTAAATCTGTAAACAGGTAAAAAGGGGGCGCCAGCAAATATTAATAGTGTTGATCGGATAATTTTTTCCCGACTTTTCGCTGATCGGATATTTTTTTTTGTTGTGAATGTAATTCATCCGCCTTTATTATAATTAAAACTAATTATAAACTGTGCTCTAACCATTGATTTCATTACTTACTTTATCATATTTTATGCTCATTATCGTTTAATTTGTTCAAGACAAACGTTTTGTGAAATATAAGCATATTTTAAATTTACTGCGTGAGTTAGACACATTGATCGGGTACTTTTTGCCAGGGGTTGTATAAAGTATTTAATTTGAATACAGTTAGAAATTGTAAAAAAAATTGATAAAAATGGCTATTAAACTCGCCCAAAAAGTATATAGTTAATCTAAAGATAGGTGTGCACAGAAGATTGTTCATCTCTCTCTATATTCAGATAAATTTGATATGAGAATAGGCAGTAGGAGATTTCCCTTTAAAAGGATAAGAGTAAAGCACAGTTTAGGCAACCATATCACAAGAATACTCTTGCCCAATGTAAAATAAAATGCATGTTTCAACAACGACAAAGTTTCAGAATTCTTATTAAATAACTAGAGAGTCCCAAAAATGTCAATAGGAGAACTTGTTACAAAACCTACAAGTTGAGCACATAACAAGGTTTCCATATGATGGTAACCAAAATACCAACAATTTTTTAAATGTTAAAAAAAAACTCTAAAAGTTCAAGTACCTCTCCATCGGTAACATATTTAGAATTGATTCTCAGGGATTCTTTACAGCCTGCTTCTGCAATGACTTCTTTAAAATCAACGTCATGTACGATTTCTTGTTCTTCGGACTGCGAGTTGGATGCTTCCCCAGCTCCTTTGTGCGAAGCCGAACCAGGCACGCGTTCGACATGTCCGGGTTTGGGACTGCTTTGTTCAGATGTTGATGCCTAAAAACATTCACAACAAAAAAGTGATTAAGAGGAAAACGGCAGCTGGCATAATACCTTGAGATAAATGTAATAACAGAAGAATGTTAAGTTGTGCAGCTGATCTCAAATTATATTAGGTCAGTTGACCTCAAACTGTACGAGTCCATGCGTGATATACAATTATATTCAATGTGTTATAACAGATAATACACATAGAATGTAACATAAGACCTATAACTAGCAAAACATAAAGACGTTGTTACAATTTTTAGTAAACCAATAAAAAAACAAAGATAAAATTATTAATTTTAATTTTTATATTACTCTTAAACGAAACTTATAAGTGAAAAAATTAATTCCAGTATCATACTATTTTTAAGAAAAAAGATATTTTCTAAAATAAAATACATAAAAAATCACATTACAAGGGCAGCAGCACTTTGTTTCAAAATTTGTTCCAAAACTTGTAGGCTATTCTTTTCAGGTATGTAAATTGTCTGAAAAGTAAATATATTTATTATATTATATTATATATTTTTAAAAAATACAAAAAACGGGTAACTAATAATTATAAATATTAACCTCTTCAATTTAAATAGCACATGAATAGGAAACATATTTTTAAAATTACTCCTGTTAAATTAAATACTTATATGCAATGTCATAATCTGTTAATAAAAGACATCACATGCAATTTTTTTTTTAATTGCGCATTAATTGTGGTCTACTAATATTGACAATAGCTGCATTTCAAAATTGCTGTGGGGACTGCGAAAAGGTTAATACTTATTCAGTGTTCATTCTAGGAGTTTTTTGAAGGGCGGTCCGCCCTGCCCGCCCTTTTTTCATCACGATAGCGCCCTCATGCCCCTTTTTTCAAAAATGCCGCCCTCTTTTGAAAACATTCCGCCCTTCTTGCCCTTTTCAGTCAAGCTCAAGTGTCCTTGCTTCCCTAGCTGTTTTTTAAAAAGGCATCGATTAAAAGAAATGTGTGTGTAAATTAGAATTAAGTGAATTATGACAGTAGAAAAACAAACTCTTTTTAACTATGCGTGTTGTGCAATCTTGATGTTTCTCGGTTATTTCGAGCACGGGGCATTTCACAAATCCTATTGGTTGCCTGTACCCGCATATGAAATGCTATGTTTTTTTTTTAAGTGAAGATGGTTTGGTTACAATATTAGGCCTTTTATTACCAAATTTTATATTTAAGTAGCCTTTTCATCAGTTTTGTAAGGGGTCTGATTAGGGCAACTTACAGATTTGGTTTTTAGCGAAAACATTAATTTTTAAGTGTGAAATTTTGGATTTTAAGTAGTATCTTCATAAAAGGACATTAATTTTGTACGGGTCTTTCCTTCAAAATTATCCCCGAATCGTCACCAAAAGCCCAATATGCAACTATAGCGTAATATCAATCATCAAATCGGAACTTTTTTTGTTTGGTGACGGGTCCGATATATCTACGGTTGGCCACGCCTACCTCAATTTTTTTTAAAAATTGCCCATTTGAAGGCAAGAAGTGCCTTTTCAAAAATGGGGTGACCTTTTACCTCCAACAGCGCCCTGCCCTTTTTTATTTCTAGAGTGAACACTGCTTATTAAATAGTTTGGTACAACCTTCAACTAAAAAAAATGACAAAATATAATTTTTACTGAGAAGTTGGTCTGTTTACCTGTCCAGGAAATACAGTTCTTGAACTGAGTTTATTCAAAACTGCCAGTTCCGAAGGTGTTATATCATATCTAATAGCGATTCCCTCCAATGTGTCAGATTGTTGTACCTTAAAGGAAGCAAACTTTTTGTATACATTCTAAAAACAAAATTACGAAAAATAAGCAGAAATAAATGTAGAAAACTCACTTGATAAGCAACTGTTTGCTTAGGCTGAGGTCTAAATGATGCTCTTCTTTCTAAAGAAGAAATAAGATAAAAATATTGTAAATAAAATGCAATATGTTGTAACAAACACATACTAAATTCAACTAAATTTTGTTCTCTAACAGTTAAAAAAGATCCCACAAAAATAGCATTATCAGGTGAGATACCTTAACTATTTTAATACTTAGAGGATATATATGCTCCAGTGGATGCAATGTATGGACAATTATATAGTGAAATAATATTCCCATTATTTTTATAATTTGTTTTTTCTTTAGTTGAACTTTAAACTTTCTTTATTGTCGTAAGGGGAATGGCTTATTCACAAAGAATATTAATCAGGTAAAACAAACAGATTTTAAAAAAATAATCTAATACACATGAAAAGATTATATGCACAATAACCAGGCTAAAATATAACTATTAGACCTGTTTTTTCTTTAACTTAATAATAATCTTAATGCTGGACAAGTTCCTAAGGCCAGAAATAAAAGATGGTAGTCAACTTAAATAAAAGTGTATGTGTTTTACGTTTATGGTTTTTATTACGCATGTAAATATTAAACTCCAGTGTTTAATGTGCTTTATTATATATGTAAAATTTAGTAACATAGCAGAGTTCGAAATTAAAAATACATTTATTAAATCACATATTTTGTAGTTTCATGTTGCAAATCTCTACTTGGTGATAAAAAATATCTTCTTTTGGCAATCATAAATTTTGGTCCCCAACATTATAACTAAAGGCAATTAAACAATCTTATAAGTACTTTCAATGCAAAATTAGACTCATTCTTAAATAATTTGTTATCTTGGCTTATTTCTGCACTCAATAATTCCATTTTATGCACCATAACAGCAAGTCAGGCATGATACACCTAACTTTAATTTAGAAGCACAACAACATCCAAGTCTACTATATGAAATTAGCAATTTTGACATACAAGGTAGAAGATAATTTAATATGGGGGGGTGAGAATTTCATCATTTTGTGAAAGCGTAGTTTAAAGTTAAAAAACAAAACAGTTTATTCTTGAAGTAGTTGCATCTTAAGCCGCTAGATTTCAGCAAATGACAGACATTTACTTATATCCCTTTGTCAACAATATTTCATATGTATTAACTATCCATAACTCCAATTTTTTTTTTAAATCACTTGTACTCCTTGGCTTTTTACACCTTTATATATGAAAGATTAGATATGCAAAGCTCACCAGAAAGCATTTTGCGAAAGTATTCTTCTTCTGATTCCGAAATGGTGTCTGAATCTCTGCGATTGGTGAGAGATAATCGTCGGCCATCAGGCAGATCACTCAACGATGGTCGACGACTGTGGTCTTCATTCGACACTTCTTTTTCTTCAACAGGGTCACTTTCAAATGCTTGTTGGGATGAGCTAAAATACAAAAATGTGTTGTTGTTTTTAAACTTACATTAGGATAGCTAAATTTCTAAAGATTTGGCAACAACAGTAAATTTTAACATTTTATATTACATTCCTATCTCTCATGAAAACAAATATGCAAAAATATAGTTCTCATCAAAAAGGATTAGGTTAAACAAGTTTTCAGATTACTTAACTATTGTCTATTGCACACAACAAAAATAACAAAAAATAATTTAGTGAAACAGATTTTGCTGCAAAATCGTAAAATGGTATTATTTTTTTAAAAATAAATATCTCCATGCAATAAAAAAAAGTTTATTACTAGATACCTAACTTTGCATTAGGTAATGTAAACACATAAAAGTTTTTCTTAAATCTAAATACATATATATCATTTTCTCAGCCACAAAAAGAAAAAGGGAATATTTGTAACATATCTTTCATATAAATATGAATATATTTTCAAAACTTGGAAAACAAAATTATGGTTAATAAAAAACATAACATTTTTTCAAAAAAAATTGTTGAAAATAACAATGTAATGTTTTCTAAGTGTTTTAAGTTTTTAAAAACTGATTGAAACACATTAAACAGTTAAATTTCTTACTACAAGTTAAGTTAACAAGTTAAGTACTACAAGTTAAGTACTACAAGTTAAGTACTACAAGTTAAGTTAAACAGTTAAGTTAAAAGGATTACAAGAAATGATATTTATATGGTATCATTTATAATAGTATTTCTTAAATAGTATACAATAAATGACATAGACATATCACTGTTAAATTGAACGATTTTATAAAAATCTTTTAATTTGTCATAAGATGAATTCAAATCTTAAAGTTTTACGAAAAGATTCATCACTAACAAAAAAAAATAAAGCTAAAGATTTAATAATTCTTTAAACAACGATGCGAGAGAATATAATCATCTATGTAATCATAAAAGACCATATAATCATCCTCCACTCTTATTTTCAAATAAAAATTTATAATTTAAAATAACATATAAATTATTTTGATCTCAATGCCTCTGTAACTTCTTGTTAATTTCTTGTAAACTTACTAGGTATTAAAAATAAGCAAAGTAATTTTTAAAAAAAAGTTAGAATTGTTGTTGCAGATTTCTTGACACTAAAAAAAGTAATTATATTATCACTAAATAATAAATATCTTACAAGAGATTTGGTGTTTTGAATAGTAATCATGCGTAAAATATTTTTTATAGTGTTTATCAAAAACATTTTAGAAGAAATTAAGTCATATAGATTTAAATTCAATAAAATCAATTCAAGGCAAATAACGTATGTACTACTTATGTTATTTGAAGAGTGGTACAAGACCATATACATGTTTACTCAGCCCCAATAATAAGTGATAAGTATTTATACAACATAATATACAATGATACTCCATCACAATGATGGTAATATGCAACATAATTTAGATGTTATAAAAAATTAAAAATCAGTGTTCTCTCTAAAAAAAAAAATAGAGAAAGGGGGAAGGAGGTGCTATTTGGAAAAAAAGGAGCATTTTTTTAAAAAGGAACTTTAATCAGGACACAAAATTGATTTATGCTAAAATCACTAACGCAATGATGTAATTATAAAAATATTAATTAATTTTCATGTATTTTAAATACTAATAATATTTACTTTTATAATTAATTTAATGCTTTTACACAATGTAATCCTTTTTAAACTATTTATGAGTATACTATTTAAATCTATATGACTTAATTTCTTCTAAAATGTTTTTGATAAACACTATAAAAAATATTTTACACCTGATTACTATTCAAAACACCAAATCTCTTGTAAGATATTTATTATTTAGTGATAAATATAATTACTTTTTTTAGTGTCAAGAAATCTGCAACAACAATTTTAACTTTTTTTTAAAATTACTTTGCTTATTTTTAATAGCTAGTATAATTTTATCAAAAAATAAAAGAGTTTAACTAAGATAAAAAAAAATTTAAATATAAGCTTCTTTAAATTTTTCCTGCTTTTTTACAATTTTACAGCCCATATTTTTTTCTTTCTGGATATAAATATTTTGCCTCACAGTGTGTGTGTAAAACACAACAGAAAAAAATCAAATCAAAATCTAATCTAATCTTTATTAGCTCATTAATATATAAAGAAATTCTCAAGAAAAAAGTATATGTTTTGCTTTCTTTCATATTAAAAAAGTTATATTTGGCATTGATCTTTTTTCATAGGCTGAGAACTATTGTGAAAAATATCTGTATCTTCAAGACAATAAATATTTTAAAAAATTTCTACATTCGGATTTACTATGCTTAAAGTGGATGGATGTTTACATAAACAGAAATTGAATCTCAAGAACTAAAAGAATTTAATCATACTATGAAAAAATAATAGATATTTCTAATCATAACAATGCATTTCAATAAACCTTGATATGTTTTTAAGAGAAAAAATTACCGCAAACCGAAGCGTTATCCAAATTTCAATATTTCAGTTCAATCACAAAATTCCAAATAAAAACAATGCAACATAATACACCTTACATATTATCTTGTCTTAAAAATCTGCACAACATAATTAATTCCAAATGTTTTTAATCTACCATAACGATTAGCTATACATAAATAGTATATATAAATCAATATCAAACAGTAATTGACTCTTAACAATATCAATACAAGGACCTTACATAAAATCTTAGTCAAATCTTAGTCATAAAAATCCCCAAGGGGAATTGTTTCATATTAAAATCCCTATTAATCTAAAAATTGGTTAGAGAGAGGGGAAAATATTATTACTGTTCATTTTGTTGATAATCGTCCATGATAACCCAGACCCTAAAAAGATGCGACTCCGTGACACTGGGGCGAAGGCAAATAACGGGGAAATGTGAAGAAAAGGCATTCTACAGGTACCGTGACAATACCATAACCAATGTCGTCTGTTGTTCCAGTATAACGGGGGTAATAAATTCCCTTTCTAAGGAACCACCCGAGCGCGTCTAACAATGGGCATTCCATTCTTTGCACCTATCCGCGTCGGTCGGTTTGATTTAGGATGAGAAAGTTTATAAATTCGGTGTATTTCTTTTATCGGAAGAATATTTAAATGGGCAGGATACAGTAATTCCGTGTCAAGTAAAAGTATTTTAATGGGATAAAAATAGATTATTAGAACACAAATAAGAATATTTTTTTAATAAAAGGGTAATAAAATAAAATTATAATGGGAATTTTTGAGCGAAATCGGTAACTGCGCGATTGAAGGGAAGTGGTCAATCGTGCTCTAAATAAACATCCTTAAACAAACATCGTTTAATTGATTTTGGTATAAAGTAAGAGAAAAAGTGGCTTACTTAGAAGATCGAATAGTGTGGGTCTTAAATAAGATTTGTTAATATTGTTTAAATATTTGACGCCCACTATAACTCGAGAAATAAAGTTTCGCTACCTTCATGAAAACATTCTTAATGAAAATAAACATAACAAATGTGATCGGAATGTTGCGGTTATAGTTACAAACAAAACGAATGATTAAGGTATAGGGAAGGCAAAAAGAGCGTTGAAAAAGGTGAGGATTTCATGGATGACTTTACGATAATTTCGAAACTTGACTTGAATCAGTGAACAGAAACTGTATTAAAATATTTTTTTATTCAGATTAAAAGGTCTATGATAGCCTAGCATTAGACTCAAATTTGAAAGGTCTGTACGGATTCTTCATCGGGACGTGGTGAAGAAGTTTGAAGAGTGGGATACTAGCTTATATATTATCCTCGTTAAAAGACTGCGTTTCAAATCTACGAGGCAATGTTCTAAATAAAAAAATAAAATGAGGGGTCCCATGGCCCAGTAGCAAATTATCCGGATCGGAGGATTATGAGTTCGAAAATATACATGGACTTGACAATTTCACCCACCGTGATAAGGGACTAGTGCACGTTAAATCTGATCGGCGCTCAATGTCCTGACACCTATTGAGGCTGTGCCAGGTGTCAGCTCAGGTGCTGTCTCCGACCCTCGTCATCTGACTATGGTTCAAAAATACAAGGTAGTGCTTCCGGGTCTTTGAGCGGCTCTAGTGCAACCTTAATTGACCAACTATTTACCAAAGACAATGATGTTTTTCTGGATATGACCCTGAGAGTAAGCAATATGCCCTTGTAACTCTTCTTCGACTCTACTCCAGAATACGTCCTTGAATTTCCGTCAATGTATTCTTGACTATATTATACCTTTTTTTTAATTTTCTAACTAAATGACAAACTATATTCAAATTCAGTAATGGTGTATTTTCTAACCATTTTAGTGACCATTATTCTTTAAAAGAATTAAATTACAAGAGTTAAAGATATGTGTTTATTAGGCTAAATTTAGAAAAAAAATGTACGATTTTGAAGGAATGTATCCATAGAAGTCAAATTTGTAGGCGTTATTGTCTGAGCATCTCTTGGCACAATCTTGATGAAAATTGAGAAAAGTAAAATAGTAGTTCAGAATAAGGTTTTCTACTTTATTTATGTCAATATGTAGAGAAAGAACTTTTATCATAACTTAGTTCTTTTGATTTCATTACTTTTTTTTTTACATAACTTTTTACTGCGGGAGTAAACCGGTATTACACTAAAGTTTTTTGACAAAGATCTTATATAAAACTTTCATTCAAATTTATTTTATAAAATGTCTTTTAAGACAATAATGGACCATCATATTGCACTATATAAAAGATTTATAAAATATTTTTTTAAAGTTTTGATTAATTTGAGTTAATTTGTGTAGTAATGAATATGAATTTTTTTTACCCAATTGGCTTAGAAAATTTATCATTTGCAGTTATTATAATGGCTTCAATTTTTTTAATTTATAGCTTAACAATCATTTAAGAATTTATATGTTTTATTACTAATATAAGCGTAACAATCATTCATTTGTAATTACGCTTACTTTCAACTTTTCAACAAAGTACTAGCTCCTCAACACATTAATTAATTTAATTTTTTTCAAATATCCAGTACTGGAATCCATTTTCTTTCAAAACATTTTCTATGTCTTTATTATCATCCAACCATTTGTTTCTGTTTTGTAGTTAGCATGTCAGGACAGGCCCGTCGCATCGGGATGTATGCTTTTATTATAAATACTTTTATATAAAACTTTACTATATATATATATATATATATATATATATATATATATATATATATAAGTTATTTAGTGTCCGTCTATGGCATGGGATGTGACAACATCACAACAAGAAAAGTGTTCAAATAATGAATTCGGAGAGAAAACTTTTTTGTTATTGTTTTTTTTACCCAGGAATTAAAAAACGGTGTTTTATTAATATAATGTAGTTTTCTTTTTTAATTATTTGATATGCAACAAATATTTACCAAAGCGGCAAGCTAAAATGTATCAAAGTACAGAATTCGCTTAGAGAAAATCCAGCGCAGTTAGAAAATGAAAGTTTAGCTTTAGAATCAAATTGCGCAACGTTTTGAAATTAGGCAACATAGAGCTGTGTGATGCTTCCAGATTTGTCGCTTTTGTTCTAAACCTTTATACAGAAAAAATCAATCAATTGTATTGCGAAATTTTATTGACAGTAAAAACATAATTACGTGTAATAATTTTGGACATTTTCATCGATTACTCTTATTTCTAAGTCAGGCAAAACTTAAAATAGCATGCTTTATTCAGCAAAAATCAAATGCAATTAAAACATTTGAAAAAGAAAACTTTTTTAAAAAGCACACTAGAACACATTGACCAACTCTTCAGGACACACAAATTGCAGCATAATTTTCTTCAACGTATCTTTAGGGGGAAAAAAAGTGCATAACGCCAGATTGCTAATTACGCATCCTTCTAGTGAACCCTCTTATCAGAAAAACAAATTGATATCTAAATTAATAGTTATTTGATTCCCTGCCAATGATTTCTCAGTCTGATTCCGAAACCAAAGAGAGAAAAAAAGGAAAAACCTAGTCAAGATTATTTATAACTATGGAGAAAACTATGGACTTTAAAAAATTAACGCAAGTAAGGACAGAAAACAGCAATTGTATTAAGCGTAGCTTAACGTTTTTAAATCACTCTTTTTTTTCTTATATATTATCTTAAGCAGATATTTCAGTGTAAATTCTTTTTAAAGAATAGTCTAATGATCGAATATTGTAGATTTTACATTTGTTTTTAGTTTAAATTTCAATATGTAATAATAAAACTATTTTTCTTTTTAAATATATACGACAATTTATTTTGTTCTTTATTTTTTTTAATCTGAATTTAAACAAGGATAAAGTTGAAAAGCAAATTGTTTGGGTTCTTTTAAAATATTATTCAGGGTGATATTCGTTTAATTTTCCAAATGTTGTTTACTACATTAAAATGTTTCTTTTATTTGGTTTCAAAAGCAAATGAGAAATTTTACAAACATTTATTTTATTATAATATTTTTATAAATACTCAAATTATACTACATTTATACTATAATTATGCCGATTACAATTTTTTTTTAAATATACTAAACTTATATTGATATGTTATTGTAAAATAATTAATTCAGAATATTAAATAAATATTCTGATTTTATATGGCAATTATATAAACATGTATAATATATAAGAAGTGTTTGCTCTCCCCCCCCCCCCACCTCTTTGCCTTACCTGAGTATATTGTCTTACTACAGAACTGCAGCGGCCAATGACACGATGCACAATACATCAACACAAATCTTTTATCCAAATTTTATAACACACTAGCTGATGTATGTATACCCAGCGTTGAACGGGAATAACGCAGAATATTGGCCGATTTCTTTACTGTGGCGCCATCTGGCGGTTTTAGTAAAAAGTCAATTTTAGATTTAAAGGATGAGAAGGGGGATGGGGTGGTTTTTCGAAATCTCATGTAGACAGAGACCTTTCACTTGTTTTGAAGATCAAAACTTCAATCTGAATAAAATTGTAGATTTGTATAAAAAACAAAACAAACCCACGGACATTCTTCGGTGTATATATATACATACATACAGAATCTAAATTTTTATACTTGTAATAGTTCATTTCCCATCCAGAAAATAATTTCTCCGCATTCGCCCTTGTTAAATTCTGTAAAACAGTATTATCATACATGAAAAACCAAATATAATATAAATACATACTTTTGTGAGAAAACAAAATATATAACTTATCAAACATTACAGTAAAACAATGTGAACATATTTTATTTCCGACAATGGAACTGTGAAATTTCCACTGGAAGAAGTTTCCTTTATTTATGAAATAAAAGGAATAAATCACATCCTATATTGCAAAGCACTTCATTGAATTCTGAACGAATTTCATTTTGAGTGCATGCTCCAAAAAGTTTTACTATCCAATGTTTGCAAATCAACCAGTACATTAACAGTTAAATAGTTGCTGGGTAAAATAAATATATAAATATTTCGCAAACATTTAATACTTTTCTTCAATACAGAAAATACTAGCTATATAATTTAAGAAAAAATGACACTTTTGTCGTATTTCTATCATTTTTAAATCAAGAGACTTCTGTGCTATTGCGTTGCATTAGGCGTATCCAGGAACACATTTGAGGGAGGGGAAGCACAGTACAAAGACGTACTCAAGAAGGGGGGGGGGGGGGGGATACATGTGGACGTGATGCGGACCCTTCCCGAAATAAATGTAAACAATTTTCTTTTCCTAAATATTAAATAATTATTTGATTTAGTCAATAATATGTATAATTAATTATTATTTAATTAAGTCAACAATATGCATAATTAATTACCTAATTTGCATTAATTTCGTAAAATTAAAAAAAAATAGCTTTATTGTTTAATAATCAATAGTTTTATTATATTTTTCGCGCCAGTCGCCCCTTCGAAATAATTTTGAACTTAACCGATAATTTGCCTTTGTGTATGGATAACATACGAAATTGCCATCTAGAAAGTCATTAATCAAATAAAGAAGACCAGGAAAGATATACAAGGTGGCCATTAATCTAATTGCAAAGAAGTGACGGAATCACGCCGGCCTATATATATACTCCAAAAATGATTGTCATCGCTAGAATGTAGGGAGGAGGAGGGGGGGGGGGGGGTCATTTATGAAAAGAAATTATTTTAAAAAAGCCGCTGACTTTTTTTTTAGTCAAAAGGTACGCGACTTAAAGGAATACGAAGTGTAAGCGTCATCGCAGACTTTAAATGTCAAGCGGAAGAAGCTAGCATAACTATCCATTGATCAACCTTGAAAACAACTGGTGAAATAACGCTGATTTTAAGATTAAACTTTACATTTTAAAAATCGACCTTGACATGCATGTCATTTAAAATATTGACTTTCATAAAAGTAATGAGCCAGATTTGAAGTTTGAATTTGAGGAAAGTTATTATTCACATTATGAAAAAATTTCGTTTCTATATTAGGTCATGTGGAATTATTTTTCTGAAACTGCCATTTAAAAAATATTCTATTGGTTTTAATTTTAATTTAATAATCTTAGGTAAATATTTAATGTGGAATTTATTTGTTAATTTAATAATCTTAGGTAAATATTTAATGTGGATTTTATTTGTTAATTTAATAATACAAGGGGAAAACACGTAGATAATTATATTTTGTTAGAAATAAATATATAAATGTCTTAATGTTCAATATTTATATAATTAAAGTTTTAACAGGATAAGTTTATATAATATAAGACATACTATCACGTTATTATTTTAAAATACTAAAAAAAAAAAAAGGTTTCATTAAATTAATGAAATGTGCATAATTTTAATAAGGATTAAAGGTCTATCTTATTTAAATTAGCCGTGTTTAGAAAGTTCGCGCAATATGAATTAAACTTTAAGCAGAGTCTTTGGTGCACATAAATATATAAAATATTTGTAAAGATTTAGTAAAAAAATTAGTACATCCTTAATTGATAGCTTTAGCCTACCCTGCCTTATAAAACTTCCAAATTTATATTTCAAATCGTCAAAATAAATTCTTAACCTGTTTTTGTGCAGGAAATAGTAATTTCTGAAAAAGGTTTAAAATTTAATTCTTATATGTGATTCGGTAGATATGCAAAACTAAGAAACAGTGAGATGTATGGTAAAACACACCGAATTGGAGCATTAACGAATGAAAAATAGTAATGTAATAAATGAAAGTTTTCTAATAAAATTATGGAAGGAAGGGGGAGATCTGGGTTTATTTACCCATACCCTGATCCGAACAATAACTTTCAAAGCATTTTCAATTATTTCAATGGGTGGTAAATGACTCGAGAACCACTTTTATCGCAATGCCAGAAAAATATAACACCGAATTGTCAAAAAATTTATTTGTGCAGTTTGAAGCAGCATACTCTTGTTCTTTTTGTCATAAAAATGCATTGACCCAGTCCCTTCTGTTACTAATTTACCTTTTTATTTAGTTGAGATTTTTTTTTACGCTTATCAATTTTAATTTTTGTTAATTAAAATTCAGGTGCAGTGGCAACGATTTGGAGTGGTTAAAAAGGTTTAGTGATTGAAAGCAAAAGTTCACCAGAATATCACGCTACTTTCTATATTTCGAGTCCTTGAAAAGGGAATAAAACCAAACAGAGTCAAAGTAGAAGTAGTGAATAACGTGTGTGGATTACATTTCTATTGTATGCTTTAGTTCGACCTTGCTTAATTTTTATTACTCTAGATTTTTATTCGTGCACTTCCATTCCTATCTCCCAATAAAAGTTCTTCGATAACTTAAGCAAGGTGGAATATATTGATTACGTCATTTATAAATAGAACAGATTTTACATAAAGATTTTGATTAACGTTAACGTATATTATCGCAGCAAAATCTCAAAAGATTGTCTATTTTGTTGTTATCGTTCGAGCAGATGATTTAAAGAAAAAAGAACTTTCGTAAGAAGCGAGTTTCTCAGAAAGAATGCAAACTTTCGCACTTCCGTGAGAAGATAATGAAAAGAAATACTTGATAACTTATCTTAAAAAAAATTGATTTTTTTTAAATACTATTAATAAATTTTGTTGCAAAGCATTTCATAAATACGTGTTATTAAATATTTTGTCAATTTTGTATTTGAAGAAAACAAAGATAGGTAATTGTTTTATGTAGCAGAAAATTATTAAAGGTACGCATATATTTTATGGTATTTTTTGTGTGAATATTTTCTATGGCCAGCTACACACACAATAAACATGACTTTTTTAACTATTTATCATGAAAACCTATAAAGTAAACTAGAACATGTTTGATGCTTCGATGTATCGAAGAAAACACGAGGAAGTATTATAAATATTGTTTTATTTGATGTCGTCTGTGTATTTGATGGTTAATGCGATTTTTTTTCTTGAAAACAAATGTGTTAAAGAAGAAAAATAAACCAATCAATAGATAAGAAATCGGAATTAAAAAAAGGTCTTAAAAATAATGCCAGCAATAAAAATAAGAACTATTTCAAGAGAATAAAGTGAAACTCAAAGTAGCTGTAATAAAAGAAACTCTATAATTTTATACATATATATTTAAAATTTTGTACTAAAAACACCTTTTCAAACCGAAATTATAATAAAAGAAAAAAAAAGACGACATGGGAAAGGAATAACGAATACTCTTCATAAATACTTATCCAATTGAAACGAAATTTTTTGCATCGAGTATTTTTTTTATTTTGTAGAGCGTATTGCTTACCGATAATTTTAACTTTTATTATCCCGTTCTAAAACATAATTTGCTTTGGCGACCGGACAGTGGAAGGACTTCTTATTTGGGTATTAATTACCTTGTGGTGGGAGTTTTGGCTTTTAGGATTTAATTACTTTTATATTATCTAATTAAATTAAAAAATAATTATTATTATAAAATAAAAGTTACAAAAGGACTTAGTGATGCTATAAAGTTATCACATAATCTATTAATAAAAAAAATAGGTTGAATAATGTAGTGTCTAGCAAGTCTGACAAATTTGAGTTTCATAATTTGTAAAAGTGACAAATCGACTAACTTTATACAAATTAAAAAAAAAACGTATATCTCCGTTCATTTTCAATTAAAAAAATATTATTGTATTAAATTAAAGGTTGCACTGATACGGTTCTAGCAATACTATTTTTATTTTTTTACGAATTATAGTTCGGGTTCTGGAATATGTTTGATTTGTCCCGTTGGGGGTTCGTTTCTCGTTGGCTGCTTTGGCGAGGTGATTATTTATTCTTTTTTTGGTTTAGCGTTGCGAACCCGACCGGGTCGCTTGATGCTGCATAAGAACGGTTTTCGAAGAGGAATATGCTGCATTAAGAACTTTGGATCCATTATTGCCACCCAGAACATAGTCTCTTTTATAAACAAAGACCAACGTAGTTTACTGAACGTCACACATTGACGCGTTTATCGAGCACAACATTATTTTTCCACTCTGGATAATAAATGTTTTCAAAGATGGAGGTGTGTGTGAATTACCAAAGCAAATGGATGATGAAACAAATCACTTGGATGCGCATGTTTTCAACGAGCGATACGCAGTGAAACATAAAAAAAAAGAACATCCGATCGTTGTTTACGAGGCATTGTTCCACTGCAGTTTACCTATTTCAAGAAAATTCACCGCAGTCACACTGTAATAGAATCAAGATAACATTGCAGCTACTGAAAATACATAAACAAAAGAGGAGAGGAGGACATTTCAAAATATAATTTTTTTACTTAAAAAAAAGAAACAAAAGGAATGAGACAATGGACATCGGATTGTATTTTCATACTCTGTATAAGTGTATAAGGTTAAATATAACAAAGGGATGTAGTTAAATTACCATAAGAGATTTAAATTTATACAGTGATAATCAATATATTTCGAAGTCTACATACTTAAACAATTGCATTTAGCATTGAATTACATCTCTGTGTTTGGCTGAGAATTTTCATTACACTTCTTCAAGACTCTTTCGAGATTCAAATTTAATACGGCACAATCCATAACATTCGGTAACAATTTTGTTGATATGAAGTTTTGGTACGAGTACATTGGCTACATACATCAAAATTGTCCTTTTATTTTCTAAGTCATAAAGCTAAAAATGAAACAAATCACTAAATTTTACTTTTATAAATAAAATATAATATAAAATAATCAATTAGACAAAAATGAAAACCAAAGTTCTCATGCCACTGAAATTAGATTTTTTCCAGTTAAAATTTACCAGCTCAATTTAAGTTTAAAATTCCTTAATGAATCACTTTTTTTAATCTGAAAATCTTGTCTTTATTAATTTTTTTAATCTTTACTAAAAAGCGAGATTTTTTCTCTTTAATTACCAAAACTTTTAAAAGAACTACTGATAATTATAAAACTGAGTAAAATATACATAACCAATAATGCTTGAAAAACTATATTTTCTCAAATTTAAACTTTTTAAATAAAATATTAGCTGGGGTATTTTCATATAATTTTTACTTATGCAATACAATTAATTAAAATCAACTTTAAAAAGCTAATTTTGTAATTATTGAAAAGAAATCCATTACAAAAAGTAGACTTTACAAACTTTAACCATATCCCACACATTATTACTATTTTTGTAATAGTAATAATTTATAGGGTGACAAAAAAAATTACAGGACATTGTCAAGCTTGAAATATTAGTCCTCAATAACCAGATGAAACAAAAAAATACTTCGTACAAATATTAATATTACTGATAGTCAAGTATAGCCACACCTCTCATTCATAAATTTATGTATATGTTCATTTCATTTAAAGCACCTATTGCTAACGTTTAGTAGAATAACTTGCAGATATTCCATTAAACATGCATTAGCTTGATACAGGAACGTTCTCCCAGAAGACTCAGGCTTAATTAAAATAATGCCCAATGAAAAAAATTGAGTGTGATAAATAATCATTAATTTCGTACATTTTTTCCAGCATGGGAAATAATTTTAGAATCATGCACGTTATTAAAAATTACAGAAAATAATACTAACAAAGCTAGTAGGTTAGCATTTTATTATTTAGTTTAAAGATTTATAGGATGATGTGTGTAAAGAAAGGTAAAGGGCCATAACATATTTGCTATATATATATATATTTATTTAAGTTTTACGTTTATGGTTTAAAGCTTAATATTTTAAAAAGTAGATAACTTGTCTACAAAAATCGGATATTGCCCTATAGCTCGTAAATGCGTAAGTGAAAGGAGATGCAGACTTCAAAATCTATAGATTTAACTCATTACACATGACCTAAAATCGAAATTCATATTCAAGATATCATCTTGTAGCAACAAACATTGGAAATAATTGTGTGAGGAATCAACAGATTTAGTTAAATACAACTAAAGTCTTTAAATTCACTAAAACTTTGAGTAAACAATTAACTTTAAAATATTGACACAAGAGAATTTTAAAGTTAATTATTTTGAAATAGCTTTGTTTAGCACTGTTAGAAACATGCTATCTAAAAATTTTAAACAAATCAAATCAAATGCAATTTGAAGTTATAATATAACATTACTGATAACTAAATTAGTTTATAAGATGTAGTAATTATTTCTAACAGGCTTCTGATGAGTCTGTTCATTGAAGGCTTCTATAAACTATAAGATATTCTTTTTATCACAGAAATTTCTTGAACTGCCCCTGGTTTAAGGTTCAAGCGGCCACTTAGGGCACTGAGTGGCCTAAGAAAGGTACCAAACTTATGTACAAAAAGGTTAATGTAAATTACAAAAAGAAGTTGGGACAGTAAGAAAATACCACTCGACATTAGATCATTTCAGTATTTTTTTTAAATAAATATTTGTACATTGCATAAAGGACGTATAATTCATATACTTTCGTACGAAAAAAATATCTATATTAAACTAGAATGTTGTATATTCTATTTAGTCAGTTTAAAGCATTTGTTAATAACAATTCATTACAAGCTTAAATGGTTGCCTGCAAAATGTTACTTTGTTCCAGTAACTGGGGCCCTAACTTGTGCTAAAATTTTTTTTGGACCCCCTATGTAATCTAAATAAATTAGAGTAATATTTAAATAACTGATTAAATTAATGTTAGATATCTTCTGGTTGTGCTCCAAAACGGTCACACCCTGATTTTTATCTCTGTCCTATATTTATTTTGCAGGTGCTTTTGTCTCCCTTGTGTGGTTCGTGAGCATTGTACAAAGTGTATTTTTTGTGACATTCCTCTATGCTTGTCTGAGAATAATGGGATTCCAGAAGACAGGATATATTCATATGCAGCCAGATGGCAAAAGAATATTGGAAGAAGAGTGGATCCCTATTATTATGCGTTTGCATGGTGCCATCGATGAGGATCTAGGAGGAGCTTACTTGTCAAATTGGGACTTCATTTGTTGCGTACCATTTGATTTGAGCACTGTTTACAGTTTTTGTTGGAATGGTAAAATAAAAATAACCTTCTTTGAAATTTTTGCATATAATTTTTTTTAATTATATATATATATATAATACATATATTTAAATTTCAAAGTAAATAAATTCCTAAAAATATTTTTTAAAAATTCAGATGCCTAAAGATATCAGTAAAAAATGAAATTCTAATAAAACAAATATATTAATTAACCATATATTTATACCATTCATTAATTTTTGTATGGTGTTTACAAAATGAAACGTACATAACCATTTTAAATTAAAATTCAGTAATTGTTCTCTTTTCAATCAATTTCAGGCACGATTGAAACATCTCTACAGAGTGCATCAGGGAGAGTATCTAATTTTTAGCATACTTTAAATAAAGTTTACTTTGTTCCCCTTTTATAAAATATAATTTTTATAACACTATGTAAAAAAGAATTTACTTTGCCCCACTTTTATAAAACTTTTGTTTAAAATTTTATGCTAGCTTTGTGTTTTTGAAAACTAATGGTGATTCGTGGCACAAAAGTTTAGCACACCTTGTTACAAATATAAAGTAAGAATGTATAATTAATATCTCAATAATTTGGTTTCATTAAAGTATATTTTTCAGTATTTATTTTTATTTTAGTCGAATATGTAACAGTTAAATTATTTGAAAACTTATGTTTAGATAGCCCAAATATAACTAATCTTATAATTTAACTTGTATTTATTCCCAACCGTGTGCTTAAAATTTAAGTTTCAAGTTTGAAATAAAACACCACTTCTGGCTTGTGATGCAAACAACTGAAATCCTGTGGCATTCATATCACTCAAACAATCTTAATAAGTATTTATACAGTGTTCACTCTAGGCGTTTTTTGAAGGGCGGTCCGCCCTGCCCGCCCTTTTTTCATCTTAATAGCGTCCTCGTGCCCCTTTTTCAAAAATACCGCCCTCTTTTGAAAACATTCCGCCCCTCTTTCAAAAGTACTTGATCGATTAAAAAAAATTTGTGTGTAAATTGAAATTAAGTGAATTATGACAGTAGAAACTCCTTTTTAACGCTTTTTTTTAAATGTCAACTAATTTTTAAATGTCAAATTTTGAATTTTAAGTAATACCTTCCTAAGGAGACATCCATCTTGTACGGGTCTTTCCCTTGAGATTAGCCCCGAACCGTCAACAATAGCCCAATGTGCTACCCTAGCGCAATGTCAACCAATATATTGGAAACATTTTTTTGTTTGGTCACGGATCCAATGTGTCAATGTGGGCCACGTCCACCCCAAATTTTTTTTTAAAATGCCCTTTTAAAAACAAGAAGTGCCTTTTAAAAAAACGGGGTGCCCTTTTACTGTCAATAGCGCCCTGCCCCTTTTTATTTCTAGAGTGAACACTGATTTATACAACTTACTAAAATGCTTAAATGGCATCCAAGCAAATATAATAATACCACAAGAAAATAATATACTTGTACTAGTTAATTCTTATATGAAATATAACAAGGCTGAGTATATTTACATGAATAGTATGTATGGCTGTCTTTGAGATTATCTATTTTGTTATAAAAGAAAATTTGTTTTATAAAATTTTTATCTGCATTTGCCTGAATTAGTTTCTTCAAAACCAATGCTGTAGAAAAAAACAAAGTTAAATGTTAATAGAATGTCTTTACTTTTTGCCAGTTAGGTGAATATTACTTTAAGCAAGAAATGATTTGAAGACTTGGGTATAACATAAGCTTGGTGGTAAAAAATTGCTGATGGATGACAAAAATGAAATTGAATTGTATAAAAATTAAACGATGTCATGAGTATTCTTTAACACAAAAAAAAATTAACAAAGATTTACCTTTTCCAGCACTACAAATCATTTGTTCTGGGTATTCCTACAATCATAAGCCATTTGAACTGAAGAAAAATCGCTGCTATTTGGAATATTAAAATGTAGTATATTTTTATGTAGTCCTCGTAGCATCACAAAAAAATTTCAACACCAAAAAAACAATTCAAAAACTAGTTTATTCACCCGCTCACCCATTCATTCTCCGTTAAATTAAAACAATGATTCTCACTCGAGATTAAAGCAATTTGCCAAATAATAATTTACAAAAAACTAGTAGACTAGCATCTCGTCAGATCTATACAATCCCAAATAAGTGCACAGGTATCTGCTTGAAATGCCAAATTGAAAGCATTCAAATGCTTGAATCTATCGAAAGTTATAAACTTCTCAGTAAGCACGGATGGCTGGAGGGACTTGCTTACACTCTTTAGAGTCCAAAGTTTTATCAACAACCGGTCTGTATTTTAGGGTGACCTGAAAGAAAAAAGGATTAATAAATTTTTAAAAAATTAACAACAATTTGACCATAAAAAATATTATAATCAGAAAAAGCATCTTTTAGATTTTTAAAAACTAAAGAGTTTTAATAATATTAAGGAACAGTTTTGATTAATGAATGCTGTGAAATTATAAAGTATATAAAAAAATCAGTCTAGTTGGCTGCGGATTCAAGGATACCTAATTCAATTGTATACCTGGAAATATATGAAATAACACAACTGATAAAAACATATTCTTAAATTCCACAGGCTGACTAGACATTGGATATTAATTCCTATAGCAATGCTATGTTCAAGCAATTAACGCTTTGAGTTATTGTATTCACATCTCATAGTTTATTGATGGACATGTGGAAGGAAGCTATTTAATTTTAACATGGTTATTCAAGTTAAAATGCCAAGCAGTCAATCATCTTATATATATATATATATATATATATATATATATATATATATATATATATATATATATATATATATATATATATATATATATATATATATATATATATATATATATATATAATGAAAATTACTTCAAAGTTTGTATTTCTTTTTAAAAACTAAAAAGAAGTTTGTGAATGAATTTTGAATTTGAACACTTTAAGATTTTAATACTAATATAAATAAATATTTTTTAAAGTGCAGAACATGGCTCTGTGTGCTAGAACATATGAAACAAAATATTTATGCACTTTTTTTTTCCCTACTTGCTTTAAGGTTGGTTGATACACATTCAACTATTTTTTAACAGTTACAAAGATTGTCCATCAAGAGTTCATGGACTAAAAGTAAAGGAAAATAGCAAGTTCTGTACATTTTAATAGACATTTGATAACTAATTCAATTTGCTCCCCATATGCCATCCTCAAACATCAACAAAGATTTTAAGAAGAAATTACTCCAATAAGCTGCCAATATAGATTTTTCTAACCTTTCCTTTTGGATCCACCCAAGATATTGTGTGTTTTCTCCAGTGCTCCTCCATGGGCTTCTCCTGTTGACCTTCCAGTGGCTTTGAATAATCAAATTCATCCATTCGATCCTGCACATGATTTCGATTTTTAAATATATAATGACTAATCCAATAGAATAATAGATCAAATATTTTATAAACTGAAGCTAAATAAAACTCTATAAATGTAAGGACAAAACTATGAAATTTTTCTTACAAGTAGACATAGTTTGTGTTAAATATTTTTCAAAAGGCACAGTGTCCTGCCCTTTATAGGAATGAAAAATGTACACTGCTCTTTTTTCATCATCTACTTTGCCCACCCCATAATTTTTTTCAAAATATTTTCCGCAATAACATAGTTTTGTATGAATCAAATGTCCTGTTGATAAAACATATCTAGTGGTTGATATTTTATGTAAAATACAGTTTAAATCTTTAAAAATATATAACAGATCAGTAATTAGGTAACATATTTCATTTGATGTAATTTCTTCCATATTAAGCTGTTTGTTGTTCTAGAACTGAAAAAGCACACTGTATGGACAAATAATCCAGTGGGATGGAAGGAAAGTGCCATATCATTCAACAGAATGCGCCCATTTTGATAAATCCACCACGCTCTGTTAAAACAATTACGAGTTCTACATAGACATGTTTCTAAAATTACCAGTCCATTTAAAATTTTAACATTCCCATGGCTTACTATCTAAAGTGAAATAAATAATAACTAAATGAATAAAAGGGAAACTTGCCTTGAAATCTTCTCGAGCATGAGCTCCCCTACTTTCTTTCCTTGCTTCAGCAGCATTCATGGTTTGCACTGCATTCAACATTAAATTTTGCAACTCTAAGGTTTCCACAAGATCCGAATTCCAAATCATTCCTCTATCACATACCTGGATTGGAAATTAATCGATCGTTAAAGCTGTTGTTACAAAAAAGAAATAGCTCTTCACCAATTCACAATGAAAGAATTTTACTTTTAAGTCTTCTTGTCCATTAAAGCACTCGGCAATCAACTTTACTCCTTCCTTCAGACTTTCACCCGTTCTGAAAACAGCTGCATGTGTTTGCATAGTCTGTAAAAAACGTTAGAGTATGGTGAATGTGTTTTAAAAATGAAAATATATCTCAATATTTGTAAAATCCAAACTTTTATTTAAGAAAATAATAATTAGGATTTACGTGAATTGCTTTGATGTGGTAAAGTTATTTTATTCATACATTTGGACTGTTTTAAAAATGAAACATATAAGTTCAAAATGAACATAAAAAAAACATATAAGTTCATACTTTACAACAATTAAATTTTCTTGAGAACACAATTGAAATTGAGTACAAAAAAACATAGTTTTAAAAGAAAGATGTGTAACAAGAATCACATATTCTTAAATGAAACAATTCTGTAGTTTTCAAGTAGAACAAAATACTTGAAACTAAATTTCATGCATTTAAGTGTACAGGATTGAATAGTGTATAAAGTTGATAAAGTAAATTAGCATTAAGAAGTATTTTCAAAGTAAATAATTTAAAAACTTTAAGAAAAATAAATATTTACTCGCCTTTTGCATTTGTAATCTAAGTTGAGATGTAAGAGTAGAACCCTCAGCATGCCTCATTTTATCTAGATTGGCAACAGATGCTTCACCATCACTCTAAATAAAAATGAGTAAACAAACTCTATTAATCATATACTTCGTATAGTTTTAACATATTCGCAAATGCATAAAATAATTATTTAAAAAATGGTTTAAATAAGAAATAATAATTAAATTAATAAATTTTGTTAAATTATAAATAGTTTAGTCTATTATTAAAAAGGGTCAGACCTTCGACACACACAAAAAAATATTTTGAAATTTCACATAATTAGATTAGGTTATAAAGCATATACTAAACTTTTAATTATTTTTCAACTAACCCAGCTTATTTATTTTTATAATAGGGAATACAAGACAATTGTTTCACAAAGTAAATTTGACTAATTTGGAATATAGACACATTAATTACTAAATTCTATAGAAAGACAAAAAAAAATAATATATGTTAGCTATAACACAAACCACTATTTAAATTTATTTTTTTATTAAACATACTAAAAATGAAGAGTTCAATTCCAGCTAAATGTTCATAAGCTATATAAGATACTCATTATAAAAAAGCTTTTCATTCAATGGTTCATTAATAAAAATACTCAATGAAGATTTTGTTTCACATACAATGATGCAACTATATTAATGTAAACTTACTTTTTCTAACTTCTCATACAAAAACCAAATACTAACTATCAAATTATTACTATTAAAAATCATTGTGAAGCATGGAAAGGGGAGTGTCACATAAAGGGAAATAATCTCAGCTTGTGTTATGTAACATTTATTTAATTACAATTAAACCAAGAATTGACATTTGAACAAATGTATATAACACAGAAAAGTTAACTTTTTTTCTTCGTAGCTCAGAATGAATAACGACTTCACACATTTCCATGAAGTGCTTTGTCCAGCAGTGAATAATTTAAGTCCCTCGATATTTTTGATTTATTTAACTGGCTGGAAATGTGAGTAATAAAATGATATTCGTAGTACTGGATAGAGTACTGAAGATAATAGAATGGGGTGCCATATTTGTTCACATTTTTTTTATTACAAGGTGGTGTTATGTAAGCATGAATATACATTAAATTGAAATTTTTTTAGTGTTTAATAACATAATTAAAAAAATAACTAATAATAAAATTAGTTGTTCAAGTTTAATTAAATATATTTTCATTTAATTTGTATATTTATTTTAACGCTTTACGCTCTAGACAGATTATTATTATAATATCGACAAACAGATCGAGGGCTGCCTCTTTATGTCTCAAGCATATTTTTATCTGGATTCTTTTCACTGACGGCGATTTTATGACAATCAATGGCATTTTATGGTGCAGTTTGTAAACTTATGTACATACCAATTTTACATTATAAAAATTATTCCTTTACCTCACAACAGAAATGTCTCCACAGAGGAGACTTTCGATTTCTATAGCATTAATACATGCCTCTGCAGCGGAACTTACCAAGGGTTAAACAATGAATTATACACTTGTCAATCAAAATAGTTTTCTTCACCAATTTCTCATATTTGGGAGGAAAAGATGTCATATTTGTCGCATCTTAATTATCAAAAATATTGATTTTTACTTAAAAAAAGAACTTACAGGCAACAAATCCAGCACAGCATCACCAGGTTTGTCTTCCTCAGAAATGGTGTGAGCGCATGCCCTTCCAAACACAACCAAATCCAGCAACGAATTAGCTCCCAACCTGTTGGCCCCATGCACTGAAGCACAGGCAGCTTCACCACAGGCATAGAGTCCAGGCACTACTGAATCTTCTCCTTTGCCAATGTCATGGGTTATGACCTGTGAGGGATAAAAAATAAATTATCATAAATATTGTATTAATCTCTTGTTAGACCATAACTACTTTACGTCAATATTATATTGGATAAAACAACAATTTAAGAACAGTAATCGGATAGATATAACTTAAAAACATTTTAATGGGTAATCAAGGTGAATTTTATATTAATTCGGTAAAATTCAATAGTATAAAACCATGATTAATATTCCCTTATAAAAAAATATTTTGTTTTAACAAAGATCAAATTTATCTCAGAAAGACTTATTTTATTTTGATTCTGTCTCTGTGCAATACTGTTAATGAAAGATTTGTCTGCAAACCCAGTATTTAGGAAGTTATACATTCTTCCTGAAAAGAAAACAATTGCAGAATCATGTCCATAAGCAAAATAGTATTTTAAACATTTAAAATATGTTACCATCATTATCTTAGCAACTTTTGGCTGGAGTTTAAGGCACAATGGCGTATTTCAGCTATGCTGAAATAAACTTTTACTAAGTCACAAAACTATAACCTATATTCCATCCATCAAAGATGCAATTACTATTAGATAACTATAATAAACATATTTTTTTAAAACTACTAGTCTGTTAAAATTTGGAAAAATAAGAGTAATTGAAACATAATCTCATATAACAGAAGTAAATTAAACAATAAATATTAAAGTAATATTTTTTTAAAACAGTGCTTATCAAAAGATAGGCGTTTTTAAAATGAAACGGAAACATAATTTCTTTCTATTTCTCCATACCTGTCCCCTGTAGTTGGTCGGAACTCCTCCCATGTTATAGTGAACAGTGGGAAGAACTGGAATCGGTTCTCGCGTGACATCTACTCCAGCAAAAATCATGGCCGTCTCGGATATTCCAGGCAGACGAGTGGCCAGTTGCTCCGGAGGTAAATGATGGAGTTGGAGATAAACATGGTCTTTTTCAGGGCCACTACCCCTATTGGGCAAATAAATCACATTTGAGCAACACAATTCCAAAAATGGTCCCTATTTGATGTAAAACAAATTATATATAATTACCTTCCTTCCCTAATTTCTATTGTCATGGCTCGAGATACCACATCTCTTGAAGCGAGATCTTTAGCCACGGGTGCATACCTTTCCATGAACCTCTCACCTTCACTGTTGATCAGGAAACCGCCTTCGCCCCGACAACCTAGAAGTATAAGTTTGGAAACAAACTTAAATACAGTAGAAATCATTTAAAATGATGCTGGATATAACATTTAGAAAAACGTTTGTATTCACATAGTAGTGGTTATTGGTAATTTCTTAGGGAGCCGATTTGAACTATAACTTGCATAAAGTGATTGAGTCCTATCCTGAATATGACAGCATACAACAATGAAGAAGGGATATCAAAAGATGAGAAGTTGCTCATGCTTTAGTCATGTAAACCTTCCAATTAGTGAGATTCCAATCCTCACACAGCTCCTTTCACTTATTGGTTACCAGTGAGAATATATGCATAGTTAATCAAACACTGATCCATTTCTTTTCTGCAAATATTGCAATCTTTTCAGCTATTTTTAAAAAATGTCGGGGGAAAAAATGTCTAATTTAATGTGTGAAGGAAGCAGCTGAAGTACTGACTTGGACTTGACGTTACTTCATTAATCTTTTCACACAACAATATCGATATTGAGGGATCTTCTTAAAATTGCATTTTACATGACATTGTATGTTATAAACAACAATATAAAAACAAGACAGCACAAAGACAGAAGTTAATGCAGCTGTGTATTTTATAAACAAAAAGTAAATAATATTATATGTGGCATATTCAAATTCATATATGTATTTCCTTGTTGGGTAATATTCTTTTCAATTCAGATATAGCAATAAAATATAACAACCACAATCTGTTGGTCTCCTGAATATCATTATCTACAGGGTAATTTTAAGTGAAATACATAATAAGATGTCAAAAATTATTTTTAAAACATCTAAATACATTGTTATTATGCAAAATATTTGGCAATATGAATTTTCTTTGTTTCTCTTGCTTGTTACATACCTTCTGTAATAAGGCAGCCTGCTCCATAGATTCCAGTAGGATGAAATTGTACAAACTCCAAGTCTTGATTTGGTAAACCTGCTCGTGAAACCAACGCCATACCATCTCCAGTAGAAGTGTGGGCTGATGTGCAGGAGAAAAATGCTCGGCCATATCCCCTAGAGCAAACAAATAAAATCTTTAACACCTAAAATAAATTACACTAAAATTTAACTTTAAAAACTAATTTAATTTAATAACATATTTTTGGCAAATATAAATTATTTCAATGCGTCGAAGTGAAACAAGACATTCCTAAAATCTCCAATTCATTATACCTTTAATGTTTTTTTTTAATATTTTAATTTTATGACAAAAAAAAAATCTTATTTTCTTTTTAACAAAGGATAGATGGAATTATAAAAAAAAATAAGGTCATGCAAATAACTTTTATTTAAAATGTTTATTTTTGTTAAATTGTGCACATTATACTTAAGTTAATAGTTTAGAATATTTTTAAATAATACAAACAAGATAATTGGATTGAACAAAATAATTCAAACTATATTCCATGTCTAAACATATTAAATGCAAAAATAAAATTTCTGTCCACAAACAGTTAAAAACTTTATCAAACATGTAGGACAATACATATTTAAAAAAAAAATCTTATTTACCCACCCTGTAGCCAAGACAGTATTTTTTGCTCTAAATCTATGCAGAGTCCCATCTTCCAGAGAAAGGGCAATCACTCCCTTGCAAACTCCTTTTTCCATAAGCAAGTCCAGAGCAAAATACTCTACAAAGAAGTTGCAGTCATAGCGCAATGACTGAAAGGATAAAAACATGACATTGGTATTAACAAAATTCAGAGAATTCTTTTAATGCAAAATATTTTTTTTAATGTTTTGATAGTTAGGAATAGTGTCTGGCTTCAAAGGTAATTTTTGTTAGACAAAAACTATAATGGAAAGTTACTTTTATCAAATTTTATTCAGGTAGGAATTTATAATTTAATTACACATATCTTGTTTCACAGTATATTGTTTGTTACAAATTTTAAAATTAACATAAGCAGTGCAATGCAATAAAATATCAAAATACTATTATAATAAAAATAAACAAGCAAGTAATCATTTAAAAAAAAATATTGCAAGATAAATTCTAGTAACAAAAGGGAATTTGCTCAAAAACAATATTTCTTCTGTAGTATCAAATAGTAACTATTAAACTTCATAAAACTGCATTGTACATAAAGTAGAACCTCGTTATAACGGACAGTTATAAAAAAAAAATAATAATAAAGAATGCTTATTTATATTTGAAGAGTTTTAAATTTTTATATCAATATAATAAACACTTTTTTTAGCTAAATACTGTACTTTCATTGATGTACACCCTGTTGCATTACGTCTGTTTTAGATACTATTTTTATAAGCCGGACTTTCATTAAAGCACACAATATTTATCTCCTATTAGTCGGTTATAAACAGGTTCTACTGTTATAAGATACTTTGTATTATAATAAAAGAGATAAAATTAAATAATCATACCATATTTAGAAGTAGTATTTTACAAATGTTCTTTTATAATAAAAAATAAATTTTTTATTAAAACATTAAATTTTTCTAGGCTTTTATGCTTCTATTATCTATATAAAGGACATTTAGAGATTACTTTTTATAAACAAAATGCCAAAATTAAATGTAATATATTTGACAAGATAAATTAAAATTTAATAATATCATTTTTACCTGTCCATATAACGTATGAAGAAGTGAATGGCCAGTTCTGTCAGCAACACAGCAACATCTGTGGGCTTGACCACCCTTCCCGAAATTGTATGATTGTCCACCAAAAGCTCGTTGATAAATTTTACCATCTTGTGTGCGACTAAAAGGCATACCATAATTTTCAAGCTGAAAAAGAAAACGTACATCATCAAATGCAATTAAAAATATATATAAGGTTTAGACAAAGGTAAAGAGTATTTATAATGACAATAACCTATCTATTTTCAGATTCTAATAAATAGACTTTAAATGTCTAAATTTTATTCTAATAAGAAAAAAGTTTTCAAATAAGATTTACCTCAATAACAGCTTGCGGTGCTTCACGGGTCATATAATGAATAGCATCCTGATCTCCAAGCCAATCAGAACCTTTGACTGTGTCATACCTGAAATATATTTTTAAAAATATATAATTTCAATTGAACAAGTGTTCAAGCAATAGCATAGTCTGAACAGACTCCTCTTAAAGTCTCATTTGGATTTAAAATAATAATTTTATATTATTCGATTAATGTAATATTAAAGATACAGATACATTGTAAGTATATATATATATTTTTTTGACCATACCATTCAAATTAATTCTGAATGGTACTAACAAAAACATTCTAAACCTAAAACAAATTTTAATGGTATCCATACAATATTTTATTGCCTAAAAATTAGACGAGTTATTTGAAAAGTATTTCAACTAAAGAAATATATTAACACAAATTTCTAAATAACTGTAAATTATTAATAATTTAATTTACATGTTTCTTTTACAAAATGTAACAAAAATATTTATATATAAAAATATGTTTCTTGAGTTAATGTGAGTATTATAATAGAGAATAACTATCCTCTCCGCCGATTTCAAAATACATTGGATGCCACCTAGAGGTAAATTCTGTTTTAGCTACTGCACTAAAAAAGTTATAATTTTATTATAAATAACTATTTTAAAAAATCAATCTTAATTTTAAACAACTGCATAAAATATTAGTTAATCTGAAAGTTTTCTTTCTGTGAATATAAATTTTCTAGACACAGCTTTGTAATTTATTAGCTAAGTTATAGATTGCTTTCTGGCATCTTTAAGAGCCTTTGACTCAAATGTGTTTGGTTTACTATTTATTCAAACTTAATTTTTTTTTTATATAGAAAGAGAAATTATTAACAAAACAGTTGCATTTTGATAAAGAGTTATATATACATAACTATATAAAATATATTATAAATAAGTTGAATATAAAACAACTAAAGTAGTTACTTACATATGCCATTTCCAATCATCTGGTTCCATGTTACCTAAAGCAGCATTGATCCCTCCCTAAAATGCAACAAGAAAAATCATGCATTAACACAAAATGGTCAAACAACAATGAAAGCGTGTAATTTTTCCAATATATAAAAATATTTTTATAGGAACTAAATTGACAAAGCATATTAAAAACTTTTAAAGAATCACAATATACTTATATGATTTAAGCGTCAAACTAAACCCTAAAACAAAATCTGAACTTTGTGTCAATTCCCATCATACACGTTCCTTTCAATAAGAAAAACACATAAGCAACTAATAATAATATTAGCAATGCATATGTTTGTTCAATGGTACTACTGATTATTGCATTTTGATTGAACAAATCCAAATTTCACTGCATATTTTATTTAGTCATGTTTAAACAGGTATTTGGATCTGTCTACAAGCACTCTAATGAATTGACTAATTGGTTGACTGTAAAGGGTTACAATTTCCTTCAGCATTACTACCAATACTTTAATTTTATAAGGAAAAGATTAATTTTATATTGTGATTTTATAAATTTTGAACTTATCTGCAAAAAAAATTAAAAATCATAATCACAACGACCAGGAAGTGTTTTTTGGTTCCATGTATACCATTCAATTCCTCAAAAACCATTTCAATTCTAGATAAATCGTAAAAGCAGTCAACAATGTAATAAGTATCTTTTAGTCCATAGTTAACTTAAAATAATCATTAATAAAAGGTGACAACATACCTGTGCAGCCACAGTGTGCGATCTTGTGGGAAACAGTTTTGTTATGCAGGCTGTTTTAAAGCCTTCTTGAACCAGTCCAAAGGCAGCACGGAGGCCAGCTCCTCCCGCCCCGACCACAACTGCATCGTAGGTGTGGTCCACCACAGGGTAGTCATGAGAAAACTAAAATGAATAGAGGCATACTAAATAACTATTCTAACTGATATAAATGATATTTATATTGGCTGATGTGAATCTGTGCAAAATATTCATAAAAACAATTATATTTTGAGAAAAGTTTAATTTTTTTTTTTTTTTTTTTACAAAACTTTGAATTTAAGAAATTTTTTGAAAGGTTGGTTGAATTAACATTGCATTAGAGCTGCACAATGAGCTATTAGTGATGGTTCGGGATCCATCCCAAAGGAAAAAGTCGGGAATTTTGTATCCAAGTCAGATGATGAGAAAACAACCGAGTTGATATCTAATGCCAGGGAGTCCCCAAATCCCTGATATTTCCAGAATGGTCAAATTCCCTGTTTGTGGATACCCTGAATGCAATCTACATATGTGCTGTGAAGGTCTTGTTTTAGTATAGTGTTTGTTTACGTTTGTGTGGATTAATTGTCTGCCTACTTAGGAAGGTTTTTCCTTTTATGAATTAGTGGTCAACCAGTGCACTGTCTGTTGTCAATTGTCTGAATCAGCTGTCATTAAAACTATTTACATTAGCTACTTTTTGGCTTTAGTAAAAGTTGTTTATAAGTTGTCCTAGAGTGAGCACATTTGGACCATGGCACTTTTAACATCCACTAGTACCCATTACAAAAAATGATTATTTTTTTAGGTCTAATGGAGGAAAATGTGGCAACTCTCTAATTGCAAAATCACAATTCTCAACACATACAAAGAATTGAACTCATCCTTACGGAGTTTGAGCATCAATCTCAAGCGCCATAGCCAAGCAGTATCCATTTTGGTTAATTCCTAGTGTCCGATGCCCTCGCCAAATGGGATTTGGCGACAAATGAGTGGGCAATAAAGTTTATATTTTGGCAACTAGATGCGCAAAGCTAGATTAACTAAATGGCAACAAGGCTGATCTAGTTTAGCCTTGGTTTCACGCAGTTCCGCCATTTTTGAATCGACGTTCGGTTCGCGTGGTGATTTTGATGTGTACGTGGATGGATGTATAAGCGGACGGCATTTATTTAAATAGTAGGTATTTGTGGGAGTTTAAAATGAAAGGCAAACGTGCCGGGATTGATTGCTGCATGGATGCCTGATTATTGTTTAACAAGCAAACGTGCAAGGTATGCGGAAGGTGCATGGAGCTGGCCAAGCTGCAATTCACTGTGGAATGGGTTTATGGGTCGAATCATGGATACATTATGCAGCAAATGATCGACTGCTCGGAGGGTGTCATGGATGTGATCCTGAGTAGTCGGAGGCCGGAGACCACAAAATCGACGTCAGGAGTCTGTGATTTTAGCGCGCGGTACGCGTGTGCGAAAGAGTGCTGTTGAAATGCCCCAAACGACTGCCCGTGGGATTGCCTGTAAGCACCATGATCGACTGCCCGGAGGGACATTGTTACCTTCGAGATAGGTGCCGAAATGCTGCCAACAGCCCAATATAAAGCTCTAGTGCGATGTTAATTAACCAAAGCAAAGCTTTGAAATCAATTGTAAACTGTCGCCATTAGCCCATTGTAGAGCTCAATGCGATCATTGACTGTTTCTGCACAAAATAAAGTCACTGGAAATTAGAAATAAATGTCAAAGTCTTCAAAACTTACATTATTTTTCTTAAAATTACATTAAGTGTGGATTTGGATAAGTGGTTGGAAGGACAAGAACTTATTGAGTCAATTTATAAATATTCAAAATTTTTATGAATTAATTTTTTAACATTAAATTATACTTTAAATTAAATTGTTATTTTACTACAACTGCATGCAATTTTGTTTTGTATAATATACTAGTAATATATTTTCTTAGTAGTTTATTAAATTGTTTATATGATATGGCATTAACAGTTTAATTCAGAAATTTCTCTCAACTTTTACATATAATTATATTTTAGATAATTTTTTTACCTGTCCCTTTGTAACTCCTGCAGCAGTTTGTGTTCCTTTTATGGAAAAGTGAAAATTTCTGACCTAAAACAAAAAATAATTATGGATAACAATATAAAATTAAAATGTTTTAATAAATAAAATTCACTTCATAGGGCTTCAAATAATCTTAAACGCTTCCATATACAATATAAGAATAGGTTGATTTATTCACTTCTTTCTATAAAAAACTGTTTTTTTCAACTTTTCTACCTACAGCTAGAGTGGACATTCCCAGTTGAAATTCCTTCTGATCTTATGTTACAATCTGGTGAGAATGAATTCTAAGACTTTAGTTGCTGAATTATTTTCTTTTCTTAAGAAAGCCCTTAATTAAATTAATAAAATATGTTTTCTGGAGAAAAAAAATTAAACACGATATGTAATGAATGCATAAAACATGCAATTTGGGACAGGTATTTGCATGAGGTAGGCAGTGTTCACTCTAAACGTTTTTTGAAGGGCGGTCCGTCCTTCCCGCCCTTTTTTCATCTCAATAGCGCCCTCATGCTCTTTTTTTTCCAAAATGCCACCCTCTTTAAAAAAAATTCCGCCCTTCTTGCCCTTTTCAGTCAAGCACAAGCATCATTGCTTCCCTAGTTGTCTTTAAAAAAGGCATCGATTAAAAAAGATTTGTGTGTAAATTGGAATTAAGTGAATTATGACAGTAGAAAAACTAACTCCTCTATAACTACGTGTGTTGTGAAATCGCGATGATTCCGCGGTAATTTCGAGCACGGGGCATTCTACAAATCCTATTGGTTGCCTGTGCCTGCATATGAAATTCTAAGTTTTTTTTTTAAAGAGAAGTTGGTTTGGGACTATGTTGGGATTGGTTTGCAAGACTAAGCATCTTATTTCCAAATTTTGGATTTAAGTAGCCTTTTTATCAGTTTTGCAAGAGGTCTGATTCCTACTTAGAAATTTGGTTTTTAGGGAAAACAATTTTAGAATGTCAAATTTTTAATAATATTTTTATAAAGATACACCAATTTTGTAAGGGTCTTTCCTTCGAGATAGGCCAAGAACCGTTAACAATAGCCCAATATTTAGCTCTAGCGCAATGTAAACAAACAAATCAGAACTTTTTTTTTTGTTTGGTCACGGGTCCGATGTGTCAATGTGTGGCCACGCCCACACCACATTTTTTTTTAAAAGTGCCCTTTTAATAACAAGACGTGCCTTTTCAAAAATGGGGTGCTCTTTTACTGCCAACAGCACCCTGCCCCTTTTTATTTCTAGAGTGAACACTGAGGTAGGGGTGTGTAAATATCCATTTTTACTTATCCTATTCACTGGGTATTTACCAGAATCGCATGTATAGAAAAGTTAAACATTTTAAATTTCAAAAAAATAAGTCCGGCTATTTAGCCAGAGCAAATCTTTTGTATAAGGCAAACTTTTAGTTGAAAGAAGGGATTATTTGTTATAACCTTTCAAATTCCTAATCACAAGTCCTACTACCCGATTCATGGCTTCTAATTTTTGGAATTCCTTCAAGCATCGATGTCAAAATCATCATTTTCTTTTTAGTCATGTTTGGATTTATAACGATTCCAGCAAGATGAGACTATTCAGCTAGAGATTTAACAAAAGCATGAAAGTCTCACTGTCTTATACAGTCGACTGTGGCGACTTTTTTGAAAATCCTGTGTTCTCGATGTTAAAACGTTGCTTGGCGATAAAAACCAGTTTGGTTACCAATCGAAGAACTCCATTTCCCCCCTGCATCTGTGTTTGGCGCCCAGTTGCCAAAAAATAAGGGAGACCGTAAAAGACAGGTTAAACAAAGTTTCTACAACCAAATTCTACTATTATTTTTTTTTACAATTAAAAAAAAATATTAGCAAATTGATTTTTCATACAGAAAACATGTTTTATAATGTTTTTAGTGCATTTATATATCAAGAAAAGGGTTCAGGGTTTAGAGTTTTCATTTTAGTCACTGGTCTCCAAGTTTCCCGGCGCTTTTCATTAAACGTAAAAACTAAACATCCAAAACTTAATTCCGTCAGAAAACTTGGGAAAGATTTATATTTTTCAAATAAAAATCTTATTCAATAATCCTTTCGAAAACTTTGTAATCATTTATAAAAAGGATGACATACAAATTTGTTGTAAGGTCAAAACATAGTTCGCGTTTTTTGTACTTACACATTGGCTCTGGCGTAAGAAATTTAGCAGCCTGCTTCCTCGCAAATTGCGAACCATGTTTTTCAAATAAAAAAAAAATCCTAACTTTTAATTTACTAAAAGTTTAGTAAATAGCGTAAGCTATTTACTGTAGAATTAGTATCGTAGTAAAAATCTTAAAAACCTGGTTGTTTGTAATAATAAATTTTACTTTAGCGGTTATGTAACCTTCTTAAGCAATAGTAATTTAAGCAAGGCTCTATTCTAGCTATAGCATAACTAATTTATTTCTTAATTAGAAAAATACTTCAGAATACGCTTATTAAATTTATTAAGAAATTACTTGAGATTATATTTAATGAATTTTTTAAAGGATTATACACTACTATAAAATATTAAAATTGTTTATAAGTTGTCACTGCAACTGTTACATATTTGATCGCACGTGACACAACAACTTACCCTGGTTACCTGCGAAACTGAAAGTATTTCGCAAGAAAAGTTACTGACATTCCTTCTAATTATCTGATCCGATTGTTGAACTAATTGAGATGTGCTTTATAATAGAAGTTATTTAGTGAGCAAATCTTTCTTTGGAGCATGTATCATACGGCCCTTCTTCTCGTAACTGGTTCCTTGCGAGTAGTTTCTGAAAGCATCGGTCATTTTTTAAGTTCTGCTAATAAGAAAGTAGCAAAGTGTTTATACATTAAAATAGAACCAGAACTATGTAGGCCATTTTCAAAATCGGATTCTGTTAATATAGGGCGATTATCTTCATTAGTTCCAATTGTTTATTGTAAGGCTTCTACAATTTGCCGGAATATTGACGTTCGTGTTTTATTGACAAATGTTCTACAGACAAAATTAGGGAATAGTAAGCCTTTAAATTTTGATGTAGTGTTTACTAATAGTAATGATGACAATAATATAAATCGTTATGTCGAAATGAATTTCGATAACCGTAGTTTTGATATAATTAAACTTGATAATGTCGGCATTGACACTTCTAAAGAGAATATTCAGTCCCCTGTATCGGAATATGAAGTATTCAAAACTGTAGCTTTAGGTGGCACATTTGATCGTCTTCATAATGGTCACAAGGTTTTGCTAAGTGAAGGAGCCCTGAGGGCAACTGATAAATTAATTGTTGGAGTTTCTGATGTTGCTATTTTAAAAAGTGAGTTTTTTTTTATAATTTGTCTTTATATTTAAGTGCATTATTACACTTATCAGAAATATAACGTTCCTCACTACACATATCGGAAATATAAATTTGTTAAAGTTATAAATGTATTAGCTTGCACACAAAAAAATTGAGACTTGATAAAAGATTGTTAAATAGCCAATAAAAATCTTAAATAGTCCATATATAAATTTAATATTTAGAATAAAGATTTAATTAAACTTTGTTTAATCTTTTTATAATTTTTTAATTAATATAAAGTTGTTGATAGTAATTGTTATTGTTGCCTAATTTATGGAAAGACATTCAACATTTCCAAATTTTGATTAAAAAAAAATCTTATGTAACAATTAAAAAATTGAGACTACATTTATAATTAGATTATTATAACATCTATGTAACTATTTTTGTGATAACTTTCTTAGTGTAAAAATAGGCATATATTTTTTATTAATATAAAATTATATTTTCTTTATAACTCTTATTGAAATGAAGTATTTTCATTTTAGGAAAAATACTGTTTGAATTAATTGAACCAATTGATAAACGTATTGCTGCTGTTACAAATTTCCTGTTGGAAATGGATCCGTCCATATCTTACGAAGTGGTTCCCATAGTAGATCCTTATGGCCCAACTATCGTTGATCCGGACATTGACTGCATAGTTGTAACCACTGAAACTAAGATTGGGGGAGAAAAAGTGAACATTGAACGACAAAAGAAGGTAAATACCAATTAGTATTAAGTTTAATAGTCGGGGTTCATCATTGATTTACAAGCAGTGACGGTGAAATGTGGATTGGATAATACTTTTATAAATTTTTTTATACTGAAAAAATATTTCATTTGTATAGATATTTTGTAGTATATGTAATAAAACACACTGCTTTTTGGGATGCACCTATTACCATACTATAATTACAAATATGGATTGTTTGATTCATAAGCGAGCTGAATATTAATTTTATGTTATTCGTTTTTCTTAATGCTAATTTAGAGTAGAAAAGTTGACCATCAGATTAAAAATTGGAAGTTCCCAAAGCTGAAAAGGATCTTGTATATCCCATTCTGATTTCTCACACATTCTGTTTTTCTGAGCCACCTCCGTACTGAGCCCTACTGGAAATAACAATCATTTTACACTTCTTTATAATAGAGAAGATAAAATGTTATTGTTAATTGCACTGTATTTTTTTCTTTACCTATTGATTACCTACCTACCTTTACCTACTACTCAGTTGACAATGTGAACTGAAGTTTATATTATTAGCAGGGCTGTACTTTCATTGTGCCAAGTTGTGAAATGGGAAAAGTGATGATTATGCATCACATAAAATGATGCATGTAATGATATATAAAACACAATCACTTATATGTATTTACCATCATTGTTCTTCTCCTGGATCTTTCATGTGTTTGTAAACTCTTCAACTTTCTTTTAGGGTATGCACGAACTGACCATGTTTGTTTGTGATTTAGTTGAAAATACTGATCACAGTCCTGACGAAGAAGAAAAGTTAAGCTCGTCCACAAAACGAATGCATATTCTGGGAACCTCACTTAATAACTTTAAGGTATTAAAAGTATTCATAATTACTATTATTAATGGTTTGTATTAAACAAGATAAAGATTATTAAATTGCCTGGAAAATAAGATTATAAAAGCTTGAAATGATAGTGTTATTTTCCATATTGTTAGTCATAACAGTTAGAAATTCATGTTTAAATTTTAATTTTAGCTGAGATAACAATCATGGCTGAATCACATGTCTAATTAATAAATCATCACTCATTAGTCAAACCTAAAATATTTTTGCTGCTATTTTATTTTTAACACAATCATTAAAAAATTGTAATATAACCATTTGATTCATCTGCCTTCGTTAGTTATTATTAAAAAAATTTGTTCTTGAAACTTTTATTTCTTAATTTGAAAAAATATTCACTGTTAATTTCATTACAAATTGTTTATTTTTCTAAACAATTGTGTTGTAATTAATAAATATTTTCTCACTTTTTAATTTTCATAGAAAATTATAACTTTTTTTTAAATTAAATTTCATTCTAAAATTACCTACAACATGTTTTATGTAGTGCAGTGTTTTATGCAGTTAGTATCTGCAAAAATTAATCAAGTAAACGATCCTGATACAGCTATTTGTATTTATATAATACTGATTCCTAAATTCCACGAATAGCATTCTTTGCTTACAATTCAATATAACAATTTCTATAATTGAATAATAATGTTACACCGTACTAAATTCTTTATATCTAATATATTAACACCCATTTAATACATTTTGTTATGCAGCTTAAATAATGTGTTCTGAAGATGTAGTAAGCATTGAAGTTATTATGAAAAGTTCTAGTTTAATTATAAAACCATTCCTTTTTTTTTTCAGAATCTTCCAACTCCTGGCCAACCATATCATATTCTTTTAAAAGGTCATCCACTGAGTGGTAAATCTTTTATAGGTAGCCAGTTTCAGGCTTTAGGAGTGCCTGTTTTGTGCTGTGATGAAATACTTTATGCCATTTTGAACAAAGACTCTGAATTGAGAGAAAATATTCTAAACAAATTTTCTGCTGACTTGAATTCTGGTGAAATGCCTATTGATGTTGACAAGTTTACTGCTCTCTGTTTGAAAAACAAGGTAATATGATATTTTTTTATTTATTTCCTTTTTAAATAGAAAAAACGAAAGGATTATAGTTTCTAAGTGATAAAACAATTTCAGAAACATGTTTTTATTTAAATTAAAAAAAAAACACGATTAATGTAATGTTAATCAACCGCTCTGAACATACTCTCTACCACTATAATATTCTGAGCAGCTAGTCTCTCTTCATGTAAACAATATGCTTCATGAGGGCTATTTAACACTGAAAACGTAATCTCTCTGCTCAATTGAAGAGCTGAGTGGATTAACATGTTAAGTGACAGATTTGTCTATTATTTTCTATAAGGTATTTTTCAGTGGAAAAAGATGTAATATACGTATTATCGTACAGTTATAAACTTTAAAGCTGTTTTTCTTCAATTCACTAAATTGACAACCACTCAGCTCTTAAATTGCTTTTGCTTGATGGTCAGCAACCGCAATGCATAGGTGTTATTCTGGTTATCTCTAAAAACACTTATAATAATAAATCAAATTCCAAGCAAATATGGTGTTCTTTTTTTTGTGTAAAATGCATTAAATTATTTTTAAGTTACAGTTTATATTATTTCTTAGGAAGTGAAAGAGTGGCTTGTGGAGTCTGTGTATCCTAAAGTCAAATCTGCATTACAACAAGTACTTAATGTCTACTCTGAGCAAGGTAAATTATCTAATGTTATAATTATTGAAAATTCATATCATAACTTCCCACCCCTTTCCTGAATGCCCTATTTTATTTCTCATAGTATAAATAATTTCAATTACTGTTCAATGTTTTCCATTTAAATCAAAACAACAAATTGTAATTTTTAAAACATTTGGAGTATATTCTATACATTGATACACTTTGTTATTCCTTCAACAAATTGGAGTATTTCCTGATATGTACAGGTTTCTTAAAAAATATATATTTATTTCTATCATAATTACAAGTTTTTAGCAACAATTAGATTTTTTAATTTGTTTTATAAAGTGATAAATTTTAATTTTAAAACCATTATCATCACTATTTTGAGTCAGTATCCCATGTGTAAGGTTGACATTGTTGTGTCTATATGCTTGTCATATATCATGAGGAAAGAAAAAACTTATATTAGGGAATTTCTTCGTTTGTTATATTCCTCAAACCTATTTGCTGTTTTAATTATTTCTAGACAACATTTAAATTTCTACCATTTAAATTTTTTCATCATTTTGACAATGATTTTAGTTGTAATAAGATAATAACTAAAATAAGCAAAAAGTTTATATAGAATACAAAACTGCTTTTTGACAAATAGATTTGGAATAATAGATAAAATACATAATTCTTTTCAGCAATTAAAAAAAAAATTATTTTTGCACTGGAAGCTTGACAAAAAAAAACCTGTCTGAAGACAAAATTGAATAACTATATAGCAAACTTGCCAATTTTAAGGATTATTTGTTTTGTATAATTTCATCAATATATTTGGATCGTAAAATATTTGATAGTATAAATTCTTTAGGGGCTCATGCTGTACTTATAAAGGATTTAACGTTATTCGATGAATGCGACTTAGGGATTGAAATACAAGAAAATTGGTCTGCAATACTTCCTGTATCAGAGGTATTTTAAATTATTAATTATTTTGTATCATGAAAAATTCAATTCATTTTTGTGTTAAATACGTTTATTTGAAGATAAAAAATATTTTTATGTTTTTTTAGTCTATTAAAAACTTAAAAGAACAGTATGGTTTATCTGATGCTGAAGCTACAGATGCTGTTAAATCCCTTCCCTCAAATGAACACTATATTGATGTTTCTAATGTTATTTTTTGCAACAAGTGGTCGACTGACACAAATAAAAAGCAGGTGAGATAATTTAATTGACTTTTAAAGAAATAAGTTAAAATTAACAATTATTTTTTCATGTACTAGCTGTGCGACTGAATTGGCAAGCAGTATAATACTGCATTTATTTACATGTAACACATAAACCAATATAAAATACTGCCATAATTTTTTTCAAAAGACGAGTGTCATGATAGATATAGTAAACTCTGAATATAATGACCCATCACAGGAACAGTATTAAATTTTCTTTATAACAAAAGATTATTGTAAAAATATTGTAACTTAGAAACTAATAAACCATTTAAAATTTTTAATAGGTAGTGGGGAGTCATTCTATAAAAGAAAATATTTACTTTCCCCAAAATAAGTTCAAGTCACTATGTAATGTATGAATGAAATGTTTTATTTTGTGCAAATGAATTGTGAAAATAACTTTTTGGAACTGAAATCAAACATGCTTATTTTCTGAAGAAAAGTTCATACTAGTGTTTGTGATTTATTAGATTTATAATTAAAAAATTAATCTTAACTAGATTGGGGCTATTCTTATACCAAACAAGTTTTAGCAAAAAAGATTTTTTCCCTTTCAAACTAAAACTAATAATCAAAAATAGTAGTTTTACTTATAATTGAAAATTTAGAACTATTGTATTGTGTAAAAAGATTCTGAATGAGAATTTGGTATTTAAATTTTCTAAGTAAAATTTGTAATAAATATTATTTTATATATATATTTTTTTTAGGTGGATAAAGCCTGGAAATATCTTAAATCAAAACAAGTATTAAAATAATTTATGTATTACATTTTAACACTTTATATTTTTGGTGGTTATTGGTACAATAAATATTTTATTTTTTACTTGTATGACTCTTTATATACTTCAATCTATAAACTGTTTAATATGTTAAATTACATATTGTATGACTTATGTAATTAAAAATGTACAGTAAAACAAACTGTAACAGACATTTTTCAAAGAAATAGTTATTCAATCTCTACCTGTCTATTATATTAAATGTAATAATTACTTTATACTATTTTTAATTTTTCTTAAACATAAAAATGTGTTTTTTAAATTGTAAAAAAGTTAATAGTTAAATTAGTAAATCTTTTTCAAAATAAATATTTAACATGTTAAATTAATAAAAAAAATTATTACCAAAAAAACATACTGTTAAGCTAAACTAGTTTGACAATTTTGTTGCAGCTTGAAGGAAAGAAAAAATACCCATAAATTAAATCTACTGTACAATTCTTCATTTTAAAACAGATTTTTATACATTATACTAAATACTAACAACTTTGATTGAAAGCTGGAGAATTTTCCCAAGATGGTTTTAGGCAGAACTATTAATTTTATTTACAATACTTAAATCTCCCCCCCCTCCCTCATTTGTTTCTTTCACAGTTAAAAGTTTAAACTGTGTATATTTTTTTAATCAGGAAAAATATTTTATAGTATATTCAAATAGAATGAGCAGAAACAAAATATTTTCAATTTAATTTTTTGTTAAACATGTAGTTAAAAATGTCATGTTTGTGTATGCCTCAAATTTTTCAAATAAATGGATTTCTTTTGTTCTGTAAGATATTGTGGAAGCCATGTGGGTAAATACTGGAGATTATCGACCAATTAGGCAGAACAAATAACCGCTAATGTATGGACATTAGTACAAGTATATAAAGACAAACAAAATTGGTGTTTCTAATTAATATTATTAGGCAGTGTCAAGTATGTTTCAGTTGGTAATCTGACAATTTGTAAAACATTTGCTACAATATCAAAAAGATTGATTTTAATCTAAAACATAAGATCTGTAGCTGGCAATTAAGTCAATGAAATTAGCTACTTGGTAGTACATCTGATTGAAAAACAAATATCTTCATTTAAAACATTTGTACCTCAATAAAAAGTTGTAAAGAGGGTTTTAGTTTAATCAACGCTAAATTATTAAATTGTAAACACTTAATTTTAACTTTTATTTAGTACTTTTCTATTAAACATCTTTTTAAATTATTAATGTTAGTAGAAAGTTACCAATAAATATTTGAATGGGAAAAATTAATTAAATTCATACATTATAAATCAATTGATTAGACTATACTTAAAGGATAGTAAGTATGAACCTAACCATTGATAACTACAAAATCTAACCTAACTTTGTAAAAAATTAAATGAAACCTGAAAAACTGCATTGACTTTAGATGCAAATGTAAGGAAATTTTGATATATACAAATTTTATTATGAGACATTATAATTATAGCTTTTTTTTATGTTATTGAATTTAAAACTGATTTATGGCACATTCGATATAAGGGCATTTGAGGGCCAAACATTCAAAACAGTTTTGTCACAAATTTCTATAAACTTCTTTATTCATTCAAAACATGTTTTAGCCCTGCACCTACAAATTTCGGTTTGATGAGCATATTTTTACACCCAGTTGTCATTTTTTTAGGTCTAACATTGATTTTCAATAATTGCTCAAGATTTTTCAGTAATTTTGTCGTTAATAAGTTTAAATGGAAATATGTTTCGAATTTTATGCAAACGAAGCTTTAATTATTACAAAAATATCATAACAGTTAGGCAGCTCTGCTTAAAGCAATTTGAATTATTTTAAAATTACATATTTTGGCAACTAAAAAAATTGTAGTTGCCAATGATTGCCAAACTTTTATCTCCTAATTTCAAACTCTGGTGACACATTTTGAATAGTACTGACTTTTTATTTGTTTTTAATAATTACCCCAAACCTATGCACATATGTCAGATAATACAAAAATATTTAAGAAAACTTTTTATTAAAAAAAGTATTAAAATATGTATACATTAGTAAAAAAATATTAATCATTTATCACATTGATGATTCTGTAAAGCATCTAATCTTTACCTAGTATATGAGGATTTTTCTCCCATAATGCATTTCCGATTAAATCAGAGTATGAAATATACAATCCACCATTTTCGGTAAATTCATCAAGCACAATAGGTTGTTTATGCAACTTGCTTCTTATAATTAAAGTCCCTTTTTTAAACTGTTCCTTTTCCTTGTTGTAGTTTAACTCAAATTGGGAAAACAGGATCTCATTTTTCTCTGCTGAAACAGTATACCTGATCTTTTCTTCAGCCTCTTTTCTGGATAAACCTCCCATCTGAACCAATGCCCAGAACGTTGTGTTGTACAAATTGTTAATATGACAGTCGGCTTGTCTCCAATTGAGATAATCGCGCAGATTTCTATTGGTTGGGTAGGCAACTACTCTACCATCAAATGATGGTGGATACAGTAAATCACAATCGGGAAAATATTCTTTCCAATAGAATACAAACGATGAAGTAAACAAACTGCATACATTTGTTAAGATTTTACTCAGTCGTCTCTTGTATAGTTTTGTGTTTCGCTCGAATATAAAACTATATTCATCGCTTTGACCATATGCCAGAATAATATCATGTATTTCCGTCATTACCATTGATGCAGCTTTGTTCATGAGATCAAGACTGCGTATGTCATTTGGTTTTTTGAACTGATGAGTATCTGATAACTTGTGGAAGTTTTTACCGTCGACTCGTACTACAATCCATGTGTTGGGAGAAATGACATCGGTGTGTTCAAAGTTTTTCACGTATTCGTACGCACTTTTAGCCATGGTTATTATAACTTTGATTAAATTAAATGCTCATGCGCTAAAGTTCAACACTGTTTTCGACAACTTGCGGAAATTGTTACCCTTAATTTATTTAATAGGGACAGATTTCCAATTTTGAGATGTAATATAAGCAAAATCAAAACATGCTTGTTCAACGTAAACAAAATTATGTGTTGCCATTTTAAAGAGATAAAAAGATGAATTTGGGGACATATGTTTTTAAATAAAATAACAGTTGGGTTTTGAAGAAATTTTATAGTTTTAATCAAAAATTATTTGCAAATCAATGTAAGTTAACTACTTAAATGAAATTAAGAATATAAAATCAATATAAATATATTTCAAAATATATGCTAAGTTTTAACTGTTACTGAAACCGCTGGGTAAACAAATACAATATTTTTATTTTGGTTTAAAGGAATATTTAAAATTGTTTATTACACGAACTTTTGTGGTAATTAATTTGGAAACCAAATCTAGCTTATATTTAAATTAACTCTTTCACAAATTTGAATGATTTCCAAAAGAAGATTCTTTCAGAATTAATTAATCCACAACATCGCTTGAAAACAAACTGTAGTTCTGTTGTACATCCGAAAATGCTTCAGTTATTCAAAGAACAGGATCGGCAAAATGAGTTAATTAAAGGAGACAGACAGAGAAGACTAGAACTTTCAATGCAAGAGCGCTTTCGAGGATTTAATATGAAAGATAGTTTTAATGAACATCTCTTCCGTGGAGAAAATACTCGAAGTGATTTAAAAGGTGCAATGCAGGCCATGCAAATTAAAAACTGCAAAAATAATCTTTTTCTTTGCGAAGAATCTCTTAGTAAAGAATTAGGTAATTTTATTTTGTTCAATTAAATTATTTATACATCTGCATAAAAATCATCTTTTTAAAACAATTTTTTTTTTTTATATGTATAGAACAGTTCTTTTAATGGAAAAATAGAATAAAAATTGGTTGGAATTTAGAATAATTTTTGACATAGACTTCTTTAACGGATAGTTTATAAACCTGATAGAATCATTCCTTAGATTTATGGTATAATTCTTCTAAAACTGGAGGCGCCGGGTATCGATCCCGGTACCTCTCGCATGCTAAGCGAGCGCTCTACCATCTGAGCTATTAGTAAATTGTCATTTCCTTTTAAGAGCATGTTAACTTTTTTAGTTTGTACTCTACTACTTAATCCAGTTTTCTATGAAATTAACTGTATTGGCTTTTTTAAGAATTGTGAGATATTTATTGCATGTATTTCATTTAATTTTTTACCAAATTAAATTTTAAAAAAAATGCATGGGAAATCATAAATTTAGTATCTTTTATAGTATATAATAAGTGAAATTAAAACAGGACAATGATGATTTGTGCAGCTTGTAGAAATTTAAAAAATGCTTCACTTACAACCCAGCTGTTAGGATAAAAGAGTCACCAGTTACAAAATATATACTTTGGTCATTCCATACATGGATAAGTTTAAAACAACATCATTACCCATATATGCAACTTGAGTGTAATTATTCAAAATATTAATATTCATAATATTAATCATAATCAATTAAAAATTTTTTAAATATAGAATGTGTTATGAAAGCTAGTTGAATTAAGCTGGCCACATTGGCCTGATTAAAAAAAAGTGCTAATCAATCTAAATTTGTACATAATATAACACCAATTTTGATATTTTGTGCAGATTTATACAGCCACAGCTCTCAATCAAAAATATCATTAAATGCTGTGCCTTAGAAGTATAACTTTTGTCATTGGAATAGTTATATTATATTGTTAGAATACTTAATGTTAAAATATATTGTTAAAAATGTAATACTTAATGTTTAAATATATCTGTTAAATATGTTATACTTAACGTTAAAATATATAGTTAAATATGTTATACTTAACGTTAAAATATATAGTTAAATATGTTATACTTAACGTTAAAATATATAGTTAAATATGTTATACTTAACGTTAAAATATATAGTTAAATATGTTATACTTAACGTTAAAATATATAGTTAAATATGTTATACTTAACGTTAAAATATATAGTTAAATATGTTATACTTAACGTTAAAATATATAGTTAAATATGTTATACTTAACGTTAAAATATATAGTTAAATATGTAATCCTATGAAAATTCTAAACATAGTTATTTATTTAAATAAACAAATTTAATTTTAATAATTTGTGATTTGTGTATTTACTAATTTAAGATTAGCTATGAAAAGTTATATCAGCTTCTTCAACTAGAATATTTTCAATCAAAGATTATGTCATGTATTTTTATCAAATGAAATTAATAAACGTAAGAAACGTATTTAATAAGCAACACCATATTATTTGTTTATTTATAAGGTGATATGAAATTAAAAATTCAGCGTGAAGAAAAGCTGCGTCAACTTCTTTGGGAGAGGAACCCTGAGTTGAGAGAGCTGAGGCAAAAATTTCTGTTGGCAAATGTTACAAGGGACCAGATGATGCAGGTTGCGGAAAAGCAAGCCATGATAGAGCTCAAAAGGCTTGAGGAGAAATCCCTGGCTGAGGAAATCCAGCGGCAAAAAGAAGCAATGGAGGCTGAAGAAAGAAAGAAGGAAATGGCAGAATTTCAAGCCAAACTGAAGTATCATAAGGATTTGGATGACTTGAAACGTTTCAAATTGTCTAGAGAATCATCGAGTGGAAATGAGCGGGAAATGGAAAGGAATGCTATTGATGAGATACTGAAGAAAATTAAGGAAGAGAACTTGGAAGCAGAAAGGAGACGTCTTGAGGTGACATATTGAAATAATGTTTTGTTGATTTTTTGTTTCTTATTAATTATCTCAAATCACTTAAAAATTAATTTAATATCTCTATAAGAAAATATGTTCTCTTTATTTTGATATGAATACATAATTTGTAATTATGAAAATGCATTACCATGTGTATTTATACTACTTATTTTCTTTTATAATGTGCAATTAGGCACATAGGTATAGATTTTTCAGGGAGGGGGGGGGGTTCAATGACTGAGCAACGGATTTCTTTACTTATTCTCCCCCCTTTCCCGAGTGGGGGGGGGGGGCATAAGGTACCTAAAGAAATATGTTTCTTTTTTGGGGGTCCCTCTTAGAGGGGGATTCATTACCCTCCCCCCCCCCCACCATATTGAAGTATTTTAAGATTAATAATGAAATTATGTGGTCTTGGCTTGAAGAGCCATACCACAATATGGTTTCCATGGCATGTTTTGGATCATATTGTTTTTACGACCCCATTTGACAATCTTTTCCCTTTGTTATCTTTACTTCAAATTAAACCTAACATGACGTCATCGTGTTTCGCTCTCAATACCTCATGCTCACAGTGGTATTCTTTAACCCCCCCCCTCCCCACACACACACATACATACAAAAAAAATCTCTATTTTTATGATTTTTACTACAGTAATTCTGTTTTTAATTTTTTTTTTATTTGACTTACAATGGGAGGGGTTTGAACCGCTTTACCTACAGATATCTACTGTAATATACTAAGCAAATGTAATCTTAAAATAAAAATATTTTTTTAAAAAAAAGTGAACAAAACTATTGTATTTCTAATGAAACAATCACTTTAATGATCCCATATCTTTTTCAGAAACAAAAAGCATTTTATGAACAAACTAAAGAATTTCTGAAAGTTCGAGAAGGAATGCGGCGTCAACAAAAATACAAAGACCAGGTGGATGAGCTGAGAGCTGACGAATACCGCAAAGCCCAAGAGCTGAGAGCAAAGGAGCAGGCCGAGAGGAAGCAGCTTTGTTTGGAGCAACGGCTCCAAATCCAAGAAAAACTTCTGTCTTACTTGGAAACACTGTGTTCCGAGAAACTGAGAGAAGAACTCCTTCGAACAGACCTAGCAGTGGAAGAGAAGGAAGCTTATGACAAGGGAAGAGATCAGGAGTCGGAGATAAAAAAGATGAAAATTCGTCAGGATCTTCGTCAGTTGTATGAGATGCAGATACGTGTTAAAAAGCAAAGAGATGGTATGGATATCTCTGTAACTGCTAATTTTAATTCTTATTGTATCGAGATTTTTTTGTTTTCATTTTGTTTTGCTATGTAGTAAAATAGCTGCCTTTGTTTTGTGGTTATTGCTGCATAGTTATGATTGTTTAATTTCATCTAGGCTAAATAAATTGAAATTTTTGGATATAGGTTTCATACTGTATGGATTGTGCATGAAATGTATAGTTTTTTTTTTCTCCTTTTCTGTGATTTTATTGGCTTCTTAAATGCTTTAGAAATAAAAAAGTATTTGCAAAAAAAAAATTAAGCAATAAAAAAAGAAAGTATTAAATATTGCTTACATAAAAAACAAGTCATCATAAAACATTTAAAATATATGTTTTGCTAAGTTATCTGATTTCATGAAATAACTGCTTTGTATCTTTTTATTATTTTTGCTAAAATGTGTTCATGTTTTTAGAACCTCTAATTTTGCTACCTTTGCTTTTATAAAGCTAGTTGGTATGTACCAAATAAATCTTTATTAGCAGATATTAAAAGATTAAGCAGTCTTTTTCATAGAATTGTTTTTGAAGAATTGTAGTTATTTTTTCTATATAGATTAAATTAAATAACAAACATTTGTAATGCACAAAGTAAAATTTTTGTCTTATACAGAGCCCCGAATTATTTAAAAAAAACATTTAAGAATAAATATGTATAATTGGAATTATAGACAATTTTCTCCCTTTTGAAATTTTTACAAATAAGCTGTTCAATTTAATTTTTAAAAAAATAACAGATTTTCTTTCTAATATATTTAAATACTGTAATCTTTGGCATATTTTAATGAATCATTTTTAAAACTGATATGCATTTTATGAAAACATCTTACAGAATTCAATTATTTTTAGATCTTCAGAAAAAAGAAGAGGAACTCTATCGACAGAATTTAATGGCAAAATTATATGAGCAAGATAAGTTAGAACTTATGTCTCAACAGAAAAGGCATCTCAAGAAAATGGAACATCTGCGTGTTGCAAGGGTAAGAAGTAATTAAAAAAAACAAAAATTTTAAATGTATTAATAAAACACATTATGCCTTGCTTTGTATTTGGTTGCAAAAGTTATGTTTAGTGCTGACTTTTATGTTCATTTCACACAAAAGTTTTTTCTGTCTAGTTTTTGAGGCGTGATTAACTCTTAATTTATAGTGATATGAAAACAACCATGTTTCTAAATTTCAAAATATTTGTCCTAAAAGAAAATGAACTAAAAAAAACCCCAAAAGTTAGTAGTATTTTTAAAAAAAGACAAATTTTCCATATTTTTTATAAATATGAGTTATTATTATATATTATAAATATATATTTATTAGAATACTTCAATAAATTTCATAATCTTTAATGGGAATTCTGCTTTAATTATTTTTAATTATAATAGTTGACTACTATGGGAATAAATTAACTATACGAATATGATTTAGAGTTATAATAAAAATATATTTGTAATATGTATAACACAAAAAAATTTTAAGATGAAAATTTTTACTTTTAATTAAATATTCATAAGCTCCCCAAAAAAGGTCATTGAATTCTGATCATGCTTCCAAATACTTTTTCAATAAGTGGTTTCGATAAATAGGATTTTCTTGCTAGTTAGTGTAAAAAAATTATTGTTTGTAGAAATTTTTATAAAATATTTAAAAAATTTTAATGGAATTTCTCTGTTTATATATAACCGATAGTATTTATCATAGATAATGTTCGTATGCTTGTGGAACCAGGAAAAACATATAGAGGAGGCACAAAACTTGAAAAATTCCTTTTATTTCTTAAATTTGTTGTCAACGGAATGACTTTTCGGAACGTCAATGACTTTTCTTCTTTCTGTATCAAAAAGAAGATAATGTAAGACCATATTTGCCACAAAAAACTACGCAGAAATTATGATTAATTAAATTTCTCATTAAAAACATTTTTGTAAGCATTTTATTTTTACATTTGCAGTCACTATTATACTTATAAACAATTCACATACACGTTAGAGTTTGTGATTTATAAAGATTTGTTATAAATATACGCTTGTACTTTTATTTAGTTGTATTTTATTTGGACATTACAGGCTATGATTGAAGAAAACCGAAAAAGGAAAACCATGGAGCATGCAAGAGAACTAGCCGATCAGAAATACCAGGAAAGTTTGGAATCTGAACGTGCCAAGATGGTAAACGAGGAAAAGATAAGGTTCCTCAGAGACAATGCAAGTGAACTTTTGGGTTATTTGCCAAAAGGAATCTTCCAAAGCAATGAAACTGTCGAACTCATGGGTGATGAAATCAAGAAATTTTACTCTCGACAAGCCTGCACTAAATAGACTGCTGCAATTCTTGATTGTCTGACTTTGTTATGATCGATTCGATTCTAGTCACTAAGAGTTAGTTTTTTTTTAATGCAACATCTAATCTGTTTTAAGTTATTGACATTATCTATTCAAATTCTTCTTCTTACTATGTGTCATTTGAGATTTGAAATCAGCAGAGTTTTTCTATTGAATAAAATAATGTATTTAATTATTTTTAAATAGTACTATCAAAATTACATTTTATCAGATGAGATTTTATTATATGTATACTAGATTAAAACTTTGTAACACCTATAATAAAATTTTACACTCAGATTCCTGATTGAATATTTATTTTATTATTATATTTATAAAAAATATTTAATACTGAGCATCAAATTAAAGTATATATATTCTTTTCTACATAATAATATTATGCATGCCTAAAATCCCAAGGAGAATTCTTTGTTATGGGACGTAAGAGGCTTGCCTATTTGTAAGACAAATTTGGGAATTTGTATACTATATCTAGTCCTCACTAATTTTTGGTAATGCAGCTATAAAAGTGACTTGCTATGACTAGCATGTCCTCAAACTGCTATGTACAATTGTGGATTTCCATAAATGTCATACATAATTTTTATTGTTTATAAGGCCATTATTATAATTTTAATATAATTAATACAACATATTTTTTTCTAATCTAGTTAGAACTGTAAACAAATACCATGCTATTGAATTTGAGAAAAATATCAATGGAAAATTTAGACGTTAATTATATCTTTTAAAATAAAATTGTATTAAACATCATTAGTTACTTTGTTTAGCTTATTCTTGTTTATCATAAATAATAAAGAATGTTCAAACTGGAAGTTTATAATTATTATTGTGGCTGTTTTGTCAAATATCACCCCTTCAACTCCTTGCGTACGCCACTGGTTGGAATCTATGTGCTCAAAATTGCAAAGCAAATGCTTTTTTTCCTGATTGCTGGTAATCATTTCACTGCATCGGCTTTTTGATTCCTACGTTCTTGTTATTACTTTATAGACTTTACTTGTTGGAGCGTGTGTTTTAGACGGAGTGGCAGTGGTTTTTCGAAGTGATAGTAATATTTTTAAAGAAAATGCAAAGTTCATAAAAAAAAGGATAAAAACCAATTAAAATGTTTCTCCACAGTGCCATACAATACCAATGTATATAAAGATCATAAAATATAAAGATTTAATGGATTTTTTTTTGTCCTATGTGGTTCTATTCATTCTGTTATTTGCAATTCAAATGTATAAACCGACGATTAGAAGTTGAGCGCAGTGTAAATGACACTTCATCCCTCCACCAGTTCAGTCAGTCCGTTGGTAACATAATTCAATGAATGTGGTCAAATATCTGGTGATGGAAGTTCGGGTAAATTAAAATTTGTTTCAATCCGACTATGCTTCATAGGGCTTTCGGATCTTTCAATTATATTATAACTATTAAAAAGGATATTATTTTGACCTAATACAGAAATTTGAAGCTGATAAATAAAAACCTAATCATCGAATAAAGGTTGTTTTCTTTTTAATCAAAATAATTTTATCTTATTAATACATAAACAAGATGTAGCCTATATATAACATGTGGGGGCGGGGGGAGGTAATTTCCAGCGTTGTTCTTTCTGGATATATTTTGAATAGTCGCAAACAGAGTCTGATTTTATTATCAGACACTTTATGATCGGGCCAAAGAGCCCCGTCTTCAGAAAAAGTTGCATATGTTCTGAAAAATTCGTTATTATTATTATTACTGCAATGTTGTATAACTTTTTAGCAATTTTTCCGAAAACATTATAATATCTCGTTTTCTCAAATAATATTTAACTGCATATGCGAGATTTTTCATTCTTCGAAACTATTTTTTTACGAGAGGGGCACCCGTCAGTGTCAGTGCTGATGTGCATATAGGTTTGAAATTTCTAAATCAGGACCAGGTCGCCAATGAACTATTGTCTTGCTTTAGTGCGAAATTAACCTAAATAATTCATCTGAGCAAGCAGATATTGTGACTTTACCAAAAATTTTCAATTATTAGGTGACAATTGCCTCTTTGTCAGTAGCCCTTTGTGCTATTAAGTAAAACAAAGCAAACCTGATTTTGCTAGTAAATATTGAACAGCAAACTGTAACCGCGGTTAAAACAAATACTTTGGAAAAGAAGGCATGGCGAAGGGACTGAAAGTCGCAAATGATACCACTGTTCCTTACGACAATTTTTGCTATGTAAATGAACGTCCTGTTGACGATATATCATTGGAATTCTTTTACAAACCTCATACGATAACACTTTTAACTGGAGCAGTGGCTGTTGTACTGTTTAAAGTTTTTACTAGGTATAAGATCCGAGACTGGTCATGGTTTGTTTATTATCCTGTAAAGTGTTTGAACGTTATAATATATATAAAATACTTGCTCTTACATTCTATAAATTAAGTTATAAGTTTGCTTATTACAAACTAGTATTTGTGTATCCTTATAAATTCTATTTTAAAGCAATTCTTGAACGTGAAAATGTCAATTTCCTTAAAAGATACAGGATATTATCTATGGTGAAATAAATTTTGCGCCAAAATAAAGTTTAGTAATTTTGTTATACTTTTTTTAATCTGTGAAGTCTGTATTTAAGTACACCGTTTTTTAATAGTTATTTCTAGTCCACTTTGATAGCCTATTTTGAAGCTTTAGTGCGACTTTAATTCAACCCAATCCCTCTTTCTAACAACATATTGGTTGAAATAATGGTAAGTTAACAGTACCCATAGGCGCAATTCTGAAAATTTGTGTTAAGGCTTTTCGTTGCAATCTCAACAAAAGTAGCCCTGGCTTGCCCATACATTTCATAAAAAATCAAAACTAACACAATTATGTGACATCTAAAATTAAGGTCACCATAAATCTTGCCAGTGTTCTGCTAGTCATCAATAAAGGTTGCCAAATATAAACAATCGCATATCAATTGTCACCAAATATCGGGGTGCGAAGGGAAATGTATAAAAATATGGTATACTTGTTTTGCGATGTGGGGTGCAGTTGTAGATGGAAAGAACAATCGTACGTTTTTGATGACCCATTTTCTGGTTTAATGCCATCGGACACTTTTCAAATAGTTTGCCAGTCGTTCAAGCCTTTTTATAAGCATAAGAAAAGCAAATTCCCTCAAAACATATCTTTTGATTTTCCAATCGTGAAGGATTTAAATTTTTCAGAACTCTCCATGTTGGCACATAACAATGAAATCCCTCTTTTTTTTTTACTTTTCTGTTATCAAGTGTTAACTTGCAGCTGATTCTTCAGGTTTTAAGTGAGATTGCATTCTGGACGGTTAGTCAGTAATGTATGAAGAAAGTGATTCACTTTACCAAAGACATCAGTTTGTTTGAGGGACAATAAATCATCTTCCTTATTGGGCACTGCTCGAAAGGGGAAAAGACACTGCTTAAGAAATCCGGACTAGCAACATTTAAATAAAAGGGTGAGGCACATGTAACGAACCATTGTATGCATCCCTTTTCAATAATTTATAATAGGGAAGGTATAAGAAGTGGCATTTATATTTGCTAAAGGTTCTTCAAAGCTCATAGTTTTTTTGAAAAAGAAATAAAGTTTTCTGAGTTATCGAGAATAATGAAGAAAACTTTCAGTTGGAGATAAAATCGCATTAAATAAGTAATGAAATTGCTGGGGAATATTTTTTTCTTCGAGTTATCGAGAGTCTGCTGTAGTTAAATTGCAAATTATAAAATCCTTTAATATTTAATTCAAATATTTGTATTTGCAGGAGTGATGATTCTATTGAAAATAATATTTGGGATGGCGTGGTGTGTATGAGCGTGTTCTTCCTGATAGTCAGTGTCTTAGCATTTCCTAATGGTAAGTTAATTTTAGTGTTTGGACCAACTTGAATGAATTTCATTTGTTGAAATTATGTTATAACATCCTTAGTATCAAGATTTTTTTTATGACAAAAAAGTCTTAAGAAAATTAATTCAATCATATTAGCTCGCGTCAAAAACTAAACCAGCTTTTTTGCTGGTGAAAAATTAGGCAATTTCTATTGCCATTATATACCTAAATAACTCATCAATGGGCATTTCTATCTTGTCCTTTAAGCAATTAATATACATTTTATATTTAAAAAATAGTATTTTTTAACAAATCTTGTTATATACGTAAATTTATGTATGATTATTTGATGTGTTGGTTTTCTCATTTATATATTAAGTTATTTAGTAAAAAATTTATTTGTCGTTTCTTTTTAGGTCCATTTATTAGACCCCATCCTGCAATATGGAGAGTAGTCTTTGGTAAGATATCTGTACTAAATCCGAATATTTAGATGATCTAAAAGTGTTAAAGTAAAGACCATTTTCAATTATTTTATTGAATAACAGTATGATTGTGCTGAACGTTAATTTTGAAGAATCGTCTGTCTAAAAATTACTCGAATTGTGTATGTTTTTAAACTCTTTTTTTTGGCTAGAAATAATTCCCCGGTTTAAGAATTTAGTATTGTTTAGATACTCATGACTTTTGGCAAAGGTGTTATTCAACAAACCTGTAGGTCACAAGCTCTTTCTTAGCTATTGCATTAAGCTATTGCATTCTCTCTTGCTCATTCTTAGCATTGCTCTTTCTTAGCTATTGCATTTATTTGCATTATTTTATAATCTATAAGGCCCATTCTACACAAGAAGGAAAAATGCAGCGAACTTGCTCGTGTTTTAAGAATCCGGTTAATTCTTAGTGTACGGTGCCCCGCCAAATGTGATTTGGCGAAAATTGGTGGGCGATAAATTTTATAGTTTGGCAACCCTATTTCATGATGTACGGCAAACCTAATTTTTTTTCTTGAACCGTTTCAAGTGGATTTGTAAAGGACGTGGTGCCAATTTTCAGAATCGTGCCAAGAAGGCACTGTACACTAGGAATTTACCAAGAATCCAAATAATGTCGTTTGCATTTTTGAATCACCAAGCCAGCTTCAAAAGTGTGCAAGCCTTTTTCTTGCGTGTGTAGAATTGGCCTAAATTTCATTTCTAAGATTTCAGTAGCATTAGCTATTAATAACATAAATTTCTCCTTATTAATTTCTGCAACACCAATAAAACATTGATTGAAATTATATTAAAACAAATATTTATTTAAAAATTAATTGTAAGTTTGGGAAAAAAATTTGATAATTCTTTTTGTTTGAATTAATAATTTGTTTTACAAAAGGGGTTAATTGCTTGTAAGTTGTGTTGTTAGTTAAAGTGTGATTTTTATGTATTTTCAGGTGTGAGTGTTATCTACCTCCTTGGACTGCTATTCATTCTCTTTCAGAGTTATGACACAATAAAGGGCATTATATATTGGTTCTATCCAGAACTGGTGGATTTTAGAATTGATAATGAAAAGGTATACATATCTTAACATGTTGATTAACTTGTTAACGTTGTGTTTTATGTGTGTGTTAGCATTTTCTTATTAGCCATATGGACAAGAGTATCCTTAATGTGCATGTAAAGGATATTAAAATGTCCTCTTGAGTTATGCTTGTACTTTGTATAATTTTTTATTTTACTTAAATTACTAAGTATTAACTTTAAAAGAAATATATATTTATATATCAAAATGTTTTCATTCAAATGAAAAATATTTCCAAGTAATCACAAATTATTTCCTTAAGGAAAGTATAAAATTTCTTTCCACTTGTTTAGGTCATAAAGGTCTTTCTTTTGTGGTGTAGTCTATGTCATCTGATCATTTGTTCAAGTTAAATAATAATAATTTAGTGGAATAGATAAACTATTTTCTATAACTCATTAATGTGAAGATAATCAATCTAACACACATATTTCACAAGTTTAAAATTATTTACAGTAACTTTGAAAATTATTTTACTCCTTAGACTCCTTAAACAAATTATGGTTATTTTTTAATTTACCAAATATAATATGAGGCATTAATTTTGTATTTTATCAAGCATAAATTAAAGCCTACTTGTCTATTTCAGGAATATGGAGTGAACTGCTCTGATATTACAGTTGAGCGAGTATGGAATCATGTGGACGTTTTTGCCTTTGGACATTTTTTTGGATGGGCTATGAAAGCGATGCTTGTCAGACACTACGGCATTTGTTGGACAATAAGTGTTACATGGGAAATCACTGAGGTTAATGTTTTTTAGATGTTACAGTATATTGTTAATTTTTTTTATGTATGACATTTTTTTAGATCGGCTATAGGTTTTGTGATTCTTAATTTTTTAAGAAATAAATATATAAATCTGTCAAATAATCGTTATTTAATTTCTAATTGTCCAAAATCCATGTAAATATTTTTGTCTGAAACCTTTACAATTTTGACCTATTTCCAGTCAACTTAAAATCTCCGAATTCACTCTTAATTCCCCAATTTTTCAAATGTAATAGAGAAGCAAAATAAATGTTTGTCTTGTTTATTTTATTAATTGAAAATGTATAGTAAATTTAAAGTTTTAAAAAGGCTGCAAGAAATCGTGCAATGGGCCGCAGGTTGTGATTGACTTGTGTTTAAGTGATTTGATGAGATCACAAAGCCTATTGCCTTGTTTAAAGAGTTGAAAAGCACTGTTCAAGTGTTTATACGCCCATCTCCATTGGCCCATATGAACTGCATTGGCTTGTTATTAATCAGATCCCAGTGGCGCCCCGTGGTCGAAAATGTTAGTGCAGCCGAAATCATGTGAATCCCCCCCCCCCCCCCCCCTCCAAAAACCATAAATGAACGGAAATTCTTTATTATTCACTACTCAAATCAAAGTTTCTTTTCAATTTTTACAAAATGATAACATGCGAAAAAATTAGAAAACACTTACTTATTTTTTGAAAATTAAAGCAATCCTGCTTTCTTTTAAACCTGCAAATCGGTCAATTTTAATATTAACTTACATAACGAAACAACAGCAGGACCATGTCCTGAAACAACAGCACACAGTAAATGTATCACGAAAACCATTTCCGTTGTGAGATATTCTCGTAAGTTCTCGTTTCATCCACGGGCCAATCAGCATATGGGAACGTCCACCAAAAATGAAACTTTTTACTGAAATTAAAATATTAACCAAACTGTAAGTGTGGTATATCAATTTAATCCTAGAAAGTTGCTGGATATGAATTTGTAAGGTATTATTTCATAAGAATAATAGTCTGCAGTGAAATTGCTCTGAAAGTTGACTTATTTCTTCATTTTTATTGGGGCCAAAAATGTCACTTCGATTATAGTATATTATTTTCTTAATTTTGTTCATTAATTGAAATCATTATATATACAAATTCATAATCTATTTACATATTTATCATATATATATAGTTGAAATATTTTAGATTAGCTTTTGAATAAAATTTTAACTCTATTTAATAGCGATGTTTAATTGTCACAAGAGTAACAAAAAACATATAAAAGTTTCAAATTTGTAAAAACTACTTAACATTTTTACTTGAAACCTTTTAATCTCTGATTTGGTAGAATAAGACATATTTTACACAATTTATTTTTTGTGTGTCATGCATAGAACAGCCTCTGTTGTGTTGTCACAAGAGTAACAAATGACTGTGTCACAAGAGTAACGCATAACATTTCTGGCAAGTAAATCAAATAGGTTGTCTTCAGACCAATACAAAAACAATATTTTAAGTTTATTTGGCTTTGCCCTTTTTAAGAATAAGTTCTTGAGTAGTTTTTCCATAATTAATTATATTAATAATTAATTTAAAACAAATTAAATTGCATTCATTCACGTTTTTAAAATGAATGAACTTAATTTTTTATTTACTTTAAAATTACAGAGCAATTATGACAGCAGGTCCTCAGAATGTGTGTATTTGTGGTTTTCATAGGACAGTTGCAGATTTATTTTCTCCATTCATAAAGATTGATTTAGCATGTTGTGCAGGCCCGTCGCACCGGGGGGAGCACGACCCAACTATAATCTGGAAACCCTGAAAGTTGAGAATTTCTACTTCTAAAAATCCCCAATTTGAGAAAATTTATGCCTGAAGAAAATTAATATTATTAGCAAATGAAAGCTAGGGCAGATTAGAAATGGCCTAACTTGTATCATTACATTTAAATTAGACCTCAGAATGGACATTGCATTGGAAAATGGGTGCAACAAATCAATGCTTGTGAGAGAACTGTTTAATATTACCTAAAATGTATATAAAAAAAGATGAAAAATGCTGATAAATTGGAACTAGGAATTTTCAGCACTGTTGAGTTGGGAATTTCGAATCGTTAAGTTGGGAAATTTGTTGTTTCAATTTTGTTATGTCGCTGGTGCTTTGATACTTTACTTGAATATTGGTAGACATTCAGAATGTGCATTTTGAAAAGATATCATAGAACGACTATTATATAATACAATACAGATTTTCAGTAAATGTGTTTGCACAATATTTTAATGCAGCATCTCCAAGAAAATACATCGGTCAAAAGTGTATCCAGTTTTTTCTGATGGTTGCACAGGCCAATTTAAACAAAAATATAATTTTGTAAACATGTCAGCACTTAAATATTAACAGTTTTTCATGGACATTTTTTTAAACAGCTTATGGGACAAGTGCTGTAGTGCGGTGCTGTTTTTCTTTTTTTAAGTGATTTCTATGAAATGAAGTGCATGGTAAAAAGCAATTTTACAAAAAGCTGCTGATTTTGCAGAACTTGTTCATGGTTCAACAAAGGTAAACATACTTTATGTACCAAACGAAGAAATCATAGCCAAAGAATTCATTTGCGTATTACTCTTGGAGTAATTGTATAGTGAAGGGCACACAAAAACACACTTTGTTGAAGCTACCAAAAATGCCACTATCTACCATTGACCATAACACATGATAATTCCTACAAAGAGTTCATATTTTATAAAGGAAACAGCAATAAAACTGCAAGTGAAACCGATGATGAAGACGAAGAGCAATTCTGCTCATCAGCAGAACGCAAAGGAGCCGAGAAATTGCAATATAACCAGTAGGTGAATGTAAACTATGTTGGGGTCCATTAATTCTAACAGTATATGATGAATATCAAATAAGGTGCTATAATACACACAAAAGTAAAAAGAATTCAAAAGTTTGAACCTTATGATCATGCTATTTGATACAAAAGAAACCAAATTGTGGCTAATTTTGTCGCTCTTATACTTTTAAACTATTTTTTTAGTAAACTATTTTTTAATATAATAATTCTATACCCTTTTAAGCTATTTTAGAATACCTATCAATGTTTAAAACTGTTGTATATAAAAAAAATCAAGAATTAGCTCATATATTAATGATTTTTTGAGGTTTTTAAGCAGAAATTCAATTGTGGACAAAATGTCACAAGAGTAACGCTTAGCCTTTTACTTAAAACAATGCCATTAATTCAGATTTTGTCAAAGAGATTCAAAAGTTTTTCCCTTTTGAAGAGATATAATTGCTCTATTATATTTGTAAATTTGAGTTTTGTATTCTCATATAATTCACAGGAATTCTACCTTAAAAACACTTTTTGTATTTTGCCTTTTCCAGTGGTCACAAGAGTAACAAAATTTTGATTTATTTTCTAGACAACAAAAATATACTAAATTACATATTAGATATGTTTTATGAAGCGGAATGACATGGACTTTTAAATAGTAATTTTGAATTTTATCCTAAATATGTTTAGTATTGTAAAAAATGTACGTTTTTATGAAAATTTTCTCTGGCCGTCACAAGAGTAACAATGGACGTTCCCATATCGAACGTCAAGTGCAGCTAAAACGAGAAAATCCATTTCGACTGTACCTTCTCGCAAATGCAGTGCATTAGCATGGGGGGAATCTCCATACTACGTAGAGGTTGCCATGACAACGATGTAGCCGATTTCGAATTTCGCTTTTCAGCTGCAGTTTCGATTGAATGGAGTTTTTTTCCCCTCCTGAATTGTACATTACGGTAACAGGCTTGCTATTTATGGGAGATTTTGTTTACTAACGTAGAAATTTCATTTTCAATTCTAATCTTCATTAAAGAAAATTAGTAAAATATCTGATTTTAGTTTTAAAATACACTAATGAATTTAGGTGCAGCCCGGCTGTACTTGCTGTAGTGGGCGAGCCGCCACTGTCAGATCCCAGAGTATATAAAACTAATATAAATTCCTAGCCAATTAGGTCTAGGCTGACATAGCTAGGTTATGATGCAATATTCTCACATTAGCATACTAATGTAAAATTTAAGTTAACTAAATATTGATTATGGGGTAAAAGCTTATTGGTTTTACATTGAGACTATTGTTCTAATAAATAATCTGGTTTAGTTGTATAGAATTTGTTATATAGAAATTGTATATTATAGTTTATTCAAAATGAATCTAAAGTTGTTCCCTGTAGATATTTTCATTTGGTATTTCTCTCTCAAACAGTGTTATTAATTTAGTAAATTAAAAACTCAATTGATTCCAGGTGGCCTTTGCTCATCTCCTACCTAACTTTGTAGAATGTTGGTGGGATGCATTGATCTTAGACATATTGCTTTGCAATGGCTGTGGTATCTGGCTTGGAATGGTCTTGTGTCGTAAATTAGAAAATGAAACTTATGAATGGGAGAGTATCAAGTAAGTGAAGTTTTCACATTCACAAAAAAAAAAAATCATTTGAAAAGTACATTTGAATATAAATATATCATTTTTTTGTATAAAACATTTAAATATAATTTTATTTAAGTTTGCAGTCATAGAATTTGTAAATATAATTACTTTGGACAAATTATGGTGTTGAATGGAAAAAGCATATAGTTGCATAGAAGCGTCTTTTTTCTCTCTCTTTATAATTATTAGGACATTGTTGTCTAAATAGTCGCAAAAATAAATAACATTATTAGTAGCTTAAGAATGACAACCTAAAAATATTCTACATAGCTGTATATCATTATGAAATTTCAAAATCATTGAATTCGTTTAATTTTGTAATTTTTTTGGTTGGTGTTTAATTAATAAATTAATTTACATTGATATGCAGCCCAGTGTCATTGTAGATAGTGAATGTGGCTCTTATTCTGTGGGAGTGGGTTTAAATCAAGTATAAGTTATGCAATTCAAATCAAGTATAATTTCTGTTTAGCTTTGTTGAGAGTGACAGTAGTTCTCTTATGGATTCTCTCATAGGAAGTGTTTACCTTTAATATTTGTCAATGTTTAATTGTATTTAAAAAATTAACTATCTTGTGGTGTAGTTCATAATATTAATATTAAGTTGGAAAACCAAGAAATTTATTGACTAAATTTTTTTAGATCCATACCAAGTACCAAAGGGAAAATCCGCCGTGCCGTTCTTCAATTTACGCCAGCTAGGTAATCTAAATTATATTCAAAATTCTGCTGTTAGTTGTGCTATTTTGTAAATTAGTATATGTTGTAATCTGATTTGTTTTAACCTTTTTAAAATAGTTGGACTCATGTTCGGTGGCTTGATCCTAATTGCACATATATGAGATTCTTTGCTGTATATCAACTTGTATTTTTTTGGCAGGTAAATATTTTATACGTTGGCTGTAGATTTTTTATATTTGTTTCTTAGAACATATACTTATTCTTTCGTACATAGTCACATCTGCAATTTCCATAATTTGCAAGAAACAGTTGTTAATCAACTGGAAAGATGTGTTGTCAACTTGTATAAATGTAAGCCGTCTGATATTGTTATTGGTAGCTTTTCTTAAAAACCGATTTTTATGTGCGGTCTAATATTTTTTTTTATGTATCTTTATTTTTTAGAATGCCTTATTGTTATTTTTGCACTTTATAAGGCCAAGTTAATTAAGCACTTAAATATTCAAGAATTAAGAGCATTTGAATATTTTCTTAAATTTAAAAAATTTAATTATTATATTTCTAAGTTAGATATAATTAAATTTTGTCTTTTTAATACGATAATATTTGTATTAAGCACAATTTTTTTGCTCGTGCATAATTTTTTTTCTATTAACCTTTTAAAAGTTGCATTTTATGATGCATTTTTTTAAATTTTACTTGTTTCTGGGATGGTAAATGCGCCACTTAAGAGTTTTCATCAATTTTTTTTTATCTTCAGTTGACCAATAAGGGTTTTATTTACTATTCATGTCATTAAAGTTCATTCTTAAAAAGAGATGTCTCGGAAATAACTATTTTTATCAAAGTTGTTTAACAAAGCTCATTTAGTTGAAAACCAGGTATATGGTTTTTCCTTGACTGAATGAAATCCATGACTTTATTTGATTGAATGACGGATTTCATTTAAATTATGTGTATATTGGTCACATTGAAATTCAAATTTCATCTAATTTTTTGCTCAATCGCATGTCTGAAGAATTCACACATCTTGATCTTTTTTTTTTATCTATTCAGCATAATCCAAAAATTATTTTCTTTTGTAGAGTTTCAGCAATATTGATTGTTATTCCCAGTTACTGTTTGTAAAGTTTCGGAATAACCTGTTTATATTGAGTGAAGTAACATCAATAAATACATTTAATTTAAAATATTGTTTATAAATATCTGTTGGTTTATAGTAAGAGATGAACTAAAAATTTATCATTAAATATTTGCATTCCTTTTTATACTGTATATATATTTGCTTGAAGCATTTTTACACATTTCTTTCCAGATCACCGAGCTAAATACTTTCTTTCTGAAGCACATTTTTGAGATTCCTCCGAGTCATCCTCTGAGTGTTGGGAGAATCATTCTTATTGGACTTATTGTTGCACCTACTTTAAGGTATTGAGCCTTGTTAAATATTTCAGTTGAAAGGTGATAGTTAACTTGATATCAATGCCTTACTGCACAGATGTGTTAAGTGCATTTTTGTGGTTAAGAGGGCATTTGAAGTTTTCAAATTGTAATCTATATAGTATCTAATTGTGGTAGGTGAAAGACAGTTATTATAATTGGCAGAAACCGTAGACAGTGTTTTTCCCATTCCTCATATTAATCCAGATAACCTTCTAATGGATGTCCTGGTAAATTAATGAATTGTCGCTTATCACATCTCCACATTAAAGCCTTAATTTATTCTTCTAATAATTTAGTTTGAACTCGTTAAATTTGATGTAACAATAATTTTTTTTTAATAAAATTAACAAATTTTTTAACAATAAAAGTTAGGATATGCAAAATATCTGTTCTAAAGGACTGTTCTTTTTTAAATTTTCTATCTTTTTCTCTTATATGATAGGAAAAAGTTAGTGTTCTAAGAAAAAAATTATTAAAATTTATCATATTTTTTATGCCTAAATGGTCATGTGCTTTTTGACTTACCATATTTTATCAAAAACAATCCATTATCTTCAAATAACACAAAATGGTTAATTTTACTTGGTTTCATTTTATATCCTTAAGTTATAGCTACTTTTATTTGATTGCAGGCAATATTACAGTTATGTAACGGATCCAAGGTGCAAAAGAGTTGGCACTCAATGCTGGGTTTTTGGGTGAGTGAACATTTAATTTGTGTTCTTGAATAACAAACAATTCTATCAAATTATATATCAGTAAACATTTGAAATTGTTGAATGTTTAGTTGTTATTAAGAACTTGTATGAAGAGTTTTAAAGTTTTCCTAATGTGATATTTCTAAACTTTAATATAAAAAATGTTTCTCATTGACAAACAAATATGATTTGAATTATTCAGAAGTATTTTTTTCTTTTTTAGAGCAATAACGCTTACTGAAGCTATAATTTGGTCAAAGTTTGGATTAGAACTCGTGGCTCGAACCCAAGTTGAAAATATTCTACTTTGGTTACTCATTCAGGTATGTTTTGTTATGCAATTGTATTAATTAAAAAATAAAGCATTAAAGTATCTTGTATCATAAGATATGTTAAACAAATGTAGCCTTTGTATGTGTTAACCTAAGGTCTGTAATCTTACAGTTGGTGATGACATTCATCTGTCTCTACATATGCGTCCTTTTTGCCAAGAGAAATCAGTGTGTAAGTAATATTTTTTTATATTCGCAATCATAAGCTTAATATTTGCATTAATGTAGATTTTTTTGTTGCATGTAATTTATAAAGTGATCTTTAACATGGAAGACTTGTGTGTGATGTTTTGGTTGGCATAGTTGCTGACTTGTATTTAGAGGGTGCTAGTCTACCCTTGGTAATTATTTTGGGAAGAGTAATGGGGCACGTTACATTTGTCGTGGGTTTAACGTCCCTATGACTTAAGGATGGGGGCTCCAGTTGGAGCAAGCACTGCGACCGGAGGTCTATTGTACTTTCCCCCGGAAGTTAAATAAATCCTTGATCACTTAAGAAAAGAGATCCGTAGCTGAAGCAAAATTCAGCAATGATCTAACAGGAAAATCCTGGAGCTCCCAAGGCTCAAGTAAGTGACGTCCCAAGTGCTCGAACCTATGGGCGGAGAAGAAGTCGCATTCACAGAGAATATGTACAACAGTTTCATCGTTATTCCTACATCTCCTACACAAAGGGTCATCCTTAACCCTCATAATAGTTAGATGCCTTCTGAGAGTACAATGCCCAGTTAGTAATCCAATAGCCCTATGAATACCAGAGCGATGGAGCTTTAACAGCTCCTTATGACGAGAGCTAGGACATCCACTATTTAGTTTTCTAGCTTGTCTCTGGTCTGATGCGCTGCACCAGTCCTCGTACTGTAAATTCCTAAAAATAGAGAAGACAGTATCTCTGATAACTTCATTAGAGATACCTAATGCTGGCTCAGGACCAATAAAGGGGGAACAAGAGCGTCCCTATGTTATCGTGGATGTTGATAAGAACACAAAATCTTAGTTTAAAAATGAGTCGAAAGTACCTTCAAGTCTTTCTTTAGTGATTGTAGTTTAGTGCTGAATAATAAGCTTCAAAACGTCTTTTGTTTATTTCTATGAATTTATAAGGAATGGTCCAAATTTTGGATGTATATGCCACTGTATGAGGATATTTGTTTGAAGTTCTTTGCCAATTTTTTATAAATAACTGATTTTTCAAGGCAGAAAAAAATTAAGTATAAACTGTTTTCAAATATCTCATCTTTAAAAACTATAGACAAGACGCGTATGGGTATAGTTTTTATATTGTGTGTAATGTTAATTTTATTTTTTCCCAGGGGCTAGAGATTGAAGAAATGAAGGACTCTTTTACTTCAAGTCCCCAAAGTGAAAGTGTTATAAAACCTATCTCCCACCACTCCAAAGTTACAAAAAGAAAGAAGTCCGCAAATGGTCCAGTAAAAACTTAGCACAATTTCCACTTAAGCAATTTACAACTTGTTTAGCGTCCTCTGAATTTTTCTCACCATTCCACTATTAGTTGATATAACGAAAAGCCTTAAGCCATCTTAAAACGGAATCAAACTCGGAAAGTGTGCACCTAGCTATTCTACTCTGATAGAATATTGCAGCTCAAAGAAAATGCCCACTTGATGCAATGCAATACCAAATTTAGAAGATTCTTTATCTGTGGTTTAGTGCTGAAAATATTGCTTATACTAAGTTTGATTATTAAAAGCTAAATAATCCTTTAAAATTACCATTTTACTTTTGATACAAAAATTTGCATATTATTTATAAATTTGTCTTCAAGTGTATCAATTTATTTTTAGGGAAAAGAAAACTAATATTTTTTGCACTGAATCATAGATTTGTTATCTTAAAGCCTACTAGTAATGTGAATGTATTGTTTGCTTTTGTTACTAATTTATGTTATAACTTATGATGTGATAATATCGCATGTATGTATGAACTTAAGTGCCATTTCAAGTTTGCTAATTTGACTTTTAAAATATTAGTTAAATGTGTTTAGTTCTTTTTCTGTTGTGAATGTTAATGTAAGTTTGGACTTAATTTTTCTCAATTTGTTTTATTTTTAAGTGCTTAATACTGTGCTCTCTTTATAACCCCAAGATATAGGGACCCCTTTCTTATAATGACCACCACTGAAGGTCCCAATTCATTTATTAGTTTCTATGCAAGTTGTTACAGAACCTATTTCACTCTTTACGACTATTTATTATAAGTATCGTCTTGTATTGGTCTTTGAGGGGTCATTGTATACAAACTCTACTGTACTTCAAGACAATAAATGCGGAAATAAGAAAATTTTCAATAATTTGTAATAAAAATCAGGCATAAATTCTTGCATATAATACATTCTTAATTGCTCATACATTTATACATATGTGATGAATATTACATATGTGATTATATACATACGTGAGTATTATTTTTATTATGTGTTATAATTGAATGGGTGAGATTAAAAAGGAAAAGATTCTACTAGAATCCAATTGGAATCTGTTCCTTTTTAATCTCTACCATTTAATTATAAAGTTTAGTATTCTATTTACTTGTTTTACACATTGGAATTTGTAAATTAACATTCTTAATATTTAAAGGGTATTAAACCTTTACTCTTATTTAACATAAAAAAATTTACATTACCTTCTCAAATAAAATACTATATATTTGGTAATAAGCAACTTTGCTTAGCTTTCTTGCATGATTAATTTATTCCAATTCTAAAAGAGGTTTAGGATGACATTCAAGATAATGCTGCCTAACAGTTATTTCATTTAAATTGCTGTATTTTTTTAGTTTAATTTTCTTAAAGCATGCTCTCTGTTATATTAAAGGAGTAATTTTTCATATTTTTTTTTTGATGGATTAATTTATTATGTGATTCTTTTCATGTATTATAATTTTATCCATCCTGCTCATATTGCTACCATTATGCATGTACTGTTCCTTTATTTATTTTTGTTTTCATTGTTTTGTTAAATTCATTTGTGTTGGAACGATAAAATGTTATTAATTAATTTGCTTTGTTATATGTGCTTAAAATAATGACATAAATTATTTTGTTTTTTAATTAAAGTTTTTTTGTGATTTTGTGCTTGTGTTTGTTTGCATGCAATGATCATCAATATTAGGTCAGTTGTCATACTTGAACTTATTTGAAATATTAAAACAAATTCCTTTATAAAGGTTTACCAACCAAGTTATCAGTAACCAATTAATTATCTGAATTTGTTGTTAATATAATAATCATTACATTACTTTTAAGTTTTCATACATATAAACAAGTCAATGGAAATGTCTGCATTAGCATTTCACCAAGGTTTTGGGTGATATTTTCAGTTCAATTCCTGAACTGCTCAATCATGAGATTTCATTCATGTCACTTTCTATGCTAGCAATAAATATTGTAATTTTACATAAATATCACATATACTTATAGTAACTCATCTATTTATCTCTTAGACATTTCAATAACTTTTATTGTATAAATCCACTTACTCATTTTATTTATGTAAATTAATTTTAATGTGTTGTGCAATATAATTGAAATTTCATAACTTTTCAGCATATACATTTTTAGATATATTCATAATAGCCCTGTTGCATACTTTTAGTTTACATAAAAACAAAATATGTGCTTGATTATACCAGTGTTTTTTAAGTTGCAGCTTTAAAAAAATCCAAATAAAGCATAATTACTTTCATTTAAAAAAAAGGAATGGTTAATATGATATTAATACCTTTTTGTTATAAAATTTTATGATCGACATTGAAGGAACACGAGTGATGTTTGTTTGCTTTTTATCAACTATTAAAGTATGGGCAAAAACGAAAATACATGTAATCATAATATTTTAATAAAAAACACTTATTTTATTCAGGCTTTTTTATGCAAACACATTTTCAAAATTTAATTTTTATATTTTTGCCAAAATTAAGTCAAATTTAAAAGCACATGTACTAAATATTTTATTTTGTTTACTAGACGAGAACTTGGGTATAATATTTTGAGCTATTCTTATAAAAGGCTTCAACATTAAAGTTAATAAGACTGCTTTGAAAGGAAAACTATTTATTTAGAAGTTAATTACTGAAATATGGTTAATATATTGTAAAATACTGCTTATACCTGGGAACTATTTACACCATTTCAATAAATGATGTCTTTTGATACACAAACTCGATGGATTCTATTCTTTCTTGGACTAATAACACAACTCGTGTAAATGTAACAATTATTTTATTTTTCCGATTGCTATTATAGACTTACTCTATGCACAATGTTTGTTTTTTGAGTTAATTGTATGCAATCTTTTTTGCAAATTTCCTTCTAGTCAAACTTGTATACATGTCATTGATAAAAATAATAGTACATTTAATAATGATTTGTTTGTGAATGTATTATTTGCATCATCTTCCAATGTTTGGATGTTGAACTAGCTTCTAAATCCATTATCTAGTCATTATTCTTCATTATCAAGGGACTCTGTATTGTTGAATTGTGACTTTATAATACTACTGTTTTTTTCTTTTTCATACTGTGGCATTAGAACTAATATTAAACTTCAAATTTTGGGGGTATGGCAAACATATTTTTAAAAACATTTCAATGTGCACAGTATGCAATGGTATGAGTTACTTATTTGTGAGATGTATCTCGCTAAACTCGATCCTGCATGATCTGCCATTAGACGGAATTGGCATACGCATTGAAAACCTGGAATTACCAGGAAAAATGAGAATGATCTAAACACTCAATGAATTGTCAGAAAAACTTGGCAAATGTTCTGGAATCAGGGTATTAAAGAATTAACATTCTTCTTTTTATATTTTTGCCATCATTGACTTAATTTTCTTTTCATTGGGCATAATTTCATTTTGATTATATTATGATTATTTTGTAGTTTTTCATTCTGAATCTTGTAGTAGTTTTGAGGTATAATTCTTAATTTCACCAAAAAAAACCACATTTTTTTTATAGAAATAAAGTGAACTCTTATTTGATGAAATACTAGGCTGTAAAGCTTAGTGTTTGAAAATACTCTATTTGTCCTTTTCCAATGAGGTGAACAGTTTAGTTGAATGTAATTTGGAAAGACAGTATTTTAAAATTTGTTATTCTAATCGAACAAATGATTTGATTATATGAAAAGTATTTATATAAATTTGTTCTGCTGCTAGTTGGAAATCTGTCATAATTTGGCATGGGAAGGAAAATATATTCATTGAAACACTTAATTTTGAGACATTGTTCAAAACATTAATTTTATTTGAATCATTGAAAATGTAATTTGTTGTCTCAAAATAAGGTAATTGTTCTTTTTGCATAATTTTTTTGTACAATGTATAACTCGTTGAATTACTAACTTTGAAAATGAGATGTAATAGATGATATATTTTTCACAAACATACAATAGATTTTATTATGTTAAATTGAACTTTGTGAGATAAATTTATTAACTGTGTGTTGCTTGACAAATTGTGCTTTAACACTTGAAGGGTACATTTGGATAAAGGCACATTGTCAGCTAAAATAATTCTTTCGGAAAACAAGTTTGTATTATTAACAAACCACTTTATTCCTCAGTATATATAGCAAAACTTTTCCCTTCATTTACACTTGACGTAACGTCTATGTTCTAAAAATGAAAAGAACAGATTAAAAGTTCCCATTGAATGATACTAGGTAGCATAAGGATCACATTTTTGACAAAAGCTTGACATTACATCTTTATCCCTTGTATCCTTCAATTTGTTTCCCTTTTTCTTATTATTTGTAAGATTTAATGAAAAAAATTGTTTATTAATTAGCTATTTATGGTATATTGATCTTTTCTTATATTTGCAAAAGATTTGGCAAAAAAGTTTCGTTAGTATATATGAATTCCTATAACCAGATTACTCGAGCACACAGTGATTCTCAAACTCTTGCCACAACTCTTTGGTGTTAAAAGGTTGCTAAAGGAAACTGCAAAATATTTAAGAGGGGCTAATTTAAGTTTATTTATACTTCTTGCCAAAAGTTTACGTATACCTGCCAACATTTAAAAAATCAAATCCTCTAAATTATTTCCCCATCATAAATTACATACATTCTTGCATGTAACATTACATAAAATTTTAGTTTATTTTAAGTTAAATATAAAAAATAACTTGTTTTAAAACCTTATAATTGTTTAAATTTATAGCCAACTTGCTTTGTGAATACAAATCCATGGACTGATAAAAAAAATACTTGAGATTTTATAAAAGTATTTAACAAAAATGTGATGCATTAATAAATTTAACATTCACGAATAAATTTTTATGTTTCTGAGACTCTTTTTGGGTGAAAATAGCAATTTTTTTGTAAAATTAAGACATTCTCTTGAAATCTGTAATTTTTTTTTACAAGCTAATAGGTACAATTGTTCAAAATCATTAAAATCCATACTTGTGTGGACAATCTGCAAGTTAAATATATATGTGCAACTTCAGCTTAAGTTTGAGAAACATTGATGTAGCAGATCCTTTAATATAAAAAAAAATACATTGGTGACATCTAATATACAAAAATGCACTACAAGATGAATAAAATGGACATAATACAATGAAGCTATGCTGCACGATGATCTATTGAAATATTTATTTGTATAAAAATGAGATATAACTCTCATTGACCTATACTATATAACAGTTTTGTTTTGTTGAAAGCTTATGCATATTTAAGACAAGTGTTGGATTAGAGTTAACTATTTGATTAATACACAGTTGTGTGCCACTTTTAGCTAGAAGATAATAGACCATTATATCCATTAATGTTGTACATCTATTTTGTACATTTGAATAACTCTAATATTGTTTTATTGGAATAAAGTACTTTAAACAGATTTCTGAATTCTCTGAGTAGAATTGGACTAAATCATATTTCTATAGTCTAAGTTATTAAATGCCAGTTTTTAAGGGCCAAACAAAAATGTAATGGTAAAGAGCAGTAACCTAAATATACACCTTGAATCAAATTTAAATTTTGCTTCTCGGAAAAATATTTTTTACTGTGATTCTTTTGTTTTAAATGATCAGATAAATACACACAACTCTGAAAAATAGTTTATATAAGTTTTAAATAAAAAAAAAATAATGAGTTGAATTAGCTTTTTCCCCATAATTGAATATTTTAACCTAGTTTTAGACTATGCATTATTTTTTGCCCTGGTATTTTTGTATATTTCTCGAAGGCTGCCTAATTATTCAGATTTATTTGTAAAATGTGAACCAATTTTGAGCCTTATGAACAAAATTGAGATAATATTTTTAAAAACTTCTTTTCTTTTTGCTAATATGTTTGTGTGTTGTCCCTTACAGTCTCTTGAGCTATTTGAAGCAGTACAAATTTAAATGTCAAAATATTTGTTGGATATTTATGCATCTGTTGTCCTAATTGCTATAACTTTATTCTCAATCTCATGTAATATTTGCATCCAGTTTTGACGTTGAGAAATTGTTACTGTGATAGTAAATTTGTGTTGAGTGTATAGTCACTAGTTTTAAAAATTAAATCTGTCGTAAAGAATTCATGTACATACTATAGTGTAAAATACCTCAAGAATAGATCGTTTAAATAAACTTTATTCAGTCAATGTTTTCTATTATTTAAGTAAATATTTTTTATTGTTCACATATGGCTACTATCAGCAGGTTTTTCACCTGGAATTGTCAGGAAAAATGAAAATTGTTTTAAAATTCGGAAAAAAAGATTTTTTTTTTAATTTTCTGGAAAAGTCAGATTAAAAAAAAAATGTAAGATATAAGTGCCTGTTATATTGTTTTTATTGTCATTGATATAAAATTATGAAAAACAAATGCTAAATTTTTTATTTGCATGCTTTGCTGGGTTATTATTTACAAGCACTTTATTTTTACCAGTTTCAATATGTTTATCTTGAATACATGAAAAAAATAATTCAATTTTTGTTCTTAAATTTGAAAATCTTCTGGAAAAGTTATGGAATTTTGATCTAAATATTGAATGGGAACTATATCAGGATGATCAAATTTAGCTGTTTAATTTTAGTGAACATTCAATATGTTTTTGGCATAATTATATAATATTATAATGAACTAATTGACTGGTACACCCTTGCATTATAACTAACATTTATTCAAAATCGTTTAGGGTACGTATTCAACTCAAACTTTTATAGTACACGTTTTGTGATATTTTTCAAATGTATTTGATAAATTAAATATATTTGAGCGTAGGAAGATTTTAGTCCTAAAATTTTGTATGTATCTGAAACTTGCCGCTGTATGGTAGGGAATAATCAGATTGCGTCCGAAATAGGTTCATATTCTCAAAGAACAAATATGTTTATCTTCCAGAAATGACACTGCAATCTGAACTTGATGTACTGATAATCATGATTTTGCCATAATATGATGAAAATTTGATATAATTATTTACGGAAAAACTACAATTAAACGATTTTTTTTGGTATGATTTTTCTATTATGTAACTAGTGAAAAAAGTTAGAAATGCAGCAGACAAATAAAATGTAATTGTATATATTTAAACATGACGTGATATCGTCTAGTGCAGGGGTGTTTAAACTACGGCCCGCGGGACAGACCCGGTTTGCGAAGCATCATTACAAAGCCAATGCAGCATGGAATTTTTCGTAAAATTGAAAATCGTAAAAATAGTTCAAATACAGCAGACTATACTGTATTCATTTTCAAAAATGACCTTTGTAAAATCAAATTGCAGGGCTAACTTGTCAGACGTACCACTTGAAATCCATTCTAGTGATAGGATCAGGGCTCGAACACTGCTGTGAGCTTTCATATCCTCTCAGAAAAACTTGAGCTCACGGCAAAACACAAAATGAAACATATTCTGTGATTTGTATTTCCAGTCTCTTTTTTTTATTAAATTTTAAAGTAATTGAATAAATAAAAAAATAATTAAAAAAAAACATGACTAACTTACTTTTGGAGAACTAAATCATTTGCAGGGAACACACAAATACAGGATAGATAATAATAATAATGATAGATAATAATAATAATAAAAAATACTTGAATTTGAATACATCTGATTTGAGTGAAACAAAACACTTAAATATATACAAATATATCGCAGAATGTAGACACATTATTTCTAAGCAATGTCTACGATTATAAGCAAAGTACGAAAAAAAAATCAGGTTTTAAGCACTGGCAATAATGGTAGACGTGAGAATAGTAATAACTATCACGGCAATTTTAAGGCAACTTGCGACATTGCCGTGGCTTATTTTGAACCCTGGTTTGATTTGGTTAATAAACGTCGTACTAGAGCTGCATATTTAGCTATTGGCGAAGGTTCGGGGTCTATCTCGAAGGAAGGGCCCAGGAACACTGTCTCGTGTTTTTGAATCATGCTCAGAAGAAGATCCTTGGTGTGGCAATGCAGTAAAACAATTGTCTTATATTTATTCAAAAGTGCTATATTAAAAAAGAGAGGGGGCAACATCTGAAAAAAGTGCGGGGTAACCGCCCTCTCCCCCCGAATCGCTGCCACTGGTTCCCGCAGTGAGATCATCATTTAATTGGACATTCATATGACCGAATGTCGCCAACAGGGGACACGCTGAAAGTAAATTATCTCCAATTAGCAAAAAAATTGTAGGTGATAAAATTATGCCAAATCGTTTAACCATTTAACCGATTTTAAACGGAGCTTTTTGTTCACAAAAATATTTTGTGTACAAAAAGCTCCGTTTGCGTTGAATTTGGATCAAAAAGTTAATTATGTGAAGTAGACGCTTTTGTGTTTACACGTCACTTTGAATTACGTCAAATATGGAATTTATAGCAAATCGGAGTTTTAAATTATAATGACACAGGATAAATATAACTTATTTTGAGAATTTTATGACTGAAATTGCTAAGCTAATAATTTTTGTCTTCGGCGATTCTGGTTCAGTATGGAGGTTAACACCTCACTTTTATTCATTTCTAAGTGATATTGATTAAGAAAACAAAAATACTAAAAGTTTCTCGAGAAAAACGTCTTATCCCTGTATGACATGTGATTTTATGTTTGTGATTAAAAAAAATCAGACATTTAATATGTGGTAGTCGAAAATATTATTTCATTCTGTGAAAGGGATTTAAAAAGTAGGCATTCCGTATAAAAAAAAAAACTAAATTTTTTTTATAAAGCCAATATGCATATTGTCTTTTTTATAATACATACACGGCTGATGTTGGTTGTGAAAATTCCAAATATATTAATAACAGATCATTGGCCATTATAGTAATTTTACAGATAATTATTTTGAAGAAGTTTGGAGCCCCTTTCCAAAACTATTAATTTTGAACTCTGGCCTTCCTCCCCCTTTTACTAAATGCACAGATTTCGTTTGTCTTTTATATATTTTACATCCACTTTCTGAAATTAAACATTCAATTTCGGACCGGTGTATTTCCCTAATAATAGGGCACATTTACCCAGAAAATAACCGGTGTTTTTTTTTTTAAAAATTTTGAGGACCTTGACATTGAATATTTGAGACAAAATCTTTTAAAAGCAAAAATCTTAAGGATGTTTACGTCGCCGTTCTCTAAATTGTTTTTGGAAAAAGGTTTTTGTGTTTTCCACTCCGGTCTGTCTGAGACAGATTTCTGTGAATTGTTATTTGTGAATAATGCTTTTTAATGTTCTATTTATTGTGAAGAAGAAGAATGGAAGTGTTGTTGTTTTTGAGAACATATATTTCATAAGGTGGTCTGAAGTAGGAGGTGTAGTTGGGAACTGGTTGTTGAATGCATGGGAATGTTTATCTCAAGATGGGAACGTTTGGGGGAGGGGGGGGGGGGGAGCCTCATCCTAATAATATGGAAACCCGAAATGTTGGGAGTTTCAAGTTTAAAAAAAAATCCCTGAGACGTGAAAATTTATGCCTGAAGAATATTAATATTTTTGACACATAAAAGCGAGGGAAGTTTAAGAATTGTCCAACTTTTCCCAACTTGTAATAAGGAATTTAAATTAGACCTCAGAAAGTACATTCAGTGGCAGTCCTAGGACGGTGCGCTGCCTTCGGGGGTGCGTCGAAATCTAATACTGCAAGGAGAAAACTATATCCGTTTGTACATTTTTTTACTAAACATCAATAGTAAATATTATGCTAAACCACTTAAGTGAATATGTGATTTTTTAAAAAGTTTTTTAACATCCGTTGTCTCCCTTGCCTCCGTTACCCCGGTTGCCCTTCCATCAGTTCAGTAAGTCCGGTAACACAGTTCAATGAGTGTGGTAAAGGTGAACGAAGTTTTAGTAAATTAAAAGTCATTTACGTTCAACTATGTACCAGGAAAGGCAAGCGGATCATGCAATTATATCCATTGAAAACGATATTGCGCAAAGTATACATTTTTCTGACCTAATACAGAAATTTGCCAATGTTAAATCGAGAAAGGTGCCCATCTAGTATCTTTATTATGTGATTGAGATTTGAGATCTGTTGTTTAATAAAAATCTACTTATTGAATAAAGTTGTTTTTTAAGCCAAACTCTTATCAAAATTCTTATTGCTGAAAAAAATGTGGTCTATATGTCGTTTTATTAATTGTTTAACCGACTGCATAGAGAAGGTGCCCCGAAATTTATGGTGTGGTGGCGCAATTAGGAGATCTTCCACCACCTAGAAAATGTTCTAAGACACATGCGTGCAACAAATCAATACTTGTGAGATAACTGTTTAATATAACCTAATCTATTAAAAAGACAAAAAATGCGAATAAGTTGGAACTCGGAATTCTTAGCACGTTTGAGTTGGGAATTTCAAATGGTTAAGTTGGGAAAAGTCTTGTTTCCCTCCCACGCCCCCCCCCCCCCCCCCCCAAATAACAATAATAATAATTTTGTGTGACGGCACTTAGTCAAACCATAGACATGTACAAGAACTGGACCTCGCATGGGCGGATTGCAAATAACGATTTACTTCACAAATTGAAATCCGCCATTAAAAGAGCTTCTGGGGGAACTAATGGCTTCGTTCAAACTGTGGGTGCCTGTAAGTTTTGAATGCTGAGAGAGAGAGAGAGAGAGAGAGAGAGAGAGAGAGAGAAAGAAAGAGGAAAAGGAGAGAGGGAGAAGAGAGAGAGAGACAGCCCCTATAGTTGTAAAAGCCCTACTGTATGCTTCTCATCGCATAGTTCATTGTCACTTTACTATAACTAGACACCACTTTTATGACAATAGCTGTCAACGTTCAAAACTTACAGGGTGGAGAAAAAACTTTAGAGGGCACCCTGCTGTACTTTTTATTTACTACTATTCAAGTACAAATTTTATTATGTGAACATATGTTACCGTTGAAGTGTATAATTTTTTTTTCATGTAATACCTAGTTATTTCATGAAATAACCGATCAAATCAGTTAAAGTATGGAATAAATAAATAAATAAATAAATAATTCCACATTTTATTAATAGTTGTTCTATAAATTAACTAATGACAGACAGTTAAAGTGTAAAATAAACAATTTGACTGAATTATACAGCAGACAGTACTGGAGTTTACTGGTTAGAATACAATTTAGATTGATTTCCAGTGATCAAGAAATTGTGATGTGATTCTCAAAACGACTGCAAGTAAGGGAATTGAGATGACAAAGCTGACATGACTTCATTGTTTCTTAAAAATTAATCAAAATGATGTTGACTAAAAAAGCTACGATAAAGTAAAGTATTAGGGTACTCAAGATTTAAACCTGCGAATTCTTGTTTAAACAAAAGTTAGAAAAAAAATTCTTTTAGGTTTCTCGTTCTTTCTTTTTTCTCGAACTCATAGTACCCCCCCCCCCCCCCCTTCCCTTTCTCTCTCACTCCCCCCAATTTCCCATATTACAATGAAGAACAACAATTGAAGATACATTACACTCTCACTTAAAACTTTCCTTTTTTTTATATAAAATTCTGTTTTTGTATTGTTTGGATATCGCGAGAGGTGTGCATGATTTTTTTTTTCTAGTTCGTGACGTAAGAGTTGTTTTGACCAATGGGGCTTTTGGGGGGTTTTCTGAGGTTATTTAAGGTAAGCGAAAGAATCGTAACTATAGTTGACATTGACAAATGTTAGAAATGCTTTTCATAGCATTAATTAGCATCTGCTATGCGTCGCCGGCGTTTTCTGACCGTAAGTAACTTTAAATACAACTTTCTTTGTTAGGAACTGTACCATTGTATAGTATTTTTATAATCTTATTAATTGCATAGTGTTATGAAACAATGTGATAATGATTATTTTTTTACAATATATTTTTTATTTAAATTTATTTCCTGTTTTTATGATTTCTATAAATTAAATTACTTTCTAATATTTTATTTCTAAAAATTGTATATGTTTTTTTTATACTGTCTATAATTCCTTTAAGGTCCATTCTACACCAACGTTATATACGCGCGTTAGGTTTTTCAGATGCAGTTGGTGGATGCAAACTATGTGGTATGTATTCACCAATCACAGAGGTCATCTAAAAAACTCAACGTGCGTTAATAACGCTCGTGTTCGTGTGGAAGGGGCCTTAAGTGAACTTTTATGGTGCTTTTATAATTATTTCTGTTAACGCATAATTTATCGATTTTAAAAAACGTGTTATTTTAAATATCGTGTTTTAATAATCGTTAATATTTCGAGTTCAATACGGAATTAAAAAAAAATTAATTAGAAATTTTAGCAATTTTATATACTAGGCTCACGTGCCGATTTATTAAAAAAAAAATTAGCCATTTCTTTGAATTTTACAAGGATTTAAAAATATTGAGTTCGAAAAATCGAATATATGTTACTAAATTAAGATGTGCTATTTTAGATAACGATAAACCTGAATAAAATAGTGAACGCAAACGTCTTATTTATAATTAACCGTCCCATATTAGTAAAATTTATTTGTATATCAAAGAAAGTCATTAGTCAGGAAATAATTAATGATTCATTAAATTAAATGTGTTGTATATATAATTTTCGTCACATTTTCTAATCGGAAGTCCTTTCAGCTACGCGAATATGCGTTCCAGAGTATCAATCTGCTTCTTGTTCTCAGATGGAACGAGATCTTCCAGAAATATTCAAGTGTGTCACTGCTCCTGATACGTAAGTGCAAACACTTCAGTCATTAAAGGGGCTTTAAAATCTTAAAAATTGTTTAACAATATATCGTTTAATCTTCTCAAAGTATTATAAATCGTGTAATTTTAAGAATAGTCGAAATTGTCGAATTTAAAAAATATATATTCCAGGACTGGAAATTAAGCCATTTCTAAGTGTACAAATGAAATTGGGAAACACTGTTTTTTTTTGTAATTTTGATAATATTCGATTAAGATGTTACAAAATGTCAGCGATTTCAAGAAATCTCAAGGTGAAATAAAAATGTAAGAAAAATAAAAACATCTGTTTTCCAAAAAAAAGAGTAATTATCACAAATTAAACAAAATCTTTTAAAGAATATGAAAGTATTAGGGTATATTTACATTGTACAAATATGCTAAGAAAAATAGAATTTTCTCTATAGTCGGGGACAACCTAAGTTGACCTAATACGTTTATGCTGTAGGAGTTGATCCTTCCGCAACGAAATATAGTTCCAAAATAATATAGTAATTACGCTCAAACGACAGTACAAAAAACAAAACTTTCAATGGAATTCGAAAGTTCTTCATATAATTCTCTAATTAAAATGTTTTTAGTTCTATATTTATATGTACTTTCGTATTTAATTAACAGCCTACGTAATTCCAGCTTCAACGAATAAAAAGCTCCATATCGCCTTTTTTTATAGCATAAAAAGATTGTGCATACTATTTTCCTTTGGATATCATCCTTCCAAATATTTTTTACCGCAAGTTGACTTTTTTTTTGTGCGGGTTCCTAGGCTGCAGTCTACGTAGCCTGCGCCTAAATCCGGCCCTATTATTAGATTTATTTTTATTTATCTGTTCCAAATTGTATGGGTACTCTCTATCTTATTTTTTGTGGTGCTAAATTTTTATAAATATAATTTTTTCTCCTCTTTTTTTAATCTTCAGTTACACTTGCGTTGAGAAGGTCCAAAAAGAACAGGCTGATATAACGAATGTTAATACGAATGCTCTCTATTTGGCTGGAAGGTTCTTTAAATTGAGACCCATAGCAACTGAACTTATAGATGGAGGTAAGATACTTTATATTAGACAACTTTATAATCAATCTTTGCTTTAGTAAATTCGATTCAAGATGCTGCTACTGTAAAAAATGTTCAAAAGTAATACTTTTTCTATTTTTCAGATTAAAAAAAGTTAAATCTTATTATTAGATTTAATTTTTCAGTACTATAATTCAGTTGCTGCTATCAATATATTGTTTGACCTTTGTGGGGTAAACTTAATAACTCTTTTTTCGAAATACCCCCCCCCCCCCTTTTTTTTTTTAACAAAATAGATATTTAAAAAAATATATTCATATCATAAACTTTGCAAGCTTAATAATAATAATAATAATATTAAACATATAATGCTAATCTTATGTTAAATTTAAAAGGGCTTTTCTTCAAACAATGAAGTTGGTTATAAATTTTGCATACTAAATTATTACATTTGTTGAAAATACAAATCTACATGGGATTTTTTACAAAAGGAAATATGAGAGTTTAAAAAGTATTCGTTTGTAAATCGATTTTTTCCCCCTTTAGTTACAATATGAATAAAAACATTTGTTTATCGATGCAAAATTTAACCCCCCTTCCTTTTTTTATACAAATAATGTAATGTGGGTATTCCGTATCTGCTTTTAAAGTGTGGGATTCTAAAATGTAATTTTTGTTATTGAAATAGTTAATGCAATTTATAGTTTTGGTAAGAAGAAATTTGGGTACACTGAAATTTGGGTGATTTTGAAAGACACTTAGTAAATTTATATATCTTAAGAGGACCTTTCACATAATTTAACATATATAACGGATATTTCGCAAAACAAAGTACAAGTTTCTTTTAAGAAATTTTAAATGACACTGTATCATTTAAAAGAATTGACTCCTATGATTGGATGGAAGAATTTCAATAAAAACGAGTGTGTGTATTTTATACCATAAAAATGTTTTTGTTTTAGATTTTTCTTAAATTGTAGTTTTTCATATAACGATTAGATTTGTTGTTGCTTTTTGACAAATATTCATAGAATCGGGATAAATTTGTGCTGTAAAATCCTATATTCATTAAACCCATTACTGAATGCCTGCGTTGTTATCTTTCAGAGCCCTTTAGATATAAAGCAATCGCCCTTGTTCGCAAAACATCAAGCATTCAATCGGCTAAAGATCTCAAGAATGCCAGTTCCTGTCACGCTGACGTGAGAGATTATGCTAGTTGGCATATTCCGATGGCAAAACTCATGTTCAACAACATCATGCCAGCCGACTGCGAAGATGGGGATCTAGGAGCTGCTCAGGACTTTTTCAACAACAGCTGTGTTCCTGGGGAATGGTCGTCTGATCCTATGGTCGATAAAGGACTGAGTAAGTAGAACTCAAGGTCACTGGTTTCCTTTCTGTCGACTTAGAGTTTCCAAGGAAACTAGAATTTTGAAGTTGAAGGGTGATCTCTATGAAACATTGCAGAACTAAAAGTATGATATAATCTAGAGGGTGCATCTTTGAACTTTTGCGAAACTTTAGAATAATATTGTTTTGTCACTATTTAAAAAGGTTGTAACTAGTAGTTGTGGGAGCAGTTAACTTTTCGTCCAAATTGTAAAAAAAGCTGAACTTTACATAAAACGGAAGCACTAAAACATCCACCATTTTGAAACAGAATCGAATAATAAAACGGTCACCATCTTGAAAAGAATGAAAACAAAATATATAAAAAAAAAACAAAAGAAAGCACACAAGTCGTTTTTAATGATTTCAAGGAACATTCATGTCAAATTTGAAGAAATTCGAACAACGCGTTTGGTCGTGACTGTGGTATAAGTAAATACATTTACAGACAAATAGACGAAATGCCGTAAGGTCCAGTTAAAACACGGATTTCGCCGCCAACGCTCGGTCAACTAAAGCAAACAGCAATTATTATTATCTGTTTACCTATCTGCGTTGCCTTAAATCTTTCGGGGAGGCAATTTAAGGTTTGAATAACTTTGTCACAATATGCTACTTACAAGGACAAATATTATTTTGCAGAAAACTCAATACTTTCTTAACTAATGATAAACCAAAATCGCCTAACTAAATAATATGTAGATTTATTAGTTGTTCTATTGATTTACGATTTTTTATCTAGATGTGGTTTAGTTTAAAATATCTATGGTTTATACTAATGAATATTTCAAGCTCCCAATAGAAGAGCATTTCAATTTGTTTTCACACTTGTATGAGTTTTTCAAAAATATTTTTAGAATTTTAACTTAAATCATCCAAATATTACACTGTTTCTATTTTGTTATTGGATACTTTATTATTCTGCTGAAAATTATTTTTGCATTAATTAATTTTAGGCATATAATATAAGAAAAAGAAGCTTTTTAAGGGTTTAATATATTTGTTCTTGCATAATATAAAGATCGATAGTTAAATTCTATTTCATCCATCAATTTATCTTATAAAATACATAGAAAATGAATTTAGTTTACCAGGTACTAAATGTTTTTGAACATAGCAATGTTATATTTTACACTTATTTGATGGACGATCTAAACTGGACTACTCAGAGTTAAAAATAAACACAATCAAGTAAATTATTTTATTCGTTGAATTAGTAAAAGTATATTTTTTAGTAAATCAATTCTTGTAATTAATTCTAATTCTTATTAACTCTTATTATTAAGAGCGTATTATTGTAAGTATTTTTTCTCTCTCAGAAACCAGGTACAGCAAGTTATGTAGTGGATGCAAAAACCCTTCTACCTGTGCGAATGACGACGCCTATGCAGGGGAAGAAGGTGTTATGGGGTGCTTATCTGATGGCGCTGCCGATGTTGCCTTCACAAAATTGGCAGCTTTAAGGTGCATATATTGTTTTTCTATTTTTAACCGACTGCACAGCGCGCCAACCATAACTCTAAAATAAAACCGCCGTAAATTTTAAATTAAAACCGCCAAATCGCGCGCCAAGTCGAGAGGTTATAGACTCGATTGTTATGTATTATTTTTAATGTATGTTCGCGAAGGATTTCGGTTCTAATTAATATATTTGCACAATTTTTTTTGTTGGATAGGGGATGTTTCACTTGGGAGCAATTTGAAAAAAATATCTGGTTATCCGGCATTTAACTATCCGGAATTCTAAATTAACTGGACCGTTTGAAAAAAAATATTGTCCGATTTCGAAAATTCTTTTTTGTTGGATAGAGAAAAATCCAATTAGGCAAAATCTGAAAAAAATAATCGGTTATCCGGCTGTTATATATCCAGAAATGTCGATTAACCGGAGTTTTTGTAAACAATTTATCCGATTAAAAAATATTTTTATTGTTTAACAGAAGTTGTGAACAATTATAATTGTGTTGCATGCCTCCTGATGTATCAATTTTAAGAAGACTACAATTGTTTTTTAAAGTCGAGTTTTTTTATCTAATATATTTCGGAAGTTAAAGGAAAAGTTAATTACCTTATAATAATTATTGCTATATTATCTCATTTAAGGATTTATGAATAACCTGATCTTAGAATATATAGCTAATCGATGTATTTGAATCCGAATAATCATTTAATTAAGAAAAAAATATAATAATTACGGTTTGCAATTTTCAATTAATCGTTTGTAAAAATTTTATACTTAATATAGACTTTTCTAACCCAATAAAATTGCATTTAGGTATCTAATATTATCTTGTCCGATAGTCTACTTTTTGAGTGTTTCCTTTTCTTCCAGCCTATAAGTCTCAATTCTATAATTTAGTCGTCAAATGCCTTTAATGAGCGATATTTAAAGAAGGAGTAGAGAGAAAATAAATCTAATATTGGAATCTTTAAATAGCATTTATAAACGTTATCATAATTTTTCATGTACTTTTCAGAGAGCACTTGGCAAAGAATCCTGCTTTCGCAGATGTAGCAGAAATACTGTGCTTTGAGGGAGGACGTAAAAGTGTGCTGGATCCCTCGCCTTGTGTGTGGGGAGTCCATCCTACTAATTCTTATGTCACAAGACTAAGTAAGTTGGTAGTCTGATAATCGTATTTGAAGTTGCATAACACAGTCTACATAAATAAAATTTAGAAAATAAAGGGGGGGGGGGCACTTACTTTTATTAACAGTAAGTTACATAGTTACATAAATAAAAGTAATTAACGCTTAAACTTCTAAACTTTCAGGTCACTAGAATATCAGCTATTAAAAACCTTACTTAAATTTATTATATTCCACACCTCGGAGATTAAAATGTTATATTTTACGATTTTGATTCCACTATAAAATATTTTATTAAAAAACCGAACTCGATTGCTCACTGCAAACTCGCTTTCCTATAGCACTCGTGATATCATCATTGTGCTGACAACACTGCTTCGAAACTTGCCATGAGCAATTTTATTATGTAAAATGAAACTTATTATTAAATAGTGTGAAATATAATTTTTTTATTATTAAATATTGCATTAATAGCGAGATACAAATGTCTAATTTCATTTGATGAGGTAATTTATTATTAGTTATACAATAATAATAAGAGAAAAAAAAGAACAGAATCACATTTCCGACTTTCATCGTCTGCGTTTATTGACTGATTACGAATCACTAAATATGGTTGCCAATTCTGGACAACTAATTTTCTTCTTATAGCAATATCAAAATTACACTATCATCATTAAATTTTAAGACATTAATGATGCCTTCAGCTAACTTCGCAATATACCCTGTAAGTCTAACGTCCCTGTTCTAGATCAGTTTTCCGTGATGTCATCTATGGAGTCCTAAAGAAACTTTTCGGCTTAGAAACGCGTTCTAAACGAACGGTTTATTTTTCTAGGTGACATTGGAGAAGATAAGGATGCATTGGAAGCGCTTTTGAAAATTCAGTCTTCATATACCAATCGTAAAGTTTCCATTCCTGAATGGTATCATAAAACTTTTCTCTCCCATCCAAAGGTGACAGGGTTAAGAAAGACTGAAGATGACAAAACCCATTATATTTATTATCTAGGTAAGAAAATCTTTTTGTAACTTGATTAATGAATTATTTTATTTTGGGAAGTAAGATAAGAGCATATAAGTGACTAGTAGCTGCAAGAGGTAAACACCCAACTTCAATATCTTAACTAATCTTAAATATTTTATCTAAAAGGACTGATCAGATTAACGCTAAATGATGTAGCTAATAACTTAAATAATCTTGTCACTCAATCTGTAAGAAGCGAAAGGATAAACTATTGATTGAATCGTTTCCTGTATTCCCAATCAAATACTAGCCGATAGTCTGGTTACGGTTACTCACCGTAACTGTCAGGATATTATATAGGTTTACAGGTGCGCTTTAAAATATATCATTTAAAAACACAAGTAAGCTTAGCCCTTAATTGATAGGTTGCGAAAGTATGAATGATTAATTTTTGCCGGTATTTCTGATTTGATTTGTTTTCGCAGATACTAATAATAAATCAAAATAGTATTTAGATTTCTAATTATGCTTTGAAAAAGCTGGGTTGTACATTTTATAGCACCCTCTCCGTGCAGTTAGTGTGCTTTAAAATACACCTCACAGCTTTTTAATAAACTTTCCTGCTCATGGACACCGGAACATTTGTCATCTGAAGGTTGGGAAAACAGCTTTACTTTGTCAGTCTCATATTACAGTTGAGATAATGAGGGTTAGAAGGGACTAAATCAAATCCTTCAAATTTATCAAATGGAGCGACGTTGAAGGGTTTGTAATTTAATACATCCAATGAGACTACAGAGGCCATGGGTACAAGTTATAATAGTCACATTTTAATTAGGAGTGTAGAAAATATTATTTTTATAATAGGGTAGTAGACTAATGAAATAGCTTGCCTGATAATGGGGTTAATTCTTCAGGCGGGAGTAATTATCAAAGGCAAATTGAACTACAACATACAAACCAACAATGAATCAGCATTGTCGAATTGTTATGACGTATTAAACCTATCTTGCTGGGAATAGAGCCTGGTATATTAGGTAGATGTGTCAGTTTTTCTGGTTCTTCAGTGTATAATCTAAATGAAAGATGTTTTTGCAGAAGTTCACGCAATGATTTGCTTGCAGGTGACTTCATCCACTCCATTCGAAAACCACGACGGGCATGCCGAAGCACCAGGGCACACCTGGCACTCATCTGCGTTTCGTCCGACGAAGAGATGTCCAGGTGCTTGGAGCTGGTTAGATCTTCGTACGTTCTCGGTCTGTGGCCAGACATACGATGCGGGAAGGCTAGTTCCAAGTTCAGCTGTATGCTGAGCGTTAGGGAGGACAAATCTCATATGGTGATCTTGGACGGGGCAGAGCTCTACAAAGCTGGAAGGTATTGGAAGAACAACTAAATATGGATAAGATTTAATGGTCATTTAATTTACAATTTTTTTTAGTAGTGAACGACGTTGTAGTAGCAAATTATCAAATAATCGGGAAGGTTGTAATTTTGTGTTGCAAAATTTTCATCGGTTTGTCAATTTTGCAAAGAAAGAATCTTCTAAATTCAAGATTTCGTAATCATTTTGAGGATTTTGTAGCGTTGCACAGATGAAAGCAAGATTTTATTATATTTTCTGCAGATTTTAAATAATGCAAATAGTTTTTATCAAAACAATAGGAGCCATTTCAATCAAATCTATAGTCACAACAGCTATAATTTGATAAACCGTTGAAGTTGCATTGGAGATCGTTTGAATATGTGACGATCAATAAAGCTAGGAATATCTTGGCACGGGATCTATACATCATTTGCTTGAATTAATGAAAATATCCTAAATTTATATAGAAAAATTATTTTTATTATGCTTGATGCTTTTACATATTCCAATTTGAATTTTTTATTTCTTTTTTGCATTAATTTTTTTCATTATTTTTTAATGTATTCAGTATCAGTTGTCAACACTATATGTATATTTTAGATACTATGGACTGAAACCGATTGCTTCAGAATTTTATAAAAATCCAGAAGATACTTACTACGCGGTTGCAGTACTAAGAAATATCTCAGACATCAAACATATGCATCAGCTTAGAGGTAAGCTATTCTTATTTCATATCTGTTATGTAACACAATTCGTAACATGCTGTTCTAAGTTGCCAAACATAATATAGGATAAATGATATTCCAAAAGGAGTTATGGTGCTGTCTTATCCCCGAGGATCGAAATTGGCTTCGCTTACGACTTCAACAATAGGTTGTCAGTTTTGTTCTGCGTTGTGTAGGGGGAGAGGACTAATTCTCATCAAAGGTAGGGTTACAAAATCGTGAGGACATGCTTCGTACCTTAAAGGTGGAAAACATGTTCTCACGATTTTCCTCAGTAGACGCTGAAGTTGACGTCCGATATGCTGGTTTGGTTGGTTCCAGTGTCTCGATTGGAAACCAACTGATCCAGTGTTTTGGACGTTAAAGCGCAAATTCCAATTATCAAAAGCACGAAACACGTTCCACACCTTAAAGGTACCAAACATGTATTCACATTTTTCTTCTGTGGCGGTCGGGTTTTCCATCCGAGAAACAATGGATTTATTGGTTTCCTTTCAAAACGCTAAGACCAACCAATTCAACGTCTCGGGAAAAAACTGTAACCGCCACAGAAGAAAACGCGAAGATGTTTCCTACCTTTAAGTTGTCGTGGTCCAAACGTCCTCATGTTGCTTGGTGTCAGCTCGTTGTCCTCGTCACCTGAACATGGTTAGAGACAGTATTTCTGGATATTCTCCACGTGATTGATCCCGGACCGACACCAATGGCCCTTTGTATTGCTGTACTGAGACATGAATTCAACTCTAACCAAACTTTCGCTCCTGTTCCTGCAGGTCTTCGTTCGTGCCACACAGGCATGGGTCACCCAGCCGGGTGGGTGATCCCGACGGGATTCCTCGTCAGTGAGGGTCTTTTGCCAAGAGGAGATACCTGTAACCGCATCGGTGCCATGGCCGAGTTCTTCGAGGGCGGCAGTTGCGCCCCTGGTGCGAATGACACTAGGTACAACCTCGGGAGAGTCAGGACCGACGATCTGTGCCGTCACTGCGTTGGAGACGAGGCTGGAAAGTACCAGTACGTATTTCAGTTGGTTGGATAGTGTAGATGTAGATTTGCTGTGGCACAACGATTCAGGGCATTCCCGCGAAAAATATCTTTAACCTCTCTCTCTCTAAAAATATTTACTGACTAAAATGTTTAGTGATCTCAGTAGGTTCTAGTCTTCTTTAGTAAAACCACAATTATGTTTATACGTCTGCCATCATTAAGTTCTTACACTGTCAGAGTAACACTCCTATTTTAAAATATTCTACGATCGTCAAAGCTACTTTCGTCAATTTTGATAATCGTTTCATTATTCAATCACTTGAATTTTGACGAAACAAGAATTTAAATTTTTTTAAATGAAAGTAATTTACTCGGATTCCTTTTCCGTGATATCAGCTCATGTTGTTCTCGCGTGAAATGAAGTCCGAAGTAACATCGGACCAATATATATCTGGTTCGAGTCGAGCCGTTAAAAATTAAATATTGAAGTCGTTTCCATTTCTGACGAAATAAGTTTCGGGAGAAAAAAAACGACGGAATAAATTTCCGAAGCTTGACGAGATGTTTAATCGAAGCACTTAGAACAGGCGTCTGTTTTATAAAAAATGACCATGCATTTTTAACAGTGTAATATTTCATAAAAATAATAACTTATTTAGATTTTTTGTGGACTAACACGAATAAAAATGGAAGAATTCGATTAAATGCAGTTTTAATAAGCACTAACTGGAGAATTACAGCGACAAGACAAACAACTTTGTTTATTTTATAATAGAATTTAAACATGCAATATCAACTTTAAATAAATTTAATTTATTATCTTTAAATAAATTTAATTTATTATGTTTAAATAAATTTAATTTATTATGTTTAAATAAATTTAATTTATTATGTTTAAATAAATTTAATTTATTACCTTTAAATAAATTTAATTTATTATCTTTAAAAAAATTCAATTTATTACCTTTAAATAAATTTAATTTATTATCTTTAAATAAATTCAATTTATTATCTTTAAATAAATTCAATTTCTTATCTTTAAATAAATTCAATTTATTATCTTTAAATAAATTTAATTTATTATCTTTAAATAAATTCAATTTATTATCTTTAAATAAATTCAATTTATTATCTTTAAATAAATTCAATTTATTATCTTTAAATAAATTCAATTTATTATCTTTAAATAAATTCAATTTATTATCTTTAAATAAATTTAATTTGTTATCTTTAAATACATTTAATTTATTATGTTTAAATAAATTTAATTTATTATCTTTAAATAAATTTAATTTATTATCTTTAAATAAATTTAATTTATTATCTTTAAATAAATGTAATTTATTTTCTTTGAATAAATTTAATTTATTATCTTTAAATAAATTTAATTTATTATCTTTAAATAAATTTAATTTGTTATCTTTAAATACATTTAATTTATTATGTTTAAATAAATTTAATTTATTATCTTTAAATAAATTAAATTTATTATCTTTAAATAAATTAAATTTATTATCTTTAAATAAATTAAATTTATTATCTTTAAATAAATTTAATTTATTATCTTTAAATAAATTTAATTTATTATCTTTAAATAAATTTAATTTATTATCTTTAAATAAATTTAATTTATTATCTTTAAATAAATTTAATTTATTATCTTTAAATAAATTTAATTTATTATCTTTAAATAAATTTAATTTATTTATGAATACAATTGATCTTGAACGAGCTGAAAAGGTTATTTTTTTCGAAAACTACATACAATTTTTTAAAAAGGTTACCTAAATATTTTAATAAGTATATATGAATTCAACATAATAAATTTAATCATAAATAAAGTTTTTTGTTACTAGCTGTGCTCGAAACACCAAGGAGCGGTACTACGATTTCGCCGGTGCATTGAGATGTCTTGCAGAAGGCAAAGGGGACGTCGCATTTGTCAAGCACACGACAGTTTCCGAGTACACGGATGGCAGCACCCAACTGGGTTGGGCCAAGTACCTGCAGTCATCAGACTTTAAGCTGCTGTGTGGTCAAGGAGGCGTAGAAAACATTACGAACTATGAAGAATGCAACATAGGGAAAGTGCCTTCTCATTATGTAAGTTTTACATCTTAAAGGATATTTATTATGTTTTTTTGACATAACACTTTCAATTTTTAGCCACCTAGGCAATAACCAACTAGTGAATAAAGTGCGAAGCTCTTCCGCTGTGAGCCTGAGTTCAAATTACGGACAAGGCATGGATATGGATTTGTGTTCGTTATTGTTAAGAGTGACTGTGACTCGCGAATCATGTTTTTTTTTACGAGAGGCCTCCCTTAGCGCATTATGGGTGAATGCTGCCAATTTGATCAGTTCTTGTTAGAAATAAAATCCTTTTAGTATTTATGAGGACACAAAAGTTAAAAATTTTAATTTGATAAAAATTCTATGCGATTTTTTTTAAGTCAATGTATATAAAACCTAATGTATTAAATTAAGATTTTAATTGCATTCCAGTAAATTTTAGTCAAGTATACTTCAAAAAGAAAAAAATAATCAAAATAAAAGTCTGAATTTGTTTCATAAAATCACACACAACTTTTAAGTACTTCATTTTTCGAAAATAATATTTTCTGTAATATGTCAAATATTTGTTAAAATATATTAAAACATTTATACACTATTTTGGAAGACGATTTAAACTCAACGTAAACAAAAAATATTTATCCAATGTTTTTAAAATTTATTTTCTAGATTTATAAAATGTGTTTCTTTATCATGTAATAAGTTTAATGGCAAATTATTCTATTATGCCTTATTTCATAATTTTGATATATTTTAAATTCAAGATTTTTTGCTTTTTTGGTTATAACTTAAATATTAAAAAGTAATTAAGAGTAAATGAAGATAACAAAGTGCCTAAATTTACATACAAATGCGAATGTTTGAGATTGTAAGCTGCTTTATTTTAATTGATTACTTGAATCATTTTAATAATTCGTTATTAATTTTTTTACATGACTCAATCCATTTGAAATTTCTTTCAATTGAATAACATGCTTTATTTTCAGGTTGCAGTCAGAAGCAACTTATTAGAATTGAGACGCCTTCAAGTGGCTCGTCTATTGGCTGATATATCCCAATTCTTTTCAAATGATACGAGTATTTTCCGTCTATTTCGACCTAGAAATCACCAAGATGACTTTTTCAAAGACTCGGCGGCGGGACTGAAAATCACGAATCCTGAAGACACATACGAGAAAGCTCTAGGAAAAGAATTTCTCGATGCTTGCATATCGACAGATGCCAAAGTCTGCATACACTAACCCACGGAAACACTTTAAGCAATTGATAGATAATGTTCAACTAATAAAGGTTGTGTGTTTTTTGCTTAAGTTTTGTTACAATTAGTAATTTTTAAAATTGCCGTAGACATTTGACTTTGATAATTCAGAAAATAGAACATAACATTATAAGAATTAAACATTTCTATATAATACTTCATATAAACAGGATGTCCTGTCAAGCCTGCTTATATCTGTAGAGAAAGAATCCTCATAGTAAATACCTATAGTTTTGGATAACATGCGTAATGTTAAATCTTGCTTACAGGGAGAAAAAGTCCGGGTTGGTTAATTAACATCGCATAACAACTTCTGCAAAGTGGGAGAAAAAGCGTAGGGAAAATAGGGGGGAAAAGCGTAGGGAAAATGGGAGGAAAAAAGCGTAGGGAAAATAGGGGGAAAAAAGTGCGATTGTGAATATGAGCAAGTGCATAACAAATGAAAATAAAAATTTAAAACAATAAAATTTTTTACACGTTTTATCTGTGGATTGGAACGCCTACTGTCTTTATGACTTAACATAGGACATTGGTAGTTATGTTTTAGGCCACAGATAATGACTCGTAATTTCTCTCTAAATATATGGATCGCATTGGTATGGTAATTTTTTATGTATTTCAAGTGAGGAATTTCGATGTGAAGGGTTTATATGCACTTGACAGGATAAAACATGTGTACAAATAAGATACCACAAATAAGAAAAGATTATTATTACATAGCATTTAGTAATAGTAATTAAAATAATAATCTGAACTCCTTTTAGGTAGTCATCGAATATTTGCTTGTTAATGCTTATTAAAGAAGGAGGTAAAAATTCCTAAAAATGCATATTTCCACTGATTTGAATATCGGATAAAATAATATCAATTACTATTCATTCAGATTTATAACTGACTAGCAAAACTACCCGTTCTTCGCACGGAGGTAAGTAAAATAACGACAAATAACTTAAAATACCAATAAATTTTACCTCCTCCACCATATTTTACCTCCTACCTGGGATAATCGCATATACAATTGTAGAATTCCTCTATAAAAAGTGATAAAGCTTTTTTTTATAATGTAAAATATTTTTATGTTTAATAAATTAGAAGTTAAAAATGTAAAAATATATACTACTCCTTAATTGTTAATACACCGATAAAAATCCTATAATTTCTAGTTTATCTCTCATAAGGTATGGAGTTTTAAAAAATAAACAGTCCTGCACAAAAATATTTTTAGAAATTAATAAGAATTTCCTTTTGGTATGGGTTTGCATGAAATCCCATAATAAAAAACGACGTTTTTAAAATCCTTAACTCCAAGTAGATTCAGCTGTCGGGTATATGTTTATATACCCGTCGTGTCTGTGTATATATTTATATATAGAATGAATCAGCCTATATATAAATGACATACCATCGTGTAAAGGAAGGTAGGCCGTTTCAACCAAGTAAGGCATTTATCCCCCCCACCCCTCTCAACCTTGTATCGAGTAAAGCCCAATACAGCGCGATCTGTACATACCAGATTTTTTTTTAACACGGATGCCGCAATTTATTCGGGAAATTACTATAATTATATTTTAGTTTTCAGTGCTTCCTTTAATCAATTAAATTAATTTTAATTACTGTTGTTATCATTATTGAAAGATAATGTGCATTTTAACAGGTATTTTTTAGGAATAAGTATTTACATAAAACTATGATTTTTTTTATCTATGGAAAATAATATTAAATGAAATAATTAACAAAGCGCAATGATCTTCATTTTTGCATTATTTTTTTAAAAAATTTCATTAAGAAGCATTTCATTAAATTGGAGTTTTAAAGCAATAACTTCAATGCGTGAATTTTAATGAAACTTCTGAATCAATCTCGATATTGAAATATTCTGAAGCCGTATTTAAGAAAAAAAGGCTTTTTTTTAAAGATCACCAAATTAAGAAATTTGACCATGAACCCTCATGATTTAACTTTCAAAACAATTCCGAATTTCCCAGTAATGTAATTTTGATTTGACTATTTCCAAATGCCCGTTCCAATGTATCGTTTAGGTACATCTTTCCAATATCTTCGACCAACAACTTGTATATATAATTAGTAATTTGCATTTTTAACCTCAGTAATACGGAACATAAAAATGTAAATTACAGCCAGAATAAACCAAAGCGTTTCTTGCGAATAAACTGCCCCAAGTTCTTAAAAAAAGGGAAAATAAAATTAACAGCCTGCTGGCATAAATACTCAACCAAAAATAGTATGTTTTAAAATACTACACAACTTTCTTTTACTATGTCCAATTGCCCATGTTTTAAGAAATTCCATGAATGCTATTATTACAGAAAAATAACCACCTATTTTAATTTTAATATTTTTTTTTTTATTTCCGTATCAATGTATTAAAAATTCAGTATTTACTCATTGTGTTAAACCATTTTTCCTAATTTTTTTATTTATTTTGTGATACTAATATTATTGCATTCGCATCGAAAAATACTCGTCATATAAATATTTAGTAAGTTTCCACAGAAAATTAAAGCCAAGACGCACTTTATCCAAAGAATAAACTGTTATAACTTGGCGATAGTTTAGCAGACGGTGCAGCTTATTAAAATCTCACCATGTACTTTCAAGCATTCAGAATATTCATTCAGAACATTTAATTCTTAATGATCGTCATTTAATGTTTTAAAATGAAATATGTATTAGCACATTAAATATAATATTTATTTTCTCAATTATCATTTGGTATCTGTGAAATTTTATTTTTTAATAACATTAAAAAGTCATATAGAATTGAAAATTCACAGTGAAACTAATTTTCGTACAATTAAAAAAAATACTTGTATAAAATATTTTTCAAGTAAATAAAATGGACTTTCATACACAAATTACTTGCATTTTGGAAGAATTGTTCTAAAAGTTCGATCTAAGATAATTAAATATAGTTATAATTAATCTGTATACAAACAAAACAAATGAGATAATACAATTATAACATTTAAAACAATTTTAAACCATTTCCCTAATATAAAATTCTAGTTGTTTTAATTTTTGAATGAATCCGTATTGTAACAAAAAGCCCAATGTGCGCAGACGTTTTTCAATAATTATTGAATCAAACAAAACCTATGACGTAATTTTTTAGTGTCAATAATGAAAAATGTTATTTTAAATTGCATACGATATGTTCATCCATGTTAAGTCAATGGAATACATTAAAATAGTTATAACATACGAATGGAACATCGTACAAACTTAAAAATTATCACAAAAAAAGTCTAATTTTTCAAGTAAAGTATTGTGTAAATTTTATAAAGCTACGTTTTGTAGTTATGGAGTATTCCGTGTAAAGATCGGCATTCTAATTGGTTTATAATTTTTTTGTATTATATTTTCGCTTTTCTCCATTGATTTTAACTGATTTTAGTGTTGCCACCTCGTGAAACTTTGCCGACGTACGCTAAAAAATGTCATAACATTCGAATGGAACATCGCAGAGACTTGAAAATAGTCGCGTTAAAATTCTTATTTTTTTAACTAACTATTCTGCGAATTTCAAAGCTCTGCGTTTTGTATTCACGGAGCCTATAACATTCTGACAAACAAACACACTTCCGGACAGATTTTGGAGATTTCTGCTTTATATATAAGATTAAATGACGTATAAGGGTTTTTTCATTGTTTATCATAAATAGGATTGTTCTCTTTCCAAAAAAGCTTAACAAGAAAGTGGCGCTCTCAGCTCAACAAATAAGTCTATCTTATCTTAAGTGATAATAAAAGTGCAAGTGAACCGGTTTTGTCAAAAACTCTATAATAAATATCGAAATTAGAGATAGAGATAAAACAATTCTAATTTTGATTTTCATTTGACTCGAATACAGGATAACGGATTTTAATCAGAGAAAATAATACTAATTCTTGGGAATTTTATTGAATTTGTACAAAGTGATGATATTCTATTAAAAAAAAAGTTTCAAAACTTAAGTGTATGAGCAGGAAGACATTTTTGGGGCGTACATGTGTAGGTAGAATTAGTAATAATTTTTCTTATATATATATATAGGAAAAAGATAGATATATAAAAGAGAGAGATATTGACTAGAAAAGAATTGATATTTTTTATCGGTTTTCCAGGATATAATTTATTTGAATGCCTGGAGGCTATTGCTACATAAAATCTAATTAAAAGAAATATGTCTTTTTATATCTGTGATTTCATCTATCTATTAATATTCATAATTTTATTAAGATGCAATTCGGCTATTCAAGTATAATACTCTATTCTTCTAATTATAGTTTGAAAAATATTTATGGGAAGATTTCGTTTAGGAATCCCGAAACAGTTCTGAATAAACTCTCGCACGTATTTCATTCAGCCGCAAAAGCAGCTGCACAGTCCAACAATTTCGAAAGACAGAAATCTTTCAAAGCTTTCATTTTTAACTTTTGAATTACTAAAGTAAGTCAGTTCAGTTTTCAATAACTATAACTTTTATTACCCTATAAAAGCAGTATGAACTTAACATCCAAATTTCGGCATCAATTTTCGACTAAAATGTCTGGAATATTTTCTTTTGTGTCTGAGTTTACAATTCCAGATTCGGATTCAGAGCCTTCAGACCATAGCGGTCACGGCCTCGTACTCAAGATTAGAGGGTCGTGAGTTAGAGTCTGATAGGCTGGTGTATGTGAACTCTGGTGTGGTTCGAATGACCTTACGTTTGTCCTGGTGTGAAAATATGGAAAGTTTGTATCAGCTCAAGTCGATGGCTAAAAATACATTCATTGTATGTTTTGGGTTCAAATGGTATTTTTATTATTGTAAAGGTGGTGTCTAGCTCTCAAAGTTCAAAACCTTCCTTTTGCATTTTCCTGATTTTTTTTCTTGTTTGTGCTTTTGGCCATCAATTTGTTGTCCTCGTCATCTGACGATTCCAAGCCAAATTTCAAGACATGATTCCCCGGTCTTTCTGTTTGGATAAATCACAAATATTTGCGAGTTATCTGTTTTTTAAAAAAATAGATAACTTGAAAAATTAAATAACTGTTTGATCGCCCATAAATAAACAATCCAAGAAGCAAGGTAAAATGGATATATAAGAATATAAATATAAATTATACATTGTTAAACTTATGCTTTGATCTCGTTCTTTTTTAAAAACCATACTCTGTTTAAAGAAGTATGTTAAAGCAAAATATTAAATTTCTGGCGATTTAAATCAAATCCAAAAATCAATTTGTTTGAGTTTACAAAGAAAAAAAAAACGTGCGATAGAGTGATACGTGAAAACTTCTATACATAAACTAGAAAACTGCAACTATTTACAAATATTCCCGTGTTTTGTATAGAACAGAAACTTTTTAATAGATTCCAATGTATTAATTAAAAGAAATTAATCCATTTTATTTATCTTTTTTTCAATGATTTACAAGGTAGACTAAAATGGATAATCGAATTATTAATGCAAAAGGATAAGAAATTCGAAAAAATGTAGCGATCATCGAAAAAAGAGCAATGTTCTACAAAAATATGATTTTGAAGCTTATAAATGACAAGAATTACTTAAAATATATTTAAAGTTGTTCATTTGTTTATATAATTAAGTTGCATACCTGTTTTCTAAAACTAATTGTGAATAACAAAAACACATTTCGATCACAAAAAAACAGCAATTTTTTGGTTATGTTAGAACACAGAAAAAGATTTTTAAATGAATAAAAAAATCGTCTGCAGAATAAATTAAAAATAAAGTAAATACAGAAAATATTTATTCCAGCATCAAAATAATCCAAAACCTATAAAAACAAACGTTTTATTTCGAAGATAAAATATAATTTTTAAAAAGTAGTTTTTGAAAATGGCGGATTAACTTATTTTTAGAAAGACTGTTACCACCATTGAGCTAAAATACTTTAAGGGCTGGAGCGAGACTCCTAATGGGAGACAATGTACTTTACATTGTGGATGAATATTTTTAAGTAGTAAAGGTTAAGAAAACTTTCTACCCCGGCTTTTGCATTGTTGATCGTGTTCCTTGCCGTGGTTGCGTCTGCCTTAATATTTGATGACTTATTTAGTATTTTCAATTTTTTTTCTTTAAATAAGAAATCAAGTATGGTAAAATCTTGTGTAATGCTTGGATGTTCAAATATTTTTGAAAAATTAGACGAAAAAGGTAAAAAAAAAAAAAGTTCAATTGCATCAGTAAGTATTGTTTTCTATTCTTGTATGTTATATAGATTACGATTTTTTGAATAACTATTTATGATGATTTGTATAATTCGAAATTATATAAATTGTATAGATTTTGAAAAGTTTAAAACAGTATTTTTATTTCTAAAGTAATTTATATCTTACATTCTAGGATATAATTTGTTCTGCAGACGATTTTTTATTGTATTCAAAACATTGTTTCAGATGGCGTTATTTTGTTTTCTGAAAGTATATTTCTCTTAAAGTCAGTTTCCCCTTTTTTTTTAAATGTTATTTTATTATATTAACATCTCAACAGTGTTGTATATATTGTAATAAATTCTTGACATTTATAAACTTTGGAATTAATATTTTTGTAGAAACTGCACTTTTTCCAAAGATATTTTTTTTCGAATTTCATATCTTTGGCATTAATAATTCGATTATTCATATGTTTCCCACTTTGGAATTTATTGAAAAAAAAGTTAAATAAAGTAGATTAAAAAAATATCTTTATAAAATAATATATATTTCATTACATATAATATAAATTTCCTTTTGTAATTCAAGTAAATATTAAAAAAGTTGATATATAAAAAAAAAATTCAAATTATTTTGGCATTATTATTGAGCTATGTGAATAAAATGTATTTTTAAATTTTATGCATTCTTAAAATCTTTCAAATGGATTGCTACTTTTCAGATTTACACTTAAAAATTATCATAAGTAAGTAGATAGTTTAGTTTATTAATCTGCTATAAAATACATTTGAAATATATTCGCAATAACTCGAAAAAATAAATTTTTCTTAAATATAGTGAAATATGAAATACCGAATTGAAAGTAGTACTTCTCTCAAGAATTGAAGAGAAATAAATTTAATAAATATTTTTTATAGACTCTAATCATATGACGTCATTTACGGATTAAACGAAATAACGAGATTTAACCCCGTATATTTTCATGTATGAAAAATATCGTCTGTTGATGCATTAAACAGTTTATCTTTTCTTCGTTAATGTGTAAAATTGATTTTTTATCCTTTCAATTCATTAATTTTAATTAGTTTACTTGTATTATATTAACAATTATATCGTTTGGTGTTTTGTTTGTTTTGACGAATGGCAACAAATATAATTATTTATTGCAGTAGTTAATTTAGAATTCTAAAAATCTGTAGAGAATTTCAGTATCTTGTGAATCGATAAAGTTTTTACATTAAGATGGAGTCCTATTATTCAGTTAAATAGAAAAGAACGACAGATTAGTTCTTCTGATAGAGTCTCGCATCATTTGTGATACCTGCGGATGTATTTAATATTTTTGACTATTAGAGTTTAAATTTTTTATAGTATTAGTTATTTAATATTATTTAATATTTAATGCTTTACTTAATATTAACATTTGTCAAATTAAAATTTGGTTAGCCTACTAAATGTATTCTTTATTGCGATTCTGTATTAAAACTTATGAAATCTATGTTAATAAGTATGAATTATTTTTTTTATTCTTCAAAGCGTGAACATTTCAAAAGGCGCTCGCGCATGCGCACTATATTTCCTTAACAAATATGTTGACTTCCATGTTGGAGCGGCAAAAGTCACATGCTGGCCAGATAGTATACTATAAAATATCTATGATTGTTACTGAGTTAATTTCTGAAGTAAATTTTAAAAATATTTATTACAATATTTCAATATTTATAGAAAATAATTCAAATAACCATTAACCATTCTTTTTAAGCTAGAAAGCGAAGCGATCTAAAAATATATTTTTTATTTAGGGTAGTTATTAATCAATATATTACAGTTTATGGTAATTAGTTTAATTGTATAAAACTTATATTATAACCAATGTTTTATTGAAATATATAGCAAGTAAAGTATACACGGGGATTTAAAAGGTTGAGCTTATTCTACATTAAAATTATTTTAAATGGACAACTATCAACTCCATTGTTCATGTAAATAATTAAATAGCTAGGTACTAGTAATAACATTCTTAAACTCTTATCGTTTTCTCACTATTAGAAAGCAAATAAAAAATATGTTACCATTTCTTTAAAGGCTTTAGGGAAAACGTTTTCCATAGCTTTGATATTTCTTATTCAAAAACTTTCATTTTTAAAAATGTACGGAAGCATGCACTTTTTATTTTAGCTGGGAATTCATATGTTATATATTTTATAGACTTTTACTTTCTAATTTAATTTTAAATAAGGATATTTCAAATTGCAAAAATTTGCGTGCAAAGTTTATAATTTTACGTCTTTCCAAAATAAATTTCTGACAAAGCGTTACTGTTTTATTAGACAAAAGAGTTTGCAAAATCTCAGCTATTCACGCTTGTCATTCAAAAGTTGTTTCGTCCAATCACGTGCTGCTTAAAAATATCTATTTATGTTAGTGCAAACTTTTCTAATGTTAGTAGACATACAAATTTTGTAGAAATGTTTTGGATAATCATCATCAGCATTTTATGTGCGGCGTATGCAGACCGTAAGAAACATTTCCTTTCAGTCTCCACAAAGAGATTTTTATTGTTTTCTATGTACTTAATTATTTTATAGTAAATAATTTTCGTTCAATAAGTAATTAATTTTAAGTTTCAAATTATTCTCGAAATTTTTTTAATCAATCATAAAAATATAATCATATGGATCTTCAGGTTTTATTTGAAAATCTCTGTTTTTAACAAACGCTTAGTCCACATTCAAATGACATAAACGTTTTATAATAACTAACAATATTAGCTATAATTGTTAAATGTATTAGATGATAAAAAATTATAAAAGCTTAATTATTATTAATACATGAAACAAATAAGAGTTTTTTACACAAAAATATAAAAAATTACTTTAACTATAAAATAATGAAAATGTGTTATAATTGTGAAAACTTATTTTAAAACTGCAAAAAATTAGTAATATTTTTATTTCAAAATAAATGCTTAGAAATGAGAAAGTGTAGTTACCTTTCTGGCTTTGTATGAAACCTACAAGAACTCAAGTTTCAATTTTGAGAAATACAAATTTATTGTATTATAATTCTTAATAATATTTAAAATCTTGTTATTCTTAAGGTTATACCAATGGTACACTTAAAAAATACTATGATTGAAAAGTGAATCCCAACTGATATACCCCAACAATATACAATTGGAATATATCTTCAAACCTAGAATATTTAACCGAGCGTTAGCGAGGTCCCTTTTTTAACTCGAACTTTCAGTATTTCTTCGATTTGTCTGTAAATTTGTTTCTTAAGCATTTACGACCGAACGCGTTATTCGATTTTTTTTTTCAAATTTGGCAAGAATGTTGCTTTAAAGTCATTAAAATCAAAGTAAATGTTTTGTTTTTTTGGTGGAGAGTCGATAGGTCTATTGTGCCCAGAACTACTAGTTGGTTGTAATCTTGTTTAATTTCTTTTAAGTGCAACGAAGTTTTTTATTTATTTTTTAAATAGTTATTAGCATGAAGTTAGTTTACTAGTTTGATTTACTAAAATACTTAATATTTTTTAATAAATATTTTCAAAGTATTTTAAATGGAAGTTAATAAAACTAGTGTTTTAATATTTTCAATTAATAATATTCTAGAGTTTTAATATTTTCAATTAATAATATTCTAGAGTTTTAATATTTTCAATTAATAATATTCTAGAGTTTTAATGCTGCCAATAAATTTAATATTATCAATGGGATTAGAGGTCATGCAGTAAAGTTTTACAAATCAAAGCTTAATAGGGTGGGAAGAAAGCTTTTTTTTAATAATAGGGTAATAGACTGACTAATCGCTGATTATGCTGTTAATTCTTCAGAGTGGGCAGTTTTAAAAAAACAATTGAATCATTAGGATGTCCTGAACAGGACCAATTTTGGTGGGCCTAGTACCTATAGTTAGCTGTCAGTAATTTGTAATATGTCAGACTACACAATACGATTGATTTTGAATATATTCATGCAATTGAATGATCTTTTCAGCTGTAAGAATATGCGTACCAGAATCATTAACCTCCTTCTGCTCTCAGATGGAAAGAGACGTCCTAGGTTTCAAGTGTGTCTATGCTCCTGATACGTAAGCAGAAATCAGTATTCCGTGATTTTTATTATAAACATTGTTCGTACAAACTTTGTCATCTGATGATTTTCATAAACATAAATTTTTAATAGTAATTTTCTAGATGGGTTGATTCTTTAAGGTTTCCAAGGAATAATAGAACAAACCTTTTAAGATAAGCTTTTAAACATAGCTTTTCATTTATACGCAAATCAAGCAGAATCGGAAAATATTGAAAAATAAAGTATTTATATTATTTAAAAATAATATGTATTGCTGGTAAAAATCGTGCGTGATACTCATGTCGGAAAACTTCGGGCCAGCCGATCGGAAGGCTCATGATTTTTAGCAGATGTAAAATATTTAAATTGTTTATAATTGCTCAATTCACTTATCTTAGTTTTTCCTTTTATTTATATAGTTTAAAGTGTGTACAGAAAGTTTGGATGAAAGAGGCCGACATAACGAATGTGGACCACACTGCTCTATTTTTGGCAGGGAAGTTCTATAAATTACGACCTATCGCAACAGAACTCATGCACGGAGGTAAATTCACCAAGTTTGTTAACATAAATATAAATAAATATGTTTAATCAATTGCTACCGAATGTTCATTCATGATGATTTTAATAAAGAATATTGGAGTTTGACTAAAGCTTGATGATAATGCTTACAATATGTAGTGATGTGAAAATTAAATTATCAATAAAAATCTATTTAATTTTTATACTGACAAGCCAGTACTAAAACCTCCTAAATAAAAAAAAATATCAACAACGTCAAACTTCTCAAAGTGTATTAGCGAATGACTTTCTGATGTGTAGTTTAACTAAGTAAATACTTATGTGAAAATAATAATAACGCAATTCTATAATTATTATACAAAAGGCATTTGGAGATGTTGAAATATTGACATATACTGGACCCTTGAAAACGTTGAAACAAAATAGCATATTTAAATAACATGGTCAGTCCCGGTTGCAGGAATCTAGGATTCTCGAACAATTGCAGAGGTGTAACTGTCCTTTAATGGTGTTATCAAGACCGCCATTAGGGGTGTGTTACTTGTGCCTCCGCAAAGGGCCTCGCGCTTTAGGCGGGGCCCCGCAATTACAACAAACAAATTAAAATACGGTTTATATGTATAATTTTACTTTATTGAAATTAAAGTACTTTGCAATGTTTTTTTTATTACAAAATTATAATAATTAGAAAAAATGTAATACAAACATAAAAATAAAAGTTTCCTATATCTACATATTCATACAACGAGTTTATTTTATCAATTGATACAGATAATAGTGTATAATTATAAATGAATTATTATCTGGAGCGACAAAAAAAAACCGAATATATAAAATTCATTAATTTCAAATTACGTAATTCAATCACTCTACATATAATAGCTTGAATCTTGGAAAAAAAAGAGTTAGAAAGTTAGGTTACAACAAAATTCATTCAAACTTAATTTTGGCATTTTTAAATTAAAGTTTGATATAATGTACTTTTATTGTGACTGAAGAATCGATACTTCTCATTTTCTGTTCACCACGAGAAATTGTCCTTTTTCTCTTACATTTGTCTCCCTATCACTATTTAAAATAAAAGTATATGATTTGATGTTAGAAGTAATATTAATAGATAAAAATTCTTAATAAAACTTACTTTTTGCTTTGATGAATTACTTTTTGATGTCCTGCCTTCTTATTGCGATGAAGAAGTGAAATTTCTCATTTTGCCTTCATCACAATGAGTAATTGCACTTCTTTGCTTGCATTTGTTATATCTCTACCTGAAATAAAAGTATATTATTTGATGTTAAAAATAAAAATATATTATTTGATATTATAAATAACAATATTGAAAACAATTCTTAATCGAACTTACCTTTTGCTTTGATGAATTACTTTTTGATGTCCTTTCTTCTTATTGTGACGAAGAAGTGAAATTTCTCATTTTGCCTTCATCACAATGAGAAATTACACTTCTTTGCTTGCATTTGTCTCTCTAATCTCTTCCTGAAATAAAAGTATATTATTTGATAGTATAAATAATAGTATTAAAAAAATTCTTATTCAAATTTACCTTTTGCATTGATGAATTACTTTTTGATGTCCTTTCTTCTTATTACGACGAAGAAGTGATATTTCTCATTTTTCCTTCATCACAAAGAGAAATGCACTTCTGCTCTTGCATTTGTCTCTCCATCCCGAACTGAAAAAGGAAAGTATGCTGTTTGATATTAGAAATAATAGTATTAAAAACATATTCTTAATACAGCATACTTTTTGCATTAATGAATTACTTTTTGATGTCTTGTCTTCTTATTGTGATGAAAAAGTAGAATATCTCATTTTCTATTAATCTATTTCAATCTTTTCTCACAAAAATATATTCTAAACAGACAATTTACAAAACTACTTTATACTAAACATTATATATTTTTTGAGAACTGAGCATGTAATGGCTTGCATTCAATAATCGTTTGAATCAGTTTTAATGGTTAATGACAGTAATATTCATATACAGTTTTAGAGATGTTTTCACAATCATAAAATGAAATAATTGTGATAAAAATACCTAAATCAAATGAAATATTTATTAAAATATTACTAAGCGGTGATTGAAGGGTACAATAAAGGTATATGTAAACATGAGAGATATTCTTAATATAACTAAAAGTCACATATAACGATGTGATGGAACTCAGATAAATAACTCAGTGTTAAGTAGTGTATTGAAATATTTCAATATTTACACACCGAAGTTTCTTAGATTCTATATGTATAAAAAAACTTACTTACTTAAGTAAAAAAGAATGTCCTCATCAAATTTCATATGGAAATAGAATAATTTTATACTTTCAAAAATGCTTCGAAAGCTTCTTTAAATAGCATCCAAATGAACGAAATTCAACAAAGGATTTAAAGTAAAAAATCATTGTTTTAATATAACAATGCCAAACAGTGTTTGGCATTGATGACTTTATATTAAAAGTAAAATTGAGATTTTAACAATTAATTTGTTTTCTTTTACAACATGCAAAATAATTCTTGTAACCGTGTGTGTATAAATTACCGGTATAAAAAAATAATCTTAAAAAAAAAGAAGAAAAAAAAAGAAAACCAACATTGAGAAAGGAAAACTCTAAAAAGTAAAAAATATTTTTTAATTTCAAGAACAAGTTGAACCTTTTTAAATATTTAATATTAATTTTAATTATAACTTTTTGAAATCGGTGCCGAAATTCATATATGTGTTTTGTAAATTGGCAAATATTTCAGTTGTTTATACATGTTCGTAAAATTGAAAATTATTTTTTACTTTTTAATGCCTTTTTTCTTCTTAAAGTTTTTTTTTTTTAAAGATTATTTTATTTTTCACTCTTTAGTTTTTCATTTATTCCAAAAAGCGTATAAATGCTTAAATAGTTTCGAAAATTCAGAATCTGATTTAAATGTCTTGGTGAAGCATTAAAAAAATCTTAAAATCTATTTAATAGATATGATATATTCAAATATGAGAATGCATTTTTAACAGTTTGTTAACAATTTTTAAAATTTTTGAACAACTCTGTTTTGCTCTCACCATGGCGTCTTTCAGAGCCCTATAAATCTCAATCCATCGCCTTGGTACGCAAAGGGTCGAGCATCCAATCTGCCAAAGATTTGAAGAACGCGTCCGCTTGCCACCCTGGTCTGGGACGATTCGCCGGCTGGCATATTCCAGTGAGCAAACTCCTGCTCAGCGACATCATGCCAGCTAACTGTCAAGAAGGGGACATTGGAAGCGTGGCGGACTTCTTTGGTGCAAGCTGCGCTCCTGGAAATTGGTCATCGGACCCTCTCGTCGACCAACAACTCAGTAAGGGTTCGATCATTATGCTTAAGGGGGCAGACACCATGGATCAATGCACAGTTTGAATTTGGGGTCCCCCTAACACGCAAAATGAAAATAACTTACAAAACTCATCAAGTATTGGCTTAAGTAGAAAGTACATAAAGTGCACTTGAACTGAAACTAGAATGGTATACACTAAAGGAAAACAATATATTTATACAAATATATAAAGCAAAATAAATTGGTTATTTCTTAACATTGAAAGTTTTATTATACTAGTTAAAAATTAAGTTTTATTATACTAAAATATATAAATCAAAATAAAATACGTCTTCTCAAGTACAGAGGACTAGTTTGCGTTAAATATACAGACTGGACTAACACATTGTTGGGCTATGTTCATTGTTTTGCTTTATCTCATTTGACTGTATTTTTACATAATAAAACATTATTTCTACTCAACTACTTTGCTTATATTTTAAATAAGTTGCTCAGAGTAACAAAGCAAGTAGTTAAAGAATAGCAAAAAGAATGACTTATTATGTGTAGTTAAACAACCCACCTACTTGTGATCACCTAGTACGAATGCTTAGCACATCATTTGAGCTGATACTCCATATTTCAAACTTACTTCTACGTTAGGAAAAAAAAGAGACTTCCATAAGATATTTAACGTTTTTCTATACCCTATACAATGACAATAAAAAGTGCGTAACCGCTTTTTTGAAACTCCTGTATATTTTTTAACTTAGTTTTTTTCTTTAGAAACTAGGTACAGCAAGTTATGCAATAGATGTAAAAATCCTTCTAGCTGTGCAAAGAACGACGGATATGCAGATTACGAAGGCGTGTACCAGTGCTTATCTGACGGAGCTGGTGATGTTGCTTTCACCAAAGTCCTAAATTTAAAGTTTGTTGATTTACTATTATTATTCTTAGAGAATCATTGAGAAGAAGACATTTGAAGTTTCATATGGTTGGAGAGGGATGTCGCCCTAACAGCTTTTCCATCACACTTACGACTATAACTTTTGTCTTTGCAGACGCCTTTTTCGCTAAATTGACGCTACTTGACGAAACTCCACCTATTCGTCTCTTGTTTCGCTGTTGCCATTTCAACACGAATAGACAATAAACAACAAATGGACGGACGCAAATAGATAAATGTTTGGCCAACCGCATACAACTTCGGAATATCTTCTTCACAATGATATGCAGAATAACACTCTTAAATAAAGCTTCAGAAGTATAGTCTGTCAGAGTGGAGATTTTCTTTTGTAACCACTCTGTATTTTTCAGGAATTATTTGGCAAAGAATCCTGCTTTTGCAGATGTAGCAGAAATACTGTGTTTCGAGGGAGGATGCAAAAGTGTGCTAGATCCCTTGCCTTGCGTTTGGGGAAATCGTCCTACAAATGCCTATGTCACAAGACAAGGTACGCTCAAATTGCATTGTTTTTTCAATGTTATGTATACTATTCGTAGAAAAAAACATAGAGAAAAACTGTTATTATTTATAAGTTTTCTTTTAAACCAGTTAAAATATAAATTTCTAAATTTTATGGATGTGTATTATTTAATAAAACTCTCCTTTTCTTTGAGTGCTGATATAATTTCCAACTTAATATTTCGTGTCTGAATATATTGGGCTGTAATTTTACTTTAAAAAATATTTATGTAATGTCTCAAACTATTGTACACTTAAAGTAAGGTAAAGTCGTAACGATTTAAAACCGAAAAAAAAATAATGATAAATATTTGGGGAATAGATAAATATCCAGCATAAAAGCAAAGTGACCCATTATAGGGAATAATTTTTATTCAAATTTTTAAGTAGATTGAAATGTAGAACCATATGCAGAAAAGTAGGAAATATCTGAACAAAGTGTTTTTATTCGAGTATAATTAATGAAGTATATTTAATTAAATATATTTAATAAAGTATATTTATGAGGTATATTTAATGAAGTATATTTATGAAGTATATTTAATGAAGTATATTTATGAAGTATATTTAATGAGTATATAATGAGTATATTTAATGAAGTGTATTTATGAAGCATATTTAATGATGTATATGTAATGAAATATATTTAGTGATGTGTATGCAATGAAGTATATTTAATAAATATTGGAATTAACGAATGATTATACGTCTATACTATTACCATTAGATTATATGTCTATACTATTACCATTAGATTATATGTCTATACTATCCCCATTAGATTATATGTCTATACTATCACCATTAGATTATTTGTCTATATTATCACCATTAGATTATATCTCTATACTATCACCATTAGATTATATGTCTATACTATCACCATTAGATTATATGTCTATACTATCCCCATTAGATTATATGTCTATACTATCACCATTAGATTATATGTCTATACTATCCCCATTAGATTATATGTCTATACTATCACCATTAGATTATATCTCTATACTATTACCATTAGATTATATGTCTATACTATCACCATTAGATTATATGTCTATACTATCCCCATTAGATTATATGTCTATACTATCACCATTAGATTACATGTCTATATTATCACCATTAGATTATATCTCTATGCTATCACCATTAGATTATATGTCTATACTATCACAATTATATTATATGTCTATACTATCACCATTAGATAATATGTCTATACTATCACCATTAGATACATCAGGTGTTCAAAGAATTAATCATTAGTAGTTGTTAAAGTATGCATGTGTGGGAGTGTACGAACTTTTCATTGAAATATTTTTCTAGAAGCAAACAATATTATTATCCAGTGACAGATAATAATCATTGAAGATCTGACCCATGATAGAGTGACGCATCTTAAATCCTAGATGCCTTCTCCAGGTCTTCAGGCACACAAAGCTCTTGTCGTGGAACAAAAGTCTTGTTTTAGTTAATTTCAAGCTTTTGGTAAATTTAGATTTTAATTTCTCTTTACGTTAAATAGCCGAGATTTTGATTTTGAGTTGCGCAAACAAAAATATTCGAGTTTAAAAACTACTATCTGGTTTGAAATTAAAATATAATATACACATCACCTAGTAAAACTGGACACTAATTTAACATGGATTTGGACCACCCTGTACCCCACCTTTAATAAAAACTAAATTTGTAAAAACTAAAAATGTTTTTTTATTTATAGATGATATTAACGCAGTGGACGAGGCATTGAAAGTGCTTCTGAACACTCAGGCCACATATTCCGCCCCACTAGTGCGTATTCCTGAATGGTATTATAAAAGTTACCTCTCTCATCCTACCGTGACAGGATTGACCCAAACCGTAAATGACAGAAATAACTATGTCAGCTATCTAGGTAAGATATTATCAAAATCTGTAAAATTTTATTTTGTTAAAATCTCAGTTTGAAATGATTTATAATAGAAATTTAAGTGAGCTCATTACACCTTCCTTTTTCAATAAACACATTAAAAAAGATATTTCAATGAGTATCTTTTCTTCTTTAGCGGGACAGAATATCACTAATATCCTATAATTCTGATTACCAGCTTGAAATTAGGAGTTTTTGTTAGCAATATGTACAGAACGCTAAACTATACCTAGACACAAATCGATTGTACCGAGTGTTAGACTCATTTCTTACGGAATGTACAATTACTTTTCTATCCATGAAGTTAAGACAATTGAATGTACATTGTGACACCTAATGAGGAGCTTAAAAGCAGTATCATAAGCAGGAAATTTATGGGAAGGGGGGGGAGGGGGTTGAGTGTCAGATGTCTTTACACGTATATTTATATATATTGCATATTTGCAAAAAAAAGCTTATACTTTTTAATCTACGTCAGCGCGCCAACCATTACGGCCAAATGCGCCAAGGGGATGGTTATCAAAACGACCTTTATGTATAAAATAATATATATGTTCGCTCGTGCTTCCTTTTCTAAGTTAAGAAATTTGTTTAATTTAATATGTTGGACAGGGGGTGTTTACTTAGGCACCTTTTATAAAAAAAATATCCGGTTATCCGGAATTTAAATATCCGGAAATTCCGATTAACCAATACTTTTGAGAAAAGAAACTTGTGCGATGTCGAATTTTATAGTTTTGTTCAATAGGGAAAAACCCACTTTCTTCATTTTGAAATATTTTCATTGTTGGATGGGTATTGTCTTATTTAAAATAGAAAGCAATAATTTTCAGTTTTCCGGCATGCAATTATCGAGAAAATGCTATAACTTGGAAATTTTTAATTCGACACATTTTCTCTAATTAAATTTTTTGGGGGTATAGTAAATATTACCATTTAAAATAAAATGCTGTAAATTTTCGATTATCCGGCCTTCAATTAAAAGTGGGCGCAGTAAACTATACTTAGTAATCATTTTCTTCGATTTTTCATTTAAATGGAGTGTCGCAATTTGTGAAAACTACTATACAATTTCGTTATGGCATTAATTAAACTGGATAATTAAAAAAATATATATTATCCGAAACCAAGAAGAAAAGTCAGCAACAACTCGAATTTCCCATTGAATAATAGCATGGGGAGGGGGCTAGGGACTACCCAGTAACAGAATTTTATCTCAACGTCTCTCTTCTACTGTGGCATGCAGTAGGACATAGCCGTTGAGGCATCTATTTCATAGACGTTGAGGTATTTTACAAGTTAAATTGAAAAGTCTAATCCAGTTAAAAAGTTTATAACTAACAATGTGCTTGTAGGGGACTTCATATACGCAATGCAAAAACCTTTGAAAGGCTGCATTTGTGCCGAAGAAAGCACGGCGTCCTTATGCGTCTCCTCTGAGGCTGAGATGTCGGAATGTCTGGACTTATCCGCTGCTTCTTACGTGAGCGGTTCATGGCCTGATGTAAAATGTCGGAAGGCAGCTTCTGCAGAAGCCTGCGTGGCGAGCCTTCAAGAAGGCGATGCGCATCTACTGTCCCTGTGTGGCAAAAACCTCTATAAAAGTGGAAGGTACTTCTTATAAATGTTTATTTCAAATGATTTGGCACCATGGGATGATATAATAAAAATGAAAAAAACCTTTGAACCCATCGTCCCGGACTAACTAAAGACTTGGGGTTGCTTGAACCCAATGCAAAAAAAATGTTTTAAATAACTCCTGCCTGTTGCAACCTTTTGGTTAAATCACTAAATGTTGGAGAAATGGTGAATCACGCTTATTTTCATGGCAGCAGACCCAGGAGTAATTAAAAATATTGTTTGGGTCTAAGTCACTCCCTCTAGGGTCCAAATAACCCTAAGTTAGGGTAATATTCTTGGACTTATGGATATTATTATACTTATTATTATTTGGACTTATTATACTTGGCTGGAATAAAATATATTAGTTCTTCTGTAATCGGTTTCAACCAGTTATATATAGATGCCAAATCTACAACTATGGAAAACAATTACACATATCGAGCTTTTAATTCTTAAACCTGCTAAAACTATAGTGACCATCCAATCCGTAGGGAGTGTGGTAGCAAAATAAACAATAGCTTTTTTTTTCAGGTACTATAATTTTCACCCGATTGCGACAGTATTACATAATGTTACCACATATGCCGTTGCTGTTACAAAATTTTCTTCGGATATCAATGAATTAACGCAATTGAGAGGTGAGAGGTTAATTATTCATAACCATTCTATAAGTTTAATTTCATTTTTAAAAGTGATATTTTATTTCTTGACTTTTCACTTAAAATGAACATTAATTCATTAGTTACACAATAATATCATTATAAAGCGAATGAAGAAATTTCTCAGTTTACGAATGTTGTCAATGACAGAGTAAATGAACTGGAATCAAATAATACGGTTATTTAATCAAGACGTTCGGTTGTAAGACATCATTGTCACTATCTAGCATTAGGCGAACATTAAGAAAGGCTTCTTTGTAAAAACGGCAAATCATAGAAGACGAGCATATTGTACCAAACCAAAGTAAATACGAATTTGACACTAGATCAATTCAACAAAAAAAAAAAGGCAGCATAAAAACTTCATCAAAATTGTAACATTGAAATTTTTTGAAAGGTTTTATAAAGGATATCAAAACAAAAAAATGCATTAAAAAAATTGCAAAGAACCTAATAAAATTCTGTACTTTCCCAGCAATACTTTCAATGCTTCAAATTTGAATTTTTCTTTATAGTTTATTAAAGTTTTTTTTTACAGTTTTTATGGAGAATATTGAAAAAGAAACTTTTAATTTAATAGATCTTAAAAAAATATGCAGTTTTCCTGCATAAAACCTTTCCTTTCACAATTGTGTTTTATGCTGACATCTTTTGCTAGTGATGTCGCACCATACACTTACCAAAAATATTTTATTGGGTTTGCTCTATTTAATCAGGTTCGCGGTGAGTTGGTTGAGTGAGTGACTATCTAGTAATCGTATGTCGTTCTTCGTCATCCAACCAAAAATTCGTCATGTAGAGAGCTTATTTACAAAATTACAAAATTCACAAAATTAGTCTTATTCCAAATGTCTTTACATATAGTGTTGGGGATGTCTTAGAGATAGAGAAATATAGAGGATAGATCTGAGGTTCTCATCATCTGACCATGGTTGTGGTTCAAAATCACAAGGCAGAGCTACCAGGATTTTCTTTCGAAATACATTCCGAACTAGTTTCAATAGCCCATTGTGTAGTTCTAGTACGACGTTATTTTTTAAACAATAATTTAATCATAGAAAATAAATTTTAAGAACAATACACCAGCACAAGGCTGTTCCATCAAATTTTATTATAAAATCATAAAATGTCCCAATTGCTCCTCACAGGTCGCCGTTCTTGCCACACTGGAATGGGTCACATGAATGGATGGATATGGCCAGTGGGAGTACTGGTCTCCCATGGTCTGCTTCCACCAGTGAGCACCTGTGGCCACGTTAGTGCGATGACGGACTTCTTCAGCAGCAGTTGCGCGCCTGGTGCCAACGACACCTGGAACAATCCCGGCAGACTTTACAGCGACGAACTGTGCCGCCGTTGCATAGGAGACGAGCGGGGAGAGAATCGGTACGATGCCCTTTTTCATAATGTTGTCTATTTTGTGTCATTGGGATGGGATTCAATGCTAGAGTATAAAACTTAAAAGTAAAATAACTTACGAATTTTTTTATGTAAAGTAATAGATGAATTCTATTCTGGAGCACAATATTTATGTTTATTTAGTTTATGTAATTACATTACTTATATAAAGTTGTGTTTGTATTTCAATATTAGAGCACAACAGACATACACAGCTATTACTTACAGACGGTTGAAGTATACGTAACTAATCACAACTGGAAAATATCTTTCCCTGAAAAATAAGAATAGAACGCATCCAACTTCACCGGCTGTAGCAATTGACGTTATACTTTTATATTTACAATAGAAGATTGTTTATTAAATATAGAACAAAAAATAACATCGGATTATATATTGATGTTTATTATGCTTTACTTTTGAGAAGAGATAAAAAGCAATTAATTATCTCTAAACTTAAAATATCAATCTAGAATAATTTGAATATACATATTATTTAATAGCAACTCAAAAAAAAGCCAGTATAAAACCTCCATTACAATTGGGAAATCAAAGGTTTTATGCAAAAAATTGCAATTGTTTAAAGGGGAGACGTACGGTAAATGCTGCATCATTTGCAATATGCTAGTGGTCCCTGAAACCGCACGTCTCTACTTAAGTGTAAAATTAAAGGTTTTTGTTTTAATATCTTTCATCAAACCTGTAAGAAAACGTCAACAATCCTCCACGAAACCTTCAATTTTGAAGCACTGAATTTATTTAAGGGAATGAAAAAATTTAAAAGGTTATATGCAAAAGAATTAAAAAATGTAGTTTTTTGTTTTAAATTTCTCTAAAAAACTATAAAAAAAATTAAATTTTACAATTTTAATGAAGGTTTCATGCTGACTGTTTTTGCTGGGAATGCTTAAAAGATTAAATTTGCTTCAGGGAAAATCTTTGACGATCAACTTTGATATATTAGATGTAAAAATGATAACCAAATATGATTGCTGTATTCCACGTCATATTCGTTCAAAGAAAATCCTTTTAGCGTATTGCTAACAAAAATCAATCTCTTACGTAAGTATTTATCACAAATGCCGTTAGTTATTTGATTATTAGGCATTTATTGTGAGAAGAGTTATTTTGTCTATAATGTCCATCTTTTGTTTAATACAATATTTTTCAAATAATGTTTACAATAACATTTGATTTTTTTAAAGATCAAATACTTTGTAATCCTCTTTTTAATGTTACATTGCATTGCAAATTTATCTTTTTATATTTGACAGTTGCGCTCAAGACTACAGGGAGAGCTACAGCGGTTACGCCGGGGCACTGAGATGTCTCACAGAAGGCGGTGGAGACGTCGCATTCGTTAAGCACACGACAGTCACAGAGTATACGGACGGCCGCAGCCAACTGCCCTGGACGAAAGGCCTGTTCTCTTCGCACTTCCAGTACCTCTGCGGCCAAGGGGGCTCAGACCACATTCAGTATTACCAGAAATGCAATATAGGACAGCTCCCAGCTCAACAAGTAAGTATTCTGTATCATACCCAGCAACAACAACAAAAATAAACTCTGCATAAATGTTTCATAAAATTTTGAAAATGAAGGGTTTATAAAGGTATTTGGGAACAACATATGGTTTTTATAGTGTTATGCAGGAAAATCAAAAACTTCAAAAATCACGCAAGTTTGATGAAGGTTTTGAAAAAAGGCTGTAAGCTAATATTTTTGCCCAGTGTTTAAGGAATATATAGAAAAAGAATATAGGAAGCGGCTTTTTCTCTTTGATTCCACAGTGAATACATACATACATACAAATTAAACCATGGAAGTGGCGTGTAGAACGGGCTTGTAAGGTCGCAATGTCAAAAGAGTGGCCACTCCAGGGGGAAGCCGAAGTGGGGTGCAAAATATTTGCATAACGTCATAGTATTACTTTGAACGGGACACTTTAGTATTTTTTTATAGGAGCAAATGCAATATTATCATAAATTTTTTAAGGAATTCTATGACTCATTTCTTTTTCTTGAATACTTTTCAAGTACTATAGTTGAACGTTTGAACGATATTATGTGCTTTTAGGTCGTAACTAGAGGGGGCATATCAGGATTGCGACGTCTGCAGTTAGCACGTGTCCTTGCCGATGTATCATCACTCTTTTCGAATGATTCAAGATTATTCCGACTCTTCCGTTCGGGAAATGAATCAAGCGAACTCTTCAAGTTTTCGGCAACGGGTCTGAGCATCACGAATCCCCAAGTCACGTACGGGGAAGTTCTGGGAAAAGCATTCCTTGATGCTTGCATTGCGGCAGATACCAACATCTGCACAGTGGGCTTGTCGACTGAAAAAGCAATCGCCGCTTAAAGCGATCTCTTCAGGACACACAGGGTCCGATTAAGACTACATTGAAACAAGGGAAGCACGCCTTTAAATAGGGACTCCATTGCTCTCAAATAGATCCTAGAACATAAAATCAAGGTTTTACATGCACTAAAATCCTCGCCCATGAATGGCAATAAAATGAAATGTATTAAAATTAATATAATAAAATATATTTATAAGTAATACCAAATATTCTGTATGTTTTGATTTTTTTCCCTCCAATATTCGAACAAATTTAACACGAGTAGTTTTTACTAAAGATAAATTTAGTAGCAAACTTTGTAGGAGTGTTACATATATATATGAAATGTGAGATTTGGAGTCCCTCTAAAATATAAAGTGTAAGCTTGGACTTTACAGGCCTATTCGGTAATCAAGCCCTAAGGGCACATACATTTAAATCAGAATAAAATATTATGTAAAACTATTTATAACATTTAAGTTGCAATTTCAATGTTTATTCTTTAAGATTTATCTAATTTTTTTCGTGAAAGTGACAAATATTTATTAATATTATATATGTTACGGGAACTTGAGTTACTTTTAAAATTACTTGGAACTCCATTCGTAACAGACATGAATTGCACATTTACAAAATGAATTTGTTTTAGTAGACACAGCAGTCATTTAAATCTTTGTAGTCGTGTAATGAATAGTTCAAGAGGTCATGAATGGGCCAAGAGATAATGATGAATTGGCTAATATCGTAAATCGAATGATACTATAAAAGGTCGACGCATTTAGCGACCTTCACTTTACAATGGGCCATTTTTTATGTAAATATCAAATTTGGCTTCACTTCAATAACAAGTTTGCGATTTTACTTGAATCCTGTCTTTTATTTTCTTTTTATTGGGTCACAATGAACCAAAGTAGTAAATACCAAAGTATTAAGAACCAAAGTATTGAAGAAAAAAACTCACAAAGTCAGTAATAATGTGATAAGTCAGTAATAATGTGACGAGTCAGTAGTAATGCGATAAGTTATTAAACCAGTTACGAGTTACGTGTGTACATTAACACATTCTATAATAATTACTCGATATAAAAAACCCTCTAATATCTTAAAATGTCTTAAATGAGTTTTTGCATCAAGCCCTCGAAATATGAATACTCATAAAGTTTTTACTACAGGGAGCATAAAAATCTATTTGGCCGAATTTTTTGTTCACTCGTTTTGTATTAACGAATAATTAAAGTGTACATTAAATTTGTTCTGTAAAAATTATTATGCAAAGAATAAATTGCGCTTATTTTAGATGATATGTTTATAAATAAGGGTTCGAATTAAACTTTAGAAAAAAAATTAACATTAATTCCATACAATTACACTTTAGTCTTGTAACTTCGATGTAATTAAAATTTGCGAGGTGCACAAAATAGAAAATAATATACGAGTCTTAAATAATGGACTTTTAATTGTTTAAACTATCTTTGGACATGCAGAAAAAGGGATTATCATTGTACGATGTCATATTTTAAAACTATTATACATTTATAATATTAAAGAATTTGTATTAATTATACACGAGTTTAAAAATTATATTCCCAATCTGTTAATTCGACGCATTTTCTGTTTTCTTTAGATTTAAATCAGTTAGGTTCGAGTCGGGTAGAAATTGTGCAAGATGGTAACAAGTAAAAAGAACGATTTTTTTTCTTCAAATTTTTAATAAATTTTTCAACAATTCCACTCTAAAAAATACCCAAAAGCTATCTGAATAACAAATTAAGCTACATGTTACAGAAATTTAACCAAAAAACATATTGATGTGGAAATTTTAATCACGGAATAAAACCCAATAGAAATGCGTCTTGCAAAGTGGAATTTCAAAAGCGCCTTAGAAATAAGCGTGATCTTGCACACTCAATTCTTCTAAATAAAAAAAAATACATAAATGCATTTCATTGCATGGCATGCACAGTGAACAATTCAGGTGCAAAGTGAATCTGCGCACACACTAATTACGGACCCTCTTTCAAATAGATAAAATTATACATACAGAGATATCAATTTAGTCCCTCAACCGGTTTGCTGTATGTCGCAATCAGATTCCAAAATCGGATGAAATCTTATCATTAAATTCGAAACGTCTTCTCGGACATCTGAGAAATCTTTGGTATTTCCAGTTTGTGACGTTGGAAAGTTGTTCCGACCAATGGGATCGCTGTTGTCACTGTTATTTAAACTAAAGAAACAGTAACCCAGTCGACATTGACATTTGGTGAAGATGTTTTGGATTGGCTTAATTAGTATTTTGTGTGTGGCTTACGCAGATCGTAAGAATTTTCAATTTATGTTTCTTATGCATTGAATTTATGTGGTTTTCTGCAATGTTATCTCTTGTATACAGTTTTTGTAATATTACATCGATTACACTATTTAAAATATAAATTTATAAATGAAATGTAAGAAGTTATACTTATATTCATGTACGATTGTGTTTGAAATTAGAATTTGTTTAGTATTCGATAAGTAAGAAAATATATTTAGCAAGTTTTCTAAAGATTATTCAACATTTTAACAGTGTAAAATATAGTTAATTGAGGTATTAATGCTGAATAAATAAATACTTTTAAATGAATTAATACAAAGTACGTCGAAATGTAAACAAAGTTGCCATTTTGAATAAAGTTTAGCGTTTCAAATTCTAGTCAGAATTTTAGAGTGTAACTAGCAAATTTTGGAAATAATTTTTCTAAAAAAATTACTGTAAAATATTTTGCCCAATTTTTAAAAAAATAGTTTGTGTTGTTCAATAGATAAAAATCTCATCGAAACTTAATATTCAATTTGAACGCCAAACAAATAGTAGACAATACCTACTGAAAATAAGTTATTACTAACAACGTTTTCCTTATAATATAAAAGTAAGAATAATTGAAGTTTAGTTTTATATTCAAAAAGAAAGTTTAACGACCGAAATCAGGTTCAAGGTCCAACAAGGTTAGTCTGGTGTAGTGTCTTCTTTTTACTTCTCAATACAAATTCCATTGTCTCTTGAAACCACTTACTCCTTCAGAGTTAAAAGTATGGCATGGTTTTTATAAAATTGTCTATCAGCGTACTATAAAAATAGTGAGTTCCCCTATATAAATGCATATAATATTTATTTATAATGACCGTCAGCGTGCATTATATTTCAACGCAATTATTACATTAATTATACATTTTAACAGATATCCAGATTCCGGATCTTCTAGATGCCGCTTGTTATCGATAAATTGCGAAATCTAGGCATTCTACAGAATGCCTAAAGCTATTTAGGCAAAGTATGAAATGAGATTCTTGAAGCTCGTAATTATGATATAAAACTCAATTTATGTTTTTAGAATGTTAAATATTCCGACAATATAATTTTTAGCACTATTGAAATAAACTTGGTGATTTTTTTTAAGGAATGAAAAATTTTTGGTTAGCGGTTCGATATAAAATGAAGCCCCAATGCGTGCCAAACCTTTAAAATTCCTCTATTGAGCAGTCATTTGGGGCTACTCACCCCCTCCGAGTAGTTGATTTTGGCACAGGGCATTGGCCAATTGGTATCCCCTTCTGTGCCAAAACCGTCTGCTCCTAGGGGATGAGTAGCCCCAAACGACTTCTCGAAGAGGGTAAGCATTGGGAAATCCCCCCCTTTTTGAAATTTTTTGCCCTCCTCCCATTTCAAGCAGAGGGGGACAAAAAATGTGTCATTTTTAAAAAAACATATAAAAAAAGTTTATTTCAATCTGCTATTTGATAAAGAAATAATTTGTCGGAATTTAATACCATAAAAGCACAAATTGAGTTTTATATCCAATTACGAGCTTTAGGAATCTCATGTCATACTTTGCCTAAGCAGCATTTGGCATTCAGAATGCCTAGGCATTTTATATAATGCCTAGGCAAAGTATATAATAGATTGAAACAATTATTCAATTTCTTATATTCCTGAAAACACTAGGAATACTATGGAATGCCTGGATTTCGTACTTTGCCGGTAACGTATTCATCCTGAAATACAAAATGAAAATATAGAAAACAAATACAATATGTAAACATAACAAATACAATATGATAACATAACAAACAAATACAATATGAAAATTTTTTGTATTGATAATTATATGATTTACTATTAGACTTGTTGTATACTTAATTTGGTATATTGAAAGAAAAAAACATATACGGAGCAATCACTGCCAATATATTGATTAATAATAGCTCATATTAGTAAAATTCGTTACTGAACTGTTCGGTCCCTGTTAAAAATGGTCGCTCAATTTTGAAGAAAGTTTCCTTATTTTTGACGAAATAGTTGTCTCCGTTATGCTTCGATAAAATATTTCGGCTGAATAATAATATATATGATAATATTCGATAAAATATTTTTATCATTATTAAATTTCTGGTAGTAAGTTTCTAGTTTAAGTAGCGTATATAAGACAGTTACTATATAAGAAACATTTACAAATGCAACATAGGGCATTCCAACAGAAATACGCATGAAAAAAGTTTACTTTTAACCACTTTTTATGTCTTTAAGTTTTTGTTAAGAATACATGGACTATTAATAGTTAGTGCCCACATCTTTAGCGATCGAGTTACCTAAATAATAAAACCATCAGTTTTAGCCTGATTAGTATCAGTTTTATAAAATTCCCTAATGATCAGAAAATATACAGATTATATTATATTGGCCATTTATCGGTTGAATATTTTCAGCTGTGAGAATATGCGTTCCAGAAACGTTATCAGCTTTCTGTACTCAAATGGAGCAAGACCTGCCAGCCACTTTCAAATGCGTGGCAGCACCTGATCCGTAAGTGGAAATACTTCAATATGTTATCTTTAAACGTCTAAACGAGAACTATGAAAACCAATCTTATCTTTTAATTTAGAATTAGATTTTAAAGCGGATGTTTGCTTATATCACAGCATTGGTTACTTCTGTGGGTCCTTGGCAAAAGAAGAGGGGGAGGGGATCAGTGACAGGCAAGGCCGTCCTTAGGGGTATTCGACGCGTGCCATTGCACAGGGCCCCGTACCTCTAGAGGGGCCCTGAGTTCAGCAGAGAAAAATGCGTAAAATGACAGTGCTATAGATATAATGAATTTCTTACGATTTTTTTTTCGATTTAACTTTAGGATATTTTTTAAAGAATAACTTATTTTTATTTTTTCTTATTTATCACAATTTCTTTCACAATCAATTTCTCAAATTATAAGTTTTTAAGCCCCAATATATCACAATGACGTCAATTAGTCTGTAAGGAATACTTATAATTTTCAATAGAAAGAACAAAATATTGCAGACTTTCTAAGTAACAAAGTTACCTAATAAATATTTTATTCAAATGAAATGTAGACCATTTGTAGTTGATAAAAAAGATCTCGTTAGACTTTACAAAAATATAGTTAATTTATTCATAAGTTTGTGTGGAGGATTAAAAGAGCCTCTTACTATAATTTCACACATGGCCCCCTCGGCTGCTAAAAGTGACCCCGGAGACAGGCAATATAGCCTTATTTTTGAACTATCGTTCAGAGCTGTGTAATTCACTGTGTAAAGCGACCAGCGTGGCTCTTAATACTACTGCGAGCTGACCTGAAAATATTCGTTGAAAATAACATAATACAGTGAGTGACCAAATTGTTATTTCCACCTGACTTTTTTAAACTAGTAAATGGGCTATGACGTGGCACTGTTTCCGGCCAGAGGGCGAGAATGACAAGAAAATTTAAGGTGCTTGCTTACAACGTTAGCGTTTTGTTTGAAAAGGTATGGGTAAAAAACATGATTGACAGACTTTGAGTGGATTCGGAGTCATGAAGTTGGGTATCAGCAAAACTTTTGCATTTGTGAAATGTTGAAGAGCAGCTGTACACTGAAAAAAAAAAGTATTTAACAATGAATATCTAAACTTACTAGTTTTTTTAGTATAATTGCATCGTAAATGAGCGTATGACATACTCGAATTCAAGTAAACGTGTTTTCTCAAAAAGTAAAAGTATTATTGAATATCGCTAATCTCAATTTCTGTTCAAGCGATCTTACTTGACAAAGTTGAAATAGAAATCCAGAAAAAAAATCCTTTTTATTTGATGTTGATTAGTTAAATAGAAACTGAGTTATTATAACTCAATTAGCTTACTTTCCAATCTTTTAGCATACCTTTTTTTTTAAAATGCAGATATTTTAAAGGTTTTATGCAGAAAAATTAAAAACTTAAAAAAAACTGCAGTTTTTTGTTTCAATATCCTTTACAAAACCTTCAAGAAACCTTAGACAAGTTAGTGTATTTAATTTGACATATTTTGATGAAGGTTTTATGCTGACTTTTTTTGCTGGGGTGTTCATGTTTGTTAGAAAATTTAAGGGTGACAGTGCAGCAAGTTACAGCATATTCTAATCAAGGATGGTGAAAAATGGATCTCTAAACGCACTATTCTCTGATATATAACATTTTAGCCGTTTAGTGTATATATTTTCGTCTGGAGAAGAATAATTGACGGGCACCTGTGACTGTACACAAAGTAAATGTTAATTTTTGTTTAAAAAAAACACACTCAAGTATTAAAAAATCCATATATCCTTTTAGATTAAACAAAAGCAACTATCCTTTCCTTAGAACTTTATAACAGTTCTATGGAAGTCAGTATGTTTAGTATTTAGCTTGATGTATTTTTCTTCGCAACAGTTTCTCGTGCGTGGTGAAGGTGCAACAGGGAGAGGCCGATATCACCAACGTTGATCCCAGTGTCCTCTACTTAGCCGGACAATTCTATGATTTGCGTCCCATTGCAACTGAACTCATCGATGGAGGTTAGACCACTATTCCACTATTTTTGTGTAGTATAGAATAAATTATCCAATGTTTCAATATAGTGTCAATATAACTGAGTCGTATGCTGTTAAAAGTAACAGTTTAACTGCAGAAGATTTACCTTGAATTTTGTTTGAATAAGTAATTTTATTAGACTTAAGATGTCATACCTTCCCCCTAAATAAAGAACATACTCCATTGAAAATGTATTTTTTTAAATAATTTTTTAACTTTGAACCCGAAAAAGTTTTATTTACTTTTAAAAAGAAACAAATATAATTATTTTACGAAATATTTTCATTTACCCAGACATTTATTTTTTGCGATATTACAGGTTCGATTGCTTGAAAGAAATAAGAGTTAGCTGTTTTTGGTGGATAATTTTATATAAACACTTGCAACGAAATCCTTAGGCTTACAAAAGTGGTTAATTTAATATAATATGGAAAAGTTGAACTGCGTGAAGATTTAATCCCTTTTTAAACAGTTTTCCACTTGCACTATTCAATTGAAATTAAAAATAAGTTAAGTTTCCTTTTTTCAAAAATAAATTTAACATAAGTTTAAAATTCATGCAAGAATTTTCCTGATTTGATATGACACTAAATGAATTTGATGCTGGGTTAAACATCAACTACTAAAAAAAATACTGTGAACATTGGGGCTTACGAAATAAACAAAAAAGGACTGCAAAGCAATCTTTAGGGCTTTGACTGAAGTATAATGTACCCCTTCTTAGTATTTTCGAAAAATTATTTGCTAATACACAGGTTTATTTTTAAAACTTTTTATAAACGCAAAAAAGGACAAAAAAGTTAATTTATGGAGACTAATGTGTTTGATTAATATTTTTTAATGCTCTAACAACGAGCAAAATTTCATTTTTCGGACGGACATGGTACCCGCGGATTAACATATAAATACAAATACAAATAATGTCGACCAACTACAAGCTCTAGGCCCAGCAAGGTTGGTCCTATCAATCCATCATCCTCACGATTCCCCAATGCCGATCCAATTGTTTTTTAAAACCACCCACCCCTGAAGAATTAACAACATACTCAGGCAAAACATTTCATTTGTGAATAACCCTATTAAAAAAATAATGCTTTCTAACATCCCGATTAAGCGTTGACTTGTATAATTTGAATCCATGACCTCTAGTCACATTGGCAATATTAAATTCCAATCCCGCCACATCACCCAATTTGATAAATTTGAAAAACTGAATAACATCGAAATTATTATATCTTTATCAAGAACATCCATTTCCAGGTGACATATTGCTTATTATCACTTTTCAGAGCCCCATAGGTACCCAGGAATTGCCCTCGTGCGCAAGGGATCGAGAATCCAATCCGCCGAAGACCTGAAGAATGCCACTTCTTGCCACACTGGCATGAGGCGCACCGCAGGCTGGCAGATTCCCGTCAGCCGACTCCTGTCCAGCAACATCATGCCAGCCCACTGCGAAGAAGGGGAGGTGGGAGCTGTGCACGACTTCTTCGGGGGAAGCTGCGTTCCTGGGGATTGGTCGTCCGACCCCGTGGTCAATCAAGAACTCAGTAAGGATTGCTTCCAATTTACACGAGGAGTCGTTATTTGCCACTTTTTTTCAGATATTTAGGATGGACACTTTAAATGCATTTTTTTTCTATTATTCATTGATCAAGTGAAATTGTGTTGTTCGTATGTGCATATGTTACGATTTCTTTGTCTGGTATTAAGATAGTAAAATTAACTGGAAATTCAATGGAACGGAGGAATTATTGAAATGTTTACATCATTGATTTGATTTCATACTGTTGCCCAATGGGCTATCATGGGTGTCTGTCTCTGGTGAACTTGAATAAAAAGTGTTAAATAGGCTTGTAGAAAAATTTTCCGTAATGAAAATTAAAAATGAGAGATCCATTTCATAACTTCTTTAAGTATTTCTTTTTATAAGTATTAACTTCTTTAAATATTAACTTACATAACTATTAACTTTCAGTATTAACTTATATAGATATTATCTTCCAGTATTAACTTTCAACATTAACTTATATAAGTTTTAACGTCTATAAATGAATTTATTGGTATTAAATGGCAATAGTTTATATTTATTAGTGATTGAGGTGAAGGCAGGGCTCGATTAAGAAATTGAAGCAAGGGAAGCCCGCCTTTTAATGGGGGCCCCATTGCTTTCAAATAGACCCTAGAACATCAAATCAAGCTTTAACATTCACTAAAATCATTACTCCTTAATGGCATTAAAATTAAACGTATTTTAAATAATAGAACAAAATATTTTAATAAGTAATAAGTATCCTAATATTCTGTATGTTATATTTTTTACTAAAGTTCGTAATACGATTTTTTAAGGTAATTTTAGTAACAAACTATATTAGGGGTGTTAAATATTTATACAAAAGGTGATTTGGGGGCTTTTAAAAATGTAATGTGTAAGCCTGGGCTTCACGAGCCTATTCGGTAATCAGGCCCTGGATGAAGGGTCTAGATTACGTAATTTTAATATATCCACAATTTTAAATTCTATCGTGTCAAAAACGGACTATTGAAGACTATTAGTATTATTTTAAGTACTTTTCAATTACAAAAAATTAATATGCTTTGCAGATAAAATGTTATAAATTAATTACACGTGAATATTTGGAGATCAATGGCAATCTATATGCAGATGTGTAAATGCAGTTTGTATTCCACCATCGAGAAAAGTAATTGAAGGCAAAACATATTTTCTGTGCTATTTCCCAAACAGATACACAAAACAAATCATATGCTCTCTTTTTAAATCCCTCTTCTAAAAACCCCAACCCCTGCCATTTGGGTATTTGATCTGATTTCTGTAGAGTTTAATTGGCTTGATATATTATATCGTTTATGTGCAAATTAAGATTGATAATTTAATTTAACCTATTTCAGTTTCAGGGATGCAGTTCGTTATAATTTAAAATTAAATAAATCAATAGCACAGATAGTACAATATAGCACAATAGCACAGGCACATTTTTTAAGTGTATTACAGTCATAATTAGAATCGCAATCTCTCATACATTTTAAAAAAAATTGTTTTCAGAGAATAAATACAGTAAGTTATGCAGTAGATGTAAAAATCCTTCTACATGTGCGAAGGACGACGCGTACGCTGGTTACGAAGGCGTCATGCAGTGCTTATCTGAGGGAGCTGCCGAAGTTGCCTTTACCAAAATACCATCATTAAGGTGTGCGCATATTTTATTTCATTATGAATATTATATTTAAACTGTTACATGCATAATGTATGTATTCCTTGTATTTATATTCAAAAGTTCTGTAAAATACGTAATTTTAATGTTTGTTAAGAAAAATGCCGTTTATTGTAACTCATATGAATTGGCTGTCAGTGTATATCATTAGTTCTATGCTATGCAACTTGCAGGGAGTATTTGGTGAAGAATCCTGCTTTTGCCGAAGTAGCAGAAATATTGTGTTTCGATGGAGGACGTAGAAGTGTGTTGGATCCGTCGCCTTGTTTTTGGGGAGTTCGTCCAACTAATGCCTATGTCGCAAGACGAAGTAAGTTATCATTATATATATTAGTTATGTTGTATAGATTCCTTTTACGCAACGAATCTTAGCAAGTGTGGTCTCAAAGGAAAGAAAATTTCCCAGAGCAGTGGCGAATCGTACTTTCATCTCATAAATATTCAATGGTTTGTTTAAAAACTGCGCTGTAAAGAAATATTGCAAAAAGAAACATATTTAAAATGTGTTGTTTCGATTCCGTTCACTTAAAGGTCCGTTGTTCCGCGCCAAGAAATTGTTGGCGAGGTAGTGGTTGTTTGGTTAATTAAACTAAGGTCGCAGTAGAGCTACGTAATGGGCTTGGCAATATTCTGAATGTGTCCTACATGTAGGGCCCCGGTAGCCCAGTGGATAAAGGCGTTCAGCTGGTAATCAATTGCTAGTTCGATCCCGTGCGATGGACTTGACAAAGAAAAGTAAAAAAGTAGTGGTCTTGTGATTGGAGGGTTGCTAGCTTCGCTACAAAAATACTAGAACATTCAACAAATTATACCGGCATGTATACTGGACTGGTGCACGATAAATCTGAAAGGGGTCGAAAGTCCTGACGCCTATTGACAGCGTGGGTACCAACTCAGGTGCTGTTTTCGTCATCTGTCCATGGTTTGAAAATACAAGGCATCGTTTCCGGGTTTTTCATTTAAGATAGGCCCCGAACCGTCTTCAATAGCCCAATGTGCAGCTCTAGTGCGACGTTAATTAATTAAATCAAACCAAATCACGATGTTTAACGCGTAAAATTTTTGGCTTGGCGTATAATCGCTCATTTGCCATTTGCGTACGGTTCTTAAAAAAGAGCCTTCGATTTCGTCCGGTTGATGTAACAAAAGGGTTAAATAACAAAAAATTAAATACACTAAATACCCTACTGCTCTTGATGCTTGGAACTTTATTCAGGTTATAATTTCAGAATACTTAATATCAGCACCACAGCTTGTAACATGTTTATATCACATCTGTTACGTTATTTAATAGACTATTTAACCCACACAATATTAATATATTTATTTGCTACAAATCGTAAATTATTATTTCCTTGGTCTTTTATTTATATGGATTTTATTTAACTTTTTTAGCAGCGTAAGACTCGGGTATCGTGAAAAATCTTTCATCTGAATATTTTTAAAAGTAAAGTGCATTAATTTGGACTGTGATATTTGTTGTTGAAGTGAAACTTCTTTAGCAAAGCTAAACTCGGGGACAACCCAAGTTGAGCCTAAAGCAATTGCATCTTTATACATGTCATAGCTTCAGGTTCAACTTAGGTTGTCCCCGAGTATAGTGAAGCTGAATGACTGAAGATAAAAACATGACACGAAAATCAAACATGAAACGTTAGTATGCTCATTAAATTTTCATCGATATGAAATAAAATCAACGCCATCTCAAAGATTCCGATAATAGCTTTAATCATATTCAAGTTTTATATGATTTCAACAATTAGTTAATGATTTATTGACCTGTAAAGTACTTAACAATGTGCTATCTGGGAAAAAAAAGCAAGGGAGAAAACCTTTATTAAGATAGTACAGGTCACGTCTCGCTACTTCATTTAATATTTGAATAATCCTGACGCATATTGAGGTTTCGTGAAGACAAAGGAAGTTTCACTTCACCCTTGTGCTCATGTTTTGATTTTCTTACAATTCGAATTTTTTTTTTATTATTTTGCATCCTAATGACTGGCATGTTTATTTTCAGGTGAAATCGGTGAAGAGGACGTAGCGTTGGCGGCCCTCTTAGACACCCAGACCTTATTTTCAACCACCGGCAGAGTTCGCATACCCGAATGGTATTATAAGACTTTCCTCTCGCACCCCAAAGTGACCGGACTAAGACAAACAGCAGAGGACAGGAAACACTTTGTTAATTATTTAGGTAAGGTATATTGGAATCTGCACTGTTAAAAATTCTATCGCGTGATAACCATCGAAAAAAATACCGGCTAGACAAGATATCAGCGCGTCTCAAAAACGGTATTTTCCATACACAATTTTTTTCCTTCGAGAATGAATGCGTTTAAAACCGACCATGTGTTTTTGCAGGAGAATTCATCTACACCATCCAAAAACCACGTCAAAATTGCCGGGGAAACACGGCCACTTTCTGCGTGACGTCCGATGAAGAGCTGTCCAAGTGCCAGGATTTATCTAAGGCCGCCTATGTGCGAGGTCTCAGGCCTGAAATCGAATGCCGGAAGGCGGCTTCAAAAGTGGCCTGCATGGTGAGCGTGGAAGTGGAGGGTAGTTCGGATTTGCTGGTTCTGGACGGCGGGGATGTCTACAAAGCTGGGAGGTACTTTGAAGTTTGGTTGTATATTAAAGGAACTTTATTGCCTACTTGGACCTTGTTCTATGAAGTACTTTTCATAGGACAGTTATGTTTGGCAATCGATCATTGTTTCGTTGATCACAGTTGATATATTTACACATTTGTCATTTGTTCCTTTTAAATTATGTGTGACGCTTAAATTGTTTAGACATTTAAATGTCGACACACTTATAAAATTTTATGACTGGTTACTAAAAGTCCTCTAAAATGATTCAAACAGATAACCTATTCCCGTTAAAAACTTTATGTATGTGAATTATTCTTTGGAATACATAAACCCAGATAGATCCACAATTTTGAAAAATCGTTTTTTAAATATATTTTACAAGTTCTTAATATACTACATCACCTTGCCAAGTGGTATTGACCAAAAGTGTCTGAACCCAGTCTAAAAATGCATTCAAAATAATGCGTTTAGATCCAAAAGTAAGTGGCTGTCAATCGTTTTTAGCGTCTCCTGTAAAAAAAATATGACAATAAATCTATCTGGTTTTGAAACTAGAGGGTTCATATATTAGTTGTGAAAATTTACATTTTAATCCTCTATCAGAATTCATATTAATCGCTTTAAAATATATAACTTTAGAAGTCATAAAAATCCAGAAATCATGTATCAGAATTTAATTTTTATTTCCACTAAGAGTATATTAAAGGTCCAGTTTTGTTTGCAATGCAGTTACTTTAATTAGTTAAGTTACAGTTAGCGTATTCATGACTTTCTTTCAAAAGATCAACGTGAGAAATTTGTTCATTTAAATTGAAACTCCTTAAAACCGACTATAGTTATTTTCAGTTTAAAAATGGAGAGCAATAATCCCCCATGTATTATTTTATCGCGAGTTTCTTCTTTCTCATCGATAGTTATTTTTTATATATCGAGCTACAATATTTTATTTTGTTGCGCTCTTTTAAGGTTACTCTATAACTAAATTGTTCAACACATTTTTAGGTACTATAAACTGCAACCGATTGCTTCAGAGTTGTACAACAATTCGGACGCCATGTACTACGCCGTTGCAGTAATAAGATCCGTTTCAGATGTCTCTCAGGCTAGTGATCTTCGCGGTAAGCTACTTATCGTATTATATACTTGTAAAAGCAATTTTGTATATAGGAAACTATATTTTAAATACATAAAAATGTCCTATTTAAAGTACTGTGAAATATTTAAGTATAACTCTATGTTGGAATCAATACAATGGATTTTTTTGCCCGGTATATTTTCTAACATGTGATCTATCTTTGTATGTTCGGGGAATTGTGGTCTAGATATTTTTTTTAACCCTAACTTTTAATTTCAAAACTCTCATATAACGTTAAAACGCTACTTAATGATTTATGAAAAAGGAATACTACCATGCCATAAACTCTCTGAGCCCGTCATGGCCTAATTGGAATAGTAATCCGTTGTTTACGAGTTTAGTGCTCATCGACCAACCGAAGATTATAGAGGGGGGTTTGTATATCTTCAATTTCCCATGGTCTAAATGGCCTCTTGTTTGTTATGGTACGGAAGTTTGAAGATTAGGGTGCCCAGCTCAGGTTTGTCCGCGTCATCTGATCATATTTTAAATTTACGATGTAATGTTCACGAGGCATTTCATTCAGGATACATCCAGAAATGTTGTCAATGGTTACAAATTCTTGTGCGATTGTAATGTTTTGGCTGTTTAACTACGCATAATAAACCATTCTTTTTGCTATGCTTTTTCTCATTAATACAATTCGTGTGTTGCTACTAAAACTAAGCGAACTTGTTTAAAATATAAACGAAGTAGATGGGCAAAAATAAAGCTTTTATACCAATTCAGCGAAATATGATACAGACAAATAATGACCATCGACCAACAATTTGTGACCATTCTGTGTAGTTATAGAGGGACGTTAATTTAAGCAACACCATTTCTTTTCCATTTTCTACAGGTCTTCGTTCCTGTCACACGGGCATGGGTCGCACTGCCGGATGGGTGATGCCAGTGGGATTTCTGATTTCCAAAGGGTTGCTGCCACCCAGCGAGACTTGCAGTCACACCGTGGGGATGGCAGAGTTCTTCGCGGGCGGCAGCTGTGTGCCCGGTGCAAATGACACCAAGTACAACCCTGGCAGAGTTATGAGCGAGATTCTGTGTCGTCACTGCGTGGGAGACGAAATGGGAGAGAATCGGTATGTGTAGATGTTGTTAATTAATACAATTACCAATTATTAGTTGAAATTTAACGTTTGGAAACTATTGTAACAAGCAGAATGTAAAAAAACACCCATAAAATGAGTAATTAAATAGAAGTAAATGTGAATGCGACAGAAGCAAGGAGAAACGACTGATTTCTTCGTCTTGGGTCTCAAGCAGATCGAATCTCCAAGTTGTGGATTTTTCTGTTTGAACTGTAGGCGCTTAACATAAAACAGTTCAAGAATACTAAAATCCGGTGAAGAAAGAAAAGTTTGGTTTGGTTAATTAACGTCAGGCTAGAGCCAGTGGGCTATTGGTGACTGTTCGGGACTTATCTCGAAGAATACACCCGGGATCGATGTCTCGTATTTTTGAATCATGGTCACATGACGAGGACAGCACCTGAGACGTCGGGACTTTGAACTCCGATCAGATTTATCGTGCACCAGTCCCGTATACACGCCGTTAATTTTTTGTGGATGTTCTGGACGACATTTTAGTATTTTGGTAGCGAAGTTGGCAACCCTCCGATCGCAATATCACTACTTTTTTACTATTCTTAGTCTAGTCCATCGCACAGGTTCGAACCGGGAACGCTCGGATTCTCAGCTGACGCCTTAATCCACTCGGCCACGGAAAAACAAGAAAAAGGAAAGTCAAATGCAAAAAACATAAAAAATATTTACTTTAAGTATAATAAATCAAATCAAATTCAACAGTCGTTGAAGTGGTTAGAAATTGTAATATCTCCAAAAGATTTTAATTTTAATTAACATTGTTAATTATTTATACATTAAATATTCCGACCCAGTCTATAATGAAACTTAATTGAAAATTTCTTTTTGAATAATTTCAGAGAAAATCCAACTCTGTAGTGAAAACTCTGTACTGGATCGGATTTTGGAGTTGGATTTTCTCAGTTTTTACTTTGTTGTAAAAACTCTCGAGAAAATTCAACTCTGTACTCTAAACCAAAAGTAAATTGTTTTTATATATGTTTTATTAATTCCTAATTAAATTAAGATTTTCTTTTCCTCTTGGCAGTTGTTCTCGAGACTCCAAGGAACGCTACAGTGGTTATGCTGGAGCACTGAGATGCCTTGCAGAAGGCAAAGGCGACGTGGCATTCGTTAAACATTCAACAGTACCCGATTACACAGACGGGCGCAGTCATCTGCAGTGGGCAAAGGATCTCATTTCTTCAGATTTCAAGCTTCTGTGTGGCAAAGGAGGGACAGAAAACGTATTGGACTTCGAACAGTGTAATTTGGGAAAAGTCCCGGCTCATCAAGTAAGACTTTTCCCTTTTCTAAAATGATTAAAAGATGATTGTGCTTTTTATCCTGATAGAAAATGAGCATTAGATTTCAACTTATTATTTTAAAAAACAGCTAATTTTGTTTTTTCAAAAGAAATTGTCGGTCCCAGATTTAACATCAAGATGAAGACGGACATAAACCGTTAATAAACATCTAGAAAATTATATAGATTGTTAGAAATAAGTTTTTAAACGCAAAAAAATAATTCCGGAGTAAACTTTAACAAAGCTTATATTTCAATTAAATTTTAATAAACCAAAGATTAAATTAAAAAAAATTGATGTAAAGCTCTCTTAGCTATATTTGTAAAATTTGTTTCTTTTAATATGAATAGGAATGTCTTGTATAATATTTGAAGAAAAGTATATTGAAACATAAAGCACTCAACACATCTAACGTTCCAACATTCTTGTGTTTTATACAATATATACATTTTCACATCTTCTCTTCGAATTAAAATATATTTTTTAAATAATCGAACCTCAGAAATTTTAATCGCAGTTGTTGAACCTTTCACTAACTTTCACAAACTCATCATCGTTTAATTATTAGTAAACCATTAGAAAGCTGATTAATTTTTGTTTATTCTCTAAATATTCTACTATTGAGTTAATCAAATTGAAAACTTTTTTTTTAGGTCGTAACCAAAAGGAATTTAGTAGACATACGTCGTCTCCAGTTAGCCAGTCTATTAGCCGATGTATCTAAATACTTTTCAAATGAATCGACCCTCTACCGTCTATTCCGACCCGGAAACAATCCAGACCTACTCTTTAAAGACTCAGCAACGGGACTGAAAATCACCAATCCAGGTGACACGTACGAGAAAGTTCTGGGAAAATCTTTTCTTCAAGCTTCCATATCAGCAGATCCCAAAGTCTGTAATTCACTGGTGCAATGAGCCACTGTGCGATGGCCGCCAGAATAATGTCTTTCAATAAAGATTGTGTTGTTTTAATTTATCATTGTTATTTATTTATTTAGGGGTTATTTTCTGTGCAGACCCGTACTGAGTAGGCTTGGGTGATGATGACATTTTGTCATCACGATTAATCGCCAGCCAATATACGATATTTTCTGATTAACAGATATTTCTAATACAGTGATGTTTTTTCCTATATATACATATTGCTGGTATATTGATATTTTCGATATATCCATATTTTATGAGTAGAATAAGTACAGTAGCAATAAGTAAAACACAACTTGTGTAACTTAAATTTACATTGAAGCACTTTTTGTTATCAAGGGCTAGTATAATTTTTTCCCCCTTTATTATTAAAAATATAGACACTTTGCCACTTTTGTCCCGAGCATCCCTATTGTTCTTTCAAACTTTAGAGTGTAATTTCAATTAATCACCAAATCAAATTATCGTCAAATCTGTTAGTCGTCAAATTGATTAATCGTCAAATATAATATTACTCAATCGAAATGATTTTTCACTTCCGGAATTTCGATATATATCGAATTATCGCCCAAATCTAGGGCTGAGTGGGGGGTCAGACAACCCAACTGATCCAGAACAATGCAGGTGGAAGTATTGGATTGTAAATGATATGTTGATGGAAAAAAAATCAATGAGGGTTCACTTTATGTTGCAATCGATATATATTAGCTGTGCTTTCACTGTACCAAATAATACAGTAACACCGGATGAGAACCGCTAGTATAGAGTATAGACACCAAATAATGATTAACATTAAATAGTATAGATGTATTATAGAACATTTGGCGCGTTTTTTTTTTTGAATATTTTCTATGCGATAAATGCATATTTTGGCAAACCCGCCCGACTTTGATGGTATTTTCCGATTCTTGCAATGTTTTTCTATCTGGCAAGAGTCTCACGAGTGTCAGTCAATAATTATAAACACCAGGAAAGTCTAATAACCGCTTATGTTGCATAAAACCTGATATTAAATTCTAAAATTCATCGGGGCAAATCGAAAAAACCGTTTTGGCGACTTTTTTCGTCGATAAGAAAAAAAGTGCCAAATGTCCTATAATACATCTGTTCCAATTAAATTTATCATAAATACGAAAAGGCTTTTAAGTTACCCAGAAATTATATTATATGAGAAGAGTGTTAATTTTCAAACTCTTTAAGCCGATTTAATAGATTTATGTGTTTTCTTATGATTAATAAATGCAATATCTAAGAAATGCCCATTTAACCTTGGTAGATATTTTATTTTTAAAAACAACAACAAACGCAACTTTTCAGCACAAAATATGAATATATTCTTCAACCAAACTGAAAAACAAAAAATAATAAAGGGACATCGCACAGCAAATACTAATCTTACAATCGCCAATATTAGGCTTCATTTCTTTCTTCACATACAATATTTTCGATGAATCCGCAAGATAAAAACCTTATACGTACAAATTTAAACTAGAAGCATACTTTACTTCGAGTTTAATGATAATGATGAACTAGAGCTGTTGCTTCTCAGCTTATTTATAGCTTCATCCACATGCTTTTCCTCTTCCGAACTTAGCAAAATGTTACCCTTGTTGATTTGTTTCGGTGGTTCATCAAATGGTTCCTCATCATCCTCATCAACAATTAAACCTACGAAACTGGAATCCATATCGATTTTGTTACCACGACCATACTCGAGCTCTTTTCCCTTCGACTTCACATCCACTTGATCATCCACTTGGTTCTTCATCAAGTTGAAGATGTCGACTATGGATTTGGAGTCGGGGAACTTCATGCTCTCCGAACTGCTGTCGCTGAAGCTCTCTGCGGAATCGAAGTCGCCCTCTGGCCAGTTGAAGAAGTCGGAGATGGAAATACTACTGACTAAGCCCGACGAGTCTGAACTGTAGGAACTGTCGGAAAAGTTCAAAGCCTCCAGGATGGCTTTGGTCATCTGCTCCCATGCGAAGTCCATGTCGGATGGGTCCAAACTGTGAGCTGTGGCTAAAGAACTGAAGGAATATGAGATTATAAGTATTGGTTAGATTGACAAATATTTTTGTAGTATTTACTAGACATACTAGCATTCTGAAAAGCAAAGTAAATAGTGAAATTATAAAGCTGCAATCACGGTAAGAGATTTTATATATATATTTCTTCCACTACACTCCTTTTATTATAAATAAGTAATGAAAGTGTTTCGAAGTTGAGTGGGAGTGAAAACAGTTATATGAGGTATGTTTTTGTACTGGGAAAAGGGGCTATATCCAAAGTTAAAAAAAGTTAATTAAAGTACTTGTATAAACTTATAGTTGGGAGAAGAGTTATAATATATATATATATATATATATATATATATATATATATTAGGGCTCACAGAGCTTCAAAAACCACAATTACATATATTAAACAACGTTTTGAAAATTCGTTATATTTATGATTGCTTTGAAACTCATTGGAAAAACGTTTAAAAAGTCATTTAAAATAATAGCTGAAATTTTAACTGTCGGGTGCATAAATACAGATTTCATTGCAAATTAGTTAAAATTTTACGAACTATAATTCACAGGATCAGGAGGTTGAATATGAGATGTCCAAGAGTAGAGCCAATATTGTTCAATGAAGGATATTATTAGTAATAAAGCGGGGTAAGTGACATAGAATCCAATTTAAATAGAAAAGTCACGTGGATTTCCCAAAGCAATCTTTAAATATCTAGTTTTATAAATATTACTACCTTGTTAAAAAGAGTAAATATTTCATTCATATTATACATTTCTAATTAATTTTAAAAGTAAATTAGAAAGGCATCTATACCCTTTAGTACCAATAAGTACGTTACCTTAAACTGTCCCACGAAGAATCATCCGGTTTGGTGTAACGGAAGGTCGGTTCGTGCACCAGCTTGGCGTCTATGTCGTCGGCACACAGGCCCGTGATGAAGATGTCTTCCAAGGGCAGGAAGGGCGTCACTCTTTGAGAGGCGTCGAACAGCTGTTTTGTCGTGGGGCCCGTGGTCACGTAAGCTGAACCGGACGCGTACGGGGGGAATGCTTCTTCAGGGTAGTCTTCTTCAGATACGTAGTATTTCTGAAAAGTTGTTGGAAATGCTAAAGTACTCGAACGGTAAGACAAAAGCATTCCGTGTTTCAGTGAAATAGGAATACAAATGCTTTATGTAGTAAAAATCCTTTTTACGCTCATTAGACGCAACGAATCTTAACACGATGTGTCAAAAGAAAGAGAATTTCAAGGACCAGTGACGAATCATACTTTCATCCCTTAAATATTAACTTACAAAAAACGTGCTTAAAATAATTTATTTTAACGTGTTTTTTAACAAGCCGTTGACAATGCTGCCATCTAGGAGCAGACAGCTGAACTGTTTTGCTTTTTTGACCATAAAAGATTAATTAATATCTTTTTCACCTGAATGAGTGTGTGGGTGGGGGGTTGCTCATGCGATAATTATCGGACGGGCATGCTAGTATATATTATTTCTATAGAATAAATCCCTTTTACGTTTCTTACATATAATATTAACAAGTGAGGTAACAAAAGAAAGATAATTTACCGAGCCATGATGGATCGTACGTTCAAATCATGAATATGAATACTTAACACATTAAATTCGTATTTATCAATAAGTGCAACACGGAGTCAATTAACCCCATGCAGTAACTATATTCACAAATGTGTCCCGATGTTAATGAACCCCGCACTACATTGAACATGTTAATGCCTTTAGATAACTTTTTTTACTGAGTTTTTACCTCAGTGGGTATCCTGGTGGGCATCGACCCCTTATGGACATATCCCCCAATGAAAGTGTCCGAAGGGTCGTAGATCGGTTTCTGCAGCACCCTCGCCAGCACGGGCAGATTGACGAAGGTGTCGTCGTCCGTCTTGAGGAAGTATCTCGCGTGCGAGCAGTGCGCCACCACCCACTTCAGCATGAGCACGCTCTTGGTGGTCAGGTTGCGGAAGGTGTCTTCGAAGTCGGCCTGGATGATGTCGCCGAACGACTCGCTCTCGTGGCGGATGAGGGATTCCTCGGTGGCGTTGGAGGTGGTGCCCAGCACGAATCCGAGGCGAACAGGACCGTGGGGTCTGTTTGGGGTGAAAGTTCGGAGAGAAATTAGTATTTTCTGTCATTTAATATTGTAACAATCATTATGCCGAGAATAGCAGGTTGCTATAGTTAAAATATTATTTGTTTAGAGCACTTAACCCACAGCTTAATCGGGACGTTAGAAAGCATTATTTTTTTAATAGGGTTATTGACAAATGGAATAGTTTGCCAGAGTATATTGTCTTCAGGAGTGGGTAGTTTTATAATGCAAGTGGATCGGCATTGGGGAATCATGAGGATGATGGATTGACAGGACCAACCTTGCTGGGCCTAGAGCCTGTAGTTGGTCGACATTATTTGTATTTGTATTTGATGGATGAGCAAAATATAAAAACTTTAAGGTGTTTTCACTGCAGAAGAATTTAATTAATATTTCCAGCACATACATTTTTTTACAGATTTAAATAAAAAATATTTTAGTAGAGGAGGCTTTTAAAGTTTCCTAATGCTTTCAATTAAAAAAAAATAAGAATGAATCTTTATATTATGTGTACTGCTTAAAAAATGACGATACCTGAACGCATGTACAAGTGCATACTGCACAACCGTCGTCAGGTGGTCTGAGAAAAAAAATTGAGGTCCTAGAAACGAGTTACGCATATCAGAACTTGGAGAAACGAATAACATATTTTCCCGCAAAATATTTCCAATAGGAAATGAAATAGTACTGCGAACAGTTCCTAGCAAAAACATAATTCAACTGTTGAACACTCTGTCACATGGTACGAGTGGCTGCTTTTCAACATGTTGGACGCTGAATAATGTCAATGACTTGCCAACTTTCTGCGTCCTATGTGTGTATCATGTTCTATATGCATAAATTAAATGGACAATTTGAGTGTGCTTGTAATTATTGGCAGTGATCCTTCGGCAGTGTCTATAGAACGATATATTTGTAATTTTTTTAAGTACCAAGATTGCGAAAATATTTCATTGAATTGTTTGTAATAGTGACGGTTCGCAGCTCCATGTCTTTTCTTCGTTTGTTTAACTGTATTGTTTACGTCATTCGTTCCCTCATGTTCTGAAATGCATACCATGAAAATTTGGCGTTGTCACGACACCTGGACTTGTCTCTGCTCTGAAAAAGAATACATGAATCGCCCAATTTCAAAACTCCTCTTGTCCATTTTGAAAACCAGGCCCTTCACACTTTTAAATCACATTTTTTTCGTGTTTAATTTAATTTTTATTCCTGGAATTAAGCAAATTTTGTTGTGTTTCATCTGTAAACAACATATATTTGCTTAATTCCAGGCGTAGGAATAAAATTCAGTATGTAACAAATATGATTTAAAAAGGTGAAGTGCTAGTTTTTCAAAGTGGACAAAGGAGACATTTATGGATTGGGTGACACTCTTTAGTACTCACCACCCTGAACATAAAGTTATGAAAGCTTACTGTTCTGCCACGGATCCCCACGTCTTTCTTATTGTGTTTCTGTGAGTGAAGTGGCTGGTGGCCGAAGGCACCAGAACGAGCAGCTTCACTTCTGGGTTCTTCTGGTAGGTCTCGGTCTCTGGATCGTCCCACGTCTCGCACAGTCGAGTAGGGTTGATTAAGAAATCCAAGTGCCAGGGAGGATTCTTTTAGAGAAAATAGAAGAGTGCGTAATTTATATAAACCTTTGGAGAGTCGGTGGTTGCACAAGTGGTATTTCTGAGATTGAAATGCAAATGTTCGATTAAATTCTATTTTTATATTTTCTCTTGCAGTTAGGAAACCGAAATTTGACAAAACACTTTCTTATGTTTTATTTTGAGAATATGAATTCCATTTATCCGTTAATTATTTTTAACAAATGAACATTCTAAATTTTGTTTAGTTTAAGTAAAAATCATGATAACATCAAAATACAACTTGCCTAGAATCTTCCTTTACTGTCAGGATTTCAAATCATTACTTCTTAAGGGTTGAAATGTAATAAAGCAAACGATTTTTGATTTTTATATAATACGAGGTAACTTAAATTTGACATAATTTTTTTATGTCCTATTTATGACATCAAACAACAATAAAAAAATCTAAAAACAAAAACATGTTTTCCAATAATCGGTCGGTTTGTCGCCAATTAGTTAGAGATAGAATTTTAATAACTACAGTGCACTTCCACAGTAAATATTGAATAAATCAAGATTCAATTTATAGTCTAGCGTTAATTCAATGAATTTCATGTGTATCTTTGAGAATTAATATTACAAAAGGATAATGTTATGTGTAGTCGATTGCTCAATACATATTACAATTAAATTATTATTTAATAAAATGAATGTGTTTTATAGAAAAAACATGATGTAGTCAAATCGTTTATAAGACTATTTTAATGGAAATAAAATTGATTTCTTCATGTAACCAAACAAGGTTATGGGAATATTTTAATACTTTGCAAAACAATAATTTAGGGTTGGTCACAAACTGTTGGGTGATGGTCATTGTTTGGCTGTTTAATTATACATAAAAACCTATTGTTTATGCTATGTTTTAATTACTTTGTTTGTTGCTACTAAAGCTAAGCGATACTTAAAATATATATACCAACCTACTATATGAAATGAAAATTAAAAATGAAATGTTTATTATCGCACTTGAATTACTATAGGAAATGTAACTAAATATGTGTAACTCAAGTAAACTAATACCAATAGTAAATTTAGTTAATAGTAATAAGAAATATAAATGTAATAAGACATCGAACATTTATCCGTTTACAATTTTAAAAATTTATATTTTTGCGCTTACTTCTTCTTTTGTGTCTGCTTTCTGTTCAGCCTGCTTTTCATAACTTGTAGAGTGGAGCTCTACTCTATTGAGAAGTGGGTCGGCATTGGTATCAAATACGTGCACTGTGTCAATTTTGTCCGATGCGTAAAGTCGTTCCTTGATTGGAAACCAGAACTGAACGCACAGACCAACTGTTAATGCGATGAGAAGGGCCGCCAACACCCAGATCAGAAAGAACTTCGAAAAGACTGGAAAATCGAAAGTGTTAAAACCAAACATGTTTTATTATTAGTGAAAAAATTGAGTAGGTACTGTCCCTACTCCACTGTAATATTTGATTTATGAATACTCTGTACGCGCGCCTGCTCAACCTGCTCCTATCTGTGTTTTCGGTAAGCTCTGGATAACTCCGCACTTCAAATAAAATTACACTTCTTGTTATTATTTTGTTCGTCTTGAAACCTGTTTTGTACTTGAAATCTTTCAACCTGTTTAATTTTCCTATGCTGTAATTGAACATTAGTGTGATATTATGGCTTCATAGTGAAATCTACGACAAAAATCGTCGCTTTCCACTACACACACACTTTTCAATAATTTATCAACTAGTCAAATTGAATTGTAGAAGTATTTGTTCTCTTCATTTTAAGCACGACCCGTCGATTAGAACTGAAGCTACAGTTTTTAATTCGGCCAGCGTTTGCCCGAAACTTGAATTATTTCCAACCTCTCCCGGTACTAAGGTCCGAACGCGGGAAGTGTATTAAAGTCTGATGATCCCCGTAGGCTAATTTTTCCCTTGAGTTAAGAGGCTTTGAAATATCACCGCCTTGATGTTACGCAAGTTTCTGCCGATGACCGCTGTACCCAGACCGATTGTAAAGATGTATCCACTTCAAAATTTGACTGCAAATCGATTTCAAATACAAATAATGAACACCAACAGCAGGCTCAAGGCCTAACAAGGTTGGTACAGTCTAGTATCTCCGTGTCTAACTTCAGTCACACAAATTCTTTGAATTTCAAAATATACACTTCGTGGGAGGGCTAAGTATACAAACAGACCAAGTCCAATATTTTCTGTTTTGAGTTATCGATATCTACGGTTATTCATTAAGTCCAAATGTTTTTTTAATATAATGATCGAAATATTAATTTTCCAACTGCTTGATATTTAATGTGTAAAATGTAAGTAAAGGTGTAATCTGACAATAAATATCCCAATGTGTTTATTACATTAGTAAAACGAAATTTGATCATGAATATTTATTTTTATAAATTATAGCAGTCATTCAATATAACACAAACATTGGGATAAGAATTCGAAATATATTTTTATACAAACTCTATACAAGTATATGATTTACATAAATCCTCCTAAACATTTAGTTAAAAAAATGATTTTGTATGACGAATTCAATAAATACATTTTTATTAAAAACATTCCTTTTCCTTCGGTGGCTTGTGTAAGTGGATACGCAGACTTTGAAAGCAATCTTTACAGTTGTTACAACATGTTCAAGCACAAACTCGTTAAGTGCTGCTATATGAAGCAATTTTTAGTGCCTGGCAAGGTTCCTGTGCTTTAATTCCGTCTGGAAAGTTGGAAACAAACACGTGAAACGATTTCGTGACTTCAGCTGCTTTTCGAGTTTATCTTTTGGAAATAGGGCTGATTGAGTGCAAGTTTTCTCTTAAAAGTCGTGAGGGTTACAAATCAGCTGTTGCAACAAATAACTGCGACGAATATTTCAAATAAATTACATTTCGGTGTACAAGTTCTTCGGGATGTAGGAAATTGTTTTAAAAGTTGTCTGTTGTAAAAAAATATTAAATATTTAAATATATTTTTGTGTAATTATAAATGAGGTAAATTAAAAATATCATTTAAAAGTATGTTTGCATTTTATAACTTAAAAAAGTTCATATTAATAATCAAAATTAGAACAACTTTTTAAAGTTTTATATCAGACGAACAATTATATCAGAGAACTTGCGTAAGCATCACAATAAAATGATATTAGCAATAAATACTAATATTACATTTCAGAAATTTATAAAAAACTTATCTTTTCAGAATTTTAATTGCAAGAAGTGTAATTAAATTTTTAAGTTTTATTAAGCAATTTTTTATTAAATCTGAATTCTTATATGGGAAATTTTTTTCTTCTCAGTTTTATCATATATATATATATAAATATATATATATATATATATATATATATAAATATATATATATATATATATATATATATATATATATATATATATATATATATATATATATATATATATATATATAATATGTATGTTTTTATAACATAAAACTATTTCAACTTTCATAAAAATTGGTTGAGCAATATCACTGTCTGAGTATCACTACCGTCTGACATTAAAATGGAAATAATATACATATGACTGTTCTGCGAATCTCTCATTAATTCTCAGAAAAATTTATGATACATGATTCGTTTTGCAAAATATATTGTAGCCGAACATTTTCGAAACTAAAACCATTTGCAGACATTTTTAAAAGATTTTTTTAACTAATTGTGGTAAATGAAACTAATTTCAGTAATTCATTTTAATTAGGTTGGGCGATCCATTATTTGTCGCCGAGGAAAGAATTGGCATGATTCTTTTTCCAAATCATCGATCATGAGCGTGATTAGTGGTGGTATGTTACAAAATTGGCGCGTTTTCGCACATTTGGTATTTATGTTCGCTTAATGAAATCGAACCATTATGTGAAACATGTACTTTTAACTGCCTTGCATATGCCTAAATAAATAAAGCAGAGCCATGTAATTTTGAGGAAAGACGCATATGTCCCTAAAGCTTTCAGCTACATCAAATTGAAATTTGTTTCAAAAATTTTAGTTAGTCCCTTTTCACTTGCTCTTTCAATTCTGTTTATGCATTGGAATTTTGGACAAATAAAATCAAGAACAAAAAATGTCCTTACATAGGGTTACCTAATGATCGATCAATTTTCGATAAACCTACTCTGTTTCGAAAGAATCAAGTACTTAAAGAACGTTTTTAATTTTTTTTTGTCGTATTAGCATATGAATTTATTATTGTTTTTTAATTGCAAAAACAATGAATAGGTTAAAGGGATATATTTTTTGCAAAGTAATATTTCTCTGGTTGATAATTTAAATTTTATTTCAATAAATAAGTTTATCGCATGTTTGATTTAAATGTGTTCAATTTAAAATTGAGCTGGGCTAATTTGGGTAATAAGCAAGACGACACGAGCAGTTTCAATAAATTCCCAAAAAGTAAATAGATATATTTACTTTTTAACCCCCCAAAAAAACCTCATTTGTGGGTAATTTAAATGTGCTCTGCTTTTAGACCACTGACGCTCAAACGAGTTTGGCAAATGCAGTTTTCACTATATGGAAGTTTAATTCATTTTTCCTGAGCATACTTTTTTTAATATTATTTTTTTTTTATAATTTTGTAATTAATTGTAAAGATATAGCTTCTAAATGGTACCCAAAATTTTTAATTTCAAAAATATTGTAAAAATTAGTATTTTTATGAGTTTAAAAACTGGATGGATTGATGGAAAAACTGGAAATCCTAGGGCATGATATCAAGTCCAGAGATCATAGGGTTAAAAACAGTTTATTGTCAAAAATTAAACAATTATTCATATTGTTAAACTTGAGTGCATTAACATATACTTTTCTCATTATGTTAACATTTTAAATACTTTATATTTTTAACGACGGAATATACTGTTATAAGTTGATTGAATTTGAATTTTATATGTATTCTGTCGTTGGTAACTTAGGTAACTTATTTTTAAAATCTGCGAAAGTGTATTTTTTGGGATTTGGTAAAGGGTATATTTTGTATTGTTTATTTTAACATTATCAATCTGATTACACAAAAAAAATCGTTACTGTTAAACCTCATGTTTATATAATTTAAATTCACAGTAATTTTTCAAATTTTAGACAACACGCATGCACAAAATTAAAAGTGTTAGATATATAACAACTATAAGTCGTATATAAGTCATTCAATTATTTCAAATACAATTCCGTTTGTGCGTTCCTCAAAATAACGTGCATTGCGGTTATTTAATCGTGCAAAGTATTCATTCATCAGCACAAACATGAATACAAGAACAAGGTACAAAAAACCACATTACTTCAAATGATTTTAAATAAATTATTTTCTTATTACACAATTAACGTCAATGGGAACATAGTTTAAAATACATGTATAACTTGATTTTACATTTCTCACAATTTTTTATATATCCTATAAATTTTAATAAATAAATTTATATATTCATAAAACTTACACTTGCTGCCCTTATCTTTTAAACTTTTCTCCTCACACGTATCGGTTGGAACATACAACGCTTGCGTCTTTTCTGAAGCCATCTTTTCTACATGAATCTCTGAAGCAATTTGATTTCATTCTGTCTATGGTGTTGATACATCTGTTGTGGCTCATACATGACGTCACCACGATTTAGTCGGATACGCTGCGCCAATGGGATTCTTCGTTGTATCGAATGACGAATATCGCACGAAACTTGTCAAATTTAAGTCTGTACTTTGTCAAATGAAAACGAAATGTTATTTTAACTAGTGTTACTTGAAACACTAGAGTTAATAATCCTTTTTAGGGAAATCATTGAAAATATGTATTGTGGATAATGAAGCTCGTTACATTTGTTGTAAATGTAGAGTAGCTTTTTTTTCTTCTATGAGAACTGGTGTACTTGGAAATACACCGTGTATTTTACGAAAAAAAATATTTTAGGCTGTAAGATTCATTATTGTTGCAATTTTGTTGTGAAATAAATTATATTTTATTTTAGTTAATGTGAACATTTAAAATGGAAAAATAAGTTTCAATTTAATTTAGTTATCAATTGTGGTGGTTAAAATAATTGTGGTGTAAGCCAAAAGGAGACTTACATTTTTAATTTGTTACGATATGTACAGCCGCGGAAAAAAAAACGAACCACCGATGATTATTTCGTTAGTTTTTATAGTAGAGCTAAACTTAATATACCATTTTGTATGGCATAAAGTCTACTACACATTGATATACAAAAAATTTGCATAGGGGACTATCTTCATACTCGAATCCGCACCAACTTTAAAATTTTCAATAGCAATACCCAATTTTGATTCAATATTTAGAATCTACGACAAAATTTATCGTTGAATATCAATTTGCAAGTCATTTGGTTAAGTAGTTTTTTAATTATGAATATCGAAAGTTTAGAACTCGTAATGTTAAATGAATTTCTTAAACTTTTAATCATATATTTCGAAATAATAATTTTATTAAGCTGATATTTTTATCTGTTGTTACTTCTAATTAACCCAAATAAAATACACTAGCTTTCATTACTTATATGTATATTTTTTAATTTTATTTAAATTAGGATATTAATATTCATAAAATTTATGAATAGCAACCATGTTATATTTTAATAGTGATGGATTCAGAAAAACGTTTTATACGCATATCTAAAATTTCATGATTTTCCTCTTTGTAGTTTTTTGGCTATATTATAATGAGCATCAAAAGATCATTTAAGGGGTCATACACAAATTTAAAATCTGCAGAACTTAACAGAAATCTACTAATTTTGAGAATTAAAAGTGCTGTGATCGCGTTGGCATAAAATTCTAAATTGTTATATAAAGCGAGGGGTATACGGGAGTGGGGGGAATGAATGATTACGGGAAAAGAAGAACCACGGTTAACGCCAAAGCATTTTCTACCAGCGTACTTCATTTCGAAGTCTCACTAATACTTTGTCCAATGTGGAAGTAGCCCCTCAAATAAGATAGATACATATCGTCTAATATCTCTGCATATATATGTAGGAAATTAACGAAAATTTATATTTATATTATTTTGAGGGCGGGGAACATTTCTACGCTATCAAAAGTAGGTGTTGCTATTGAAAATTTTAAAGTTGGTGCGGATTCGAGTATGAAGATAGTCCCCAATGCAAATTTTTTGTATATCAATGTAGAGTAGACTTTATTCCCTACAAAATGGTATATTAAGTTTAGCTCTACTATAAAAACTAACAAATAATCATCAGTGGTTCGTTTTTTTTTTCCGCGGCTGTACATTTAAATTTTTGAATCGCGTACTTTGTTAAACGAATTGTTTAAATATTTTTTTTTAAGATTTGCTTTAGTAAGTGTTAAATTTTCAATTATATGCAAAGTTGCAAATTAAATTTTCAATTATATGCAACTTTTCAAGCTCAAAACTTAAAAAGGTGCATTTTTACTGTCAAAAATATAACGTTATATATTTTTAAGTTAAATATTATTATACTAGAAGGCTTCTCTCCAGCTCCGCTCACGCTCCACCAACCCCTGGAGGATTGCTCGCTATGAGGTAGGACACAATAATAATATGTCCTAGTAACAGCACATTTTTAATTATAACTAAAAACTTTAAAAGTTGAAACTGAAAATTTTAATTATAATTCATCTTTACATCAATAAATTTTTTCGCTATGAAAATCAATATAAAATTGTTTAAAATAAAACTTTAAAAATTTTTGTAACTGATGTTGCCATTCCGGGTAGAGAAAAACAGCGTTTTTCAATCACCGCTTCAGAGAATTATAGATATGATAAAAGGTTATTTAAATTTTAGTACCTCATCGCTCATTTATGATGCAATTGTACTCAAAGAAAAACGTATAGGTTCAAGTACACATTTTTAAGTACCTTTTCCTTTACAGCGTCTGTAAAATTTTCCTTCTTTCTCACTGTGTCATGATGCAAACCCTCTGCATGTTAATGACATTTATACCACTCTTCCAGATCTCGGATGACGTAATGAAACGAAAAGTGATTCTTATTTGCTGTAATTTTTTTTCCATTAATTCATTTTCATTCAAATTATTTTTATAAATCGGAATAAATAATTACTTGCGATTTAAATGTTTCCGTAGGTAATTTGTAACGGTTTTATTACTGTATTGATGTAGTAAGAGGGTAAAACAAATACGAAAACATTAAAAAAACTAAAAAAAAAATGGAAAAAAAAGAAGAAAAAAAAATATCAAGAAAATGGCGAAAATGAAAAAAATACCAACGGATTCATTCAAATTGGAAAAAGAAAGAGGAATATGGAAAAGTGGAAAAGTAAAACGAAAAGAGAAAGATATGATTTTTTTAAATATGCATTTTAGCTAGCCAAAATACCTGTTCTTTGCATGATAATTATAAAAGAAAGAAAAAAAGAAATAAAAATAATATTTTGTTTCCAGAAAGGTAGATATATCGCAAGGATAGTGGAGACTATATATAAAAGGTGTGCTGGTACTCGCTCTTGCTGATGGAGGGCGGGGAAAAGGATTCTTTTGACGTCATAGTGACGCCTTCCTCTGCCTTCAACCGTCTGTGGGCGTGTCTAATGCTCTCGACAGTCGTTTTAAGAGTAATTGTCGCTATTGTCAAGGAGTACTTAATTTAACAAGAATTCTTGTTTTTAACTAATCATAAATTTATTTAAAAGAAAACAGTTAAAATTTGCTTCAAAAACCTAAGTAGCAATGCTTGAAACATACAGCCAATGAGAATGATCAAAAACTCATAGTAAGGCGGAGCTAAAATGACGTCAAAAGAATTCTTTCCTTGCCCCTTTCAAAAAGCGAAACACGAGCACACCTTATATATATATATATGGTCTTCACTATCCTTGGATATATCGAAGATAAAATATTTTTCTTTGTTTCCCGAAAATTTGAAAAAGTACAATTAGCTGGTTTATGAAATAAACGGTTCAATTGCCGTGTACAGTGGACTGGTGCTCATTAAATATGGCGTGATTTAAATGTCCTTATGATGTGTTGAGTGCCTAGCTCAGGCTTATGGTTCAAAGCCAGCTGTAGTCCATCGATAAAGCGTTCGGCTCAATCTAGGGTTTATGAGTTCGAATCGTCTGTGAAACTGGAGCGAGTTCCTGATCGGAGGATTTCCAGTCTCGTTCCTGGCCGTTAGCAAAAATATATCCGACGTGTATAGGGTTGGTTGATTTGTTGATTAAATTAACATCGTACTGGGTAGATGCACTGTAGGCTACGGTGTCCGACGCCCTCCTTACTCAGCAACCACCAGCCAAAGAACCGTGTAAAAGGACTAACGCATGTTAAATCTGTCATGGTCTAAAGTCCACAATGTAAGGTGCGCGGGGTGCCAGATCAGATGTGATCCTTGTCATTTGACTAAGGCTAAAAAATTAATAGGCAGTGTTTCCAAGTATTTCCTTCGGGATAAATTCCAAAACGTCGCCAACAGTCCATTTTGTGTAGCTCTAGTGTGACGTTATTCCAACCAACACCATGGTTCAAAATTAGCAGACAGTGTTTTCTTTGAAATAGGTCCTGAACCGTCATCATTAACCCATTGTGTAGCTCTAGTTATTTCAACCAACTTCAATCAATGGGACAATTTGATGATGGTAATACGGGCATATAGGATCACAAGTGTATAAAGTAATTCGGCTATAGTAATCAGGTTTGGTTTGGTTAAATAACGTCGCACTAGAGCTGCACAGTGGGTTATTGGCGACGGTTCGGGCCTATCTCGAAGGAAAGACCCGGGAACGATGCCTTGTATTTTTGAACCATGGTCAGATGACGAGGACAACACCTGAGCTGGCACCCAACGCCTTCAATAGACGTCGGGACTTTGGACCCCGATCAGATTTATCGTGCACCAGTCCCGTATACACGCCGTTATTTTTTGTGGATGTTCTGGACGACATTCTAGTATTTTGGTAGCGAAGTTGGCAACCCTCCGATCGCAATATCACTACTTTTTACTATAAGCCTTGCGCATGTTGGTAAACAAACCGGAATCTTGGCTACCCGAAAAAAATCTAAAGGCAACAAGACGGCGTTCGCAGTCAGTGTTTAGCATGTTCGCGATCGATCAATGCAATAGTAATCCAGTTGAGGATTACTTGTAATCAATACTGACTAACAATGTAATTTATAAATAAAGTTTTATGTGTTTTATTACCATTTATAGGTTATATTTATTTATTTTAAAGAAATTTTAGTTATTTTTTTAAGCTTACGAAAACTGTGCGTATACGCAGTTGTCGTATAGTTTTGATTTTTATTAAGCAAAATTACTTATTTTGAATTTTATATTTATACAACTAAAAATATAAATATATATTTTTTATTCGGCGTCAAATTAAATTCCAAAAACATTCAACAAACCATAAGACTTTAAAGCAAGAAATAAGCCCGGCGCTTTAAAACGGATGCTTTTTTTTTATATATTACTCTCCTTCAAATAGAACATAAAAGATTAAATCGACATTTAGTATGCACTAAAAATTTATTACAACAATTTAAAAACTGCTGAGTATTTCTACTAATCTTTAGTATAAATTTAATTTTATCTTTCATTTACGAACAAATTAAACAACACACATATTTATGATATTTTTTCTTACTAATTTATGTTTATGAAAGGTTTTCTTCAAAAATATTTAGTAGTAAAAAAATACTATTTAGGAATATAAAGTATTTTCCTGTTTAAGTGATTTGAAGGCTTGTGTAAGCCTCTATAATAGAATGTAATGTATAAGCTACTGGTGCTTCAAGGGCTTAGTAAGAAATATAAACACATTTAAATATAAATCAACAAAAATCTTTTTTATTGTTTTATTTTCTGTAATAATGATTAAAATATCGTAATATTAAATGCACGCATAACTAAAAGATCGGTCATGTTATGTAAATATGAACAACTTTTACAACAAAAAATATTTTAACAGTGCAGATTCAAGTGCAGTTGATTTTTAATACATTTTCTTTTTCTTGTTTATTAATCTGAAATGACTATAAATCTCCAAAACATACTTCACTTTCTTTTTATTATTAATCACAATTAAAATTATATCCATAATGACCTGTTAGAAGCAGAAAAGACCTGTATAATATTGTTTATGCTTAAAGTTTTTATACATATTTCTTGGATTAGTAAACAAGCAATTCACTTTTAGTAAAACAAAGTTCCCGGTGGATGTCGAAAAATCGTTTAAAGCTTAATTAGTTGTATATTATGGTTAGGTTCGATTATTCGTGTTTCGGGAACACAATTAGACTCATAAACAAAACTTGGCATAAAAAGTTATCAGACATTAAATGTCTGATTTTAAGTTTATTTGAATACGAAAAAGTTAAATTATTTGGAAACCTATGTTTTAATAATTGAAATATAACTTAAATTATAATAATACTTGTATTTGTGCTTAATCGTGTGCTTTTATTTTGAGTTTTAAACGAAATCCCGCCTTTGACAAGCGATGCAAACATAGCGAAAGGCAACGTTGTTGCCTTTAGATTTTCCTCGTTGCTCTGCGCGGCAGCCTGTGACGTTGCAGTGCCCATCACCTATTTTTTAGTCTAGTCCATCGCAAGGTTTTGAACCGGGGACCCTTGGATTCCCAGTTGACGCCTAATCCACTCGGCCACGGAGACCACCCCGACTGATTGGACTTGACAAAAAGTAAAAATGTAGTACACTTGTGATCGGAGGATACCAGAATCGCTACTAAAATACTTGTAGTCGTCTAAAATATTCAATAACATATACCGCTGTGCGTGGGACTGGTGCCTCTTAAATCTGATCAGAGTCCATTTTGAGGTTGCGTCGGATGCCAGCTCAGATGCTTTCCTCGTCATCTGAAATCCTTCCGTCATCTCGGTTAAAAAATACTAGGCATCGTTCCTGAGTCTTTCCTTTGAGATAGACCCGAAAAAATCGCCAATAGCCCACTGTGCAGCTCTAGTTCGACGTTGATTAACCAATCCAAACCAAACCAAACTGATTGTAGTCCAATGTTCTGACGTCTATTGAAATCGCGTCGGGTGCCTTCTCAGGTGTTTTCTTCGTCAACTGACAATGGTTAAAAAATATAAGTCATTTTTTCCGGGCCTTGCCTTCGAGAAAGACTCGAACCGGCACCAATATCTCATTGTGAAGCTCTAGTGCGATGTTTCTTCAATCAACCATAAAAACTGTCAGTTCAATAACTTCAGAACTTATACATATTCGGTAACTATAACTTTCGCGGACAAACGTAAACAAGTGCAAGCATGTTTTTACTGGTTTCTAATCTGTCATGTGTTTGTTGGCCGAAGCCGGAACTGAAACAGGATTTATGTTGTTTAGTTGACTGGAGCTACGAGGATGCAGTAAGTAGCTTTGGATTTTGTTATAATTATACTTTACAGTTTATATGAAATAATTTTTGACTTATTTTTTATTTTCATATTAGTAATTTAGTTCCATGTGAAATAATTTGAAATGCTCACTTTTAGATATGTTCTTTTATTTGTTATTAAAAAAAAATTATTTTTGTTTAATAATGAAATTTTGTTAAAAAGTGTAGGGCAGCTTTTAATTTAAAAATATATTATATTTATTATCACAAAGGTTTCTCCACTAATTTTTGTTTATTTTTATTAAATGTGTGCAATATTTTTTTTAAACTGATAATCAGGTTTGATATATTTGTATTTTGATAAATAAAAAGCTTTTGTGCAATTCAATAAGGCACTTTTTATCCTTTTTGAATAAAAATGTTTTATCTTGATAACAAAATTGTGTAGTGATATGATGTGCAAACTTATCAAATGAGTTATTGTTTTTTCTCGTATCAAACAGAAACATGCTACTCTCTTGCTTGGCTATCTTCATCATCCTCGGCTATTCATTATCTTCTCCCATATGCTGTCAGAATGCTTATTATTACGCTGATTTCTTGATGGCACTGGAATGTGGAGTCGTACTTTGCAAGAATGATGGAAAGGTAAACAAAAGTTATTTTAGTTTGATACTATAATTTACATTCCTGGAGATTTTTTTTTTAATGTTATGTGGCTTTCTCGTTACGATAAATAATTGGTTTTAAATTGGTAGATATAATTTTTAACCCAGAAGAAAAGAATAGGTGAATTTTTTGAAATTTAATTATAAATGAAATTATTTGGTTCCAAGAATAATTATTTCTTCATGCTTGTCAATTTTATTATCTGTATCATATTTCAGATTATTGGTGGTAGCAATCTATGTATTACATGTTCACCTAAAGCTCTACCAGTTCAAGATGTTTACCAAGGTAGGGGAAAAAATTATAATTATTTTTAGCTACTTACACACTATACACCTACTACATACACTATCATAAAGCATATAAATATACAGGGTGTTTAAGAATTATCTTTACAACTTCGACACACAATAAAACCTAATGGAAATAAGGCAGGTAATTTATGTTGCTTGCCCATTTGACAGCAGCACCACAAGGTTTTATTTAAACACTTATTTTTTAATTTTTTAAACTGCTTACAAATAAAATTTCATTTGTTGCTATTACATGTACAAGCAGCATAACTTAGCTATCTTATTTCTTTTAGGTTTTATTGCATGTCAAAGTTGTAAAAATAATTCTTAAGCATCATATACTTTGTCATATGGAGAGTCAAGCACTCACTCTATAGATACAGTTTTTCTTATGTCGGTTAAATAAGTTTGCACATGTTTTGGCTACAATAGATTGAAGTGGAACTTGTGAACAATTTATATGAGGCCAATGGAATAGTTAGCAAGTGCCCTTATTTCAATTTGAACTTATTAGTGTGTTTAAATTTTATAATTTTCACAGTTATTTGTATAGTAAATCTTCATGAAGTATTTCATGCCTCAATATTCAATGACAAATAACCACGTTTCAAATGATCAATCAGTGGGTTTGCAGTTCAAAAGAAACTCCTCTCCTAGCACAATCATTCATTTAACAATTTATTGAAGTCAAGAAGCATTAGAAACTTGTATTCTTTTTCGAATATTGTGGTCTTTCATAATTTTTTAAAATTATCTATTATTGTTGAATTAGAATAATAGTATAGTGTCCAGGTTGTTGGTCAATTTCCTCTATACTGTTGTAAATTCCTCTAAAAATGTGTCAATTGGCTAAATTAATCAATAAATAATTATATGATAATAAATTGTAAATATTTGTGTTTTATGTATTTCAATATTGTATTTTATGTATTTCAATATTGTATTTTATGTATTTCAATATTGTATTTTATGTATTTCAATATTGTATTTTATGTATTTCAATATTGTATTTTATGTATTTCAATATTGTATTTTATGTATTTCAATATTGTATTTTATGTATTTCAATATTGTATTTTATGTATTTCAATATTGTATTTTATGTATTTCAATATTGTATTTTATGTATTTCAATATTGTATTTTATGTATTTCAATATTGTATTTTATGTATTTCAATATTGTATTTTATGTATTTCAATATTGTATTTTATGTATTTCAATATTGTATTTTATGTATTTCAATATTGTATTTTATGTATTTCAATATTGTATTTTATGTATTTCAATATTGTATTTTATGTATTTCAATATTGTATTTTATGTATTTCAATATTGTATTTTATGTATTTCAATATTGTATTTTATGTATTTCAATATTGTATTTTATGTATTTCAATATTGTATTTTATGTATTTCAATATTGTATTTTATTGTGAGCATGCAATTCTTAATTCTGGTTTTATTGTGAGCATGCAATTCTTAATTCTGGTTTTATTGTGAGCATGCAATTCTTAATTCTGGTTTTATAGGTTCTGACATATTGAAAATTAGTACACCACACTCACTTTGCCAGTATTTAGAACTAAAGAATGGAACATCACTAGGAAGTTTAGTCCTTACTTGGCCTTGGAAGGAAGAAAAGCACTCTCCAACTGTGTTCATGGTAGAAGCTAGGAGAAGCTTCAAAAATACCAGTGAATGGAATTTTGTTGGGATGGTATTTATTTTTATAATTAAAACAAAAACTATTTTTTTTGTCATTTTAGTTGTTAAAAATATCTCCATGATTTGACTTTTTTTTCTTCAGACAAATGAAACATTTGCAGATGTGAGCAATTTGGACCTTGGGTATGATTATCAGTTTCGTGTAATATCAATCACATCTTCTAAAAGCATATTACAGCCAAAATTGTCTGATTGGATTTCTCTTAAAGGTAAAAAAAATGTATATAGATCCTAATTTCTTATATTGCTTAAAGTTAAACACTTTTTAAAAATATATTTTAATCATAATACTTGGCACAATTAATGCTTGGCTGGAAGATATATGTATTATTATTTTTTTATTTTAATACTTACCAGCATACATGTAAAATCTCTGTAATCTGGTTATCGATGAATTTCAAATATCACCTGATAATAAAAGACAAACTATAAAAACTTTTAAAAAAATCTTTTTTTTTTCGATAAATTTTTCCAGCTTAGTTTGAGTATGTCTGTTTCAAAAATCTAAAATGTAGTCCCTGAATATTTAGAATTGTTCCCAAATTTTGTGAAAAATAGTAAGCAAATAGGTTTGACAGGAGATTAATAATTTAACAGTGGAGATTAATATTTTTTCATAAGAGTGGGGACATCTGCAATATATTTTCTAGGCATCTGTTGCATGCTAGAACATCTGTAATATATTTTCTCATTGGCTACTCAATGATTTTTTACATGTATGTTACATAATTTATTTTTTCTAGTACAATTTACTAGTATTACTTTGTTAAACTATCTGCAATATTTTTTAAAGTTACTAGTTGAGATACTTGTTATTGTGTAGATTTAATTTTTCTTTTGCAAAAGGTTCTATCATGAAAAATGTACGATTTTTTATTGGTAATGGTTTTGTTAGTTTGCTTTATTATATATTACTTGTTATCTTTAGGTGCGTAAAGTATTAAATTTCTTCTTTTATAAAGCAATTATCCATTCAGATATTTTGAATGAAAATACATATTTTTATAAATGTAAATTCCGATTTCTAACATGTCAAGTGTCTGCTATTAAACATTTTAATTGTCTTTAAACACTGATGGGGTGTTAATTGTTAAATTTAAAATGTGAAGTTTCTAATCATGCCGTACATTATATTACGAAATTCTCATCATTTGAATTAACACATTGTCCTTTACTTTTATTATTATCACTTTTGTTTGCACAATTATTATTAAAAATTTCGTAATTGCAGGGATGTTTAAGGCACCATATATTTGAATAGCATAGCACCATAGCATTGCTGATTTCATTTAAATATTTTAGTTGCTTCAAGATATTCATAAATTAATTTTATTTCAGACTCCAACCAAAACCTCACTGCTCCAACAGGAATAGAGATAACTAAGTTTAAGCTTAAGTACAACAATCTAGAAGCCAGTGTCAATTGGAATGCCTCAAAAGGTAATGATAACATTCTTATTTCCATAAAGAAAAAAAACTTATTTTTCACCGCTTTAATTTAAAAATTTATTTTTCAGAAAAACCTTGTGCATATAAAATATTTTGGTTACCAGAGCACAGTAATGGTTATTTCGAACAACAAACTGTTACATTGGTAAGTCATAGATAAGTTATGTTTCCATTTCAAATGCCACTTTTAAATGTTGTTGTAGAGTACTTAATTATTTGTGATGTGTTTTTCTCTTAGCCTGGTGATTCTCTATCTGTTGTTCTTCACAGTTTATTGTTTGAGACCAACTATACTGTTATTATTTCTCCCCTTGATCCAAGTAAATCCAGACATGTTCAGTCTGTGGAAGCTTCCTTTGTCACTCCGTCCTGCCTGGATGTAACAGGGAGCAATTTCAGCTTATGTGGTAATTTTATTTCTTTCATTTAAGTTATAATTATTCCTATATAAGAATATTTAATTTTATGTGATTTTTATAACTGCATTTGAAGTAAAGATATTAATTATGTATGTCGATTCAATTATTTCTAATGTAGGCTTGTGGGGAAGGTGAAAATGAAGGGTTTGGTGGAAATTGGGATATTTTTCAGAATAATATAATGAAAGTATAGTTTTTTATTTAATATATTTTTGAAAAAATTATCAGCCTACTGTATATGAATTAATAAGTTTAATTCTAAAATATTTAAACGACTGTGGAAAGTTTGATGTTTATGTGGTATGGGACTGTAGGGCAGGGTGAAAGTAATCCTTGGGGACCAAAAAATTATTGATGAAATTATATTGAAATAAATTGATTTTGATATACCAAGTTCAATTGATTTATATTATATAAATCATATACTTATTGAAGTTCAATCCTCAAATGCTTCTTATTTAAGTAAATGACAATTTTACCTGCTATGTATGAAGCCTAAAAGTTTTGCTAGTGTTCTTATTTAGGGAAAAAGTGCATAAGCTGAATCAAACAGTACAGTTATTGAGAGTAGGCCATTTTAGGGTTGGGTACCGCTTTAATTCTTATATTTATTAATATAAAATCTGAAATATTTGTTAATATGCTGATAATAGCAAATACATTTTTACCTAGTCAGGTTACTACTATGTTTTCGCATAAAAAGCTTTAATAATAATGCTATTTTTATCCAGGGGATATCATTAGGATTTTCAAACCATTAATATTTTGCTGTTACTGTGAGTTGTAGAAAGTTTTACATGGTTTGTTTTTGCAAATAGACACAGTTTCCCACAATAACACAATTTCTAAATTCCATCAACTGGAAGTAATAAATTTGAATTTATGTGCAATTTAACATATCTAACATTAAAGCAGTTTAAATGTAATAATTTGTTTTTTAATTCGACCAAAGTATATTGTGGAACATCTGTGTTTGTTGGAATTATTTACAAATTTATTACTATGACTAGTGTTTAGGAATACATTCAAATAATTAAATTTCTTCCGATTTCGCTATAATATTCATCAAACTTAGAGTGAGAAAGGAATCTTTTTACACATGAAACATAAAGTACTATTTTATAAATATTTTTATATTATATTTAATTTAATTGATGATTTCATGTATGTGGTATTTTTTATATAGCTCCTGGGCCTCCCTTAAATGTGACTGTTTATTGGTTGAATTCTTCGGAAGTTGTGTTAACTTGGCTGCAGCCAACCTATGTTTCAACACAGAATAATATCAATGGTTACCACATTGTTGTTGAAGAAGACACTGGGGTATTTAAGGAAGCTTTACGTTATAAAACAACTCTTTCTGTTGGACCAGTAAGTTTTTCTGTTATTATATAGTTAAAATCCAACATTTGCAAATAAAAATCCCTGCGTAATTCAATAACTTATTTGTTTATATTGTATTTAATACATTTATTTCTTCATCTAGAACTCAACAAATACCACCGTTTCAAATTTGAAGTATTCTTCTCACTATGTATTTGGAATTAAAGCTGTTAGCAAGGGAGGAGCTGGAATTTCTTCTGTAGTAGAATTGAATGCCAAGAGTGAGAACTTATTATTTATAAATGGTGTCTAATAATAATTTGAAGTTTAACTTTTTTATAGCATCCTTTTTATTTTATTAAGTTTAATTTTAGCTTTGTATTACAAGTTTTAAAAAATGATTTTTCATGTATAAATAGTTACCAAATTAGTTGGATATTTGCAAGAAATGTTTAAAAAAAAATACTTTTAATTTTCTGTTTTGCAAATAAAGGTTTAGAGAAAATAAGGTAGTTTAATAATCTGTATCACATCGTAAACAAATACAGGGGGGAGAAAAATCACATCTGGCAATGGAACATTCTAGCTTTCTGTTATTATTATAGTTTTTTGAAGATAAGTAGAAAAACACACACATAGTCATAGGTGGTTTTTTCTTGTATTTAAGCAAAATTTTATTGCAATTCACTTGGATTGTTATATAGCATTATAAGTATCTTCGAATTTATTTAACTTAATGTGATTTATACGCTATTACTTTGTGTTTAATTCCTGATTTCAAGTCTGGTTAAATTTTAAAAAAAATGGATTATATATATATTTTTACATTTTATGAAGTTATTATGTTTGAACAATGGTTGCAATTGTATTTTTAGAATAATAAAATCGTTTTCAGCAATTACATTAGAAAATATTTTATATTTGCAGGTCGTGGTGTTACAAGCTTGAGTGTCCATGCAATGCCATTTCATTTCATTGTTCCTCTTTTCCTTATTCCTATGATCACTATAGTAGCTTTGGTTGTGCACATAACTTGCAAAAAGTATCGCAAGAAGGAGGTAAAATATAATTGATTATGCAGAACTATTTAAAATTGATATTTTTAAAAAAAATTTATTTAAACTAACCCCTAAATGTATTCATTTGAATATATGTATTTTCTATATAATATTAAAATGCTAAATTAAATCTCAAACTACAGCAATAAATTTTAAATGAGACTGAATATTTGAATTGTGAATTTCTAAAAAAATATTGTTATAGCCAATTGCATTTCCGTTTGTATTTTATCAATGATTTAGAGTTAAATATTGTATACCAAAATCTACATGACACTTTCTTCAATTAATACATATTTTTATTTTTTATGTTTGACATCTTAATTCCATGCAACAAAACTTTTAACCCTTTGCACTCCGTTGGTGACAACATAACAACTCGTTCTTTTGGTTCCCTGTTCTTTAAAATAAACGAGAACAGCATGATCTTATGTTTAAAAAACATCGATATTTTTTTCAACTCTTTCTTTTGCAGATCCAAAACAGATTATGTTTTTTTTTTCTATAAGCATAACACATTCTAGGGTAAAGAGCATAAGGATGAATAACTGTTCCGTAGAAAGAACAGAAAACGCAAAGAGTTCTTGGAGTGCAGAGGGTTAAAAGATAATCATAGTTTGATAATAATAGAGTATCATCATCATCAATAATCGTAGTTTGAACGATGTTTTTTTTAAAGGTATTCCCATCTGGTGTGGCTGATGTTGATGATGATATTCGGCCATTTCTGATTTCGTCTGATAAAGTTGAACTGAAGGAGATTGTTGGACAGGGTGCTTTTGGAATTGTCCACAGAGGGATCTACTTCAGAAGTAAAAGCAACGATGAAGTGGCTGTTAAGGTTTATCCATGTTAGTGGTTTAAAATAATTCTTTTATAAGTTCTTATTAGTTATATTTTCTTTTCCTCTATATTTATGTACATTATTAACATTTTTAAACCTTTTAAATTCAGTTTAAATTTTAACTCTGAATAACCAGTTGTTGCTTAGCACAGTCCATATCTGTGGCTTATAACAAAAAGGACCAATGTCCAATTTTATAAATTTTTTAAACTACTATTTTGAATATATCAATTTAAAACTTCTAAATGAAATAGTAACCAATATTGTCAGACTTCTCTAACCTTTTAAATCAAACAATTCTTTTCTAAAACCATAAATATAATCTAATTGTAAGAAATACAAATGCAATGTATACAATTGAAATAAGATAATAGTAATACAATAAATAGTATAAAATTTGTAAAAGTAATTTAATAAAAAAAAAATATTTTTTTTTAATTGCATATTCTTGCGTTGTATTTGTATTTATTATTCTTAACACAATTTTCCTTTCGATGAGTTTTTATATTATAATTTACTTGTATTTTTATTAAGTGTGATTAAAGTCTTATCTGTGCTAATTGGACAAATATAAATAGCTTAGCATTGGTTAGACAGTTTGATTTATTTGAGATTTCATGTTATTTTGCAGCGGAAACTATTAACAGGCATCAAATGCTCCATGAAGTGAATATGCTGCGTGTTTTGGGTCGACATGAAAGTATTGTGGGGTTTATTGGATTTACTTTAGGCATTGACAAGATGTCCTTGTTATTCGAATATTGCAAGCTAGGAAATTTGCATTGCCATCTTGTTAGTTTAAAACCTGAGGTAGGTGAAAAAGAAAAATTCTGTTTTTAGATATTTAAAATATAATATTAGAATATTTTATTGGCTGTTAAATTTTTTTACTCACCTGATGGTTACAGATGTGTTTATCCATTCGTGTATCTCCAGCGTTCCCAGTGCGACATTAATTAACAAACCCAAACCAGCTTTCCCAGTAGTACATATAACATAAAAATTATCTCTACTTTGAAATATTTTTAAAATTTAAAACATAAAGAGTACTTTTGTAATCCTTCTCTACTCAAGCAATTTAAAAGAATTATTTAAAAGCAATTTCTACATAAGCAATTTTTAAAAAAGCAAGAAGCCTACATATTCGCTTATCTCGATTTTAATACATTTTCTTTAGTCTATATCCACAGTTTCAAATAGTGTTTCTTTCAATAGTTCAGTTTTTCTGCCATTTTGTGGCATATTTTTACATATATTGATAAGAAAAATTATGAATCAGTCAACCATTTTTCATTCAAAGTTATAAATATTAAGAATGCCAATAAAATAAAAATGAAAGTTTTAGTAAAAGGTTCAGTACTGGATTTTTGACATAATGATGGTTTGCTTATGTGTGTGTGTGGGGGGGGGGGTGTACTGTATAATAAATTGAAATTATTCACCTAAGGCTAGCTGCCGCGCATGAGCAATAATTGCACTGCAATTATTGCTCGACGATAATCAACTGAGTGACTAAAAAATCACTCAGCAATTGCCCTTCGGTTATTTGAATTGCATTCGAATCAAGGTTGCCACATTTCAGATTTCGAAATCGCCAAAGTAAAGATGGAAAATTGCCAAACATTTATTATTACAATCCGTACAAAATTGTCAAGTATTTGCCAAAGGTGTTAGCGTGGCATGGAGCAAATGGTAATTTAATTTAATGCACGGATAGAATTTGAATTTTTCAATTGCATGTTCAATAGTTGCCAGTGCACTGCTAGCCTTATTCTGTCTTTCTAAGGTGTGGCATTATATTTACGTTTATAAATGTACTACCTTTTTAAATTGAAGAGCTGAGTGGATGGACAGGTTAAGTGACTTTTTCGAAAAAATATAGATTTCTTAATGAAAGAACATATTGTGGTCTGCTGTAAGTACAGAACGTTCATTTATTCTGCTGTCTTCAAATAAGGTGGTTTTTAGTAATAAAGATGTTATGTACATGTTATTGTACTGTTCTTATACAATTTAAAGCTGTTTTTCTCTAATTCGCAAAATTGTCACTTAACATGTTCATCCACTCATCTTTTCAGTTATAAATTAATGCATTTTAGTAAAAATTTTAATCTGACAAAAGTAGAAGTATATTATTTAATGATTGAATCAGTTACATAACAGAGTATTAACATGTTTAAATTTTTTAGCTCATGTACATGAAAAGTTTGCCGTCATCAGAGCGTCCTCTTATTCCTATGGGTATGTTATCTGTTTTCACATGAACATAAAGATTTTTTTTTATAGTTCACACTATTACTTCTGGAAATTATTAATAAAAAGAGTATTTCTTTATTGATATTATTTAAATTTACTAGAAAGTATTTTTTTTATTATGCTTAAATAGATTCTTGTTAATATATTAAATTTTTTAGTATTTTAAGATTACTTGCCTAAAGAGTTTTTTTAAAGGATTGAAGTAAAATGTTATTAAGTGAAATAAATATTTATTTTATTTAATATATGCATTAAAGGGATATTTTTAATTGAAAGGTTATGTTATGTTTTTAAAAAATATTTTTTTTATTAATTTTAGTTTACAAATATATATCTAATTGAAATGGGATGTGTTTTTATTGTGATGTCATATTCCTTTTAGTTTATCTAGATATGAGTTTTTATAGTAATGTCATATTTATTTGTACTCATTTTTTTAATATAATTCTTTATTAACAAACATTAATATTTGTATCTAGAAAAGGGTCATGGTTTAAGACTATCTTCTTACATTTATCAAGTCGCCAAGGGAATGGTAAGCCAAATTCTTTATTTTAAAGTAATTTCTTACTTAATCTCTTAGATTTCATGTTATTAATTTTGAGTGAGAAATAATAGCTTTTATATCTACAGGTGTTCTTGTATGATATAACATAATAAAAAACAATTTAAATTTGTTTAATCACACAAAAAGTTTTTATTTCATTTTTTGGAACTCTCTATTATTTTAACGTTTCTGTAGAATAAAAATAGCTTTGTCATTTCATCTATCTTTTTGCAGGGTGTCAATCGACAGGGAAATCAGGGAATTTGATCATTCTGGAAATATCAGAGATTTGGGCATGTTTTTGAAAAAATTAGGGAATTAAAAAAAAAAATATGAAGAAAATATTTTCAATTTAATTTCAGGCTATGAAACATCGTTTATTGCTTTCAAATATATTTAAATATTTTCTAAATGCAATAATAAGGTGGAAATTGTGTAAGGAACTTTAACAGTGTGTAATAGTGATTTTTTTTTCTTTCAAGGTTGTAGAAATTCCACCGAAATGCTGATGTTTCCAAAATTTGGCAAAATAATTGGCTATCTATAACTAGATACTTACCCACCCCTTCAATCATTTTTAAAAATAGATCTTTTAAATGTTTAAAACTTGCTAAATTCCTAGTGAAATTCAAATTTTCCTTGAACACCCCTAAAATGATTTTTTTGCCAAACTTGGCGAAACTGAAACAGTTTTCTAGATGCAATCAAAAAGCCGGAAATTGTGTAATTTACTTGTCTCTTAGTGATTACAAATTATTTTTTAGGAATATATATCAGGCTTGAAGATAGTTCACAGGGACATAGCTGCTCGGAATATCCTCATGCAGGACGAGCAAAGAGTGAAAATTGGAGACTTTGGACTGTCCAAAGAAATCTACCAGAACAAATACTACACATCAATGGCTGAAAAAAGATTTCCAATTAAGTGGATGGCGCCAGAAGCAATCGAGAAGCAAAAGTTCAGCACTTATTCAGATGTGTAAGAGGTCTATTTGTGCTATTTTTAAGTAAACATATTTACTCTTTTAAAAATATTAATTAACCATTTATATATAATGTATTCAAGTGAATGTGTTCTCAATTTGTTTTTCCCCAATAGTATCTACATCTACATTATCATCAAACACAAATTTAGAGTGTTTTAATTATATTTTTTTTATTATTTATTATATTATAATGAAGTATACAGTTTAAAAAAGTATAACAGAGATTGTAGCAATTATTCTTTTAAATTAGATTGTCTTCAGGTTAACTATATACATTCCACAAATTATTTGTGGAATGTATATAGTGTATATAGAAGCATAATATTGAACTTTAAAAAAAAATATTTATCTTTGATAAATTTATGTTTTTAGGCTCTTGCGTACGTTGTTCATATGAATATTTCATTTTAACTTCTATTAAAAATATTTTTAAAACAAGATGCCTATATATGTTGTTTGAACTTATACAGGAGAGATAATATATAAATAAGAGAAAATATATAAATTTGCGGTTGAAGAACTTCATGAGTTGTGTAAGACTTTCTTTTTTTTAAAACTTTTATTGAATGCAGTTAGTGTAACTGGAAACAAAAATTAAAATTAACTATTTTATAGAAATACTGCAATAAAAATGTGAAAGAAACAAAGCTTATATAATCAGACAAGCAATTCAAATTCAAACCATATTATCAACATGTAATGTAGCAAAATCGATGGAATCTGATATTTATCGGTTATTATGTATTAGACAGTCTCAAATTATATTAAAATTTGATGTAGAAAGTGTTCTATGAGTTGTATTGTCCATCCTTAAATTATTTAATATATTTTAGGTGGTCATTTGGTATCTTTATGTGGGAAGTATTTAGACTTGGAAAAGAACCATATCCTGGAATACAATGTGCCAACATTCTGCAATACCTGAAAATGGGATTTAGAATGGAAAAGCCACATTGCAGTGAAGAATGGTACTTAATACTTTATTTCTTTGTACTTCTCTTTCTTTTACAAATGCATATTAACATTTATTATAAAATGTTTCTTATATTCTATCTATTGAGATTTTTTAAAGTTATTTTAAGTTGCATAAACATATTACTAAAGAATCTCCAATACAGTCCAATAAGTAACGACTATGAAATATATTCTAATTTATAATTGAAAGTTATAATAAAGAAGCATATTATATACAAAATTTATTTATATGGTCTTTGTTTTTGTGTGAAGAAGAACAGGTAGAGTTCGTTGTACATAAAATTTCAATATTATATTTAACTTGTGTCAATAGGAGCTTTAAAATGTGGTTAAAGTTGAAGTTATATTTTTTAGGTATTCCATTATGAAAGTTTGTTGGAGCAAAACACCAAATGAAAGACCAAATTTTAAAGAACTGGTAAACATGATTGCAGCAATAATTGAGTCATCAACTCAGTATGTAGTTCTTACACGATAGCATTCCATGCATATCTTTTGTATCAGTACCAATTTTGTTTTAGTCTTATTGAAATCCTGTGATGAACTTAAACATTTCATTGTGTGTATAAACACATTCATATTCACCACACAACAAAACATTTGACTAAATCACTATTTTCTAGATTCATTGCATGCTTTTCTGATGACATAGTGTAAATTGAGATTGAGCTTAACCATTTTTTGTTTCTTGTACAATCTTTTGCCAGAAGTTTCTGTGATACCTGTGCAATTTGTCTCTGTGCTATTTGTGATGTTATATAGGACTTTGAATGGGTTAATGACAACCAAAACCATGGGTGAAAGTTTTTCACATATGGATGGATGATGTTAATGTCTTGTAATAACTTGTAACAGTTTAATTTCTGCAAAAAATAGTTATGTTTCCTAATCTTCTAATATTCAAAAATGTCTTTCTATTCAATATTTATGTTTATAATTTAATTTATAATGTATATACTTTTTAGAGTAGATTGCGTACAAAATTACGAAGTTTAGGGAAATTAAATTTTTTGTGTGCAAAATATTCAAAAACTCATCAATAAAAATTTGGATAATTAAAAATATGTAGTAAGTTATGTCACTAAATCCTCACCAGCTTCCACTAGAGGCTTATCATAAAAATCAAAGACTATATTTTTTCTGAAATGGCCCAACAATTATTTCCTTTTATGATTTGTTATATGCATTATTCTTTTTGACTATGAATATCCTTCTATATGAATTGGTATTGCAATATTTATTACTATATTATGTCAAAAGTGTCTTAAATAACATACCCAAATTTTTGGGTTTATTGTAAGTAATATTAAAAATTAAATTTAGTGCAAAGTTTCTGATGTTATTATTAGTGTGTTTTTAGTAAAAAAATTCTTGCTTTAACTAAAGAATGGTTGTCGTTGCATTAATCAAAAGAACTTTGCTCTTATCCTGAATTAATTTTAAATATTAGAATGATGTATATACAACTATTTTGTTAACTGCCAAAATTTTAAAATTTATTTTTACGAACTATTTTAGATCACTTTTTGATTCTATATTAGCATTTAAGTCATAAAATTGTGATACATATTATATTAAAATAGGTGTGCCAAATGTTTTATTACCTATATTAGGGAACAGAGTTATTTTATAAAATGTTAAAATAATTTTATTGATAGGAATTTTAAAATATAGTATTTATTAATGTATTTTTGACAGTTGATTGCTTTTAAGTTCCTACTCTATTTCATTATATAAAGAAATTTTAAAATATACAAATGCTCTCTTAAGTGTTTTCTGACTTGCCAGAAAACATAAAATAACATGTGCCGTTATATGTAAATCAAGACAAAATATTTTTTTTATTAAAGATTAACTTGGATTTTTGTATTATGTTTTGGTTTGTCTTTTAATCTTTGTTTAATTTTTATTTTAAAAGTGTTTATTATAGTACTTTATATGGGAATTTTATCAAAACATAATAATAGTTCACTACTAATTATTAACACTTCATCGAATGTACTGCTGCAACATGCTAGTACCTCGTACTACTCGTTTACTTTTTCTTAGATAAAAGTGGTCTTTTACCAAAGGTTTAATTCCCTGGTTTTTGTGAAATAGAAAATTATAAGCAAAAGTGAATGCTATTTAAAATTTTAAAGCATATTATACATTAAAGAAACAATTGAAAATAAAAGCTTGAGATACTATTTTTAAACTAATGTCAATGTCCTTTTATGCTTGTATAGAAAACATCAAACATTTAATTTGACCAATATTTATGAAAAGGCCTATTAGAGTTCTTGTCCAATTTTTTATGTATTTAGTTTCAATATATATTTTAAGATATTTAACTCAACTAATTAAAGTTAGCCATTTGCTGGATGTATTAATTGCATAGTTGAAGCATCACTTCCTGATATATATATATATATATAGGCTAAATGTTCACAGGGATTCATTTGTATAGAAATAAAAAGTACTTCATTAATCATATGGTATACATCCACTAAACATAATCAGTAATATCAATTTGTTTTGTTAAGTTTATTACAAATTTATATATTTTGGTTATAAAATATCTGCTATGTTTTAAAGTTAACCAAATTAGCCAGAATTTATCTAATTAAAGAATTATTTTATATTCGCATTTTAAATAATTTATAAAATTTAAAATATTAAAACGCTATAATCATCTATAAGGAGAAGATGGTTCAGACTAGATCCTGAAGTTTTGCTATTTACCCATTTTTTTTTTTGCTTCTAGTGGGACGAGTGGGTCGTTATCCCGAGGTACCGTCATCGGCTAGCAACCAGAGGGTTGCGAGTTCGAATACGGCTGATACAAAGTGACTCGACAAAAATTCTAAAATGCAGTGAACTTGTGATCGGTGGGTTGCCAGATTCGCTGCGAAGTGCCAGATACGTCGTCTGAACTTGCCTCCAATTTCTGCAGCGCGTATACTGGATTGGTGCACGCTAAAGCTGACCGGAGTCCAATGTTCTAATGCCTATTAAGGTTGTTCCGGGTGCCAGTTCAGGTGTTTTTACTCGTCATCCGACCATTATTCAGAATTACGAGGCATTCTGAGTCTTTCTTTCGAGATAGTCCCCAACCATCACCCATATCCCAACTTGCTGCTCTAGTGCAACGTTAATTAACTAAAATAATCTTCTAGTGGGATATCAATCAAATCACAATGGGTTACTCGCCGTAGGAAGCGGGGCAAGCTCGGAGATGTTTGGTCGAATTAGTCGTACTAGAGCTGTACAGTGGGCTATTAGCGACGTTTCTGGTCTATCTCGTTGGAAAACTGCCTCGTATTTTTTAACTATGGTCAGTTAACGAAGTCAACACCTGAGCTAGTACCCGACGCAACTTCAATAGGCGTCAGGACATTAGACCACGATCAGATTTAACGTGCACCAGTGCCCTAGACACAGCGGTGCCCAGTGGTAAAGTAACCTGCTCGTAATCCGAAGATAGCGAGTTTAAATATTTACGTGGTCTTGAAAATTTGAGGGAACTCGTGATTGGAGGGTTGTAATATTAGTTCATTAAAAAGTCGTCTTAAAATATTCACAATTTCATTCGACGTGTATTCGGGACTGTTGCACATTAAATTTGATTGTGGTCCAATGTGAAGTGTCTGCTGGTGATGGTTCGGGATCAACCCCAAAGGAAAGACTCGAGAACACCGCCTCGTAATTTTGTACAATGGTCAGATGACGAGGTGAAACACCTGAGCTGACACCACCACACAACCGCAATGGGTGAGCCAACGAGAGACTAAAAATTGGTACCCTCCACGATTCTGGTATTAGTAAACTGTAATGGCAATTACGTGAATGGATGTTGTCACAAGTAAATATATAGATTCTCATTATTTGTGTGTATCAACACGTACTGCAACGGTGGACGATCGGGTGTTCAAGTTAGTCTTTTTATTCTTGAAGTAATACTTTAACATGAACTATTTAGTTTCGTCGCTTAGAATTATCGTTTCTGAAGAATAGTTCATGTTGTATTTTTGAGGTGATGTAACAAATTTTTCAAAAGTAATTGCCCTATACCTTCAGTGATTAAAGTCATTCTGGTTTAAGTAGAGATGGTGGCTTATTTGCGAACCTTTTTAATGACAACTGTTTGGATGAACCGTTTCCAGAGTTTAGAAAATTTCATTTGTACTTTTAGATCTCTTTCTGTTCAGAATCCAGGCTTCTATTTATGCACTATATTTTGTCCAGATCCCCAAATACTTTTTTAAAAACAGCACCCATCTACGACAGCTGAATTTTAATAATCACTAATCGTATAATATTTGAAGTGTAAATTTAACTATTCGTATCTTATATTCAATAAGGTTGACATCGTGCCAACTTTCTACTAAGTTTACTTAATACCCTTTCTATAGGCATTTAAGTATTCAAATTCACTCAATATTTCCTTAACGCGTTAGAAAGAGACGAATGTAATAATTTTCTTACTGATTGTGTTCACGATCAAATAATTGTTGGCTAATTTCGTAAGGTTGAATCACATTCTGAATTCTGACCTATCGAGAAAAATAGAAGGGCGGCAAATGAATTCAAAATATTGATATTCAAAATAAAGTATAAAACAAATTCAAAAAATCTTCCTTTTTTTTAACATGTATAAAGTAAATTGTGACAATTTGAGTGAAATTTTCAGCATGTTTCCCCAAGTTTTTTAAAAGAAGTTCATGTGATCATGTCTATTCTGAACTGTGATAATTTTGAGTATTTTTTAATGAAGTTAAGAGCGTTTTCACATACTTTCCCGAAGGTTGGTTGGTGAATTAACGTTGCACTTTAGTTTGGTTCGGTTAATTAACGTCGCATTTAGAGCTGCACAATAGGCTATTCGCTTCGGTTCGGGGCCTACCTCAATAGCAGGCACGTAGGTATAGATTTGTCATGGGGGTGGTTCAGTCACTGATTAACTTATCCCCCCCCCCCCACCTCCCTCCTCAAAAGAAACGTCCCCGTTTACTGTTCACACGAAACGTTTTAAAACTCAACTACATGATATACCATGATAGAAATAGCATGTTAAGCTGTTAGGTTGTACTATTCAGTGACAAATATCACAACTGACATAAATTTGGTTCCGTCCGATAGAGAATTATGGCTATAGATAAAGAAAATATAAAAAAAATAAAGTAATAGGGATTGTTTTTTTTATAACGGCGTTTGCTAATAAATATTCTATTCACAAGAAATGTATTCGCATTAAATATTTGTAGTTGATAAAAAATTCGACTAGTTTTTAAAAAAATTGACAATTGATTCACAAGTTTCATAATTTATAAGTTTCATTAAAGCTTGCTTATTCATACATTTGCGTGGAGGATAAAAAGCAGTTCCACTATTAAGCTCGCACCCCACCCCGCTGTTGCTAAGGGCGGCTCTGTTCCTGAAGAAGATAGAAGGCTAAATTTGTATAGGACCATGGCGACAAATTTTCAAATTGCATAATGTTTATAACGTTTCCAATATTACTACGGTTGTGCTAATTTTTATTATTGTTTCTTTAATTTTTCTTGCCAATCCCTATGCATATTTATGGAAAAAATAATAATTTTCAGTAACTTGTCTAGCATTCAATGATCGGTGAATGGCCTGACTCAACGTCTTGCAAGCTCTTTCACTCATTGCTTTTTGAGACGTCTTCATAAACATCGTCCTATTTAACGATGACCCCAGATAAAGGTTCGTGTTTTTTTAAAAAGAAAACTGCCTAATCGGTAATTCCGATTATTGATATCAAGTTGAATGAATGATTTCTTTTTTTACTCAGACATTATCGAATAAGTTTGAGCACTTTTCTCTGATAAAAATCTTCCTATGAGAAAACAGTTATGTCATTGAACAGGTATCTATTTACTGGTGTCTGTTTGATTTTTTTTTGTAATATTCGACACTTCTATTAAGTTTACATTGGAATACATATTTTTGTAATTATTAAAATGATCGTTTAAAATTTAAAAAAAAAATGCTTTAAAAGTTAAAAAATATTTTTTATATTACAAACAAGTTACATTTTTTAAAATTATTTAATATAAATTTTATTCTTAAAACAACGTTTTTAAATCGGCTCCAAAATTTAGGTATGTTTTTTTTTAATTGGCATTAATTTCAAAAAGGTATTCCGCAGCTTAGATTTACAATAAAATGTCAACAATCCTCCATAAAAGATATCTCAATGCATTGTAACGTTGTCTATGTTTTATAAATGATGAAGAATATTGATGGTATTTCATTCAAAAACATAATTATCGGATATAGCCTGTTATCCAATCATTGCAATTATAGCGAGGTTCGCAATTAAATAAAACTATTACGGCCCTTTTCACCATTATAAGCAGTTTCTATCACCAATAAAGTTAACATGTCGAATATGCATTTGTATAAAAGTTAAGATATATCGATAAAATTAACATATGCTGAAATATAATAAAAATAATTTTATTCATACACATTATAATTAAAAAGCAATGAACTTTGTACAACATCTATATGAATATGTTTGAATGAATGTTATGACATAGTTTTGCCATAGTAGAAAGACAACTTGTAATTTATTACGATACTACACGTATATTGATACTTGGCACATTTGATAGTATGTATATATTTGCGACAAATAATGAATCATAGGGCCTCGAAAAACATTAGCGTAAAACATATGTGATCACTGAAGTAAATTTGATTTCTCGGAAAAGCATATGTTTTTAAAATGGCATAAAATGGATGAGTTTCATAAATTATGTGAATGTTTCGAGAGCATAAAATAAAAATGTATACTAGGTGGTCACAAATATTTGGGCGATGGGAATTGTTTGGCTGCATCTCACATTACGCTGTATGGGCATAATGAAAGTTATTTTTGCACAACTACTTTGCTTACATTTTAAACAAGTCGCTTATGTTTAGTTGCAACAAAGTAATTAAAGCATAGCAAAAAGAATGATTTATTATGTGTAGTTAATAGCCAAATAATGACCATTGTCTAACAATTTTGGGCAACCCTGTATTTATGTAAGCGTTCTTAAATAAGATAAGATGATGCAAAACCGTTAAAAAATTCAGTCGAAAGAATACTAATTTGCGTCAATATGCTTAGGAGGGGGGGGGGGGGGGGAGTTGTGGAGGAGTTATTTATTAACTTAAAAACTTCTTAGTTTAAATAGTTACTTTTAAATTAATTTTTGATTGGACGGTTTTACGATACTCCAAATGACTCTTGAAGTCCTATTATTGGAAGCATTTTTCCTTGTACGTCCAAACATTCCGTTATGTTTGATTCTTTTTTGTTTGTTATTAATATTTGGAATTAAATTTGCAATCATGTACCTTGTATGATATCTAGTTTTATTAACCCACTTTGAGAAAAGCAAAATATCGGGAGTGTTAAGTTAGTTTACTCCGCGTAACAGTTTAAATTTTTATTTCCAACACATTCCTATTTTCACAAAACGAAATGTGTAGTTATTTTAGTGGAGAAGAATTTCGAATGTTCTCCAAATGCTTTAAATTAAAAAAGTTTAAAAGTAGATATTACTTAAGGAGTTTTTAATTATGCGTATTGTTGGGAAAACTAATGAAGCTTGTACCGATATACACGCTTCCTGTTCCCCAGATGTTTTATGAAATAGGGTATCAGTGGCGGGTAAATTTTTTTCTTTAATAGTAGTTGTTAGTTATGACACTAACACAGTGGCAGGAAAAAATAACTTGGCATTTTAATGTATTTTCCTCTGAAGTTCATTCCTGCAACTTTTTCTAACTATCCAATTAAACTATCCTTTTAAAAAAGTTAACTCAATTAGTTGAAACATGATAATTCAACCTCACTACCTTCGGAGCAGCTATGACATATGAGGTATTGTGAATACTAAGGAGAAATCAACGTTGGGTTATTATTTTCTTTCAGCTTCTAAGACTAAAAGGCTCATTCTACATGAATGAGTAAAACGTGCGTGAGGTTTTCGATGATTGGATAATTCATACCACGCGATTAGGATTATCCAATCATCGAGAACCTCACGCTCGTTTTACTCTTTCGTGTAGAAGGGGCTTAAGGTAGTATTTTTTTTTTTGTTGCTGCGGACTTTTTAGTAAGAATAAAAATAAGGCCAATTATTCAGTTCGCCATTTAGATGCATTAACTTTAAACACATTTTCTTGAAACTACCGTTTGTTGGATTTAGCTTTCGGTATCCGCAGTTTCTCATATATAGCACCCCCTCCCCTCCATTTTGAAAAAAAAAAAATGGTTACGTTCATGTCTGCATGATAGTTTGACGCGTGTTCTGCCACTCGAAGATTTGTGTGGGGTGCAACAACATCAGTCAATGCCAAATACGATGACAGTCAACTCAAAATAAATACTTTTGTCTCCTGTGCCCATTCCAACCAATCAGGCAAAAGACATTCAACGATTCTGTGTTGCATTTATGTGAATAACGTTCTTCGTAAAATCTCACGAGTTTGATGGAAAGGCCAAAAACAGATCCAGTGTTTTCGGCGTCCATGATGTCGATTTCAATGAATGTCCCCCTATGTACAATCGCTTTGTCCAGCAAGCAAGGAGATTCAGTCACGCTGCATGGCTGCGTGTCTGCAGCACTTGTGGAAGATGGCCCCTCTGTGGGATACGCATTGTCCGAAGGTGCGCATGAGTTTCTCCGCAGTTGGGTTGTGCTTTCCCTTGAACAGGGCCGAGATCTTCTTGTTGTGGGGTCGGTTGTAGTTCCTGGTCAGGACTCGGGCCGCGTAAAAGCCGGAGAAGCAGTGGTACCCTTTCTCGCCGGCCATCTGTCCCAACACGCAGCACTTTTCCTCTTTGCTGCGAACAATCCCTGGAAGAATGTGCAATTGTTTAGATTTTCAAATAACTTCAAAGTAAAGTCATATATGTTGTGGAAGGATGAATTATTTTTGGAATCAAGTTCGATTATTAATTGAAAGCAATTCGTTTCCATAAGTGGAATTTTTTTTCTGGACAAAAATTTTCAGAAGTTCGTTGGGATTCTTAATTTTAGAAAAAAGGGTATTTGGATTATATTCAAAACATTGTGAAATCTTGGGGACAAGGTACTCAATTTTTTTAAAAAAATCGTGATTTCTTTTATTTGGCAAAGTAATAGTTTAGAATCTATTTTTTTAAAATACTTGAAAAATTCTAGAACTGTATCTATGTTTATTAATGAGTTATTTGAAATTTTATGCTGGATGACGGATATGTTTTTCAAGGAACGAAGACTTTAAATCGTATTTTCTTAGTGTTTGGTTTTTCTTAATAAGTTTTTTGAAAGTCTAATACTTTTTTTATTATTGATGTAGAAATGTATAATTAAAAAAATTGTAAAACATGTGTATATTATAAATAAGCATGCGAATTAGCTATATTAGTAATAGTTTTATTTTAAAAACATTACTAAATGTAAAAAAAAATGTGAGTTTTAAGAATTTTTTTTCATTATTCTGAATAATTACTTATTTAAAAATTAAATATGTATAGTATACAAAATTTTAATGCCTATTCTTATCTATTATAATTCAAAGGATCTGAGAAAAAATTTGGTAAAAAAAATATGATTTTTAAAAAAGTTTTAGCGTTTTAAACGCTAAAACTTTTTTTAAAAATCATATTTTTTTAAAGAGTTAAAAAGTTATTAAAAGTTTTAAATTAAAAAGTTTTAAAAAATTGAAAAAGTTTAAATTTTAAAATAAATACAATTATGGAATTTTTGTGTGAAATATTGTTCTCTAACTAATACACATTAAAAATTTGATTCAAAAAGTTTTTGTTTTTAAAGTTTAAGTTGTATCGTGCCACGTTCACTGATAACCTTTAACTTTTATCAGGGGCTTAGTTTGGTTGCAACTCTTCAACTGCATGTGAATGGTTAAAGGGAAAAACGATAACGGTCGATCCGGCCCTGAGAAATTGTGCTGAAAAAAAGTTTCATGTCTCAAATACGTGGTTTAGTTTTTGAAATATTCCTTCTCGTTTAACAACTTTGTACAATGAAAATACTGCCTATAAAGCTGAGGAGTTGAGGACTTGTATTCAGCAAAAAGTGGACATTCTATTTCCTTCCCTAGACCTTTCATGTATTACTGAACTATTGCAGTAAAAACTATTTTAATACAACTAATAATTTATATAATTATTGCATGTTTTGCGGTATTCACAATGTTTATTGTTTACATCTAGTTTATTACTAGTACATCGACACTAAATTAGATATTTTAAAATCGTAATTAAATTAATTATTTTTATCTTCAATTAATTTGATTTCAAAATGTAGAATGGAGTAATTAGTTTGATCCCTTCCCTTCACTATAATTTTTTTAAATGTTTTAGGTCACATCTGTAGCTGTTTATGCGAGATAAATCGGTACGCGAAATTCGCAATCCAGTTCGGTGCATTAGTTCAAGGATCGAAAAGTGTTCAGCTCAATTAAGTAACCATAAAAAGAACTATCGGGAGATACCCCGTATCATTCGCGTGTTCGGAATGGTCGTCCTTGTCTTATCTCGCAACCTAACCTTATAGATTATTCATCAACTTGATAACATCTTCGAAATTGGGACTTGTGTAGGATATTGAGTCACAGTTCTGCACCAATTTAAAATACGTCATTTTACAACCAATTTAAAGTATATCATTTTACCACCAATTTAAAATACGTCATGATATAGTCAAAAAGATGCCTTTCAACGTTGTAGTAGACTAAATAAATTCGTCGTCTGTGTTATGAGAAAATCATTTATTTAAATTGATATTGCATTTGTTAATTAACTAGAAGACAATTACGATTGCAAAGGAATAATAAGCATGACACATATCTGCAATTACTTTTTTTACAAAGCTATCCACGCATGCACTGTTAAAAATAGGTACTTGGAAATAAGTAAAATGTAATATTTTTTTATTATATTCAATGACTATCATGGCTCCGAATACAATCAATTTTGAAGAAGACATGTACTCAAAAATGAGTAAAAATAAGTAGATGATTGCCTACATAGACTGCCTTAATAAGCCACTTACAATAAATGTCTACAATTACAGCCAAGTTGTATCGGGAATCGATATCGGATCCTCAGCACCGCATTCCAGTGTCTTATTCGTTAAACTACTAGTGCGACGTTAAGAAGTTATAAACAGAAGAAATGTTTAAAAAAAAGGTGTGCCAAAAGAATGGGAAGTAAGATAATTGAGCTGTAATAACTCTGTTTCAATTCAAGCAATCGAAATAAAATAATGTGGTGAACCATTTTCTGAGCTATTATTTTAAGTTTGACAGGTGTCATTAAGATCGCTTGAAAAGAAGCCGAGATTAGCAATATTAAATATTATTGCTACTTTTTGAGAAAGTATGGCTACTGGCATTTAAGTATGTCACACGTTTACGATGCAATTCTACTTAAAAAAAACGAATAGGTTCATCTGATCAAGTATGTTTTTTTTACAAGATGGTAGGATCTTCGAGCATGGGTCCTTCATAGTAGACAAAACATAATGTTGTAATCTCGCTAACATCAAAGTGAGGCCAACATGAATGGCCTCAGACACGTGGTTAATTACGTCATTCCATTCATAAATTTTCACTGTTACACATTTCCCAATTCATCAGCCAATCGCGAGTATTTTTTAATTCATAATTTTGAAAATAAGTCACGTGTTTGAGGCCATTCGGTCTAAGATGTTGGTTTCACGATTATGACGTCATATTCGCTCTACTACAGTCCATTCATGCTCGAAGAGTAGGATTAAATAAATGTGTATTTGGTGACATGAGTCTGAATATTATGAAAGTATTTTGAACTAGAACCTTGTTAATGCAATTAATAAATTATAATTAATATTCGATAATTTATACTAATTGCTTAATAAAGTATAATTTTATAATTCATTCGAAAGTTTCGAACCCTCTTTAGCACTGCATTACGTTATGGGATTTCACGCTGTGGGTGGATGGGATCACAGATAAGATAATTGAAACACAGATTGGATCACAGATCAAATAATTGAAAGATTTTGTGAACAAAAGCTGGAATGTTACAGTGGAGCGAATGGAAACAAATTTATGTAGAAATTTTACTTTGCTTAATATAACTCCAACGCACCTGTTCTGAATAACAAAGGACTTGCAACCTTGACTTCTACTTCTTCGACCAGGATGGATTGTTGCCGTCTTTCTAGATGAAGTAGGTATTCTAAAAAAAAAAAAGACATTTTAAAGTCAAATACTCCTACATGAAAATATATATTTAAATTTATGCATAACGTAAACTAGCGCCGGAATTTGAGCACTTTTAAGGGTGGGTGCTAAATTTGAAAGCCAAAGTATAAATCTTTTACGCAAATTTGGTATAAATCTTTCATTCCTTTTATTTAAAAGTTCTGATTATAAAAGAAAAGGGATACAGAATCAGGTTTACTATGCGAAAAATCAATTTTTACATTTGTATGATATATTACTTTTCAAAATTTATTTGTAGCATATAAATGAAATAATGCTATATTTTAACATTCACTGTTAAAAACGTTTTCTCAAAATAACGAAAGATTCGTTATGTTTGCATCCTATTAAATTGTTTCGTAAACAATCAGATATATTTTATTATTTCTCTAGTAAAAATCCTTTTTACGCAAAAATCTTAAAACATGATGTATCAAAAGAAAGATAATTTCACGGACCAACGACGAATCGTACTTTCATCTTGTATATATCAACGTTTTCTTTGTGCTTTCAAAATAATTTTAAAGTTTTTTTTTAAACAAGCCGTTGATAATGCTGCCATCTATGAGCAAACGGTTAAACTTATTTTTCGCACGGGTATGCTAGTAAGAAGTGTATTTGTCAAAAATAACAAAATATTTCGTTGTTCGTGTCGTAACAAAATATTTTGTCATTTGAAGATTCGGAGTAGAATTGACGAAACCATTTTCAACACTGTTCAGAGATACTTAGTACAAATAATTCGGAAACGGCAATATATATATATATATATATATATATATATATATATATATATATATATATATATATATATATATATATATATATATATATGTGGTTCGAATTGTTCGTAAATGAAAACGCATTCTTACATGCGAATTTATTTATCGTTTTAGGAGAGGATATGTCTTCTCGTATCTCCTTGAACCTGTTCGTTTTTAAATAAAATATAGAAATAATAAATAAATAGAATAAACAATAACATTTTAATATAATAACCGTCATTTAATAAATGTACTCATTTTAATCATTTCTAACTAGTTTCTTTATTGTACCACTATTGTTTTTTATTTCGGTAATAATACTTCACTCTGTGAATATGTAAATAAAATGTTTCTACTCAATATGGTTCATATCCACTTACGACTGTTTAGCCGAAAACTAGAAGTGTATCATCTGCTAACACTTTTTAACTTAAAAAAACATCAATCTGAGATATAAATTACAAAAACAATACAAAGGTGGAAAGCACACAAAAGTGTTCCGGCTAAACAACCGAAAACTTAGTCAAATTTTCGATTGTTTAGCTGGAATTTTTTTTTGTGTGCTTTCCACCAATCTATTGTTTTTGTATTTTACATCTCAGATTTTAATGTTTATTGAAGTTAAAAAGTGTTAACAGATGATTTGCACCCATTAGTATCTTAAACTTTTAAATTTTTATTGGATATCGATTTTAAACGCATACGCAGATCCACTCTAGTATAAAACTAAAATCTCATCATTCATAAAACAGCATACTATTAAGTCCAATCTAAAATGCAATCTGCCAAACAATTATTTTTGACTATCACGACTCGCAGTCAATTTTCCAGTTAATTATGCTTCACAGGGACCCACACAACGGGCGTCTCATCTTCATTTTTCTTTAAAATGCAATACTTGTTTTCAAGGACGCAAAACCACGAGACGGGACGGGGTTATTATTATGTTCTAAGCGCTTTTTTTTATCTGTTTAATTTGGCCCACAATAACAGCTGACTTGTGTTCTTAACTCTTTTTCTCCCCCTATTAGAAGAGAGATGGACGGTTCGGTTTTATATTTCATTCACGCGTCAAGATCTTGAGATTATGTTATTTTAGTTTTGACAGGAGATAGAGTATTTTGTTTTAATTTTTTTGTATTTTTATGCATACCCCCCTGAGGCTGCTTAATGTAAAGGGATGGATGTTAAAAAAAAAAATAGGGAATTATTCTCATTGGGAAAAAACTAGAATGTATAACAGTACAATATAATAATTCATGGTTTGTTTGCTTTTTGCCCCTTAAGGCATATCTCAAGTATATAAATTGGTAAAGGTCACACGAAGGTTTTAAATATAGGTAAATACCCTTTCGATTTGAAAACAATATTTTTTATTTATTTTTTCCAAATTCAGTATTATCTTGATGTGGTGGAATTTAAAGGCAAACTACCGTAAGATATGTTTTATTAAAACTTGGTAAAGAAAACTTTAAACATAAATTCACATGTATTATTTACTTTAATTCGAACGTGTTGTATAAAGTCAATCAGACTGCACCTTTTTTTTTATAAAACCATAAAAATAAGGCCTAAATAATGTAAAAAAGTTAAACGTAATATTTTATTTTAAAAATATTGCTCTTTATCGGATATTAATTGTTTTGGTAACTTGTACGATATTTCGAGTATAATCAGTAAAAATCTTAGACTCAAAACAATAGAAGCAATTCCATTGATTTATACAATTGCTTTATTTGGCTATTTAAGCTCGTGAATAATGATAGCCATCGAAGATAGATTCTTAGGATTCATTTTAAGTGTGCGTTATTGGCTGAATATTTATCAATATATTATTAGCTAATAAAATTTTTAATATATAATATTTAAAAATAACAAATAATACGTAACGTAATTCAATTGAAAGTTTGTATTAATTTTCAATAAAATTATTCGTATTAATTATTAGTTTCACGAATGTTTAGTTTATGTTCTGTTTCAAACTTAACATGCATCTTTTGTCAGGTATAATTTAGCGAAAGTTGTAAGACAAACAAATGTTAATAAACTCTACTACTTTACTGTGTATTAATAGCTGATTAAATAAAGAATGTTTTAAAATGTTTTGTAAAATAACCTTTCAAAGTTAAATACTTTTGAGAAAAGTTTTTTAGAACAGTAGATTCTTTTTGGTTTGAGATATTAATATGCCTAATAACACAATTTTAATTTTAATGAATAAAAACAAATAATTAATTTTAGATTGAAGAAGGTAGCCATGAAAATGTTTCAGAGTTCCACAGTTTTCCTAATCATACTTTGTGGGTTAAATCCAAAGTCCCATGCTTGATAAAGAAATGTTTTAAAAATAAATGTTTGTTTACGAATTTATATATTATGTTTATTTTGTTATATAAACTTGGGACAAAATCAGTAGTAATTATTATACTGATCTATTTAATATTTAGTGCTGTAGCAATAACACTAATTTTTTTTTATTTATATTAAAAACAAACTTTGGGGTTTATAATTAAATATGGAAAGATTTAATATTTAGAGTTTATGTATATTAATGTTATATTTTTTCCATAAGTATTTTAGAACCAATTATAACATTATATATTAAATTATTAGTAAAAATTGTAAATGTTTGTTCATTTAAATACATTAATATTTTTTAAATTATGAATTTTTACGTCTTTATGACGCTACTTTTTATTTTGCTGCAAATGGTTAAATTTTTCCTCATTTACCTGCAATTTAACTTAAATAACAAGTTATATAAAGTAAAACTGATGTGAATACAAAAAATTAATGCGCAAAAATATTTTTTTGAATCTGTGAAATTAAAGTATATTATTTATAGTTTACCCATTAAAGTGAATGAAATTCAAAATAATTTTACATAAATTATTTTCTTTATATCCATTTTGAAATATAAGTGTTTTTTTTGTTTGGGGATCACTAAAATGGAATATAATTATATTTGGTTTATTCATTTTGAATATATCCCAAATAATTATGTAACAATTATTTATAATAGAATATAGAATACTGATAAGTATAATTATTATTAATTTTAAAAGAAAGTAAGGTATATCTGTCAGGCAGAATTAATTTATCTTACTAGACTGATTTTGAATTTTTTCAAAAAGCAGAAACTTTGTTTAAATGTACTCAAATTAGTTTTTATATATTTTTTTACATTTTATTATTTTATCAAGAATAAAATAGTATGGAAAATTTGCACTTTCTTATAATTTAGCAGCATTATTTTTACGTATTACTATGTAGTTAAAAAAAACTAAAGATTAATTAAATATAATTTCAAAATTAAAAATTTATAGGAATATAATATATATCAAACATATATTTTATTAAAAATTTTTATTGCTTATAAACTTTTATATGAAATTGATTTTTATATAATCTTAGATATTCGTTTTTTTTTCTTTCTTTTCTTCAAATTTAGGATAGTTCCAATGTTATACATTTACACTAATAAGTTGCACTCTTATTTTATATAAAGTATACATATTAGTTTCCAAAAGAAGTTATTTTATTGATATTAGCCATTTTTTATTATATTTAATTAATTTTTAAAAAATTTATAATTAGGAAGTAAAAAATCTATTTTTACTTTAATTTTTTTCCTAAAGATATATTTCAAATGTTATATTCTTTTAAAGTAGTAAGTTAAATATACGAAGAATAAAAACGTTTTTATCTCGTACATGTTTGTGAAACGATTAACATGTTCTTTATTTGGAATATTGTTCTTTTTAAACTCGGTCACAGTGAGCAATGTATAAATTACCGTATATGCGTTTGGTACAGATATAGTGTAAATATATATTACAATTATTGAGTGTAAATGTATATTAAGAACATATATATTTATATATAAAAAATTCAATACAAATAGTTTTTAAGTAATTTAAATCTTTAGTTTCAAATCAATCATGTGTCAATTTTCAACGTTTTCTGAAAGAATATTTTTATAACAAATTTAAAAATAAAAACTCACCATCGAAATATTTGTACTTCACCACCTGATGCGATGCCGCCACCAAACAACACAGCACCACTCCAAACTGCAAAAAACAAATCCGACTCTCCATCTTTAATAACAACTGATGCGGACGCTTATTATCTTCAACACACTTCACTTCTCCCACACACGGCAGACGAAACCTTTTTGAAGCCGGACACTCCGGAGCGGCTCACCAATGGCTGGAATGTCTTCCAGTGCGCATGCGCCGTGATTGCTAAACTTTTTTTTTTTTTAAAGTTTTTTTATTTTATTATTCTAGGATAAGTTTTCTTTCCCTTGAAGACTCGTGGCGGGGTTCCACAAAAAGTAAATAAACAAAGATCCGGCGCGCCGCTTACTGTAGATCTTATGAGAGGTTATCTGTATGTTGTTTACTGAGAGAGAATGTTTGGGGGGAGCGGGGGGACCTGGACATAGGTCAGGAATATGGTCCAATCATGGGACCATTGGAATGTGTAGTTTTTGTAGTGATAAAAGTGGTCGAGCAAGCACAACACGGGTTTTCGATAATTTTGCGAAAGTGGCATTTTTGTTGGAGAATTGTTTGTTGCTGTTATTCTTTTATGAGTTTGTAAAAGTTAGTGGAAAATAAATGTTTTTCTCGATAAGCGATCGCCTACATTCGTAACATGAAAGAAAATGGCCGGTTCTATGGTTCTATTCGTGTTTTTACAGGATAATTTTCATTAAATATATTTAAAAATGATACAAAACATATATACCTTTTCATAAGCACACTTTTTGTAATTTCAATAAAGGAGTCTTATTAGTGCCGTCACATAAAAAAATTAGGGGGGGGGGGGGGGTCAAAACAACAAATTTCTCATTTTAACGATTTGAAATTCACAACTCAACAGTGTTAAAATTTCTCAGTACCAACTTATCGGCATTTTTAATTTTTTTTTATATATTAAGCAATATTAAACAGCTCTCTCGCAAGCATTGATTTGTTTCACACATGTTCCTATACAGTGTTCGTTCTGAGGTCTAATTTATAAGTGTAATCTTACAAGTTGGGCATTTTCTAATCTTCCCTAGCTAATAATATTAATTTTCTTCAGGCATACATTTTCCCAACTCGAGGATTTTTAAAACTTTAAATTCCCAATTTTTAGGGTTTTCCACATTATTGGGTGGTCTGGACTCCCCCAAAACCCGCCGGCGCGAAGGGCCTGAGTCTTATCCTATTAATATCATATCATTTTTGTAAATATAACTTTACACATTCATTCGCGTTATATAGGATGGTTACAAATAGTTGGGCTATTGTTTATATCACATTTGGCTGTATTGGCATGATTTATAAATTTTTTTTGCTAAACTACTTTGCTTATAGTTAAAACAAGTGATGTAGACCCATTCTACACGATCGAGTAAAACGCTCGCGAGCTTCTCGGTAATTCCAGAATTCATACCGTGAACTTTAGCTTTTGTAGCAGCAAACAAAATAGTTTAAATGTAGTAAAATAGTTAAATATAGGGAAAAAGAATGGTTTATTTTGTGTGGTTAAACAGCCAAACAATGACCATCGCCCAACAATTTGTGGCAACCCTGTATATAAAATACCAGTTTCTGATAGTGTGATGGAAATTTTAATATTCTAAAATATGACACATACAATTCATACATTTCACATTTTGATCTTGAACTTGAAACATAGTTTATAATTTTTTAAATGATAAGAGTATTTGGTTTCGTAAGTTTTGTGCAACTGCATTATCATAGACATGATCCATTATCAGACTAAAAATCATAAACAATACACAAATGAAATGCACAACGTAAACATTTGGCAGAGTAAAACAAAATATTCAAGCAAAGTGAGGTTAAAAATATTGGTATTTATACAAATTTGAGCTTGATAACTGGAGACTTAGAATCTGAAAACAAAAATGTAAAAATTAGGTCCTTGGAGTTTTAATAAAAAAAATGCTTTAATTAACTTACAATGTATTCAGAATTGATAAACCCTCAATATTTTGGAAATGATGATTAAATTATACATGTCATAATAGAATACCACTGTAATTTTAAATACGAGAAAACAGGGAAAATACAATAAATCAGTTTACTTATGAACACTAAAATATAAATATGATTCAAATTACGTAATAATAAGCATGGCTTTAATATGGTAAGAGTGCCGAATTCACAACTGATTTGAATGAGTTAGTTTGAATAAGAATAAAGCAATCCTAATTTGGGAATTCAAGGCTAATTCTACGAGGATTTCAACAATCTATAAAAACATTTATAAACATATTGTAATAACTATTTTAAAGAACATCGTCAATGCCGATTTTTAACGCATCATATGACAGACATTAAGAGGAATAAGACCCCCCCCCCCCTCCCACACACATCCATTCGGATGATATTAGTTATTAATGGCCAAAAAAAAAAAATCAAACTTTTACGGTCTGTTCATAGATGTCAGCATTATCAACGGCTCGTTAAAGAAACCCCGTTAAAATGAATTATTTTAAACGCATATTTAAAAATAACTCGTTGATATTTGAGATATTGCGATTCTTCACTGATCCATGAAATTCTCTTTCTTTTGTTACCTCATGTGTTAAGATCTGTTGCATCTAAGGGGCGTAAAAGGGGTCAGAATTAATATATATGATGATAGAAAGTGGGTCACACACATCGTTAAGGAAGCGCAAAAATGTGTTTAATTCACCCAATATGGCCTCAGTTTGAGCCTGTACCTGTTCATTTTGTTTGTGTATGCTTAATCACACAACGGTTATGCTTTCTCAAGTACGAATGCACCGATTCACTCTTACAAGGGACAATTCTGTATTGGTTATCGTTTTGCGATTCTTCTAAAAACAATCTGACTCCGCTATCGTCCACACGTGCTGAAATGTTTTGTACAATCCAGCACAATTTTTCACACTTTTCCCGAAACCTACTGATAAGTGAATGCAAGAGAATCGAAAGTTATTCAAATTTTAGAAAACAGAGCGTTGATTTATTCGTGGTATTTATCAATATTTCAGAGAAACATTTTCCAAACAATTTCTGACATTTCATCCCGTTGAAACATGGTATCGGTTAGAGTTTGAAAGCAAACACTGCTTTGTTGCATTCTCTTTTGTTGTTGACGTTATATTTTTTTGCTGGAAATATTTGATGCGTTGAATTTTGCATGCTGAGAGTGATATTATCCTGATGCTTATTTATTTCGAATGACGTGTTTTAAATACCGGAGATTTTATCAATTTAACAAAGTGTTTTATTTCATGATTTCAACTGTAATTTACGGAAGTAAAATTCTAGAAATAGGATTTCTTAAGTCCCGAGAATTTCATATACAGAGAAATTACAAATGAAATTTCACAAAGTTCAGTTTATCGTAACGTTCTGTCAACGATAATACAGATTTTAGCTTCCCAAGTTAAACTGTATATTTGGATGTCTGATGAAAACAACTTTATTTGTTTTCAATAGATGTAAGCAAGGTCGTGATGGCCTGGTGGATAACTCATGACTGGATATTCACGATTTCGATTCCGCGTAAGGCCATTCGAAGATATCACTATAGTGATATCTTCATATATGCACTTTATATATGCACTTTATATCTATATATGCATATATGCACTTTATATCTATATATGCATATATGCACTTTATATCTATATATGCATATATGCAATTTATATCTATCCCAGTTAAAATGTCCTCTCGTTGGTTATGGTGAGGAAGTTTGAAAAGTGGGGCGCCAACTTAATTGCCATCGTCCGTCAAGAGTTATTGACATCGCTAACTGACTTTTAAAATTACGAGGCAGTGTTCCCGGGTCTTTTGTTCGGCATATCGATGGCTAAAAGCACAATCTTTGTAACCATTATCGGCAAAAATGCACTGTTAAAAATATGCATTCAAAAATAAGTAAAATCTACTCATTTTTGAGTATATTCGAAGCTTATCATAGCTCCGAATACATAAGTTTCATTTTTAAAAAAGACCTGTACTCAAAAATGAGTAAAAACGAATAAGAAGAGAAGATCTTGCCTACATAGGCTGTCTTCATAAATCACTTTCAATAAATATCTACAATTAAAAACAAGTTTTACCGGGGGTCAAACCCAGATCCTAAGGCACCGCAGTCCAGTTCCTTATCCGTTAAACTACCAGGGCAACGTAAAGGAGTTATAAAAAAAATGTTTAAAAGTTGTACCAAAAGAATGGGTAGTAAGATAATTGAGTTGTACACAATTTCCATTTAAGCAATCGACATCAAATAATGTGGAAAAACCATCTTCTGAATATATATTTTAAGTTTGTCAGGTCGTTTTGTTAAGATGGTTTAAATAGAAACTGAGATTAACAATATTAAATCACCCTGCTCATTGCTGTTAAAGTACGGTTGCTTAAATTTGAGTACGTTGTCGCTCACTTACGATGCAATTGTATTCAAACGAAAACGAGTAGGTTCGGGTACTCATTTTTAAGTACCTTTTCTACAGTGTAGACTTATACATAGTAATAGATTCGTTGTAGGCATTTTCAGTTTTAGACAAAATATAATAATACCTAAAATTAATGTTCGTTGCTTCGTGTAGACTATATAGTGTTTTAAAATACTTAACATCATGCAATTATTCAGCAGGGTTGTTGTAATGTAGAAAGAAAGCAGAAAACGACTTTGATTAATGTGGCTCAAAAAATATTTCAACTTGACCTTAAGATCAATGAGCTTGATCTTAGTTAACAATGTGCATTACTTATGCTGGTGTCTGAACCTGAAGGAACCGGATTTCTGAATGCTTAATCGCTGAAGTCAAGAACTATTATATTTGAATATGAATGATATTAGTGGCGAATTACAAAGTCTTTCTTTTCTCTCGTCTCACCGTGTTTCTTATATATCATTTAAAACGTATCAATTTTGTAGAATTTTCTATTGTGTTGAAATAGATATTTTAACCCAGAGAATCCCTTAAATATGAGTTTATTGAAGAAATACAAAATACATTCATATAGAACATATCGAAAGCTAAAAGCACAAAGATTGTATGTCCTTTTTTTTTGCCCAAATGAAATATTATTGTCAATGTAAAGGTCCTCTTGCTCAAACATTGTATGTGCCTTCTAAATAATTTTGTGGTGCAGGTTTAAAGTTCGGCCCAAACACAAAGGCTCAAGCCCGAAATTATCTTCTTTTTTGAGATGTAATATCAAAGTAAGTAAGAAACTACAAATATCACAAAGACTTACATGTACATTTATATAAACATTTTGTATACTGACCCATTTGAGATATTTTTCATTTGTATACTTCAGAATAATTAAGTACTCGTTGTTATTATAAAAGAAAATATTTAAAAATGGGATAATAATTCACTCATCTTCAAAAACTTATTTTTAAAGCTCAGATATTTTATTAAGTGTTTTATCCCCGCGCGTGTTAAAAATATGGAGGGTGATTATAAAATATCACAAATTTGAAAGGTCATAATAAACTTAGAGAACACTATTATACATATTATTGTGAATAGAACATTATGGAGTTTTATATGGTTGGCAAGAAATGTACCTAGGAGCGTTTTTAATTGCATATGAGGCTAGCTGCACACGAACGACAATTGCACTCCAATTATCATTCAGTTATAATCAATTGAGTGACTAAAAATATCATTCATCAACTCACGGCTGCCACGTTTCAGATTTCGAAATCGCCAAAGTAAAGATGAAAAATCGCCAAACTCTAGAACTTTACAGAACAGCTTTTATTCTATTTTATTTTAATACTCCATTTCTTTTCTTTATCTTTTTTAAAATCTTTTAAATCTATAGTATTTCTGTAATTAAATTTTAGATGTTTGAAACCATGTATAATTAAAACACTTGTTAAAAATATGTTGATGTAATTAAACTTTGTAGGTCTCCATTAATAATCAAATGTACAGCATAACGCACATTTCATAGAAATTCAGTTACATAGAGTTCGTTACGCAGCTGTAGTGAAACCATAATCAAATAAAATTAAACTATTAAAATATTTTTTTTATAACGTTAGTTTGTTACACGGTAGAAAATTTTAAACTTTCGAGGTTTGTTTTTGAAATATTATAACAATTAATGTCATTTTAATGGTTTAGTGACCGATAAAAAAAAACGATGCAAGTGCGTTTATTAAATATTGAATTATAAAATTCTAACAAGAAATAGGCACAGACGCTGATTTTTATATTAGTTGATGTATACAGATATATTTAAATTGTTTCTTAGTAAAATTTATATTTAAAATTTTAATTGTGTAAATTTCAGTAAAATATAAAAAAAAGACGAATTTTAATATTTATTAGAATAGTGTTTGCCCTAAACACAATATTCTGTATTTATGTCCTTTAATAAAAACAAAGAATCAGCACAAAACTATTGTTTATGTTCTTCAAAGTTTAATATAGAAGTAAATAAAATCGTTATTGTGCAAAAGATAATACAATTAAAAACATTTTAGAATTTAATCTAAATTCTAAAAATATCATTCTGTTTCGAAAATCTATTAAATGTATTACTTCATTACATACGAAATCGCCAAATTTCGATTATTTGCCAAAGTTGTTAGTGCGGTATCGAGCGAAAGGATATTGTAGATTGGTTTCGTCATTTTTGTTGTTGTTGTTGAAAAGAATATCTTTTTAAAGGTAAAAGTTAGATAGAAAGTATGATAAAGCTCCAAGCGACATGTCTTGCAAAACAGATAAAATTTCAAAATGGCGTCTTCACAATAGTATGCTGAATAGTGCACCAAGTTTATTGGTTGCGGAGATGTAGCCTTTAAAGTTGTTATATTCCTTTATAGTCACCATGTACATTAACGATATTTTAAATTTTTAATGCTGAATGAGAAGGTATTTATGTTCAGCTTAAAATGGAAATTTCATACTTTTATATGTTCTAGGAAACATTTCCAAATTCCGAAAATGACTGATCTTTTCGTATTTCTTACGTCTTTTTTTTCTTTATTTTAAATCTGTATCTAATGAATTTCTGAATGAAAAGATAATGGCCGTCTTAATAGTAAAGCTTGAATGAATAAAGTAAATAGTGGAATTATCGCAATGGAGTAAAAGTCGAAATTCCACTCTCCAATCAGAGTCCAGAGTTCAACTGAGTAAGAGCGTGACTGATTGCGATTGGTGGGGGCCCGTTTGTAGGGGTGTGCCCTCAATTGATTGAGAGAAGCATCTATCAGTGTCCTGATGAAAAGATATTTCTAATCACGGTAAAGGAAAAACACGTCATCAGAAAGATTAAAATAAATCAAGAGAAAGTGCCAGAAATAAATTTAATGTGCTGTAAATTGTAAAACTAATCAAATGAGTAAATTTTTCGAGCCAAGAAAAATCCGCATAAAAGCTTTATGAAAGATTTCGAATTAAAGTTTTAATAAGATTATATAAATATAATATTAAAAAAATGAGCATTCAAGTAATTGAAGGGAAAATGCAGTATCTTTTAAAGGTTTTATTCAGGCAAATTAAAAAACTTCAAAAACCATGCAGATGTATTTTTAGATGCTGGTTTCGCGAAATATATTTTTTAAAAAAAATCTATGACTTATAGCTTCCGCACAAATTGAGAATTTGTTTGTTTGCCTTCCTACTGGTCGTTCTAGTTTAAAAATGTATAATATTTTGCTAATAGAAGAGATATTTTACCTCTACATAAATAGTTCGATTTTTTTTAAATAAATTTTTTTGACTCTGGATCTTTTGTGTGATTTTCTTGAATTTTCACTTTGTGGAAATGTTTTACATGATGGAGTAGAATTTTTGAACTCAGCCTGTCGAAAAATATTGGACACACTTAACACGTTTTAGAAAAAATATGTTGTAAACCTTTTTAAAGAATCGATACTTGATTTAAATGAATATATTTAGTAAAAAAAAACGCCCATTATTATTCTCAATAAGAAAAATTGGGTAAACATCACAGTGTCTGTGTAAAAGAGAGGGAGGAGGGAGGGGCACTTGATGTATTTTAAATTAACTATTTAATACAATTATACAAATGTGTTATTTATGATTATTCTAAGTTTAGTTAGACATATATTACATCCAACAGTTAGAGCATACAATACTTATTTATTTTTGGTTGTATCACAAATTGTTGGACGATGTTCATTGTTTAACTGCAGTTGAATAATAAAACATTATATTTTCACTCATACAAGTCGCTTAGCTTTAGTAGAAACAAACAAGGTAGTTAATGTATGTCGAAAACGCAAATAGTTAAACAACCAAACAATGGCCATCGATCCACAACTTGTGGCCACCCTGTATAATAAAGAAAACAATAATCGAAAAAAACCTTAATCGAATTCATTTACGACTTTTAACACGCATCTGTCAAAACACATCGATAGGTGTCGTCTTCAGACTCATTGTCTATTCTTAGAACCCATGCCGCGCATCAGCCTGGCACTTGTTGACTTCCATCGTTTGGCGGGAAATCTTTCCTCAAAAAAATACCGAACGATCAATATACTGCCCACCGAGCCTCGAAATTGATTGGGGTTCAATAAAGGCATAGAAATATACCTTCCTTTCCCGCCCCGGAAGTTTGTGGTACCCCCCTTCCCGCGCCATCTGTCACAGGTGTCTCCAGGGGTAACAGAGATCCGCACTGCAATCACAACACTGTCCGTTCCATTGTTTAGGGCCTTTGAACGTGGACAGTTTGGTTTCTGTCAGTTTTGGGCCATGGCTATATTGTAATAATTATGGGATATGTGTCAACAGTGATATAGATGCATTGGCAAGAGTGTCTTATAGTGAACGCATACGCGAGGATTGTACCCTGAATAATTGCTTTGAAGGATATGCGTTTTATAGGAATTGATTGAACATCTTTGTATACGAGTCCAAGTAGATGTTAAACTTGTTTTTCTTTAACGTATATTATTCCTTGTGTTAAGAAATGTCTTAATGTTATAAGATTTTATGATTTTCGGAGTTGTCAGCCATTGATGGTTTTCACTGTTATTCAGCTATTCCTCGTATTGTAGAATGTTTACATATCGTAAGTTTTTCAGATTTTCGAAGATCTTCAGCTAATTAGAATTTTCGACATCATTCAAATAGTTTGTGTTGAGACATGTCTACTTACCATAAGTTTATTATTTGTTTGCGCATCTTTGCATAAGAATCCAAGTAAATGTGAAATCTGGTTTTATATGACATATTGTTCCTTGTGTGGAAAAATGGATATATGTCGTAAGTTTTTGAATTTCCACCGTCATCAGCCACTGACGATTTTCAACGTCTCTCAACTATTCTTTATTTTGATTAATGTCCATGTACCATGTTTTGGAGATTTTCAACCTCATTCAAGGTGTTCATTGTATTGAAAAAAGTCTATATACCATTAGTTTTGACGAATTTTTCAATATTTTTCTATTGAATATGTTCTTCAATCAGTTGGATTCGACTATTTCGCACATCTTGATGTCAAGTGAAAAGTGTGAAGATTTTGTTTATTTGCATATGTTCTAAAAAATATCTTTGTACTTATAATAGTTTAAGCAGAGATATTATGACTTTCCTTCACTAAATAGAAGTTATTTTAGTTGTGGTCAGAAATTATGTGCGATGTTGCAATTCAAGTAGAGTATATGTAGAATGTATACCTTTGAATATACCTTTGAATTCATTCCTGATTGAAATATTTGTTTAATTTATACTCACGAATTTTTAAATGTAGTTTATTACTTTAGAATAGAATTTTATATTACTGAAGTGACTCGTTTTTGATATAAAGTTGTTATATAAAGAATAACAATATACCGAAATGATTTGAACTTGGCAAGCCTATTCATGAAGTGATTTCCATATGTTTCTCCATAATACTAATTAATGCAAATTAAAAAATATTCCCTTGAAAGCTCTTTGGCTTTTTCTTCGAAATGGGACGAATGGACGATGGGAACTATAAACTAAGAATAATTTAATTTTAAAATAAGTTAATAGATTTTAAATTACATCTGCAATGATTGTATGTTTTTATATTTAAAAAAATTCTGAATACGGTTGAATGGAATGCTACTTTGGAAGACATAGCAAAGCAATATAATACCAAAAAATATGCTTTTTCTATCCGACTATTTGGAATCCACTATTGTGCTGCTGTTCAGAAGAAGTCTAACATATTAAGGTTCATAAAAGAAGGTAGAATACGTTTCTGTGGAGATTTATATTCAACAAAGTGAAAATGTCGGATGGGTTATTTTCAATATATATAAATAGAACTCATTATATCATTTAAACACCAAAAGTAAGTTCGACTATATTCGCTTTTGGAATTCTCCAACACTGTGAAATTAAAAAAAAGGAATATAAAAATATTTATATTTGTAAACCGATGAAAGAGGAAGCAACTGTGACAATTTGTGTGTGTCAAAATGAGCATGACAAGAAGGATTACTCTGAGTAAATGGAATTCATTGTCTGCGTTGAACCATTTTCACGTGATCTCTCAAATATGAGCGAAAGCGACGGAGCTGCGAAACCACTGGAGCAGCATCCCGTGTCAAAAGGACGCGTCAAAAGTCAGACATGGCCACGCCCAAAGTAAGTTCAACAGTTTATTCATTCGGGTGTCGTATAGCATATTAATTTTTAGAAAGTCTGAACACATTCTACGAATATCTAAACCCATCAGTAGTAATACAATTTCAGAGGAATCTGTGTCTGTAAGATCGGCCCAACTAATGCTGTGATATGCGCGAACAAGGTTTTATACGTGAAACTAATTTTACGGTTTTGATGAGGTTTAGCAAAATCAGTTTCTACGTAGATTTTTTTTTCTCGAATAAATTAATTAGGATATGATTTTTACTATAAATATCATCACTATGTGTTCTTCCCAATGTATGTAGACATCTAAAACTCAGCATCAGTTAGACAGATCTAAATCAAGCTTTACCAGCTTAAAATAGCAGTTAATCCTTTGCACTCCAAGAACTCTTTTTGCGTTTTCCGTTCTTTTTACGGAACAGTACGGAAAGTTCATCTTTATGTTCTTTATTCTAGAATTTTTTATGCTTATAGAAAAAAGAAACATAAACTGGTTTGGATCTGCAAAAGAACGAGTTGAAAAAAATATCAATGTTTTTTAAACACAAGATCATGCTGTTCTCGTTTATTTTAAAGAACAGGGAGCCAAAAGAACGAGTTATTATGTTGTCGCCTGTTCGGCGCCAATGAAGTGCAAAGGGCTAAATGCAAGTTTACCCATTTCATTTTGTGTCGATATGTTAGACATAATAAGTATAAGTTTCCTTATTTCTTTTTGTTGGAAAACGTTTTTCTAATATTGTAAAAACACTGTTTTTTTAAAAAATATTTTCTTCATATAATAGACAATATAAATAGTATGGATTTCAACTCGATGTAATAAAGTTGTGATTTGTAATATTTTTGGCATATACTCGTATTTAAATATATATAAAATTATTTTCAAGGAAAGTTTTGGATTTCCAACGGACCGGTTTTTATATTTCTTTTATACATAAGAGCAGCAACTGTAAGATTCTTATAAAAAAAATCTTAAAAGTTTTTACTTGATATTTTATGTAATTTTTACTTCTGTTTTTTTTTTTTAAGATTTCAGGAATTATAAAATGTAGTTTATGGGGTACATTTTGTTATGTTTTTCCATCTGATTTTGTTCTGAAAGATGTCACCCAAACGATGATATATGGTGCGGTTTGTTACTGTTAACGTATGAAATACATTATTTCATAAAATGCCTTGTTATTTCCTGAAACAGTTGATCAAGTCATTTAAAGTGTAGAACTCGCTTGTATTAACGGTTTAACTAGCTATTCCAGGGAATAACCATCAAAATCCCGTTACTGAGTAAAATAACCCAGTAAATAATATTCCAAATTCAAAAAGCTGTAAAGTGAGGACAACTGGTAAAATATTTTTCAACCATTCCAGGTTATCTCATCTCTTTCAGCAGTTGATTTTGGGACCAGGTAACGGTACAATATTGTTTAAAATCAGTTGGTACTCCCTTGGAGCAGCCGTTTGGGATTTTTCACTCCCCCCCCCCCCCCCTTTTGAGTAGCCGATTTTAGCATCGGTCAATGGCGTATGGCTTTTCAGATGCAACTTTTACCCCCCTCGGAGCAATCGTTTGGGACTTCTCAATTATTCTGAGCAGTCGGTTTCGTTATCTTAACTTCCTTTTGCATAGTCGTTTTGAGAATCTTGCGACAATTTTTTTCACTGGTTTTCAACTAAAATTTAATTTTAAATAAGTAAATTCAAGTACAGTATGATGAATAATTCATTCAAATTGTCTATTTTAATATTTAACTGTATATTATTATTAGTTATTTCATAGAATAACTAGTTATACTGTCAAAATTTTAATTTATTACATACATTAACTAGCTTGATCTTGTCATGAAATAATAAGCACTTAAATAATTTTGAAAGCCATTTTTTATGTATTTGCTAGATTGGGATCAACTTTACTATTTGCAACTTTATAATTTATAAGAATTGGAAATGCTCATATTTTATATTTCTAAAATTCGTTAGAAATATCATTTTAACACCAATTAAGTACCTAAATATTTATGGTTGTAGTGTCGCCATCTTTTGGAAGAAATTATAAAGAATAATATTCAATTCTCCTAGTGAAATCCTTGTTTTTTCAACTTTAAATGCATATTTCTTTAAAATAAATAGCATATATATTTATTTAACCCGACCTCTCCCTTGAGATATACAGGTATTAGTTGCAATGACATAGATTAGAAATATTATACATGATGATCACTGTACTTCTAACAAATAGTATGATTTTGAGCTACTCGCTCAATGAATTACAACATGAAATATGTGTGCATTATATCAAGAACACTATGTAGGGTGGTTTCCCCAACCATCTGTAAATGTACATAAAAAAAACTTAAAGAAATATAACTTAAAAACTAATCAAACTTGTCAGCGTGAGCACGAGACTGTACAAGTTTTTCTTTTCCATGATGGCTCGTACAATTGATTGGAAAAAAGGGTCGTGTGCCTTATTTAGAAGCAGTTTCCCAAGGGGCAGCACAGGGAAGTTGAGGGGTAGAAAATAAAATAAATAGCATGCTAATTTGAGGCGCAAAGCAGGAAAAGCCAAGTAAATATTAGTTTGTCCGCCCCGCAAAAATAATTTCAAACTTTAGAACTGCATCCTTGAAGCACGAGGGAACAAATATGCATTTTGGAATTTTTAGTAAAATCCCTCTATATTTCAAATTTAAATATACATTTCCTTAAAATATATACCTTACCTGCATATTTAAGGAGCGGTGCCGAAAAAGTTAAAATAATATTAGTTTGTGTGCCCAAAAAAATATTCCAAGCTAAATAACTGCATTCTTAAAGCCCGATATATTAATTTACCCTTAGAAAAATATTAATTTTTCTAAGGATATTATTAATTTATTAAATATATTAATTTTTGAATCCTTAGAAAATACCTGTATGTTTTAAATTTAAATGTACATTTCCTTATAATAAATATCTTACCTGCAGATTATAGGTGCGAAGCATGAAGAGCTGACACAATATTAGTTTGACCTGATATTATATTAGCCTGAAAAATGTCCTAAAATAAATAACTTAAAGAAAGAAAGAAGTAATGAAATCCGTATTAGAAATCGCATAAATGCAGTGTCGCCACCTAGTGATTAGAAATTCAATTTTAAGACTAAAATATTTTGATGAAAAAATAAAACTTCGCATTCACTCCAACTTGGTATCAAATAAATAAAACATTAAAAGTATAAAGATTTGTGTAATAAAAGTTTTAAAATTTGACGAAGATCACAATTTCATTTAAATAAAGGTGTTTGGTGAATAATTGTTTTACGGACAAATACCTGTTTATGAATGTAGTTATAAACATACAAAATAAAAAAAAGAATACTTATAAGATAAAAATATTAAAAATTGATTAGAGAAAGTGTTGATTCTTAAAGTGTTCTTGAAAATAAAATATAATTTAACGAGTTTTTGTGTAGAAATACCTTTGTGTTTAGTTTATATAAAAAAATAGATCTAGTATATAAATCTGGATATATTATTAACTATAATATAAGGGATTATGTAGGGGATGGGCTTAGAACGCTTAAGGTTCATCCAAACATAATATAGGAACAAAATGGAGGGATGTAATCTACATACAACAACTTGGTTATATTTTGTAGTATATAGACGACATAAACTCATAATTCTTCTTTAAAATTCTTTATTTCCCTCGTCGTATACTAAAAATATCTATTATAATCTATCTAATATATATTAAATTATAAGTTATTCACGTTTAAATATAAATGAAGAATATTTAAATATAAATTGTTAATGTTTAATTAAAAACAAAAAAATATACATGTCACGTTAAAATAACAAGTCAGGTAACAAGCAAATATTTAACTGTAATATAAATATTTATATTACAGTTAAATTTAATTATGTTGTTGTTACTAGTCCTTTGCTGGCTAGCGGCAGCTAGACAGCTTCTATGAGTCCCCACACACTCAAGAAATCCAGGGCCTGCAAAGGATCCGTCTCAAAAAAGTCCCCGGTGAGCCGAAGACAAGACAGAATGTGTTCCGGGGTCGCATTCTCCACTCCACACTTGGAGCATACCGGAAACTGCTTAACGCCGTTTAAAAAAAAACAACCTCGGAAGTGGCCACTAGCAAATCTAGACAATGCCGACTGATCGGCTTTATCACAAGACAGGCCAATAGAACCACCAGGGCTGTCCCGCCTATACCATCCATGGGGTGGAGGGACCCTACACACCTTTAAGTCCTTGATTTTCCTGATGGAGAAAAGTTCATCAAATGTGAGGGAGGAGTCTGAGCGAAATGGTTCTGCCGAGCAACTCTTCGCCAAGTCGTCGTCAATCTCATTTCCAAAGATATCGACATGGGATGGAATCCATTGGAGGTGCACCTCATGAGCCGGACTGAGGAGTCCCAACATGTTCAAAATGGAGATGCCAGTATGATCACCGACGTTGTTCCAGTCTCGCAACTGTTAAAAGTGTTTTAAGTGTTGTGATAAAAGATTCTCTTTCACATATTCTTTGTCTTTTCATTCTCTCGTCTTTACTTCTTTTAATACCTTCCGGTATTCTCAGAAGTTCTATTGGAATACGATCTGTATTTGTCCGTAACTGGACACACTTTTAACACTTTTACGGACACTTAAAGACCGGAAATTTAATTATAAATAGTTCATGTTAAATTTTAAACTGTTCAATAATAAATTTGGTACAGTAACTCAGGATATCATTAGGAATATGTTTGATGTGGTAATCCCTTGGTAAATTATGTATTTGATAATTATCGGTTAGTGTACTTCTCCTAATAATATAATGAAGCCGAAATGTGTAATTATAAATCGAAAACCCGGATCTCAAAATTTGATCCCAAAACAATATTTCAATTGCGTTATGTAATTAAGGAAGAATAAGGGGACACTTCGCCAAATAAATTTTCATCGACAACTTTGGCGTAGAGGGCTTAGGGTTTCCAATTCCAAAACTGAAATATTGATGCCACGTAAACAAGTGGTGGAACTACATGCTGTAGATAGGACCAATGGGAGAAGCGGAATGGGAAAACTTACCTGACGTCATTTTGGCGATGGTTTTTGACTTATACGAAACTATTTCAAGATAGACAAAATAGAGAATGGGGCCAAATTAGTGTAATAACAAATCACAAAATGGCAAAACTAACAAAATTTAGATTTGGATTCGAACTTGCACATGTTTGTAAAATGTATTACGCGCGTATTTTTCAGGGTTGCCAATATGAACAGAATTCATATTCGGCAACATTAGTTTTGTCGCCTTGGCTTTATTCTTTACTTCACCTTCATATAAGCTAACAGAAAGTTTAAATGATTGACATTAACAATGTTTAAATACGAGACGAATTGCTGGTGGGTAATTGTAGATATTTAAAACATATAAAGCTATAATTCCAATCAACCTTGTTCTTTATATTTAATCTACACTTAAAAATTAAGATAATATTTTTTGCGCTTGAATAATTTTTAACAATTAATAAGTATAGTTCAAGTTGTTCTTGATAATCAAGCTATCCAAATTATTAAAAAAAAAAATCGGGTAGCTACAAGCCGCTCTGTACCGTAAGGTTAGATTCGGGAATACTTTGGGGCTCCCCCAAAGCACGCAATACAAAGGTCAAACAGGGGTGATAATAAATAGCCAATCTAGTTGACGCGGCCCGTCTATCTTCTTCAGGATGGTAGGTCATTTATCTCCAAAGGTTGATTCCCCGTGGAGTTATAGAACTTAAACACATATACAGCTACCAAAAGGCATTCCCCTTGACTACGTGGTACAAATACCAGAGGGCGGAGTGGATTAATAATAAGCCTGTCCAACGCGGCACTCATTCTTCGACACGATGGTATGTCTTATATATATCAATAGTATAATTCCACATTGAGTAATGGAACGGAACGGTATACTGCATTTGATCGAAAGTGCTTTCTCGCGGGATACAAAGGTAAAGGTCAAAATGGGTTATTAATCAGTTTGTTAGAAACGTCTTATTTTCTTTAACACGATGGTATGTCATTTATCCTTATAAGCTGATTCTGCGTGAAGTTTATAAGTATTTTACAAATACAATAGATATATGCACGTCAAAATCTATCAAGAACACATTCAGATATCTCCTATGTCGACACATGTCGCATTTAATATCTTGGTGTCGATAAAATCCCATGCTATGGGTGGATGGATATTATTGATTACGGCCGGCATTTTTAGCAAATGGAAGATATCGTAATAAAAATTCTAAAAGCTGGCATCCCAGAAAATCAAATATTGGAACTAGTGAGAAAGATAACGATAAAAATAAGTAAGAAACTGTTTAAAGAGCTATGACGTTAGGTTAGTGAGAATAATGAATAAGCCAAATATAATTTGTTATTTAAGAACATTTTGTTATAGGAATAGAATATATGTTATATAAAAACTAAACTGTAATTGAAATTTGTAAAATATGATGTAACGTTATTATAAAATTATTCATGAAATTGCCTGATCCAAAACCATTTATTTGATATTTTTTTGTTACTTATATGATTTTTTGAATTTTTTAAATTTTTTTCTCTCGGAATTTTTTTTTATTACAACGGTTTTAAAAAGTTCGGCTGTAAAAACTACGGGGCACAAATCTATTTATATAAATGAAATAATAATAAATGAACTGGTTTGAACTTTATAATAAAATAAATTTTACTAAGATATACTTATTCTAAGTATTTAAAAAAAAAAAATAATGAAAAATATTAGATAAAACCTCAGTCCACTGACACTAAATACTGAAAAAGTTAAAATAAATGTTTCTACTCTACATAATAGGTAACGCCAATATGCGTCTTTGACCTTAAAAAAAGTATTTAGTTATAAAAATAAATTGTATTTGTGCGCTCCAAAAGAAAAATTAAGTCTTTATTGACTTCTCCTCTATTGGACTTTATGTGCAGTGAAACCTGTTTTACAGATACGATTTTACTTGTGCACAATATGTCTAAGTTATAAAATTCGCAAACCGTAAATCACAGCTATTTAAAAGTAGTGCTTAAACCTACCATATGTATATTTTAAAAAATAAGTAATTTACATATACTAATAATATAAGATTTATAATCCGACGCATGACTTGTAAATTGTGAAGGTAATACGTTATATAAGGGTTATCCTTTCATAGTTTTACCCTTTTTGAATTATTTGTTTTCAGTTAGAGCAAACATGTGACAAGCGTATGTTTTTTCGCTATGTATTTAACAATATATCCGTGCTCTAAATCATCAATTTATTTTTACTATATAATTAAAATTTCTCTGTTTTTATATTATAATATTTTGTAATTTATTTTTTTGTAAATACAAAAACGGTTCACTTTTGATGTAATAATACTTATTTTCTAAAAGTCTCAATTTTTAAGATCATCAAGAAAGGTATAAATATTAGATCGAAATTTCTTTATATATTTTTTCCTTGATTGTAGTACGTTTTAAACGTAAAATATATTAATAGAATAGGTGTTTCTAATTTATAATAATGATGCTTCAACAGGAAAACTAATGGAAAAGCTAACATTCGGAAATGTACCCTGAGATGTCTAAATAATAGACTCGTTATTTTGACCTCGAGAAAATAAAATTGAAGTAATAAACTGTGGCACGCAAAACGCTATCTTCCACTGATCGGACATGTCCGAAAACTATTCAACTTCTAATTGTGTACCTGAGTCTTGAAATTTCAAAATTTCGTTTAGTTTCCCGTTTTAGAAGCCATTTTTTTAAACGATCATCTTAAAAAAAATAGTGTCTACATTGTTATAAAAGCATAAGACCTTGGAAAAAATTGAAATACTTTAAAAATAAATTATTACATAGTATTCAAAGTTGGCGATCAAAATTGATTGGGCAAAATAACTTTTTCTGACAATTATGCTTCAACAGGAAAACTAACGGAAAAGCTAACATTCGGAAATCTACCCCTCGAAAAAATAAAAGTGTTGGAATAAACAGGAGAACGAACCAATGCCGTAATTCTTTTAACGCGACTGAAACCGCGGGTAACAGCTAGTGACTACCAATATTCTGAATAATTCTTTATGTTAATTAAATCTCACTATGAAAAAATAATTAAAAATCAATAGTATATAAATAAACTTTCTAATCGTGTATTACAAGAAAGCCAAGAAAATAACCAAAATAAATTGTAGATTCGTTTAAACAAAAAATACATAAATGATTCATATCTTTACCAACTCATAAAAAATGGTAGGTATTATTATTATTAAAATATGAATAATATACACTTGGTATTTCCAAGTAAGCCAAGTTCTATTTATATCAAAAATAATCCCGCGTTAAAAGCAACGATTTTAAACCTCTAAACATTCGCATTACCATAAATTTTATTCCACTCTAAACCATTTCACACATCTCATTTCCCGTTAACTGCAAAGCGACGATTCGGGGTCTACGATTCCAATAAAATGTTTCGAGAAACATTCAGAATGAATATTTCAGCAGGTCGCATACCATAAGATAAAACGGCGAATTCTACCCTTTATAAATACGTGAAACTCGACAAAAGGCAAGTGGGAGATTCCTTTAACTGTTAATGCAGAAGAAGAAGAAGAGAAAAAACGTTCCAAAGTTCTCAAGGGGGCCTTCGTCAACCCTCCGCGTGGATAAGATCATAATTGATGAGGCAGACGATTCTTGTTTTCACTTCAGTTGATGCTTTATTCACTTTGTGTTTATTTTCCAGGAGGGATAAAGACGAATGCGAAATGGTGAATGTCGTTCCGAATGCGGAATGCTGCCAAGGTTGGGAGGTAAGTGCGTTTCTTTTTGCTGTTGTCGTCAGTTGCAGAATAAGGAAGTTTTTAAAAGGATGAAATGAAGCAGCAATTAGGATATTGGATTTTGTGAAATTTAAATTTGACGCGTATGAATATTTAATTCTTTTTGTGTTTATATAAGGTGTACTTTTAAGAGATGTGTAGGTTTGATAGCTTTATTTTTTTTGTTAGTGTTTGATAATGGTCTTGCACTACTTTGTTTTTTAATCGAATTATGGTATTGAAGACAAAATAAAAAATTGCCCCACAATGATTTGCTTGTGTGTTTGCAATGGCTTTTAATTCAAATTTATCGAAGATCAAATTGAGATTTTAGAAGTTTTATAAATGTAGCTTGGAATAGGAACAGCGAATGTCAATTTTGTCACTTTAAAAGAAAACTATTTTGAATATATCAATGTTAAACTTCTAAATAAAATAGAAACCAATGTCGCCATGCAAACAATTCTGTGATTTCCATAACATTGCAACAAAATTAGGCCACAAACTTTGCGGCCATTTTTCTCAAAATTGTACATCGGTCGTTTTTGCTCTGAGCCACATATATTTTAAAGGTGATACCCACGCCTCAATCCAAATAATTTAATTGATAATCCAATTCATAATTTTGAGGATGAATAGTATATATAACCTCTTGTAATTTTCAAGTCAAGCGGTAAACATCAACCATCCACAAAGATCCATCAATAAATAATTTTACTCATTAATAATGAATCGCAAAATTTAAATAAATCATACAAATGCGCATTCGAATGACATAGAAAAGGAAGAAAAATAATTAGAAAGTTTATTTTCTCAATTATGGAATTTAATTAGTATTTTTTTATAAATCATACAAATGCGCATTTGTGTAAAGTAGTTTTGATAGTTTTGGAATATTATTTAAAAATGATTTTAATTAATGTGGTTTGGATGGTCCATGTTTTTCTACATGCTTTAAACTGACAACTTCGGTTGTTATAAAAGTAAACATTTTTAAGAACTTCCGTATATTTATATAACTGTAATTTAATTAATAAACGTATCAGGAAAAAAATATTTGATTAAAGTTGTTAAAAATAAACACATCTTTATTCTGTAGATATTGGAATACTAAAAATACAATTAATGCTTAGTGCGATATTAAAGTTTTAATTAAGCAAGTTTGTTCTATATTCAATTACTTCTACCAAAAGTCCAATAAAGAAGATGCAATTTATAACACCTTAAATTTCTACAAAACTTTTAATCATATATATAACGCAACATATATGCCCAGTTTCTTTCTGATAAAAAAAAATTGTATTTCATAAAATGTAATTTTGATGTTCTGCGTTTTTTTGCACAAAACGCCTCGTTCCTTCGAACAGGTATTAAAACTCAAACTGAACAGAAAAAAAAATAAACGTTAAAATTTATTTTATAAATGTCGCATTCGCGGCAGAAAAAAAAAACCCCAAGGGAAGAAGTCACAAAAACAACAAACTAAAAATAGTCCTACCCATCTTGTCATCTAGTTTTAGTGAAAAAAAGAAGAAAAAAATACTATATTCGTTTTCCTGCTTTACTTGATGCCTCAACAAGTGTTTAAAATTCCCGTTTTCTTGCCATTTTCTTTTGCCTTGCAGCATTACTTTGTCATCTAAATAGAAACTGCCAAGTAAAGTAAATAAAGACGGCGAAAAGAGCAGTACAGTTTGTCATTTGGAGGGTTAAAAAAACGCTGGAGTAATAGGGATCTTGAAGAATTTAGTCGTTAGAAGCTTTTTCTTGTATTTTTGTTTAGGGAATGTGATAAGAATGTGATGAGAATCGATAAATTCTAAATTCCTCTGAGGTGATTGGCTGGTGTTTTAGTATTCTGGAAAAAACTCGGTGATGATTGGTTAGTGTTTTATTATGCAGTAAAAAAAGCGTAGAAGTAGCATTTTGGGAGATATTATATTTTGTATATGTAGAATATTTATAATTTTTTTTAATACAGAAATACCGAGAGATAAAAAATTTTAATGCTGAAAGTCATTTATAATCTGCTTAGATGTGTTGTTTAGGAATTTGCTGCTTCAAAATAATTCAAACAAATGTTATCTTAAATAACATAGTTTGGGACTGGAATTTTTTTACTTATTTAACTTACTTAACGACTAGTTGTTTAGTCGCGCGTTGAGAGGCCACCGTTGGGACTCGAACCCGAGAGACCTATTCTTTCGAAGTCCCGCGTGATACTTACTAAGCTGCAAAGGTACATTCAGTTCATAGAAATATTTTTTAAGGATGTTTCTTTGTGCAATATTAAAAAAATTGTTAAACCAAATAAACGGAATTTTCAAATCTGATCCACCGATCTTGAGGATGAATAGAATATATAATTTTCAGCTTTTTATACGTATAGGGAGTAAGGGTCGGCAATTCACCTACAGACTTTCTTTTAATATTATAGATATTTAAATTATATAAGTTAATATTTTTAGATCTACTTCTATTTAATGTATAGATATACCCTCAGAATTTGAGCTTGTGATCAAGCTTGAGCTTATGATCCAGATTGAGCTTGTTAATGATTCTGGAATTATATATATATTTGTACAATAAAATATATTACTGTCAACATATAACGAAATTTGTTACAATCAGTGACGCTCTGCTCAAATCTATACACAATCACTAAAAAAAGGTACTTAAAAAAGAGTACTTGAACCTACTCGTTTTTCTTTGAGTACAATTGCATCGTAAATGAGTGACGGCGTACTCTTATTTAAGTAACCGTACTTTCTCAGAAACGAGTAGTGTGATTTAATATTGCTAATCTTGCCTTTTGTTCAAGCCATCTTAACAAAGCGACTCGGCAAACTTAAAATATATCAGAAGTAGGTTTTCCACATTATTTGATGTCGATTGCTTAAATTGAAGCTGAGTTATTACAACTCAATTATTTTACTTCCCATTCTCAGATAGGGCACAGGACTGCGGTTCTTGAGGATCTGGGTTCGATTCCCGTTAAGTCTTGGTTATAATTGTTGATATTTATTAAAAGTGATTTATGAAGGCAGCCTATGTAGGCTGACATCTGCTCTTTTTAATTCATTTTTGCTCATTTGTGAGTACATGTCTTTTTTCAAAATTAAAACTTATGTATTCACAGAGATCATAACCATCGAATGTACTCAAAAATTAGTACATTTTACTTATTTTTGAGTATATTTACTATTGCTAGTATTTGCAGAATTATTTTTATATCATAACCATGTATTATTTAAGATTACATAAATGTACATAAGTATCATAATTCAACCAATTTGACTTTTTTGAACAAATTCTTTAGAAAAGTGTTGGGCATTCGCAAAAGAATCGCAAATAATTTATATACAAAACTCTCAGCAAGTTCCACTTTCCTTACTTCAATACTGGGCTTATAAAGAATGTTACTTCTGAGAAAATATAAGTATACACAAACTTCGTTTAATGTGTCGAGAGTTTGAAAGTAGCAAAATGGAAATATTTCAAACACTTTGAAAAACGTTTTCAGATAACGAGTTTATAACAATTCCGTTATGTTTAGGAATGTTTTTTCAAAAAAATATTTACATAAAAAAAAATTGAAGCACATTTCTCTTTTGTGAACAGCGAACATAAAATATTTCCCTCCGATTCAGTAAAATATTTGAAAATATTTACAACGCTTCATAGAACTTTCATACGCTAATTTACATGTATTTAAAGTTCAACTATTGTAGCGTATAATAATTATATCGGAATACTGAATTTTTTTTAAGAGTCACACAATGGCTGAATGTGGATTCTATTATAAAAATAAACGTATAATTTCTTGAATCCTAGACCAGCTTTTTTCCTCCTGAAGATATTAATAATAAATAAAGCCGCAGTCCTTTTGTGAAATACATCGTTATGAATCTAGATATAACGTTGAAAACTTTTATTGAATACAGTTTTCACACTTTTTTTTTATTTTGCTGTATGGAAATGTTTTTTTAGTAATATGTTTTTATGTTGTGGTCTGACTTTTGAAGTTTTCTAAGTCTAATAATGATCTTCTTGTATTTCTCTGTGGGGTTGCAAACAAATGTCAAGAACGGTTATTGCAACTGTAATGAAATTTAGTATACGATTTATTGGTTTACATGGGGGCATGATAACAGTAATGTCAGCCTATAAATTTACGTTTATTTGAAACACGAAACAGCTAGATATTTTTTACCTAATCCTTCAAAAAGACTGCAATGGTTTTTTAATTTCTGTAGTAACGTATTTGAATTAATTTTAATATAATAACCAGGAAAATTTGTTAAATCTTTTAGAGCTCAAAGTTACAAAAGGAGCTTTTATGCATGGTAATTTTATATAACACATAAAGCCGCCACCAAAAAATTTGTACTTTTTGCCCTTGAGGAAAATGTTTGATATTTACGTTCTTTTTTATAGAACAGTTGCATCCCATTCCTGTGTTTTTAAAAAGGTATACTTTAGCGCGTTCTTTTTACGTTGAGGTCCCGACGTCTATTGAAGGCGTTGGGTGCCAGTTCAGGTGTTTCCTCGTCATCTGACCATGGTTCTAAAATAGCGAGGTGCAGGTACGAATGAATGTGTATGTGTTCCCGTGTCTTTCCTTCGAGATAGACCCCGAACCGTCGCCAATAGCCCACTGTGCAGCTCTAGTGCGACGTTAATTAACCAAACCCAAAAAAAAACTTTTTACGTTGAGAGTGAATAATTATAAAAATAAATAAGTTATGTGTGAAGCTGATTATTAATCTTAGAATATTAATAATATATTTCGGTGGTTTTACGTTTGATAAATGTTTCAAAAAAATAACACGGATTGAGAGGAATTTTAAACTGAAGAAAGTTTGAGATAATCTACATATTTGGTACTACCACGACGATATTTTATGCTAAAGTTTGTGGGATAATAACCAGAGAGTTGTAATATTAAATAGAGCTCCTTCAATACCAGACTCTCATAAAGCCGCGGTGTCAACATTGAAAAGAAAAACTTGCATCACGTGGTTATAGCGCAGCCATATTTGGCGTTCAGACATCTGCAGGAGTTTCAAATTTGGCGCACTTTCTTCTCTTTTGGTGATAAGGAGTTATGTCCGTATTCAACTTTTTAACATATATGTACGTATTTACTTATTTTCAAACAATATGCGCTAAATACTTCCTCTTCATTAACGAAACGAAAATATTTTATTTGTGTTCAATACTCGAAGAAGCGAAACTCTTTATATTTCTCAGGTTTTATTGTTTATATTTTCTTATTGAAGTATACAAAATAACAATTGAAAGAACTTCGCTTATGGTAAATTTTTTACATAAAAACGTAATGCAATTATTTCAAAACTACAAAGTAAGAAAAATCTCAATATATCTGGTAAACTTCCTTAAATTGTGTCACTCGTTCAAAAAAAACGATATTTAAATACAAAATTAAACACAAAACCATATTACAATACTTCGATCTCGTTTAGTTCTTTAAAGTCGCCAAGGCCTGCCAAGTAATATTGGCGCATGAATGAATTGGCATTTCCACATATCACGTGGTTTCAATGATGGACACACGGAAATCAGCATTTTTATTCCTCTATTTGTATCATTACTCTATGATAATAACTTTTTAAATTCAAGAATATGTTGTTTTCTTTCATTTTGAAGAACAGGTAAAAATAATACGTCGTTATTTTGCTGACTTAAAGGCGGTACTCGAGTGCAAAGGGTAAATAAAATATATTTATATCCAAGTGATGTGATACTTTTGAATGGAGTTATATAAAGGACACACTGAGGAAAATATAGAGTTTTTTTTATGTTGAAGAACATGCAGTTCTCGTTCAATTTAAAGAACAGGGAATAAAAGAACAAGTCGTTTTTTTGTGACTGAAAGTGGAGACTTGTTTTCAAAAAGTTAATTATGAATTTGTCTCTAGAATCAAAACTGACTGTAACGTTTTTGACACATCTGTTATTGATGGAGAGAAACAGCCATTTGTATGAAGTTTCGTATAACATTTTTTAATTTTAAAGAAACTTTATGATATTTCAAAAAAATATTAAAAAATATATATTTACTGACTATTTGTATAAAGACGAACTAAATTAGTGAACTTGTCATTTTTAAATAGTTTATTATTACGGTACAGTGTCCCATAAATCAAACTGAATTTATTAAATTTCATGTCTGCATCAGTAAATATGAAGTCATCAGTCATCTGAAATACAAATTGAACAGGGATTAATAGATATAAGTATAATTTATCAAGTAAAAAAATACATAGATATCGAATACTTTAAACGTTGTTTAATTTGAAAATTTAAATTTATATAATTTTAAAGAAGCTCAGATTTTTGATTAATTGCATCGAGCGTAGTACCCAAACAGAATTGCAATAAATATTAACTTAACGTAATAACTAACAAAAATATTTCTAAAAGTATGACTAAAGTAATAATGTAATATATTGTTTAGAAAAACTATTTGGCATATACTAAAACAACTCGATTATTAAAAAATTATGTTAAAAACTCTCAGTTAAAGTCCTTCTTTTACATAAAAGAATGAGGTTATGGATGAAGGGTCCGCGATGCCAGCGTAACAGCTTGCGTATTATCCTTTTGTTTAGACATTTTCCACTGACAACGAATCCCTATTTGTACAATCTGCTAAAATGACGTTTTAAGAAAAACAATTTTCGCCGTGTTCTAACACAGCCAAACTTGTTCTTTTTATAACAAATTAGATCTTATATATATAATTTATTTTTTTTGGATATTATAAATGTGAATTGCATCTTTTAGTATTCAAATTGTTTCCTAATTATATAATGCAGGATGGTCAAAAACTGTTGGGCGATGATCATTGTTTGGCTCTTTAACTTCCCATAATAAATCTGTCTTTTTTTTTCTGGGCTTTAACTACTTTGTTGCTACTAAAACTACAGCAAATTTGGCCTTGTTCAACTCATCCTACACTGTAAAAAAAGGTATTTAAAAATCAGTATCTGAACCTACTCGTTTTTCTTTAAGTACAATTGCATCGTAAATGAGCGATGACGTACTCAAATTTAAGCAACCGTACTTTCTTTAAAATGAGTGGTATGATTTAATATTACTAATCTCGGCTTCTGTTCAAGCCATCTTACCAAACGTAACGGCAAATTTAAAATAAATGTTCAGAAGATGGTTTTCCACATTATTTGATGTCGATTGTTTAAATGGAAACCGAGTTATTACAACTCAATTATCTTGCTTCCCATGCTTTTGGCCCACCTTTTTAACTTTTATTTTGTTTATAACTTATTCACGTCGCCCTGGTAGTAAAACGGATAAGGCACTGGACTGCGGTGCCTTTGGATATGGGTTAGATTCCCGGTAAGTATTGGTTATAATTGTTAACATTTATTAAAGGGGATTTATGAAACCAGCCTATATAGGCAGCAACTGCTCTTTTTATTAATTTTTTACTCGTACTCACGTAATAAACCCTTCTTTTCTCTGGGTTTTAACTACTTTGTGTGTAGCATAAAATATAAACGTATATATACTTTGTGTTTAAAATATAAACAAAGTAGTTCTATAAAAATGTTTTATTATACCAATAGAGATAAATAAGATACAGCCAAATAATTTCTGACCATCCTGTATTTTACACTTAACTCGGATTCCTATCGAATCGAGATTTTTTTTATGAATTGTGTCCAAAGGAATCCAAGTCCAATGGGCTTCGTGGAACAGCCCACATCACTTCACATTGAATGGATGCCAGTCTCGTGAGCCGGTTCATTATTTTTGCATGACAATCTTTGATATTTCTGACGATCTTGCGCAGTATCTTATTTCTTATTTATCGATTATTGTTGTCTTTCCACATAAGATATTTATTAGATTATTTGCTTATTTATGGGCTATTCTACGGGATTTCACTACGTTTTAATTTATTGTTTTGCAAAAAAAGCTTTTCGGACTATAATTAACGAGCAAATATCCGAAATGTGTTTAGGGTAATTTTGGGGAGAGAATTGCAAATATTGATTAATAAATTTATATGTCTACATAGAAATTCTAATTTATGATATTATTTGTTAATCGAATGAATAATATTAATACAGTAGACGCTCGTTTTTACGAACTCGTAGGGAACAACCAAATTGTTCGTAAAATCGAAAGTTTATTAAATAGAATAGCATAAGAAGTAGTAAATTTTATGCTTATTTTTATAAAATTGTCTTCTCTTTATAAATAAAGCATTATTTAGAGATTATATTAGGAAGTAAAGTTATATATAGTTATTCTATATAAGAAACAATTGTAAAATAAAATAGTTAAATAAAAAATAATAAGTATACCTTTATTGACGAAAAATCAAGCATCAGAATAATCGCTAGTTTTTCTGTTTTAAAACAACATTTTGGAAAATATATGTGTTCATTTTATCGATGTTTGAAAGCATTTCACTATTGTCCTCCTCAAAAGAGGCTTGTTCCTTAAGCACATTACATTAATCAGAATGTTCGTCCTATAAGCAAGCAAAGGTTTTTCCAGTTTGGGATATTTTGCTGCTCTAAATTTTTTTCGAGAGGGGCACTCTTGTTGGTCTTGTTTGCATATCCAATGATTTTTTTTCTCTTGCTCTTAAAATTATCTATACCCTATTCTTTGGAATTCCATATTTCTTAGAGATTTCTATCTTGCTTAAAATTTTCTCTTTTACTTCTTTTATAATTTTCTCTTTTGCTTCAGCAGACAAACGAGTGCGTTTCTTCAACTGCGACATGACTAAATTTCCTCAACTAAAACTGGCTGAAACTCCCTCTGGACTCACACGAACCTTCAGACATTGAGGGTCCAGATGAAACTAACCAGCTACAAAACATAATCTAACAAAGCATCCCTTTCTCCGCTCGACATTGACACACGTTTATTGAATGTAAGGGAGGGGTAAAGATCGACGTCAAAGTGCCACTCTCCAATCACATGCCTGCTACCCACCTGCTTGCCCCTTTAATTTTTCTCAGAATGGCCTTGAAATGTTTGTATGTGTTGCTTTGTTACTCCCTAAAGATATGAGCTTTTAAACTTTGTCTGATGTCATGTGAACGCTAGCGAAGTATGAAAATGAGTTCGCAAAAAAGAGATTTTTCAAAACTTTAGTTCGTAAATGGGAATTAAAAATACCATTATGCCTATGGGACCATGTTCGGGACCAGACACTAGTTCGTAAAATCGTGAGTGTTCGTAAATAAGAGGTTCGTAAAAACGAGCATCTATACTGTATATTATTTATGGAATATATTCCATTTACGTCTCTTAACAAGTTTGCAAGTTTGGTATCAAAAGAAATATAATTTACCGAAGTCTTGTTAACCAAATTATTACACAAAGAAACATATTTAAAAAATATTTATGTCACGCGATATTTGTAACAACAAGTGTAGAAAACTGCAACTATCATGGGACTCCATAACAAACTATATCTAAAAAAATAAGCACAAACATTTTCTTTATAAATTTTCCTGTTTATATTGGTGATTTACGCTTATTTCATACTAATAATTGTTTCCCTATCTTCATAAATATGAGTATAACTTCTACAATTATTCTTTATTTTGTTCCAATTAGGTAAATATTGGAGAGGGGAGATAGAAATAGATTTCTATGAATAATGCATAATTTAATTTCAAAGTCTTTGTTTTAAGGTTAGAGTTTTTTTTATTTAACGTCACGGTATTTTTCTTCAATAGACACATAAAAATGTATTGTAGGATATCTATAAAGTTGTGCTTGAGGCAAAACAAAAACTCGGTAGAAATTGAATTATTGCTCACACGCTAAGTGTTTTGCGTAGTTATTGTATAAACAGCTAATTGAGATAAGTTAACTTTTTTATAATTCAACTAATTACTAAATCAAATTATGATTTCCTACATGAAATTTTATTTATATTATTTAATTAGTTTAAGTATCATAAAATAATTTTCCCGAAAACTACGAGCCTGTTTATCATTTATTGTTTTCTATCTTTGCTTTTTATATTATATATAGTTTAATAAAAGTGTTTTTAGTTTAAATTTGCTGAAGTTTCACTGCTTCTAAATGTTTCAAAGTGACATGTAACCAAAATTTTTTATCAAAAAATTGGCCTGGGTGTGTATGTACAGCCGGGGGAAAAAACGAACCACCAATGATTATTTCGTTAGTTTTTATAGTAGAGCTAAACTTAATATACCATTTTGTAGGGAATAAAGTCTACTACGCATTAATAAACAAAAATTTTGCATAGGGGACTATCTTCATATTAAAATCCGGTTAATTAAACGGTATATTAAGTTTAGCTCTACTATAAAAACCAACGAAATAATCATGGGTGGTTCGTTTTTTTTTTCTCCCGGGGCTGTACAATTTCTCAAAAACATACAATGCTACACTATATGCAGAAAATGATACAAGTCCACTTTTATTTAAATAGTCCAATTATTTTTTTAACGTAAATTCTAAGTAGTAAATAAGATTCCACTTTTCCATATTCCAAAACAAAAATAAGTTATTCCAAACGCAAAAGTAAATAATACAGAAAAAAAAATCCCACTCTCATTTACGCTTAAACTAAAGCTTTCAAAATAAAATATAAAAAGTCAAAACAACTAAAAAAGGCGTAGGCGTCCTTCGTAAAAAACATTTCAACGCACACTCTCCTCACCAAATACCAATATGGTGTTTCTCCGATACTAAATAACGAAAACCATCTCCCTTGTTGGGAAATAATAAACCGCCCCCTAACATAGGGAAGCCGAAGATGGACGCTCGAGGCTAGAAGGCTTCCACACAGAATGGGACGCCGCCTGGCGAGTTTTTCGCTCTTCCACACGATTTTGCATTCCTAACAGGTGTTTACGAGGGATGCTCCTTCTCCTTGACGATGCCCCCGCGGCTGATAAAGGATTCTAGAAGGAAATAAAGGAGCGACGAGTATACGGGGTATATATTATATACTCGAGGAGTTCAGACTATCCAAGAAAAAGGTGGGAGGGAGGGGAAGCAAGTGACGCCTTTTTAGTATTTTGTTTCTCAGTGGAAGGAGACACTTGAAGTACTGCTACTGTAGTTTTTAATGCACCTGTCTTCTTCCAAATGTCCAGTAGTGAGAAGTTAGGTTTGAGGTAATTTTAAAGTAAGTGCGTTTTCTTAAAGTCTTTCTCCAGGAATAGCGGTCATTGGAAGAAACTTATGCGATAAATGGTGTTGGCATTTCAAAGCCCTGTGATTCTAGGGAAAGTCAGCCTATTGGGCTAAATGACATACCATCGTGTGGATTAAAGATGATCCGCGTCCAGGTTGGTTATTAATCCACTTCTTCGTCTGACCTCTGAATTGAGTAGGGAGAAATGAGCGAAATGTAGGGTCTATTTAACCACTGTAATTTCAGTTCTAATAAAAGAGTCGTGCAAAGTGTGCGCTTAAGTTGCAGATAACGACGAGTTATACAATTTAATTTAACTACACTTTAAATAGATAGATAGACAAGTTGATATACTAGTTCATAGACTAGTAGATATACTAGTAGATAGACTAGTAGATAGATAGATAGATAGATAGATAGATAGATAGATATACTAGTAGATATATAGATAGATAGATAGATAGATAGATAGATAGATATACTAGTAGATAGATATACTAGTAGATAGATAGACTAGTATATATATATATACTAGTATATATATATATACTAGTAGATATATATACTAGTAGATAGATAGACTAGTAGATAGATAGACTAGTAGATATATATACTAGTATATAGATAGACTAGTAGATAGATAGATTAGTAGGTAGATAGACTAGTAGATAGATAGATAGATTAGTAGGTAGATAGACTAGTAGATAGGTAGATAGACTAGTAGATAGATAGATAGATTAGTAGGTAGATAGACTAGTAGATAGATAGACTAGTAGATAGAGATAGACTAGTAGATAGAGATAGACTAGTAGATAGAGAGATAGACTAGCAGATAGATAGATAGACTAGTAGATAGAGAGATAGACTAGTAGATAGATAGATAAATAGATAGATAGATAGATAGATAGTCTAGTTTAAACTTTAACTCTCTGACGCTCATGGACGTGATATCACAACCAAGGATCTCCAGTTTTTCGAGCAATGCACTCAATATTTTTAATCCATAAAAGTACTCTATTTTGAAATTTAAAGATTTTAGGTACAAGTCACAAGATATCTCTTTACAATTAATTACAAATTAAAAAAAAAAATATGAAATATTATGCTCAGGAAAAAATAATTAAATTTCCAAACAGTGAAAACAACTTTTACCATTGCCAAAATTGCTGGATCGTCAGTGGGTGAAATGGTTGGTGCGAAAAACGCGTGGAGTGAAAATTAACGAGCTGTAGAAGATTTCAATATCAATCAAAACTTCTCGCTCTCAAGTTCAATTGCGGCTTAGGAAACTTAACCCTTTGTACTTCGCAAACATCTTTGACATTGCGTTCTTTCCACGGAACAGTTATTCCGCTTTCTGTTCTTTTACCCACAATTTTTTATGCTCATAGATTGGAGAAAATCGTAATATGTTTCGGATCTGCAAGAGAACAATTTGAAGAAAAAAAAATCGATGTTTTTTAAACACAAGATCCCGCCGTTCTCGCTCATTTTAAAGAACAGGGAACCGAAAGAACAAGTCGTTATGTTGGCGCCTGAGAGGCGACATCGGAGTGCAAAGGTTTAAACAGGTTGGAAGAATTGTTCAAGCAAAATAACATAATTATGAAGAAGAAAAAGTCCAAAGTGTCTTAATTTATGGCAAATGGGTAGAGATGGAGCTTAGCGATAATGCAAGAATAGAGATTGGATTAGCGAAATAACTCTGACAATTATGCTTCAACGGGAAAACAAACGTTCGGAAATATTCTTGGATATATCAGAACAATAGACCAGTTATTTTGTCTTCAAGAAAATTAACGAGAAATAATAAACGGGGAGAACGAACTAATCTGGGACAAAAAAAAAATAATACATGTTTAACCTCGAGTATAGTCAGCATATAATAATTTTCAAATAATTAATTCCTAATTAATATCACTTAATTATTCGCATGTATTGCAACTAAATTTAGATGCGATGCATAGATCCTCCAAACTAATCAGTTAAAATCCTCCTTGCGAGTAGAAAATTTAAGTAAATTGAATGAATCTATAAATAATGTAACAGGATTTCCTTGATAAAATTATTGTAAACACAATAATTTATTTAAATAATTTGCGATATCCCCCTTTGTTTGATCGGAATGAAGCAATTGAAAAGAACCAACAACCCAAAATTCTCCGTTACGATGAATGCTTAGACTTAAGCCCACTCTCAACGTACGCATTCTCGGCTTGATTACTTTTATCGGGGAAATTGTAAACAAGTCCTGAATTTTTAAAATTCCGCTCTCTGCACTTAAAAAGAGAATGGATTACCGGAGTAACTTCGGCGATGTTCGGAATTTAATTGAGACTCGTGCCTTAGCTGCCGATGGGTCTCGATATCGGGTGTATTTATTACGCTGTTTTGGAAATTTATCGCTTAAAAGGGTGTATTTTTTAAAAATAAAGGATTGGAGTAAATGATACCAGATTAGGCGACAAATTACTTCAAGTGATGAGTTTGCTGTTTCGGTTTTAAATAATGAGTAGGAAGTTTCATTAAAAAGTTTCAATACTGAGAGCGGTTGTTGTAAATGTCAAATGGATTAAGGGAATCTACTTCGATAATTTGAAGGTTAAAAATTAATAGTGTCGTTAAGTCTTATGAAGTTATTTTTTACGTGAAATCATTTTACAATCCCCTTCATGTAGTGTCGGGTGAGGAACACATTGTTACGCAATTAAAAGGATCCATTCCGACACTATAACTCCACGATAAATAGCACTATGGTCATAAATTTCGTCTCTTTCGATAGAAAATTCGATGTTAATGGGATTAAACCTGAGGTGTTTGCGCAGTCAGATGTATCAGTTTGCTTATATTTCTTCTGTTGACGATCAAATCTTTTTTCTGTAATTTAATGAAATGGTGTTTCATGTAAACCCATAAAAAAACCTTATTTTTATATTTCCAAACAAATAATTTTTGCTCTTGCTTTTTAACCACTTCGATTTTGACTTGCAAATGACTTTCTATTTTAATAGCAGATTGCATTTAAAATGAGTTTCAAAATGGGTACTTAAATGTCGGCTTATTTTAACATGAAATATACACGAAATATTGCGGTGGCAATGAAAGTGGAGTACAGTTGTTACCCCTTCACTTGTCTTTAAGTCATCAAAAGATCTTCGCCAATTCAGAAGTTACAGTTAGAAATCAGTGTACTCTTCATTTATCATCGTTATTTTGTCGTTTGTTGACAAAATAACGATCTGTTCTTTGATTTCCTCTTCTTCAAAGGGAACGAGATTAGCATGTCCTGAAGTTTTTAAAACTTCTACCTTTCGTTCCATTTTTCTCACTAACTCTATAACAGTTTATTATTTTTATTTATGTCATTGAGGAAAACTAAAAGTTCTTGGGGAAAAAAATAGACACGATAGAAAAAGAACCATAGAAAAATGATTCCATAGAAAAAGATCGTAAACGTGAAAGTTGTTTCTTGGAGTGTTAATACCAGAGCATATTTTAAGGAAATTTTACTGGTGGGGACAAATACTTTTCTTTGGTCAAAGATAGGATGCTGATGGACCCTGATAAGATAGCTAAACGGAAGGGGAGGGGGGGGGGATTTCGCTTTGGGAGGCAGCAAAAAGAGTTCTTAATGCTTTGTGGGAGGATAACTTGCCTTACAATAAGAGACGTGCAACTGTCTGACGGATGGATTGTTAACAGTCCTTCCTCAAAGCACGCAGATTTGGGGAAGGGCCATTCGGGTGTCGAAATGCTGAAATGCAAAACCTGAAACAATCTGTATAAATCATTAGCGGAGCTCCACCTGTCTGAACAGGTGTAATTACCTGTTATGCCGCAAACAATGCACTACAGACCATGTGCGTTTTAAAAATTATACCGTGGTTCAAAAGCAGAGCATATTTTAAGGAATTTTAACTGGTTGGGCAAATTAAATTCTGCAGAAAGCAGAACCCCAGAAGTTAATAAAAACTTTGTACTTAAAATAACGAAGAATTTTTTCCCCCGACTATAAAAAAAAAACCCCAGCTGGTGTCCACTTAAGAGATCCTGCGTAGATAAGGAAGGGTGCAATTAAACGATTTTGAACAGTAGACAATCCGAAATGTATTGCCAACTGCTCGACCTCCTCAGTTCTGAACAAAAGGATTTTTGTGGATGGGAAATAGCTAGAGGAGGGAGGGGTGTGAAAGCTTTTTTCCCTCGGTAAAGATACAATAGTCGTCCCCGTATGTTTCCCATTAGCTAAGAGACATCTGTAGGAATGGGGATCTGAGGAGATTGAGTGTCGAAATCGGACCTTTTCACAGGAATGGGGATCTGTCTCTGTCTAACGTCATTCTTTCCTTCTTTATAGTTTACTATGGAAAATAAATTAAACAAAAAATTTTGCATGATAGCAAATTTGCATGACTGGTGGGGCATTTCTACGCACTGGTAGGGAAAAATCCCCACCAACTCTATGTTAAAATATGCCCTGGTTAATACTGTGATTTTACAGCAATTAACGGGAGTTGTAATTGTCTTTCGGGCAAAATGGCACTGAGAGATAGAAGCCAAAGGCAAAACATTTCGCAGACAAGAACGAAACGCGAAAGAAATTTGAGCACATGCCTGTTATGTAGTTAAGAAAGGATTATCGCCCACTTATAGCCAAAGAAAAGGAGTTCATTCATTTAATTCAGCCAATTACAACAATACTTTAACTTTAAATACCACTATAACTTTAAGGTACAATTTTTAATGTGAATTAATATACTGCAAGTAAAATAACATATTGAGTTTGAAACAATGCGAAAATTTTAAAACGTTGCTCGTTTTGATTTAACGCAATTCCTACTACTTTGTCACCATTTTCAATATAAAATTGAACTTCTATGCATTCAAAAATAGGTATTAAAATAAGCAAACTCCTATATTTTTTAATACTTATATAATCATAATAGCTTCGAATACCATGTATCAATTTCAATAAACAAAATATCCCTTTTATCAATATTAACTGTTTAGCCCAGCGATGCTAAAGAACCCGTTGCAGCATATAAATATAAATTATAGATATTACCCGCGGTTTCATACGCGTTAAAAAATTTACTCCATTGGTTAATTATCCCAGTTTATACCTTTACTTTAACAAGCTTATAATCAAATCTGCATAAAAATGATGCTTTTAGTTTACTATGCAAATTCACAATTACATATAACAAGTTTACTAATATACTCTAAGTGTCAATTGAATCTTTAAGCATATTTAATAATTAATAAAAGCAAGTGGTCTACAATCCCCCAGTCATCTTTTCATAAAATCAATAAATCATGGAATTGTATGTGTTTCATAAATCAGTGTTTAGTTTTGTCAATATGCTTTTTTTAATTGCACGCAAAAATTACGCTTAAGCTAATATTTTCAAAGTTAATTACTTGATATGTGTCAACACAAGTGCTCTTTCATTGGTTTGGCTTGATCAAACACTTTTCGTATAAATATAGCGAAACAAAGGATAATGTTTTTAAAGTCAAACATCAGTATTATATTCTAGTATATGTTGCTGTGTTAGTCATACTATTTTTCACTTTTAATTTAATTGCTTTAGTTTGTAAACGTCTGTATTCATTTAGAGTAATCTTTGTTTGGATTTTCCTTAACATTTAACAAGCTGTTTGGCCCAGCGTTGCTGGTGAACCCGTGGCTTGGGACTTGAACCCGTGACCAATTAGACTTCAATATCTCGTTCTACCTATATCTTGGAATTTTTTAAAAGATGTTTCTCTATGGCATTTTTAGAATAAATTGTTGATATTTATGAGATGAACGAACGACTCGTCAAAGCTCTGAGAAATTTTCTTTCTTTCGATACCTTACTTGTTAATAGCCGTTGCTTTCAAGAGGCGTAAAATTTAACATCTGTCAAATTTCTATAAAAGTTTCAAGAAGTTAGAAACGGTATTTTTTAAGATAAAGCGTGTTTTAATGATAAACAATACAAAGTGGTCACAAATTGTTGAGAGATAATTATTATTTGACTATTTAACTACACAAAATAAACCATACTTTTGCTATGTTTTGACTACTTTGTTTGCTACTAGTAAAGCAAAGCAACTTGTATAAAATATAAACGAAATAGTTGGGCAATTTTTTTTGGTAATACAGCTAAATGTGATACAGCAAAACAATAACGGTCCCATAACAATTTATAACCACCCTGTATTTATTATGTATATAAGTGTACCATTGATCCATATTCGTTGTTTCAAGGTGACATTATCAAACAGTGCTTCAATTATTACACTCTTGGTATTAGAGGAATGATTAATGCTTAAACAACAGTTAATTTGTTTTATTTCATCGTGACATACAAATGCATTGTTGTAACGATATGTTTCTGGATGAAAAATATACAAAATTAACAGCGAGTTAAAATTAATCTTTGCACAATTGCAAATCAAATGTATTTAATTTTAACACCGTTGACTAAGTATGACAATATGGGGAAAAAGTACTTGAAAAATTAAATTATAATGTATAATTAAAAATTATTGTGTTGGTTATCGCCCATTTTATTCTTACTTAGAGTTTTGGTGGTTTGAGGTATAAATACTTTTTTTCCGCGCAAGTTTTTGCCGATGAACAAACACTGTTTTACCCCAGGCCGATTTTAAATGCGTATTCACGGGAAATAAGAGAAGAAAGGAAGAAAGTTGCAATAACTCAATTTCTTTTTAACATATCAACGCAAAATAAAATGAAATGTCTTCTTATCTACATTTTAAGCTTGTTAAGTTTCATTAAGATTTTTGGAATCGAAACTGAGATAAGTCTGAACAAATGTTGTAATTCTACATTGATTCGAAAAAACATTTTATAATAATAACCAAAACTATTGATAAGTTTTGGAAAAAAGGTGTCTAAACAAATGCTCATAATGTCTTAAACAAATTCTTTATAAAATACACTTAAAAAGAAACAATCATAAATAACTTCAATTTTCGAGCTCGTAATGAAAAAATGTTTAAATTAGATTATTTTATATCACAAAAAAAAAACTTTATTAAATATTTATACAAGGTTTTCCCAGTTAATTATAATACATAAAAGTGTTCGATACTTCACATCCGACTTGTTATCATTCTGTCCAGTTTAAGAGCTTATCATAACTCATTAAACACTTAAACCCGTAAGAAACTTTTTGACATGTTCTTAAAAGGTTCTTTGTGGTTAACAATTTTAATACTGCTAAATTTTTTCGTTTCTCATTTTTAATTTAGAAAGTGTTATCTTTTAATGCGAGTAAATAGGTGCTGATGTCTTAACTTTTTTTGGAAGTTAAAGTATTTAAAAACTGAAAGTTTGATTTAATTTGTCCTAAGAATATTTTCTAAAGTTTATCCTTCTTGAAGATTAATTTTAGTAGATCTCTTTTAAAATTTAAAAAATAGCAAGACATACTATTTTTTAAATTAAAAAAAAAATAATGCGTAATTTTAATGTAAAGCATTCGTTACGATGAATATAAACGTAATATTTTAAAATTAATTTCTTTGTTATTTTAACTCCGTGCTTATTTTTAACTTTTAAAGCACGAATGTAATCAATTTTAGATATAAGATTCAGACGGATGAAGCAGTCTCGTCGAAGCTAAGATCTTGTACGTGTGTGCAATTTTTGTGCCCTCTTGGGTAGTTCTTGGAAGTTTATCGTGAAAACATGCGTCTAAATTCTACGAACTTCGAATTAAAAAAAATCATAAAATACCTCCCGATAACTAAATCGTATATTTTGTAAAATTTCGAATCGTTTTTTCATAAATTTTCTTATTTCTCAATTAGTGACTATCCTGTGTATTAGGGTAGAGTGAAAAAAAATTTTAACAGATAGTCAACATAATAGCACTAAAAAGTTATTCCATATCATACTGATAGTGAATATATTTTTTATTTTATTTTAAAGTTTAATTTTGAGGGTCCACAATCAATTTCTAAATACAAAGTCATTACGCTGTTGGCGAACTTGGCATCATTTGGCAACAACAAATGGCGCTGGTTGGCTTTGTTTTAGTTTTATTAAAACATGCCGTAAACTCAAAATCAAAACTGATAAATTAGTTTTAAAGGATTAAAAAGGTTATTATACAGTCATAAAAGTTGTTATTCATATCAAACCAAACAAAAAACACAAATTACCTCAATAAAAACGAGATTTATCTTTTTAACTGTAACCGCATTTGATTGTAAATTATTTGTTTACATTTTCCACTACCTCTCATCGAGAATATTTGTTTATACTTATTAATTATTTACAGTTTCTTGCTGTTATAAAATACAATGAAACCTTTAAATGTGAAACTTAAAACTAGATCTGATGTAAGATGTCCAATTTTTGGATTGGCAAGCGATTTATACGATAATACTTTACCAACATATGAAGAAGTATTTAAATACTACCTTCCCATCAGAAATACAATGAAACCTTCATTATCTTCTAAAGATCCCAATTTTTCTGATATCGCTGCTAAAGTGGTGGACTATTTTTTTTATATCTGAGACAAAGCTTCAATTCCAACAGTCACTCGATCAAGAAGAGTATTGACAATGTTGAAAACCTATTACTGCTCTTATATGAAGCTCTTGAAACAGCCCAAAATCAGAAAATCAGAAGAAATTATCTCTTAAAAATTAGATCATTTAGTTTACAAGCAGGAACGAAACTATTTGATATTTGTTCTTGTAAATGTGTAACACTTTAGCTCAGTGTTCTTGCCCCAAAGATAGAAAAGTTCCTCTGAATGAGATTCCTTTTTTAGAGGACCAAAGAACATTGCGAAAGATGGTTATAGGAAATGTCGACACTAAAACAACTGAAACATTAAATGTGAGGGTTAAACGTAAATCATCGCAAGCAACATTTATGTCTAAATGACAAAAATTTTATGATCTTGACAATTATGAAGTGGACAGTTCTCTATATCCAGAAGTTATTGATTCGGTTGATATAGAGTGGGATGTCCCTAAAATATTAGAATCCATTGGCTGTGAAGAAAAAAAAGAATCCAAAACCATGAAAACACCTCTTCCTTTGTTGGCCAGAACATGCGATAAGTTATGTTACTGTATGATATGTTATGTACGATATAATATGTTACTGTTAATTTTTCACTGTTAAACATTTGGAATTTTTTCAATTTAATACATGTGTGGATATAATTCCAGAGATGGATTGATCTACGTAAAAATTTAAGTCCTGTGGAAATGTGAAAGTATTTAACACAAAGCAAGAATAATCCTGCTTTATAACCAGTTATTTCTTATATATAATAAATATTTTTTCTTAGATCTCGAAGTTATTATTATAATGTGTTACTGTTAATTTGTCACTGTTAAACATTTTCAATTTAATAAGTCTCATATTTATGGTCAAACAAAATACAAGAATATTTTAAAAGTAATTCATAGTAATAAGTTTTCATAATAATGTTATTTGTTAGTTATAATTTTATACAAATGAGTCTATGTCCCTTAAAAAAAACATTTTAGTTTTTCCTATGGGAGTTTAACATGGACGTAAGATTTTGCTTTTTTACGAAACAAAAGTTAATTGTGGACCCTCAAGATCTTGCTTAAGAGGTATGAATTTTTTACACTATGTTTAGCATACCAGGTAACAACTTTTCCGTGCTATTAGATATTGATATCTGAGAGAAAAAAATTTACCCTATACCTTCACTCCACCCTACGTGTATACTAGCTTTAACAGGAGAAAATATTTGGTAGACATTTTCTCTAGGAATATACGAATAAGAAAAGAACATGTGTTGTTTTAATAGAAAGTATAAATGTTTTCTATAGCCGTATAATATTTGCTTAAACTCAAGAAAATTTTGCATTTTTATACTATTTGTCTTTTAATTTTTAAGATTTTTTAAAATTTAATTATGTGTGCGTTATTTTTATGTGGGTGATTTGGTTAAATGTGCTCGTCTAATCTAAGTACAATTGTACTTAGATTAGATTTTAGTTATAAATAAGCTTATGATGGTCTGGTTTGAAGAGCGGCGAGTAATTTTCTGCGTGTAGAGGAGACAGTGTACGTTTAATCCATTTGGTTCAAAAGTCTTCCTGTTATTCGGCATGTTTTATTTTGGTGAGTAGGTTGAGCCGCCTTGGTGTTGTTCTCGTCATTTGATCATAGTTCGAATCTACAAGACATTGTCACCGGATCTTTCCATGTAGATCCCGAATCGTCACTAATAGCCCCATTGCGTTGTTATTACAACAACCAATATTTTTTATATGTGTGATTTGGTTATTAATAATTAATATTTGATCATAAATGTGTTCTTTTATGTTACTACTGAAACTAAGATAATAAATGCGATTCTAGCTATTATTTTAAGTGAGTTCATTTAGCTTTCTAATATGTCCATGGGTAGATAATAGACGTCCATGGATTTCCGGATTTTCTAGCAATGTACATAAACTTTAAATTTATAAAAAATATTCAATATTGAAATAGTTTTAAAATCTAAAGCGTTGGGGTATGTTTTGGAAGCTATATCTATTAAAATATTAAAAAATTCAAAAATATATGAAAATTATGTATTGGAAATATGAAGTAAACAAACAATTATAGAAAACAACTTTACAATTTTGACATTTTGGTATTGGCTCAGAGGGTTCATAGCATAATTCATGAGAGAAAATTATGTCATTCATTTCTAAATATATTTCTAAAATATTTCATTTCTAAAAATACACCCCCATTAAAAATAACATACTTCAACATTTCACCAGCTCATACGCAAACCACTAACTAAACCCCCTCCCCCCTCCAAACTTCTCAATTACACAAACCCATCCACACCGATTAATTTCCGAAGCCATAATCCGCCAGATGTTACGCGCCCATCCCCAAACGAGTCTTTAGAACGAGACTTTCAATAAACTTGCCCTGGAACGAGACTTCAATTAAGCCCCCTTTCCAAAAGGAGAAGAGCCTTGCAAGGAGATGGAAAAGGTCTCCGCGCAAACCAGGTGGCGGATTACGAGGGGACAGGTGAAGCCCATTGTGTGTGCATGTGGGTGGGTGTGGTTTCTGTTTCGCTTTCATCCCCCCCTAAAGGGCAACGGTGAGGCCTAAATTTAATTATCGACTCAATTAGGGCTGTTCGATAGCCTGCCACCGAATTGCGAAGGGAGCAGGGTCGGAGCTGTGAGGGACTGACACAAGCGTGGTTTATGTCACACTGTGGGATGCCGTAGTCTGTTGTATGGATTAGTGATGTTATTTCCGTATCGTAATTTTGGTGTTTCTCACTGAACTGTAACTTCTGGAAGGCGCAAAACTTGTTTCCTCTATGGGCGCGTTGAAGCCAATGAGTAAGCAGCCATACTGTACCCCACATTTTTTTCAAGTTGTTTTAGTGGTGTTTTTTAATACCAAAACGTTGTAGAAATATTAAATGTATATAAATATAATATTTTCTTCTTATAGAATTAATTTTTATATTGCCAAACAAATAGTTTTTGCTTTTGCTTTTTAACCACTAACTATGAATTGCAAACGATTTTCTGTTTTAATAGCAGATTGCATTTAAAATGGGTTTCAAAATAAAATAGAAAAAAAAACTAAGTCAAAAGTCGACTTATTTTAACATGAAAAATACACGAAATATTGCGGTAGAGTTGTAATTGGGGTACAGTTGTTATTCCTTCAATTGGCTTCAAGTCAACAAAATGTCTTGCCCAATCCAGAAGTTACAGTTAGAGATCAGTGGTTTTCCTAGAAAATGGGGTTTTGTGGCTCTGGCACTTTAAGAAATCCCTATCATTTTTGAGATTACTACGATTGTCAAGGCCACTTTCGTCACATTTGAAAATAGTTTTGTCATTGAATCAAGTAACATTTGGCAGAACAAGAATACTCAAAATGTTTTATGACGAAAGTAATTTTATCAGATTCCTTTATGGTCCTTTCAGGGGCACTCATAATTGGTTTTTACGCTTATGTTTCCTCAATTTTAACGAAATAAATTTCGTTTAAAAAACTTTTGACGAAGTATTTAATCAGAGCTGCATATAGTAGGGATCTGTTTCGTCAAAAATGACAGAAGTTTCGTCAAATATGAGAATGCTTTTTTAACAGTGTGTAAATCATCAATTTACAGTGTGTGAAACATTTATATCCCTCTGAGCAAAATATCGTAATAGAAAATTTGTTTCTATTCCAAATGAGTTTGATTTATATTAATATCACATTTCTTGTTAAAAAAACTATTTTTTATTACTTTAATAAGTGGTACCTTTCAAAGGTTCTTCTAATCTTAGAAAAAAAATATTATAAAGCCTTCTACAAAATTCTGCATAAAACCTACATGTTGATCCAAATATAGCCTGCATATTTTTTTTAAAGTTTTTAACTTGCATGCATAAAACCTTTAATAAATCCTTTTTCCCTTTAAAAATTGCAATTCTGAATTTTTTAGCATTTAACCTGCATAAAATTATCCATTTAAATCTTTCATAAAAGTTTTATGTCGATTTTTTTTAAAAAAATGGGATGCTTTAGATTTGAAATTTTTTTCAACATTGAACATTTTTACGAATTGAATTTAAAAACATTATGAATTTCAGGAAAAACAAAAATATGCATGGATGTTTAATCGCAATACCACTAAGAAAAATATGTTTCTCTTACAATAATCAGGGTAACATGGAAAAGTTTTACTCGATTTCAATTACAAAGCCACAACTCTCACTGTCAATCGCAACAGTAATACACAGATCATAGAGAATGGTCATTGTAACAAAAAGTTTTTGTAACGTGTAAAAAACGTATTGTATCAGAAGCTAATGATCCGGTTGTAACTTTAAGTGGCAGTCATTATATGGAAGGCATCGCTATATTGTGAGATTGTTGTAACGAGGGAGGGGGGGGGTGTACAATATTAATTACGGATGTTGGTTTTAAACCGTATGAATTTTGGCTTTATTTAGGTAATGCTATACACTCAAACCTGTTTTTTTGCGGTGGATAGAGACCGCATAAAAAAAACGCATAATAAAAATTTGCACAAAACTTCACGAGTAGCTATAAAAAATAGTTTTCGCAACACAATTAAAAAATAGTTTTTTATGCGGTGGATAGGGACCGCATAAAAAAAAGTCTCACATAGAAAATAACTCAAAACCTTATGAAATAACTAGGAATTGCTTTTTTAAACGAAATCAAGACACGTGGCTTGACAGCTACTTGTAATCTCGCCAAACCATTTGGAATCTGATTTAGAAAAGACACATGCGAACATTTTTAAATATTTTATTTACATATGTACTTATTTTACACATACAAAACTTTTCAAAACGTATAACCATTATCCTTCGTAGTCTGACAATATGCGAACTTGGTTCAAAATCGCTTTCGTCACTTGAAGATACTACCTCGCACTATCGTTTAGAGTTCACTTTTTTATCAGTTACCATGTAGTCAGTGATCAGTTTTTGCGACGACTGTTGTATCACTAGACGCTTCTATATGTCTCGGTAGCCAGATAATCAATTATGTTCCAATTTGATTGAAATTTTCATATACCGCACAAAAAAAATTGCACAAAAAAAGTCGCACAAAAAAAATCGTTCAAAAGAATAAGACCGCACAAAAACAGGTTTGAGTGTATATGGTAAGAAAATATATGGTGACTTGCTCCAAAATTTCTTACAAATGAAACTTTTAATCAAAACTTCTAAGATATTTTACAGTGATGGTTGTTCCTAATATTCATGTTCGAATACATTTTTCCGGCGAGGAAAGTTATATATAAACTTTAATAAAACGTTTATATAATGAAAACATATATATAATATTTTCAAATATTGTTGAACTCTGCTAAAAAGATATGTCTGAAGTAGGAATTTCTGTTCTTAAATTATTTTGATTAGAAACATTTCTAACTTTGATAAGAAACTGAATACTTCCATTGTTTATGTTGGCGCAGCTTGGCCATATTTGGCCCTTGTGCCAATAAACCCCAATTAACCAACCATTGTTTATGTTTCGATAAAAACGAAATAATTTAATAGGTAAAACATTTATTTACGACTTATTCCTACGGAGAATGTTCATCATATCGCACGAATTTACCCTTTTTTTTAAAAAAAACGAATAATTAATTCAGTAATATTAAATCAATTTGTATTTTACTCTGACAGAAGGAAAAGAAAACAATATTCCGATGCTAATGCATATATAATTAATAAATTTCAATTAAAAGTTGTTTTACATGGTTTTATCTTTAACTTGTCATTTTTCCGCTCTGTATAGTTCAAATCTTTCTTGCATAGAAATGTGTTTGTTTACTCGCATCCCTTCAGTTCTCATCAAAATGCATTACGAATCGTTTGCTACATTTCAACCGTTTTTCAAATTTAACGAACGAAACTCAGAGAAAGCCGTCTCACTGCTTAGAATATCTAAAAATAGTAAAGTTTCTCATTAGTTTTAATTAAAACTTGCGAAATTAATTTACAGAAAAGCAAATAAATATTCTTTTTTCAGAATTCTTAAAAACATAAATAAGTTTTGTAAACAGCAAACAGGGAAAAAAATACATTCTTAATCCGTAAAACTTAATGAGAATTCTATTTTTAGTTCATGCATGCTCCAGTCCTAAAATAAATCTCAGGTGTTCTTAAATATTTCATCTTCAGAAATAAAGCACAATCAATAGCACATTACATTTCTAGAATATATAAGGTAGTGGGGAAAGTGTATATGGGTATAATGCCTATATATACCCTAATTTTTTTTTTTAAATAAGTACATTTTTAAAAAAAAATTTTAATTGAGCATAAGTTAGTCTCGTTAGTTAGGTGTATTAAAAAAAATCTATGACTTTATTTTGATTACTTAAAGAAAAAAATAAATTTCTCGCAACCCTATTAAAACGAGCAAGTGTGTTAGGCAAAGTGTACACCACGAACTGTTGGATAGTATTTTAAAGACTATGAATGTGTATTTTTTAAGATGAAAACAATATTATCATTCAATACAAAGGTTGCGAAACATTTAAGTGCCTTTGGAACTTATTTTCTAAGCATTCTTATTTAAAAAAATGTTTAACCAAATTTTGTTGGCTATTGCATTTTTATCAAATTATTTACACACATCACAGATGAAATCATTTTCTTCTTACTCACACCCGGCACAAGCTTCGTGCACCCAACGGTAGACAGTTTAAGCGCCTGATCTATCCTTCGTTTTCACAAGAAATAGTGAATGAAGCCAATAAACCCTCTTTTAAACCACCATTACAAAAATGCGACACTACACGCTAATCAACTAACTCTAGCACTTACTTCAACACATACATTTAAAGCTTAAATCACATAGTTTTGAGGGGTCAATGATAATCGTATGTTGTTATTTTTAACTTGTATTTAGTTATAATAATTATTGTAATAGGCTTGCTTCTCATTACCGCGATGAAAACACGAAAATCTTGAATAATTTCCAAAGAAGTGATCAGACCACTTCAACATGGAAGCACTACAAGGAAAGCAAATAGCCAGTGGCCATCTTGTCCACCGTCTCCCTATATTCTTTAAAAGTTGTCATTAGTATCAAAAGGTTGCAATGCGCTTTCAGATTATCAACCTTCATACTAATATTAAAAATATTGATTTACACACTGTTATATTTTATGTTATTAATTAACAGTAATTATGGATAAATCTTTATATGTCAATTTTTAAATTGTTTAGCGAACTTTTGGTTATTGAATTTCTACGTAAAATTCCTTAAACTGATTTTGTTTTTCATATGTGAAATATTAATTGTAATGTTAGGCATGTAGTTAATTACGTTGATTATTTTGTTTTGTTGTTTAATTTTCTTTTATCAAATTTATGTTGGCTAAAAGTGTGGTTTTGTTATTATGTTGGACCGCGGCTTATAATATTTTACCCTTCATTTGCTAATTTGAAATAATATTGCATATTTTAGAAGCAGTTTAATTAAAAACAATAAATAAGTTTTTACCTAATACTTAGAGGAAATCATGCACATGTCAAATATCGGCAGGAATTTCTTACCCACTTCAAAGTAATTATCTAAAATTGTAATTTTGATAACTAAATGTATATGTATTGTTAAAAGTAAATAAAATTCATAAATATAAAAATATTTTTATATTTGGAATATCATTTAAAATAATAAAAAGAAAAGTGAATAAATTTACAAAAAAAAAAAATTATAAAATAAAAACATCTTTACTAATTGAAATCTATCAGTTTAAATCATGTAGATAAATGACAAATAATATATTGTCATTAGACTAAAATCTGCAAAAATGAAAAAATCTTTCTTTAAAGGCACATATTATAAGCCACGGTACAACATAACAACACGTGTGGGCCTATCCGATTGATGTGACCGTGGAAAGGTTAATGTCGTATATTGCTTCTTGAAAACAAAATCGTCTTTAGTGTAAATGATCGGTGTGTTCCTTCGAATAATTTATCAGCTCACAGACAGTAAATAACTTTCAAGTCTAAACTGTGCTTAAGACGGTATAAATCGATTATTTTTCACTGGAAAAGCAAACCATTATTCACATTCTATTATAAAATCCACATATTAACGCAATTAAAACATCCGCTCTTGACGTCCTGTAAGAGAGCCACTGACTGACCAATACCCGGTCTTCCAGACTTTCGATTAACCGCCCAACGCTACAGCGCATGCGCCGCATCCGATGACGTTTTCGGGCTTTCAGGTGAGACTAGCGGACCTTTCACGCCGCGCCGTCATACATTCTCAGAATCCAGCGATATCGTCTGTTAGAAATCCTTATCGTTTGCGCTGGAATACCCTCCCCGTTGTAGAAGTGGCGAAAGGGTAGAGCAAAAGAGGGCTTTTTTTCTTGGCGCTATTCCCTTTTTGCACGCGATTACGGAAACTGCACGAAATTGAGAGGTTTTTTCTGGCACATTTTCAGTTTCATTCCGTGTTAGTACATGTGCGATCTCAACTGATGCCAGAAACTCTGTTTAGAAACTTAATTTCTTGTTTTATTCGGCTGCTTTGATATTGCTTGGTCAATGCACTCTTCTATTGAATGAGAGTTTTATCGTCTGCAGGAAGAAAAAAAATTCTTTTTTTAAAGTATTCCCGAGATTGGTAATACTGTGCTTAATTCGAATGGAGTATTTTATTTGTTTTAGGTGTGTAATCTCAGAAATTGAATTGAAGCGCTAGTTTTTCTATTTTTGGAAGGAATTCTAAACAAAAAAAACATAGTATACTTAATGTGTTCTTTATTTTCAAAAACATTCTATGGTTTGTAATGTTTCAGTGGCAGCTTACCATTTAAGGTACTTTGTAAAGTGATTATCAGAAAATTCAAACTGTGATAAGCAAATAATGACGCAAGTTTAAGCATGAACTTGGAAATCTAGGAAATATCGTTTATAAATGTCCAAATGGAATCTATAGGAATAAACAATATCTCAATAGAAGGGATATCGGAATACCTACGAAACCTTTTCAACTGAATCAAAGCTTCATCTAAAAGTAGCACGTTTTGATCTGCAAAGAGTACGAATAGGTAAATTCACTTCAATTATAAATGCACCATTTTCTTCTACTTTTACACTTTTATTTGCACGTTTCTTTCAATTATCACATTTCTATTCGATAGGTTTCGTTTTATTCCACACTAAAAACTTTGTAGTTATTTTAATATTTGCATGAAAATACTTTTTTGAATGATGTTCCAGATAAAATTACAAAAATGCATCTGTATAACGTAAAGATCATTTTATAAATAACCAAAAACACGCAAAATTAAAAACATGTTTAATAATCAACTTATTTGTTTATCTGAATTAATAAATTTTATTACTTGGTATAGCAATTTGTTTTAGTGTTACGTTAAAAAAGTTTTTTCCTTAACTTTTTTTTAAAAATATAATCTTCAGTATTTCTCTAATTGTGCATAACAAACACTAAAGAAGCACCCATACCAATGAAAATTTAAAAAAAAACATTTAAAGAGATACGTTGTTTGAATTTATTCAAGTTAAATATGTTTGTGATAAAATTATTAAAAGAAAACATTCGTAAAAATTAAGTTAAAATTCTATATATTGTTTTGAAATACAATTTTATTAATTTAAAATTTCCCGCAATTTTATTTCCTATGTAGGTTAAAATGAAAACGCGTAAAAATATTTTTTAAATAACTGTCAATCACAATTAAATTTCTGTTTAAAATTAAACTTGTATATTAGATATTCATTGATTGTTATAAAAAAAAAACCTCGTATAATAAATAATATTATTTAATTTTTTTAATAATTTCAATGATATATTACTACGTATTTTTACTCAAACAGCTTAAAAAAAAACATAAACAGTTTTATAATTTTTTTTATAAAAACATCAATCAAAAAAAGAATAATTGTTTAGTAGTTTTCTCTAATTAACTTGAATAAGAAATGAGTAAACTATTAATAAAAGCCTTATCATATATTATAATTAAAGTTTTTAATGTTTAAGATTAATATTTTCATCTATATTTATTAAAATTTTGAAAATAACTCAAGTTATTTAATTATGTAAGTAAAAATGTTTTTTTACTTAATTTCCCTTTCAATATTGACTGATAGGTTCATTTCACCTTTAATATTGACAGAAAACTTTAAAACAATTCTGTAATGTTTGAAATTTTTGTATTGAACGAGTATTACTAATATACAAATATACAAGAGTTAATATCAATGTATAATTACATAAATATATTTCAGGTATTTAAAGATATCCAATTCTTAGTGCTCGTTATTGATACTATATTTATAACTTTTCTTTTCCTTATTCGTAAATATAAGTGGCAAGTGTAAAACAAAAATATTTGTAGCGATAATGAATAAAATAAAAAATAATTGTTTGCATCAATCATATAATACTATTTACATAAAAATAGTATTTAATTTTCCAATGTTTATACATTTATTACAATAAGAATACGTTTATTTTCTGCATTATAAATATACAATCTGTCTAATAGCAAAATAAATTATTGTTTTGATTTCAGCTTATTTAAATTTATACTGATTCAAAGGTATTATAAACGATTTACTTAGATAATATTAAACAAACGAAAAACTAAATAGATATTTTCAATAATTAATATGTATTTCTGTCAAAACAAATTATTTTTGTATTGTCTGGAAAATTTTGTCATTTTCAAAAAATATTATTTCTAGTTTCCGCACGTTTGAATTAACAATTGTATTTAGATTAAAGCTTCTATTATATAACGATTTGATTTAGTTTATATAAATTATATTTAAATAAAATTTGAGTGAAAATAATTTCTTTTTTGACAATATGTTGAATAAGAATAAACTAAATATATTGTGCTGTTATAACCAGTTTCGTTTGAAAACTTATTTAAATATTAACATTTAAACATTTGAGTGAAACATGTGTTAACGTAAATGCTATTTGCATCTGTAAATCTTTATTGCGACGTTAAGCTAACCAAGAAAGCAAACAAGCTCGTAATCTGATACTATTTAAAACTTATCCGCACACTAACAATCAGTGAATATACCTTATTAAAACTTAGCTTGGTATTATTATATATAGCATAGGCAAACATTGCTTGAAACAGATTCAACCTCACCAACGCTCTTTCACAGTTCGTGTTTTGTTCTTACGAGCCATTTGGGCGCACATGCATCCTGTTAAAGATGTTACTCGTCAAAATGCAATTAACTTACATTGTTTGCGAGTTTTGTATTAGTTTAAAAAAAACTAAATTTAAAGAGGTTTCAGGTGAAATAAAACTCTAGAATGATAATCCAGTTAAAGTAAAAATTCCCACCCTTAACATCTAAAGAAAACGACTATATTAAAAAGTCACAACATTGCTCTTAACTAATAATATTAAGATATTTCGTAAAATAAATTAACATGTTTAAAAATATTTTTAAATACTCTTTTATAAATGTATTAAAAGAATATTGTTGTTATTAAATTAAAGAGACTCGGTGTCCCAAAAAATATTTTTTATAATTTTAGATAAAAATAAATATTTTTGGAATGGTTAGATGTAAATTTTTCAGGAAAGAACACTTAGAAGAAAAAAAAATTAAACTCCTTCAATGTTTTTCAAAAATTACAATTTGTTAAATTTTTCGAAGATTTGAGGCATTTTTAAAAACTTTTTTTTTTTTTATATATTTTATTTTTTATCGAATTTTTTTTTGTAAGCATTATTGATTTGTGCTTAATAACTTTAGGGATCGGATTTTGTATAAGTATTTTAGTTTAAGAGAAAAAAATTAATAGGTAAAAACCAAGCCATATTTTTCCAAAAATCAATATTTCTTAAACATTTTAATTTTTAAAATGAATTGTTTATAATATTTTTCTAATTCCGTTCCTTATCATATTTCATATATTTTTTATTTTCATTAAAATATACATGCGGATTCATTAGTGTTTGTTAGAGTTTTAGCATTTTAAGTAGTTGTATGCTCATAAGAAGTGCAAGCTGTGATACATAGATTCAAAGATTTTAGTATTGAACTCTGTACATATGACAAGGCATCAAAAAAGTTTATAATATGACTACTATTCATGTAATCGTTTTTCGGTTTGAAACTTTAGGAAAACATGCTAGGGAGTCAAACATTATTTTAAACCAATAAAAAAAATTGAAATTTTCATCGATTTTAGGCTACTGAGTTCACTTAACTTAAACTAAAAATGTGATGTGCTCATACTGTGAAATTCTAAACCGGTTCCCTTTTGTACCCCACGCTTATATTTTTAAACAAAGGACAACACTAGTTTCTTTTTACGTTTTAGTTCATTTCATAAAAGCATGTTTTTAAATATACTTTTGTTTGTTATGTTACCTTTTTAATAAGGAATAACAACACACAAAACTCTTTTTTTAATTAATTGCTCTCAGTGTTCTAATCGGATCAGATTAGTTTGTACTCGCTGGTAAATTATTTTATACTTCTATCTGAAGGAAATCCCCATTGTGAGGATATAAAGCAACAATTTTATTTTAGCTAGTTTTGCACTTTTTTAGTGTTATTTTTTTAATATCAATTCTACAAACAGCTTTTCATTTATTGATTAAACGGACAATCAAAACAAATATTATACTTTGGTTTAAAGTTATGCAAAATGGCTTAAAAAAACTATTTGGTTGAAGCAAAACCATTGAACATTTGTGTAGCCTACTCCTGTAAATGCATTCTGTTGATGACACGCAATGAATACTTTTCACTATCCAACTCTTTAATATAAAATATAATTTGTTATTAATAAATAAATTTTAAATTATCATTATCAAATATTATATTTTCATGATCAAATATTATATTTTCATGATCAAATATTATATTTTCATGATCAAATATTATATTTTCATGATCAAATATTATATTTTCATGATCAAATATTATATTATCATGATCAAATATTATATTATCATGATCAAATATTATATTTTCATGATCAAATATTATATTTTCACGATCAAATATTATATTTTCATGATCAAATATTATATTTTCATGGAGATAACGTTGTTAATCCAAGTATCAAATCGATTTGACATTTCTAGGTTGTTTAAAATTGAATATCTAAATTGCACGATATAAGAGGCAAGGACAAATAAATAAAGCCTTTAAATCATTATTTTAAAAAAATATTTGACAACGTCTTGAAAACTATCATTAATGGTTTCCGTGAAGAAATTGACATACTATTATAAACATTAAGGATAAGTTTTAGTATAAGAATACTACTCATTTTGGTATATGTCCAAAAAGTGAATCCCGAAAATTCGATAATAATTCCTCGGATTTCGACATTACTTTGTAATGCAGATATAAAGCTTAACTTTGCCAAATCAATTTTCAATGCTTTAAACTCGATCAGAAAGTCATAAATCAGGATAATTGAGTCGTCCGTAGTTAATCCGAAAATTGCTTCAACGATTACAGCACAGGTGATTTCGTGGATAATTTTATAGGGGAAGTGATTTCCCAATTTCTGCCTCATACTTTAGTAATGGACTAATGATTAAAACTATAGCTTGTCTTTAGTACCTTGATCAGATCGTTTTCTTTCAACATTAAGGGAGGGAATTTTAATTTAGTTTACCATTCTAGAGTTTTGTGTAACTTGAAAACAATTAAAATGTAACTGTTTAATTTGAGTCTATGTAAACTAATATAAATCTGGCAAACAATGTCAGTTAATTGCATTTTGACTTTAAAAGGATACATGTATCGGCAAAGTGGATCTTAACGAAAATACGCGCAACGAAAATATATGCAACGAAAATATGCGCAACGAAAACATGAACCGCGATAAAGCGTCGGCGTGGTTGCATCTGTTTCAAATACTTTTTTACTATCTTTAAAAAAATGTGCACCAGTTTGATTAATTTTAATGCTTAACGGTCCTATTATATTAGTAGATAAAAAAAAATTACTACATATTTAAATAAGTTTAAATTAAAAATTTTTAATTATCTTATTGCTTGAATTATATTTTCTGGTAACATAGAGAGCTGCTGAACTTAGAAAGGAATGCTGTTTCAATTAAGAAAAATTCAAAATAGCACGCAAAATTTTAATGGGCTAAATTTATATTCATTTTATTACTATATCGTATACGTTCATATCATTGCCAAGCCATACGTTCATATCATATTGCCATACGTTCATATCATATTGCCATACGTTCATATAATTTCAAGCTCGTCTGATGCTTGATAAACGTTATTATAGGAATTATATAAACGTAGAAGGTGTGGAGCGTTTTTTTCGGAATCGAAAAAGGTGCAACTCGCTTGAGTTTGACGTCACACGCCTTTAACCTTGCTGCCGTCTCGTAGACGTGACCTTGCTATTTTTTTACAATAAAAGACCAGAAACATTTTATAAATAACGGTAAATGATTAAGAGTTCAAATCTACACTGTAAAACAAAATCTTAAATAAATATTTGCTACTATTGATAATTGTCATAATATATATTTTTCATTTCAATATACAAAGTTAAATGATAACAGTGCTGTCGCCTTTTAATTAAAATGTAAAGTCCGGTTTTAATTATTTCTACTAATTTATACAGCAAATTTTTTTTAAAAATATTATCGTTTATATTATGTACACATGTGATGTTCTATGAGAAATCAGTATATTGGTTGTCATTATTTGCTAACAGAACTAATTTAGTATACAATTTGTAATATGCGGTTTTCATTGATTCTCCAAATTTCGGAAATAAATTTTGTTTCATATATTATTTTTTCATAATTGGAAGGTATATAAGTAAACTTGTTCGATGGAAAAGCAATAGTTTGGAATTAATTATATGCTAAATAATCTGTTAAGCGTTTAATTTTATATTTATGAATAATTCAAATAACCATAACTCTTACATTACACCTTAGTATGAAACCCTACTTGGGAAACTTATTATGCATATTGCATAAAGACTTACTTGCACATAAAAGTTTGTGCTTTAACTAATAAGATGAAACATATAACATCAATTCTTCTTAAAAAACTTTAGATCGTTGTACAAAATGTCTTTCGTTTAATACTATCGTTTTACTCTAACGAGGACAATTTGGAAGTCGAGTACGGCAGTTTTATGCTATAATTTTTTTTAAAGTTTTTTTCCCGAGTCATTTCAAATGATCGAAGTGATAAAAACACTTTTATAGTTTGGAAGAGCCGGACAAATGTGGCGATGAATGTAATTTAAAGTTAAGTTCAAAGTTCAAAGATATAAAATATATAACGTCGGCCTTAGAAGTAAAACCACGTATATTTAAACCAAATATTCACCAACCCTTTGTTGGGGACGAAATGAAAGCGATAAACTTCGAAATGTTAATGACCTTGATACTGCACTATAGAAAAGAAAATACATTGTCCTTGGATCTCTTCACCAACTACGGATAGTATATCTTTGTTTTAAATCTACGTGGTTTTACTTCTAAGCCGACGATTTTCGATATTATAAAAATATGTGGTATAGAAATGGAAGTTTAAATATGTGGTATAAAATCGAGCTACGATGCTTGTAAATAAATAAAATAAATGTTTTTGGGAAGAAAATTGGGACATGAAACTATTTTTATTTCAACTACAGAATTTCTCTTTAATGATATATACGATATATTATTAAACTAAAAGTTCTACTATTATTGAACAAATGACATGGAACGTGGTATCGCAGTTAGAACTCAGTCTAGAAAAAATATTTTTCGTCTAATTGTCTATATTTTTATATTTCTTTCTTTTCAAATGATATTAAAAACAAAGATAAAGCATGCAATATAAGTAATTATTTAATAACAGGCTGTAATATAATTTTTTGCTTTGATTTTACATTTCTGACAATCTTGATATATGAAGCGTTCAGAGCTAAAGTACATCAAGTCCAAAAGCATAAACAAAATGTGTTTGTTGCAGATTAATACTTGTTAATGCTGTATATTTTCAAATTATGATACATATTTAAGTTAGTCTTCATACTACAACTATAAAAATAAAATTATCCTCCAATATCCTTTAGGATTCAACTAGTGTTATAACCTTGATTATCTCAAAAATATAATTTATGGACTTGATTCACTTTTTAGCTCTAAACGCTTCATATATTGGAATTTAATAATTTGAATTGTTCATTGAGATATATCAATATATTGACACAATATAGATTCAACATCTGCATAACAGTTTAGTATTAAATTCTTTTGTATAGATTTTAAGCACATAAAAATCTGCTTTTAAAGTTTACTAAAATACCGAAAAGGAAAAAACGTCTACATGGCTAAATCCCCTACTGTTTGTTTATTTACACAACTCTTGCTTTTAGTTTTTCGAAACAAAACTTCCCCTCAAAAAAAGCAATTTCATCTTTGATATACTACATCTCCAAATGTAGGTCGTCGCATTTGTCACGAAAAATCCACGTTGAATCATTCACTACGAGCGCTTCGACGAACAAATGCGCGACGAACTTTTCTTCCACGTTTCGCCAATATTCAGAAAACCCATTATAGCCGTCGGACTGTGCGCGCTCACTTAATGGTTCTCTGTAAAACAGCGGGACTGAAAATTTCAAAATGAAATGAAATAAACATAAGTAAATAGAATGCAGATTCAAATAATGGACTCCAATATTTGCACCGAGTTCCGTTTCGAATGTTTTGATGGATATTTTCTTGAAGAAACGGGAAGTGGAGATTGTTGCAAGACGCGGGAAAAGGTAGCTTAATTCTCTCTATTTTTTTTTAGATGTTTGCTCTTTCTGAAAATGCCTGCCGGAGAGGGATGAAATGCATACTGTTAACTTAATGAATAAAAACGGCAATGAAGTTAAATTTGCGAAAATCTTTTTCGGTTTTCTATTCATTTCGTGAAAACTAAAAATCTTATAAGTGCAATTTAAAACGGTTCCATTTGTGTTTGAGAAGTAAATGTGGCATTTTGAAATTAAGGGACATATTTATTATTTAAAATATAAGATTAGTTTATTAAATCTTAAGGATAAACATAAAATTAAATTCGTGTTTAAAGATACTCATAAATGCCTGAGTGCCAATAAATTTTTTTATTTCAGAAACCAATCAATTAACTTTTTTTCATATTTCAAATACAAATTAATTATAAATATAATTAATAATTAATTATATTTATAATTAATTATAATTTATAATTAATTAATAATTAATATAATTAATAATAAATTATAAATATTTTATTATAATATTTATAATTTTAAATATTATAATAAAATTACAGGAAATAGATACTTCGAGATTATGTATACAAATACTCTAAATTTTTTTAAATCCAAAATCTATATTAATATCAAAGATATAATTTTTTTTCTTTGTTTCTCGAAAATTAGAAAAAGTTCATGTAGTGAGTATTTGTAATAAACAATTCAATTAACATTAATTAGGTATACATTCTGCTAAAAATAATTTAGCTGATTTTGATTGATCCTTTGTAGTATAGATTCGCTATTTAAAAAAAATTCTTTGAACCAAGAATTTTAAAATTCGTCGTTTTAGTTTAGAAAAAAATTTACTTAAACAATACTAATTGGAAATAAACATATTATTCTCACATAAAAATAATGTAAACAGGAATATATTAAATAAATTTGTATCTGCTTTAAAGGGGAGAAAGTATACATTAATTTTTCATGCTCATCCTTTGGGATTCTAATTCTAATATGAGATTTTCGTATGGGAATTCAGTATTTGTCAGTATGTAATGAGAATTCAGTAATAACTAACTCACAGCATAATTACCACACAAAATAATACAAAGATACAAAGTATAACCAATAAAATATAAATAGCATAGCCAATAAAATACATAGTATAACTGTAAAGACTTGGGTGTATGTGTATCTCATCTCTACGAAATTTTTTATCGGGATGATAGAGACCTCCGACACGAGCTGTGTCAGATTGAGAAACATAACGGGACTCGTGCTTTAAAAAGCGGATGACTATGAGATGTTTTATTTTGAACTTTAAAAAATTGTCTGAACGACTTTGGGTAGAAGATTTTGTTTGGTATGTTGTGAGCTATAATCCATGGTGTTTAGTGGCTGTATTTCTAAGTGTGTTTTCGTCGGATCGTCTTCAAATAAAATATTCAAAACCACTCGACCCTGTTTCATCACGCTATAACATCACAATACCCATTTGCCAATAAAGGAAATATTTTATTATTTTCAAAACAAGATAATTATACTACACTGTTTAGTAATTTAACTCATTGTAACACTTTCAAATATTACATAATATTTATACTTTAATATTCAAATTAATATGACTTAATATTGTTTTTTTTAAGTGAATTGAATTCATTAAGATTATGCTGAGATTCCTTCCTTGTAATTTCTTGTTTTATATTGGGGTAATATATTTATTTGAAAAAGTAATTATTACTTAATTTGGATGAATTCTTCAGTTTAAAACTTTTTAAAAACTAGAAACCGAACATAAAAAATAAATTGGTAGAACAATTTTTATTCGAATAATGTAGTCTAGCAAAATATTAAACTTTAGATTTTTAGTGTATATTCCAGCTTATAAAAAATAGCTATAAATCCTTTTCTACATTTAATTAAACAAAATAAGAACTTTAATTTTTTACAAATTTATTTTTTAATCCAGAAATGTAAATTTAAAAAACGTATGATAAAATTAATATTATATTGCATGCTCTTAAATTTGTATTAAAATCATATGACTTTTCAAAGTTAAAGAAAATAATTTCTGTACCGCAAAGAATAAATTTTTGGAAAACAAAATGAAGCCTGTAAAAAGTCTAGAATCTAGTTATGCGTAATTTCTTAAAGAAAAGAATCTTGTCGACGATTAAAAGTTTACAGGAATATAAATCTCGCAAGTTTTAAAATGATGTATGTTTTAAGATGATAAAAGTTTAAAACCTTTGATGTGTAATTTTCTTGAGTTGCCAATTTAAAATTTATAACTTGCATAACAACATTTTGAATATGTACCTCTAAAACTCTCTTCATATAAAATATTAAAAAAATTAAATAAAAATCAAGCCACTCTAATTCAAAGTTCTTGAAAAGAATTCAAATATGTTAAGTTATTAAAATACATATGAGAAAAGGCAATTAGATTTTAAAATATAAAGAATAGGTTACGCAAGTAGATCGTAAAAACTAAACAAATACTTTTACAGGAGCTTTCCACTTATCTCTTAGATGTTACTTCTTTGATAAGAAATGTCTATTTGACATAATTTGAATTCTTATTTATTCTTTTTATTCACTCGAACAAATAAAGTTTTAAAAGAAATTAATATGATATACTTCTAATTTTTATGTAAGAATATTTAAGATTTTTTTTTTATAAAAATGGTGTATGGTTTAACAGTATAATTTAAACTTTTTCTTAAACCTTATATTTCATGATAAATATGGTGAAGACTAGCGTTTTGTGTTTTTATTTTTAATTCTTTGGCTGAAATATTAGCTGTACGTTTTCGCTAATTACGGTTTTGAATTCTACTGTTACGCTTTTCAAAATAATATTATTTATTACAAAATAAAAAATATATAACCTCATAATTCTCAGATAGTTTCGTAAAGTTTTTTTTTAATAAAATAATCAATGGCGTTTTTTAAATAAAGTTTAGGGTAAGGTAGGTGGGGGGGGGGGGAGGTAAATGGGTTATTAAACTCTTTTTTTGACGTTCAACGTCTAATTTCTGCCAGGAAAAATATTATAAAAATACTATTTTTGTGATAAAAAAATTGCACTTTTTTTTCCTGGGAACACAATTCTTTATTAATATTTTATTCTGAGGTTTATAAATATGTGTAATAATTTTTCTTTTCAATTCAAATGTGTGGAAAATAGGTTTAATTTTTCAGTATGGAATTTTTCATGTAAAAAGGCATTATTAAAACAATTTTAGTCACATTAGTAACTTGAATGAAATAAAATATAGAACAACCGTCAACTCTCAAAAATTCAGTACATTTAATTATTAAGGGATTGACTTTGTAACAGTCTATATAAATTCAAGTTCTAACCCTCCATTTTAAAAATCTACATATTTTATTGTTTATTATCTTTGAAAAAAGCACCTGCTAATATAATTCATGATTTATTTTGATTCAGAAATCTATTACATATTTATGTTATTTTTGATTAGTTCTCAATACGATTTTTATTTCGTTTAAAACATCCTGCTTATATTTTAACGATCAAGTCGAGTAGTCAATTGTTTTTCAATCAAAATATGTTCTTGTTGACATTTTAATTATAAAAAAAGTTATGTAACTTCATTCTAGTATTATATAAACTATTTTACTTATGTTTAAGTTAATTCTTGTCAATTATAAGGTTCGAAATTTATATTTTTGTAGAATGATTGCACTTTTCCATAAGATCTTAAAATTGTTATGGACTTCCTATTATATAGTTTTTAAAATTCAAAAACTCGTTTCTCCCACTTTCCTAAAAATTAAAAAAAAGGTTAAATAAGTTATAAAATTTTCTCATTTTATCGTTGGAAAATATGTATTAAAAAGTTTAATTTTTATACAAAACCCAGGAATATTGGTAAATAATGATACTTTTTATGGAAGTTTTGATATAGAAGTTTTAATGGATCAAATTTATCATAAGATTTTTTGTTTACTCAAACAAATTGACTGTTGGGATTGAATTAAGTATCTCAGATATGAACTTTTTGCTAAAATGTACTTCATTAAAAGAAGTAAATTTATTTTTAAATGAACAAGATCAAAATATAAGTTTAACATACGGTAATTTAATATTTAATTTTTTTAAAAAAATTACCCCGCTACCCATTTCTCTTCCCCCCCCCTCCCCCATCACCTTGCCCTATTTTTATACATTTGTTTCTTTGGTTTTAGCTAATCTAATATTACGTATTTCTAATTCATGAAATATAACCGTATGTAAACTTCAAATATTCCAGCGAATAATATGGTTGTTTTTTCTACTGTACATGCAATATAATTCGCAAGAAAATTTGCCAGTTTTCCCGCATCTAGTTTATCAAATAAAACTTGAAAATATGTACAGATGCATGACATCACAATTGTAAGGGAAATACGATATCTAAGAAAATACGTCTTTTCAGTTTGAGAACGAACGCTTTTCTCTTCTTTTGTAATGTATGCGTCTGGTGAGGAGAAATATTGCACGAAATTTACGAATGCTTTTTGGTTTGAAGGTTTCTTTTGGAAGATGTGCTCCACTTTGCATAGCAGACACCTTTCCTAAATCACAACAATGTGCATGTAGACTTTTATGTTATAAAAAATGATTTAAAAATGAAAAAGGACAAGCTTTATACGGATAACATCAGTCAATTTCTTCGACGTTTTAAGAAAATTTGAAATTGCCGTGTGGAAGTTTTTTTTAAAAAAAGAAATAAACAAGTATTTTTTTCTAAAAAAATGCAACAACGACATAAGAAAGTATTAAAAAATAATGTATTTTTGGGCTGAATCTCAAGAGATTTTAGAAATTTGAACAGGTAAGCGAAAACTAAAGAGATAGACCTAAAAATACCCAGAAAATGCGATAATGGGGTACTTGGGTAAGACAGAATTTTACTTTAAATCCAGGTCTTATTTCTTTTATAGAAACAACTTTTAATATTTTAATGTGTTCTTAGTTATTTAAAAAACTTATTATAAAAAAAAGTGAGCTTTGAGTATTAACACTTTATACGTCGTGCAAGTTTCTTTCAACGACCGCTGCATCCGATTCGATTTTAAAGACAAATTTGCATTAAAACTTTTCCAGCCGTAACGAGTTCACAAAATTTTATTTTGATGCAGTTAAGCAACCCAAAGACCCTAGAGATTTGTTTCTACTTTTTATTCATACGCAATCAGAATTCTAAAGAAAATAAATAAGGAAAATAATTGCTTCCATTGCTTACAAACTGTTTTGTTTTGAAATATTATGAAGAAAAGAAATTTAACTTCCAAAAAGATAGTGAAAACAACTTTACAATTGTCAAAATTGCTTGAGTGTCAGTAAAAAGCTATGTATTCTCCATTATTCTTCCTTAACACCATTATTGTATTGAATATCAATATAACACCATTATTGTATTGAATATCAATATAACACGGAATTACTCGGAATTACTCGGAATTACACGGAATAACTCGGAATTGTATTGAATATCAATATAACTCCATTATTGTATTGAATATCAATATAACACCATTTTGTATTTATTACCATTATAACACCATTATTGTATCATTATTCACCATTATTCTTCCTTACAACATTCAACATAACATTCGACATAAAACTTTGATTAGATGACTTGTAAAATAATAAAAATGGAGATAAGGTCCTAACTATAAAGATACATAAATATTTATTCCTGAAATTTGCCTTTTTAAATTTCCCGATTTTAACCATTATTCTTCCTTATAACAAACGAACACAATATAGAATCTTTTAGGTGAATCGCATTTTATGAAACAAATTAAGAAAGCCTTGTCTATCGCAGCGGCCACAAAGACATGTAAACTCAAGTGAGAGTCACCTGTTTGGAACTTTTACAAACCACTTCCCGCTTTCTATGTTGTGTTTTGTTCTTAGAACGACATTTGTACCTCTTACACCGAACCGATTTTAAAGATACAGTTCGGTTCCGGGCTAAATAGCCATTGTGACGTCACATTGTTTACTGGTTTTAGATAAGCTCATTGGTCGAATCGACCAAACTCGTTTGTTGATTCGTTGGAATCATATTAAAGAGGCGTTACCTATCTGTCAATTAATCGGAACCAGACTATACTACACGTCAAAATAGCAATAATTTCATTTGAGAAAAATGGCATAAAATCCTGTTTCTCTCGCAAACACAAATTGAGAGACCGAGCGTGAAAATTCAGTGAGTGCAGATCCTCTGAACCGTCTTATGATTGGTGACGCATCCCTGGTGATAAATTATTCCATCGTACAGATACGAATTCTCAGTCAATGTCATGGGAATTTTGCCAGACTTTCCTATTTCCATCTTTAAGTCGCCGTTTCGCAGTCTTCATGGCGAACGTTTCTGTTCGAGAAAAAGGATGAGATTCACACACTATTTTCGTATTTTACTTTTTTTTATCTCTCGATATTCTTCTATCGAGAGTACATAGGAATGTAAAGCTTCAAGAGAAGTGCCATTGAGATTGACACTCGAGGTTCTCTACATATCAGATTATATTATTATTTTTTCGTATCGAAGAATTGTGGTGGTGTTTACGTTATATTTCACTTTGATTTCATTCTTATTTAAGGTGTAAGTAAATGCTGAATAAATTCAACTTCAGTACATGAAAATGGCATATTAAGTTAAAAAAATTGTTTCCGGAATTTGTTTGCGGCTCAAAATTCTTTATTTCTTCTCTACCCCGATTGCGACCACAATGTGAAACACTCAAATTGTTAATATAAACAAATTTTCAAGGTGATGTGGAAACTAAAAGTACTTTATTATCGCAATGTTAGATTGTTTAACTGTACACTACAATAATTTCTTTCACTATCGTTACTTGGAAAAAATCTGTTCGTGGAAAAAAGTTTCAATATTATTTAAATATTTATAGGTTTATAGGCTAAATATAATAGAGTAAAGCAATGACCATCGCCCAACAATTTGTGACTCTCCTATACATGCTGTTTCATCAAGCAATAATAATGTTTTGAAGAATGAAAATGATCTAAAGTTGAACATCTTTAGTTAAAAATGTGCATTCAAATAAATCATTTCTATAAATAAATTTTCGTTCACTTTTCCTATTTAATTTTCGTCGTATCGTTATTAACTGTGTAGAGCTGAAAAGTTAAAATTTTTTTAATTTTAATAATTTTTAACGCAATACCAAATACATTTGCAATTCAATTACATACAATTTTATAGATCCATGTCGACCACAAGCTGATGAATAAAACCTTTATCCCAGAGCATAACTGAAATTAATTAAAATTATATAGTAAAAGTCGTTTAGTTGTTTGAAATAACCTACCGCTACAGCTACACAATGGGCTATTAATGACATTCCGATTGTCTTGTTGGCTGAAATAACGTCGCCCTACAGCTACATACCATGGGATTTGGCTGTAGTTCAGGATATATCCCGTAAGAGAGACCCGGAAACACTGCCTAATAAATTTTTGAACCCTGGTCAGATTGCGAGGACAACACCTGAACTGAATCCTCACGCATACCTTAGATATGCACGAGGACTTTGTTCTAGGACATTTATAAAGTATGCTACGGAGAATGTCTTTTGCGGACGACCATGAATGAAACTGGCAACCTTCCGATCAGGACATCACCTCACTCTCAATGTCGAATTTCGATCCCCGACCCGCTGGCCATGAGTTCGTTAGTCTACAACCTGGGCCACCGCATGCTCAGGAGAATAGCAAATTTCGGTGTGATTGTACTATTGCATGTTTTCCCAAGTTCTTCATACCCTGTAGGGGTACAGCCCTAATTGATGCGGGAAGGAAGCCGGCATTCCTTTTTATCTGCGTGCTTCATTCACGGCCTAAACACGCCAACTCGCATTCAAGGTTCAGAGATAGGTTTGGAGTCTGGTAAAAGTCTACTTATTTAAGAATAAAATTAAGTGAAGTTCCTTTTAAAAAATTCAACATGTGCACAGAGTAAAATGAATAAATTTGAGCTTGATGAAAAGCTCTATACGGTTGATTAAGCATGTTAGTATTCATTTTTTAGAGGAATGTAATTGTAGTTTTTAAACTTTGAACTACGTGTGAATATTTTAAGGGAGATTATATTAATTTATTGTTATCTAAATGTAAAAAAATTAATAAATTATTAGAATATTTTTTTATTAAGAAATTGATATTTCCTTGAGGGTTTTTAAATAGCAATTTTTTTTTAACCCTCTAAGCGGTTTAAACGTTTATAGTGTTTCGTTATAATGAAGTTTTCCCAGAAATGCACATCAATTTTAAAATCGATACTGTTTACTGATACATTGTTAAAAACTTAAGGCTATTTTCTAAAGATATATCTACTTAAGCAATTAAAACTATAAAAATAAATATATATGACAAATTTTGTAAATATAAAATAAACTATTTTGCTATTAAAACTACATTTAAATGTTGACATTTTCCACATCGCTTAAAGGAAAAGAAATAATTTTGTTCATATATTTTAAACAAACATTATAGCTTTAAAAAATAAGGTGAAAATAACTAATACAAACTATTTAATATAAGACATAGGTTTATATATTATTATTATTGTCTGTCGTATAATTGAGAAGCAAACATTAAAAAAGTATGCAGTCACAACCCTCTGACGATAGCAAAAGTTCGAATCTGTAGGTTTTCTTTGCAGGAAATTTTAATTTATAATTTCAACACATTCCACTTTTCACACAAATATATATATTTTAAATTATATCAGTAGTGAATGTTTGTAAATGTCCTCCTAATGCTTTAGATTTGAAATCTATTGCAAAAAATAGGTTTTGTGTCAACTTTTATATAATGTATGCTACTGGAAAAACTGGAGGTACTCGAACTGATATACACGTTTGTCTCTGCCAGGTGGTTGAGGTGATTCGCATGGAAAGCTAATAACTTTTCCTAAATGCATTGACTCGTATACTGATTCTAATGTTTGTAAGCTAATTTCAATGGGATAAAACTCGTTTTGTTGACTAAAATAGGTTAGTTCGATAATAAAATATATATAAAATTTATTGGAGAATTCAGTGATATATATATATATATATATATATATATATATATATATATATATATATATATATATATATATATATATATATATATATATATATATATATATATATATATATATTATAACTCTTCCCCCCTTTAAAATGTACTTTAATTAACTTTCTTTAACTTTGGATATAGTCCCCTTTTCCCAGTACCAAAGCACCCAACTTATTTAATCTCGATAGGCAATACCCCACTCTTAGAGTTAGGATGAGTCACCACTACACATGTGACTACTTTCCCCCACGCCACTTCAAAATCCCGAACTAAAACTGAAAATGCGAACCAAAAGTAGTGTAGCCAATCAGAGGCGTCCAGGGTGAATTCTCCTTCTCATAATCGCCATCTCGAGACAGATTCCGATGTAACCTCGAAGCTGAAAGAGGTCTTGCTCTGATGTCCGGAACAATAAAAGATGTGAACTCAGCCTTTGTTTGATATCATACTCTTTGAACCTATCTAATAACTAACGATTGCCCCATCTAAATGATAAACACTATATATATATATATATATATATATATATATATATATATATATATATATATATATATATATATATATATATATATATATATATATATATATATATATATATATACGTAATATATTTTATAACTATTTCCCCCTTTAAAATGTACTTTAAATAACTTTCTTTAACTATGGATATCGCCCCCTTTTCGCAGTACAAAAGCATCCCTCATATGACTGCTTTCCCACCCACGCCACTTCTAAATCCCAAACCCAAACCTAAAAATGCGAACCAAAACCGAGATGAACCAATCAGAGGCGTCCACGGTCCAGTCTCCTTCTCATAATCTCCATCTTGATACACAGATTCACGATGTAACCTCGAGCTAGCAAGTCGGGCTGTGAAGTCCGGAGAAATAAATGTTGGAATTGATCATCGGCCCTCAGTTTTATCCCTGCATCATGGAACTTATCATCTAATAACTAACGACTGCAAATCTAAATAATAAACATTACATATATATATATATATATATATATATATATATATATATATATATATATATATATATATATATATATATATATATATATATATATATATATATATATATATATATATATATATATATATATATATATATATATATATATATATATATACGCACATTCAAAACCCGTTTTGAATATGTGTTTGCTCTTCAATTAACCCCTCGTTAAAAACGGGCATTTTGCTAGTTTCTTTTTAATTCGGAACTACATATTGATAATTACGTCGTTCTCCCTGAGTATATCATCATTCTTCGTTCCTGATGCCGTCGTATCCCATATTTTTACCCTCATCCCAGACCGTTTCATCCCCCGGACGAGATGAAGATGAATTCCGGGAAGTGACAGGAGTCCATCCATCGTTGATCGAGGAGCATTAGAGTTTATTTACCGCGCGTTCCCGCTCAAAAGGGGGGTTGGCGTGACCCAAAATTATTCTCAATTTATCATTCATGAGAGATTTATTGAACCTTATTTCGTGTGACAGACGAGACTTTACTCGCTAATATCAACGGCAGTTGTTTATTATTTCCATAACAGATTACATTCACTCTTGCGGGGTACTTAGATCGTTTAGAAAGTCCTTTCACTTAATTTTTTTTATAATCATTTTTTAATATTTTTTACTTTAAAGAGTAATTTGGGTATGTTTTGTGTTATGTTAAATACTTAAACAACTATTCATTATTAACGAAAACATTTAAAGTGCTAGTATATGATATAATTATTATACGGAATTCCAAACATTAAAAAGCTGTCCCTTATTTGATAACTTAAAAATGATTTATTCTAGAACTACGTATGGACATTTGGATGGTTGAATTGTAAATGTATTGTTTAACTGCTAATGAGACTTCTGCTGTCAACAATTAACATTTTACATTGAAGAACCAGAAAAACTGGCACACCTATCTAATGTCGTGTAAATCCCCTTAGAGCACGCAGAACTGCCGCAACACGACGTGGCATGGACTCCACTATTATCTGAAGGAGTCCTGCAGGCAATTCACACCATGATTCTGTCAGGGCAGTTCACAAGTCTAGAATTCTATGAGGTGATGGAGTTGTTTTTTGACACCATTTGTATCACCAATATCAAGAATTTCCGCCCACAATGCTATTGGACATATGATGGTTTTCCAGATTCCTTATATTCCCGGTCCACTGTTGTGATGGTCGTGCACGAAAATAAATGAGAGTATTGGAATAAAATATATATTTTGTACAACGGAAAAGATATCTCCATCACTTCGCTCTATTCTTCAATTGTGGACATCTCAGTAAGAATATTGGTGTGAATTGCTTCCAAGATGCCTTCACGCATTAGTTGAGTCCATGCCATATCGTGTTGTGGCAGTTCTGGTTGCTTGACTGGGAAATACACGATATTAGGTATATGTGTCAGTTTTTTGACTCTAAAGTGTAAAATGTTAATTGTTGACAGCAAAGGTATCATTAGTAGTTAAACTGTACATTTACAATTCAACCATCCTTTCAATAGTTAAACCCTTTTTATGTTCTCGAATAAAGGACAGCTTTTTAACGTTTTGAATTCCGAATAATTATATCATATACATGCATTTTACATTTTTTCGTTTCTAATGAATAGTTGTTTAAATTTAACATAATACAAAATATACACAAATTACTCTTTAAAGTAAACACATCTATTAAACATAATTATAAAAAATTTGAATGAAAGCACTTTTTAAAATCGTTATAAGTACTTGCAAGAATGAATGAAATAAGTTATGGAAATAAACAAATATCGTTGATATTAGAGAGTAAAATCTCATCTGTCACACGAAATAAGGTTCAACAAATCTCTTATGAATGATAAATTGAGAATAATTTAGGATCACGCCAACTCCTTTTGAGCGATCTCAAAGTAATCTTAACCCATAGTTATTTTTTTGAGAATTAGAAAGTTTTTTAATTTTAAAAACGCATATTATATACCCCCTTTTTAATTCGATAATAGACTTATTTATTATATGATGCGTCGTTTAAATTATTCCTCAGAAAAGAAATGATATATTTATTAGTATAACATAACTCTATTATATTATACAACAAGGTTAAATAACAACATTTGGATTTTTTTGTTCATGAGCTACAAAGAGCTTATCTTGTAATTGTATTAAGAACCGATGGATTCCGTATATTATCTAACTATTACAATAAATATGGGCCTTAATTAAACGTGTCATGTTAATAAAAAAATTCAATTGAGAAATATTATTGGTTAAATTGTATTTTCATAAAATAACTCTTTATTACCGATAAATAAAAAAGAAATATAATACGGTTACTTATTAAGTCTTACCAGATTGCATTGTTCCCAAATAATCCGAAATCTACCTTCTTGCAATCTACTTTCTATGTTTAGTTTGCGTCAATGAGACATGGCCTTTCAAATACTGTTTCTCAAAGTGCACTTCCATATTTAAAAGCTGAAATGCTTCATGATGTAAATTTCGTTTCACTGCTTGTAAGGGAAGGGAAGCTCGGGAATATTTCCCTTGAAATGAAGGATGGTAGGTTGTTTGCTGAAGTATGTTTGGTTTATACGCATTGCAGACTCGTATTAAAATGTCACAATGGTTTATAGTTATATCCTAATATTAATTTGTGTGCTAAGCACGTAAAGTCCTTTTGTGTTTTAATGCATGCACGACTTACAGGGTGTAGGAACATCATTTTAGTTTATTTAAGTATTAACTTATTATTATTTACCATTAAAAATTGAACTGATTATTTCCGTTTCTTTTACCCATGGCTCCTTCCTAGCAAAAATGTCGGGATAAAACCTTAATCAAAATTGTCAATTTAAAGGTTTTTTGAAGATTTTATAAAGGACACTGAAACAAAAAAATGCATTTTTTTTTTAAAGTTTTTAATTTTCCTGCATAAATACTTTAAAATATTTGCATTTTCCCTTCATGATTGATAATTGGAGATTTTTGCATGAATTGTTAAAGTTTTTTTCTGTTTTTTTAAGTACATTGAAACAAAAACCTTTAATTTCATAGATCTTCAATTAAAAAATCTGCAATTATCCTGCATAAAACCTTCAATTTTAAAATTTTAATGAAAGTTTTATGCTGACTTTTTTTGCTGGTCCACTTTACAGTTTTATAGAATCGCGTGTCGGTCAAAATTGTGAAAAGGGTTTACTTAAAACTTTATTTCGGAATATAATACAAATAGGGATTGGTCTCCAACAAAGACCTTATCCAGAGAAGAAAAGTAAAACAAGCTGTTCTGTTTGACCAGCGGTTTCCCAAACCGTCTTGTACGTTTTTAGCTTAATAAGATAATTTTTTAGACGCATTGGCCCTTAATTTTCTATCGAACGAGACTAGATTTATGTAAACCGTGGTGTTTTTCACATAAATTTGTTAAGTCGGAAGGGATCACCCTAAACGTAACATGGCCTTTCTATTCCCATGCCCCGTAGAACGCATCTTAAAGGCAGTTCACATAAATTATAATTTAAAGTATCCTATTGAAAACCACTCTGCAACTTGAAAAGTTTTAACGTTTGATTCCTCTAGCTCAAAAACAAAAAAAAAAGGGTCAAATTAAAGTTTATATTATTTGCGATTTAGGGATTCCTTAAAATGTTACAACTAAGCCATAAATTTAGATTGAAGGTTCACTAAAAAAAAAGGAATATTAATATCTTAATTTTTGATCTGAATCTAAAAAACTAATTTGAGAACTATTAAATTGGTTACATTACATGTTATTTGAATCAATTTCCATGCAAACACATGAGTTTGGTAAAAACTTGATTGAAACTTTAGAATATTTTATGCAATTATTTGAACTACCTCAATAACAGTATTTTTTTTAAATTATTTTTTTTAAAAATGACTATGCCTGAAAATACAATACTGCAACTTCTCCCTATTTGTAGGAGTTGTGTAGAATAGCTCACCATAATTTAGCTAAATATAATTATTGATATTTTTAATTAAAACTTTAATTAACAATGTTTTGAACTCAAATGTATTTTAGTTACGAAATAAGACTACTTATACAAATTTTGTTTTTATAGTTTACATTGTTTAAAAAATATTTTTCAAAGAATTCGCAATTTTAAATATTTCGCATTGCATTGTCATTTATTTCTTTAGTGCAATATTTAAAAAAATTTCAACGATTCTAGTAAAATATATTTATATTAATAGTTTATATGCTTAAGACGGTCTTTTAATACAAAAAAAAATCAAGGTGAATAATTTTAATAATATGAAAATTAACCCTCACATTCGTAAATTTTAATATAAAAATTTTAGGAATTATTTTTCAGGCGATATTGTATTCGGGATTTAAACTTTTACCAAATTTTGCAGCTTTTTCAACTATTTTAAATATTTTAAAACGATGTCTCAGTTTATCTGATTAGAGCAATTTTCCAAAAAGATTTTTTTAATTATATTTTTTCTTAGCTGGTTTACCATTACATTATTTTAATAAAAATAGTTTTTTCTCTACTTTACTCACTTTTAATATCAGTTTTGATAAAACAAAATAAAGAAATAAGATTAATGACAACAAATAATATTCATGAAAAAAATAGTAATAATCAAAAAAAGCGTTTAATGTTATTTTAAATCAATAAAAGACATTTTTTCTCTGATGTTATTAAGATTTAATTCAATTTTAAAATAAATCGAACGTTAATATGTGATGCTTAATTTACACAATTTGTCATTTTGGAGCCGAAATTGCTTTTTCACACAACTTTCGTTGTTGTTTAATTTTCTTTGAATTGAAAATGTGTGGCCAAGGCTATTTGTGTACTTAAATAAAGTGAAAAATAAATAAATCAGAAAAGCAACTTTTTTTTTTAAAAATTAAGCAACGTATAACTTATAACATTTGTAAAATTAAGTTTTATAAGTGTAGTACGTTTTGATAGGAAGTGAAAAAAAATGTTTACGCCAAGTACCATTTTTCAAAATTATAAATGTTTCAATTTAAATAAGTACTGATTTTTTTAATAAAATATTTTAATTGTTTTTCAGGTTAATATTTTTTACCAGAAAAAAATGCCTTCTTTTCATAGCCACTGTGGCATGAAGGATAGAGATGAGCAGATACGCAGCAAAGCAATCAATTTAATTTTTAAAAAAAGAATAATTTTAAGTCGTAACTTGCAGAATTTTGTGTAGTCCCAGCCTTCATTAAAAAAAAGAAATATCAATATATTTCTTTTATAACTCCGTACAACTTTTGTTAGAAAAAAGCGTATTCCCTATATATAGTACATAACAATACACAGCATTAACCAATTGCCCAAATATTTTTATCTTCTAATGTGTTACTCTTTTATATTCGTTTTTATTTTAAATTCCAAAGTCCACCAATGTTCACTGAAAAATTGCTACTTATTTTTTTGGTAATAAAAAATAAGAAATTGCTACTTGTTAATTTGTTTCTCTTAGAAGGATGTTTTGTAACGAAAAATAAGAATTTACAAAATTAAAAAATAAAGAACTTTCGTTATTTTAATATGTAGAATCTTTAGTTTATATTTATTACTAACTTTTCCTTTTAACATTTTTTAATATATTATTAATTTAAATAAAAGTATTCAGGCAGTTACGAATAAAAATATCCAAGGTGTTTCAAAACAGTGATTACTCGTTTTATTTATTCATATATTCATATGCTGAGCTGATGTATATAAAACAAACATCAAAGATTCTAAAAAACGAATTAAATTATAAAAACACAGTAAAAAATATTCCATATAATCATTTTCGTGTGTTTATCACTTTGTGTAGGTTGCAATGGGGAAAAATCAATTACAAAAAAAAAATTCTGCTGCCGTTAATCATTGCATTTTTAAAAGTACTAAAAATGACATGTGATGTTTTGATATCAAGGGTTTTATGAAAAACTTACCAAGTCTCATTTTTAATATATATTAATGTGCATACTTAATGGTAAAAGAATGTTGTGTCATAAAAATTTTACCAAGTTAGTAATAACTGTAATAAAAAATAGTAAAATTGTTAAATATTGAGATTAATAATATATACTTTATAAAAATTATAATATATTAAAACAGCCACAAAGGATATAGTGAATTTCCTGCCAAACTTCTAATTTTACGTCATTTTTCAAAGAGGGAGTGATTGATGATGAGCCAGTACGTAATGTCAATATAAAAAGTATAAGCCCTAATTAACCTATATTATATGAAATTATATATGAAATAATAAATAATAACTAAGCCCCAGATTAATCTCTAAAAGTAAAAACTCGTAGAGAGATATTTCAAAGGACGCAATTATATATTATACATATTTTTATTATGACGCGACATTTATAAAGTTATCAATATATCAACAAATCTTAGAAATCAAATACAACCTCTTCTAAATAACTTACCGAAATGAAACTTGGCATACTTACGCAATTCCGAAAATAATATTTTTTTCCTAATAAAACAGTGTTAAATATTGCAGAATGGAAATGTGTCCTGTGAAACGACGGTTTCACTGAAAGCATTACGAGTTAATTACATCATTCTAATATATGGTTTTTACTGTAACTGAATATAAAAATTTTTTTTAAAGAAAAAATTATAAGATGTGTTTTTATTGCGTTTTATGGTTATTACATTTTTTTAAAGTTAATATAAATTCCATTTATTTCGTATGTTCTACTTACGAAAAATTTATAGAATAACCACTTTCTTGAAACGGCGTGTATTGAACCGGCTCGAAAATAAAAAAAATTATAAATGTATGTCTGTTTAACCCTCTAGTGCATGATTTTTTTTCTTTTTTAATTAAATGATTTTTTTTTTCGTTTTCTTTTTGCCCCTGGACCGCTGAAAATATATACAAAAAAATCGTAAGTGCTTATTTAATTAAATAATTAATTTAAATCGTTTTGTAGCGTATATGCAACACTATGTGTAATTACAAAAATAATTTTCAAAAAGAATAAAAAATATAATTAAATACAATCTACATACCTCTGTTAAATAGGATTTTTTGTAGAGCCAGATTCTACTTATAAGTAATGAAACAATCTTCGAAAACTTCACCTTCACGAGCCAGTTTTAGAACAACAGACCTCGAAGCAACTGATTGCATTTATCACAATTATTTTTATAAAAAAGGGACCTTGCGGCGGTTATAAGAACTAAGTACATGCTTCCTTACGTGACAATACTATAATGGTTAACATAAAACTCAACAGATGCAGATAGTGGTCATTTTAAAATTGTGTAGCATATATACGAGTTGTGTGCACAACGAAGATTAAAATTCTTACAGGTGGTACATTTTATTTAATCTTGCTTTATTCCCCATTTTTGCTTCTAAGAAATATCAATTTAAAGTATTCGCAGTTGAAGTAGATTTTGTACCTATAGAGGCTAACGAACTTCCATCGCGTTTCTAAATTGAACAAGAGTGAAATAAAATTGAAAGTAAAACTTTCAAAATATTAGCACTGAAAGCTTTTTAAAGTAATTTTTTTATACTCGGCTTGAGTAAGTGCTCGAACCATTATTTCGTATTTTGTATACGAACTTTATCCATGCTCACATTAAATTTTTTTTTAAATATCTTGTAAGTTACACATATACATTTTTATGACATTTTATATAGTTTTCGCTAATAAATCCTTTTACACTTTTATTTTTTGAACAATTTTAAAAGGTTTATTTTATGTATTTAAATTTAAAATGTAACGATGAGGATAGGTTTTTAATATAAATCTGTTTCCAAGTTCTATTCAGTCTACTTTAAAATGAAAGATGTATTCTAAACTTAATTAAATTAATATTTAATTTCACTGAAAATAAATTCAATGAGTTGCACGAAGATATTTACGTACTAATATTTTTTTTAAATGTAAGTATGCAATGTAACGCATCATTTAAAGTAGAACCAATTTATAATTTTAATCATCATTAGTTTTGTGGCGGTATATATTATTAGGTTCCCATTTTTTCTCATCGATTTTTAAAAATATTATTTATTTGCTCATCGCTGGTGAATATACCGAGAAAAAACAGTCAGCATAAAAAACTTTCGTCAAACTTGTGAAATTGAATGTTTCATGCAGGAAAATTGCCGTTTGTTTTGAAGATTCATTAAGTTAAAGGTTTTTGTTTTAATATCCTTCATAAAACCAATAAGTAATTTTCAAAAAAAGTGGGAAAAAAACTTTTGAAACATTGAAATTATTGGAGGAGAAAAGTATATATTTTTTGGATGTTTTGTGTAGGGAAATGAGACATCAAACAAATTGGTTCGTTATTCTTTATAAAGCCGAAAAACAAATTCAATTTCCCAATCTTGATTCAGTTTTAATGCTGACTCTTTTTGCTGATTTTAAAGTGTAAATATTCAGATCATATTGCAATTTATAAAAAAAAAAAAAAAAAAAAAAATTATTTGCAGTAGTTTATTAATGCACGATGAATGCAAAATCTTGAAACAAATGAAAGTATGTATGGGGCTTAGATGAGAACAGCTTTTTTGTATTTTTATTCTTGTCGACTAACTGCTATTTCTATATAATCTGCTGAAATAACATTTCACGCAAAACTGTTCGTGATCAGACAGGCGGTTCCGATTCCTTTCATTATAACAGACCAGATACTTTTTTTATTTATATGGTGAATTATTTAACTCTGTGATATGAAAATGTATTTATGTTATTTATGAATACTAGTGGGCTCCACTGCCCTGCTCGCTAACGCTCGTCAACCCACGGAGGATTGCTTCGCAAATCAATTATTTCTTTGCTCACATTAATTCAATAAATTTCCTGCGTTTCAGCTGAATTCAGCACAATTGACGGTCATTTTAATGTTATTCAAATTTTGAGATGTAGATGGCGCCCCGATGATAATTTTTCTTTTTTTTGCGTAATAAACTAATTAATTATTAAATATTTTATAGTTTTCGCACATTTTGGCACATGTGCAATTCACACCCTTTCAAATGACACCTTGATCGTAAAAATTGATTATATAGTTTAGGATGGGCGACTGTCACAAAAAAGAGCCTCGCGTAATAATTATACAGATTTTTTGGTCACAGAACTCTTTGTTATTTATGAATACTAGCGGATTCCACTCCTAACTAACGCTCATCAACTCCCGGAGGATTCGACACAAACGTAATAAACGCGCGTAGCATTTAGCAGCAGACTCTGTGATTAGAGCATAAAAACAACGTGGTTTGAATGTACCAATCACAGAGGCTTCTTCAAAATGTCACTTGCGTTTATTACATCCCTGTAAAATGGGCCTTACCCGAAACATTTCGCTTAGAGTAAACAATTCGGAGAGTAAAACAATTATTTAGTCAAACACAGAAAGAGAAACAGTCATAAATAATCCTTTATTTTCCAATTCCTTTTTCATTTCTACTGAAACACATCCTTTGTGTTCCCCCGTAGCCTTGAAGCGAGCGAAGGCACTGCTAAAATTAATAACCCAGTAAGTACACTTGTTACTACCTCGCCCGCTGAGGTACGTACAGAAATGAAAAGCGGAAATCAATTTAGTAATATGTCCTTCTCAAAGCAAAACTCTCCGCGAAGAGCCCCAAATCGATAAGAGTGGCCCACAGTCTTTTTTAAGCTCGCTATTTTTAATCTTGCTCGAATGGTATGAAGAGGCATTTAATTTAGTATGGGTGGAAGGATCTCTCGCTACTCAATCATACCACAAATGAATCATAAAAGCAAGCTTACCTGGAGATTTATTGGGAAAAAAACTGGGCTGTATATCTTTGTAATGGAGGTTGAAAGTCGAGTGAAAAATTCCGGGGATGTCGGAGAGAGGAAAGTTCTTATTTTATAAACTGTTTTGATTTATTAGACCTATAAATATTTTATTGGTTCTTATGAAATTGCTGGGGGTATTTCAGTTTAGAGGTGAATTCTGTGCTCAGTATTTAATGCCCGTAAATCATGTGTTATAATAGTTAAGTTGAATTTCATGGAGCTCTTACCTTAGTTTTGATACTGGTTTTGAAACAAAACCAGTCGAGTAAGTCAATGAGCTAGAATAATATAACTATAAGCACTGGAACGAGGACTAAGCAACTATTTTACTCTTTTTTAAGCGAAGGTAACATACGCCTTTTTGAGCGAAGAAAGAAGTTCTTTCGCATAGGTTTGCGTGAATTTAGAAACACATTTCCAGCTTTCAAAAGTACCTTAAATGTTACACATTTAATGTTTTCCCTTACTTACTTTCTTACTTTTAAGAAAAAGAAGAAAAAAGACACCGAAAAAAAACACAGTTTTAAACATTTCTGTAAGGTCACATGAAACTCCCGCAGAAGCATGGATGAATGGTTTCTCAAAATTTTATCTGAATTGTATGCATCCGCGCGGCACGGTAAAATACCTTATTGCTCAATGGCAGTTCTCGCTGCAGTTGTATTATATTCTAGATCAGTGGAGTAAGTTACTTAAGTTGAGTTTTAAATCAAATTAACGAAAAACAAAAACAAAAAATTATTTTTTGTATGAAATTATTAATTTTTCGAAATTTATGAATCTTTTAAAAACTAATTATACATATTTTAATTCATGTATGTTTGCCTTATCGAGTATCACTCGTAATTTCTGCTTTATTTGGAGTATATGAAATATTTATGATAATTAACATCGATACCGAATTCCAATGATTAAATTACAATAACCGAGATATTTCATCAGAGCCTTGATGGCCTGGTTGTAACGACACAGGACCTTGCATTGGGTGTTAAAGTAGAATCCCGGTTCAGTCAATCAAAGACTCACATTATGAATAGGGTTGGTCTTTAAATCTGTAGTGGCCGCTGAACTAAATAATAACTGGATTGTAGACTAATCATGCGTTTTTTTTCCATACCTTCTCTTTTTGTAACAAAATGGCAAAAGGACAGTTTAGCTATTGCTAATAAACTAATTTTTTTTTATTTGGAGGGAATTATGTTCGAAAATAAATTATTTATGCGCAATAATTTTAATGCAACGAAGGACATTTTCCACCTTGGCTTCAGAAATCACTCCCCGAAAGACTCAACGCTTCTCCTCCAATTATTTTTTTAGCTCATTGGTCGTGGCATAATTATCTTTGTGTTTATATCATGATGTGGAAGTGCGAAAATTAAGTTGCTCGCTCATGTGTTGTCCTCGTAGTCTGCCTAACCTTCAAAGTTGCAAGAGTTGCCCATTGTATGGCTCAAAGATGGCGTTACTTAAACCAAAAATGAAGTTTCGTCTCTAATGTAAGAGCCCCAGTTGCTCAGTTGGTAAGGCGTTCAACTACTAATCAGAGGATTGGTGGTTCGAATCCGTGAAATGGACTTGACATATAAAATTAAAAAAGTAGTGATCTTGCGATCGGAGGGTTGCCAGCTTCGCTACAAAAATACTAGAAAGTCGTCCAGAATATCCAACAAAATTATTCTGGAGTGTATACGGGACTGGTGCACGATAAATCAGATCGGTGTCCAAAGTCCCGATGTCTATTGAAGGCGTTGGGTGCCAGTTCAGGTGTTTCCTCGTCAGCTGACCATGGTTCTAAAATAAGGAGGTGCATGTATGAATGTGTGTGTGAATGTGTATGTGTTCCCGGGTCTTTCCTTTGCGATTGACCCCGAACCGTCGCCAATAGCCCACTGTGCAGCTCTAGTGCGACGTTATTTAACAAAACCAAACCAAACCGTCTCTAATGTACACATGGCTGTAGCCGAGCGTGTAAACGAAAATATTTTATTCACCAATAACATTCACCGATTGTACGAATTTGTATCATTTCGTTGTTATGGTTCTCTTATTAGTATGGGTGGATATCTATTAAATTAACTTCAAACATTTTATAAACTATATTAAGTAGAGCCTACAGTTTCATATTTTCCCCTGGTATTCGGTAATCCACCACTAAACAGAACGTGCGTCATACAATCGAAGCAAGACAATTCTTTGAATCAATCGAGCGCTCAACAGGCTTCTTCTGCGAATTTTTCCCATTTCCGGGAAAATTTCAATTCAATAACTCTGCATTCGAGTGTAAACACTTCCCCATTATGGAAGTCGATTTTGGCTTTTAAAATAACTTCCTCCCGAATCTCCAACCACTTCCCCTCGCTCATTAGCAGCTACCACATTTCTCAAAAAATTGAAAAATCCTTTCTTTTCCGCTCGAGTTTAATTGAAAAACCTGAAAAGGAAGTTTTGGGAAACGAAAGGGGAGATGAGTTATTGATCTGAACGAAAATATGGACAGCGGAGTGAATGAAAGGGCCCGTTCTACAAAAGCTGTGAGGTCTCCCTTTCAGTTATCCAACAGGCGTTTCTCGATAGTTGGGCAGAACTCTTTAATGAAGTTCGGGTTGTTGGGATTGTCTATCTGAAGTTGTTGTCAGGTTTTGTTTGGTAGAATCTGTTGGAAAGGATGCGAGGCTTTTGTGTTCGATACAGATACCGGATTTGCATTATTGAAGTGGATGGTTTGGGGTTACGTTGGTTTTAATTATAAGGTACTGGTAAAAAGAATTGTGTTAATACTAATTTTAACGTTAAAGCTTTAACTAACGATTAAACTGTTTTTGGCTAATTTACCCTTCAGAATAAAGTTTACGTTGGTGGTTTTTAATTTGTCACACTGGTTTCTTCAAAATAACAGATTCTTAATACTCTAAGTCAGTGGTTCCTAATTCTTAAATGGCTACGGACCACTGATACGAAAATTCGTCAAGTCACGAACCACTAGCTTCTATGTACGTTAAATAAAATACTGAGGAAAAATACTCAACGATGATCAAACCAATTGAGATAGAACAATGGAAATTCACTGTAAAACCAAAAGCATGACATTGACTACCTCCTTAAAAACATTTCGGTGATTTTTGGAGAAAATATCCTATTTTAAAATATTATGAAGGTACAATTGACGAGAAACGTAATCTGAATAAATTAGTTTTTAAATGTAATGGAGAACAGCTGAATGTAAAAGAAAACGAATAGAAAGATCTTTGTGTTTCAGAAAACAAATTCGGAATTTAAAAATAAATATCTCTATATTATCAGGTTCGTTTTGATTATCAATAAATAACATTTAGAAATAATTTAGCTGTTTATAAAAAAAATAAAAATTTTAATTTTCGGATCGGTAGGTTTCTAAGGATATTCTAAAGCTTGTCTTCCAAACCAAAATTCGTCTTTCAATGCCATTCCAAACGCTTCCGAAACCAGTCTTATCCATCGCGTTTTTCCAAACCATTTCAACTCCAAAATTGGAATAATTTAAATATTTACTTTAAAATATTTAAAAAACTACTGCCATGTTTAGTAATATTTAAGATAGAAGTATGTTTTTATGTAAAACTATTAATATATTTGCCTGGAGACATGAATAAATGTCAATTACATGAATTCTCCATTGTAGCCCATAAGCTTACATCCTTTTGCAATCACATGAGCCGTGTTTCTCTAAAACAGTCTCGTTTGACAGAGCTGATGGTTTCGAACATCATTAGCGTCAACAGGTGACTCTTTAAATGTACCGACTAACTCATCACTGACGATTGGGGATTTAGTCGGGATGTTTGTGCAATCGATTTGTCCATAATGACTTTTCGCGTTCAGATGTTTAAAATAGTGTGCGGAATTGTAATGTGAACTTATGCAAACTGCGCTGCTTTATGCGTTATGAAAATCAAGTATTATAAAATAGAAAATCTGGTAACGGGTGTGTCATTGGTTAGTTATTTCCCAATATGAAGAGTTTGTATTTTAATTCACCATTACAATTTGTTTAAAGATGACAAGCATCCCTAAACAGGCTAAATTTGTATTTAATTAATTTATTTATTTCTTAAATTTAATTTTATTTTTGACGTAAAGCGTTTTTAAAATGAGATATATGTATAATCAGGTAGAAAAATCCCATTACGCTTTTATAGGTGCATTTCGACACTATAATTCCGTAACAATAGCACTATGAACATAAATGTGGTCTTGTTCAATGCACCTTGGTCAAGAATCTACTGAGCATGGAGGCAGGAACCGTGGATTTAGACTTTCTCGTTTCAGTGGCTTTGTTCTTGCGAAGTTTTTGTCGACACCAGTTACTGATAATCTGATGAAATTACATTTCATGTACATTCTTCTAGTCGTACTCTAATACAGCCATATCCAATTAAAAATAACGAATCTAGTTGTCAAAAATCGTAAAATATTTTGTTATTTTCGTAAATGTTAGGGGGGGGGGGGGGGGGGGGGAATACGATTTATTATTTTTATTTTTGACATTTGGGACAAAAATTTTAATAGAAGCATATTTAAAGTATTTTTCATGACATTGTGTACTCCATTTTTACACTGTTAATTTCCTCTTCTTCTACTTAACCATGACTTTTTACAGACAGATTTAAATATCTTGTTTTGTATACAACAACTAATTAAACTTCCGTTCTGTTCAAAGGACATGACAGTTCACAAATTGTATTTTTTTAATGAAAAATAAATGTTCTTATAAATGCTTGTATAACTAAGTATTTGTAATATCTTGTCGTATTTTCACTGTAATGTTTTGGCTGAGTCTTTGAATACACTTCACAATGTTTGTTTTCCATTTTCAGGTGACAAAAGATGTGAGGAAGCTCTTTCATGAAACAGTTCCTGCCGCATGGTGAGTCGTTATTATTCAGAAATTGTTAATAGATACAGTTAAATTGTTAATTTTGTATTTTTCGTGTGTCATTTTATTATTTATTCAAATATTCGTTATCATGTAACTTTACAATCATATACTAAACATAACATACTTTCATATTGAATTAATTAAAAATAAGATATAATTTGGTGTGTAAATGTATAAAAATATTTGTAATTATTCATTGTGTATTAGTTTTAAACATTTGTACAAAAACGAAATATAAATTATTTATAAAACAAAATCACCAAATGTTTATTAGTATAAAGTTTCTACTATTACTTATATGTGAAATAGCAATAACATGTTGCATAATGCATTTATTTCCAATTCCTAAAATTATAATTGCTATATTTATTTTTCTCTAGTTTCTGTTTGAAAAAAGTATATTAAATTGTTGTTTTTAATTTTAAATTTTATTTCATTTTCAAATTTCTCAACTCTTAAATAATCATTAAAAAATGTTTATAAACCTAAGATTAAATAAAAAATAAAGGATTGTGTTCCCAATGAAAAAGTGAACATTTTTATATAAAAAAAATTAAACATTTACAATATTTTTTCATAAGGTAAATTGTACGTTAAACGTCAAAAATCGAGTTTTAACCCCCCCCCCCCTCCTCCACCTTCCCTATCCGTATAAATTTATAATATGAAAATTTTTAAATGTATACTGAACGAATGACTTAAATTTTATAATTAAAAGTATGTATCGCAAACCTGTTGTTTTAGAAGTGACTAGTAAAATAAAGACACATTTAAAAAAAAAAACAATTTTCCAAATATTATTAAAAACATTTTTTACACTATATCAGATTTAATATTAAAAAAACTTAAAATTATAATGGACGCTAGCATTCTTTTATACTTTCATGCCCCCTTATACATTTATACAATATAGCGATTAATAGATTTGATTGCCTTATCCAATATGTGATGCACTTTTAATTAAACACAACTAAAAGAATAGATAACGAAAAGCTAATTAATAGTAAAGTAAGTTACAGTAATTAAGAAGTGTTTTTTATATTATTTCATGAGATTGCTTCCTTTGTCGGAATGTTATTATTGAGCCAGATCCATAAAAAAAATTCGTCGAACAAGTCGGCTTATCGCTGTATCGTTCACACTTTCATTTTGTTAGTGGAATACTAATTACTCTTTAATTAGTATTGATTTTGGGGAATGAAAAATGGTTTCATTTGGAGAAATTGCGCATTTTGTGTAATTAGAAAAGGTAGTTGGTCGAAAACATTGGTTAGAAAAATTAGAAATTATATTTTATGATTAAATGTTGTGTGTGTTTGAATGGTTTTAATTATTGTATTTTATTCCAGTTATTAATAAGAATTTTAGAAAATAAAAATTAAGATTAAGTTTCATAAATAGAATACAATTTAAAATGTTTTTTTAAGACGTATAATGAAAAATCAGCTTCAAAACGTCTTATCTACATAATGTTCAATTTAGTTATTAGTAGCACTTCATTCTGTAGTTGTTGCAACCTTAAAAGGTTATTTGTTTTCCAAACATGAAAGCTTCGTATTCTTCATTTCTCACAAGTTTACTAAAATCAACAATTTTTTTTTAAGATTAGTTATGCGAACAATGACCTTCAAAAGTAAAGGGACAATTTAAAATTTACTAGACAATTGATTGTAAGAAATTATTAAAAATTAGTGATAAATCCTATTTTTAAATTGAACAGTTGTATATTTTAACAGCATGATTCTTCTTAATATTAGTGCAGGATAAAAATAAAGCTTAAAAAAATGGACTGAAATAGCTTATCTCCAAAATACACAATTGGACGGGAGCTATTATTAGTTCACCTATTCTTCTGCCCGACATTTTCGCAAGTACGTCTTAACGTCTTAGGAATCGGTGGCATTCAAGTATAAGATTTTATTTTTTAATCTTCTTTTGCCCTAACTATTACATAAACTATACTGTTTTAAAATACGTGAAATAGAAGTCCTATTAACAAATGATTTAAAGCAGAATTGTACTAAATCAGTTTCGTAACCAACTTGCATGTATAACTTTCAATGTCTCATTACTTTTAGAATAAAACTATTTTTTAGTTCAACGATTTTGAGTCGAATTCAGATATCTCAAGACCTATTTCACCCCTTGAATAAATGGCCTACTTTTTAATTTATTTCCTTAGTATAAACTAAAATTAAAATTATTTTGGTAATTTGTAAGATTAAAGTATAACCGTCACCTATACATTTTAGGTGACTGGTACACTTTAACTGTTCTAACGTGCAATTTTCAATTATAAAGTTGAATATTTTGTATTGGTACTTAATCACTCTTCTAATTTATGTTTTCTGGGATTTTTTAATGCGGGGTATTCAACTTTATGTAAAAACGGTGTTAATCAAAAACTTTGTTTTTCAAAGAACATTTCTTTTTAAAAAATATCATCCTTAAGTATGCAATATACAAATTTATATGTAGTAATGCAGTTTTAATTTATCTAATAACAGATATTCTTTTAAGTACACGAATAAGTTAAGTTTCTTTGAACACTGTTCATATCTGAGCTTTTGTCGAACACTTTTTTTAGTAAAAACTTATTGCACTTTATCACATTAAAAAATATTTTATTTGTTTCATAATGTCCTTTAGCGTTGATGTTGTATATGCATATTTAATTCTGCATGATATTTATGGGAAGGCTATATCCATACATTCATAGAGAAACATGTTTAAATATAATTTTATAAATATATAGGCAAAAGTTTCCATTGTAATTTTGTTTTTACTTTCAACGAAAAAAAATTTCAAAAAACAATTTTGAACAATATTTGTGCGCAATTGAACGGTTGTGGCTTACCGAGAACAAACTTGTATCACTTGAAGGGATAGTGTTCCAAATCACTGACGATTTTGAGTTATACTCATTCATTACTTGACATTACCCTAGAACATTATTGACATTGGCTTTGTTTAAATATAGAGTCATTGTTTCCTTATATATATGTTTTTATTTTTTTCAAATAAATTCAAGTAATTTGTACAAAAACGGTGATTTTGGTTTAATCCTTTTTCTAACAAGGTGCAGCTATATACGAACACTTTTGTTTTGGTAAATTACATTCATATTTATCGAAAGTGAATCATCATATTTATTTTCTAAATTTCTTAAAATACCGTAATGCGGTATTTTGAGAAAAATACTTGGACCCTGGAGATCGCATGAATGGATAAAAAAACATGTTAAGCATGACTGACCCCCCAAAAAATATATATTAAATCACTGCTTTGTCTGTTGTGAGGAAAATGTAGACGCGATTTCTTCAACAAATAGTGATTTACTTTTAGGTTGCAGGCAGAATTGATTATTATTTTTTTAGGGGGGGGGGGGGGTGGGGGGGGGGTGTCCAAGTAACCCCAAATTACGATGCTTAAATATGCTTAATAACAAATAAAGGGCTAAGATTATCAACTTTTGGCTTGATATTTAGAATTTAACTTTTTTCTGTTCTTAGTCAAAACGTAATAGACATGGCAGTTGTCAGAAATATGTCAGTTAATGCATTTTTTGCACAATATAAGTTAAAAAAATATTTAATAATATTCCACAAAATTACGCACATGAAATTGTTACAGTTGTAAAACAGGACTTTTATTACATGAAATTTAAACCTGGGAGAATATTTTCTTTCGAACGGAAATATAAAAGCCATTCCATAAGTTTAAAATTCTGAACTAAGAACTTATAAATCAAATAACTGAGTTATTATCTAAAATCTTGTTTTTGGTTTTCATTTTTTGTCCACAAGCAATGACTTTCATACTTTTACGTTTATTTATATAACAGTGTTTAAATTATTCTTTTTTTATTTTATAATTTTAAAATTATTTTTAAATATAAAAAGGAACTATAAAATTTATTTCTATTTAATTTCTATATAATGCATTAGGCAAATATATTCAAATAGTAAATATTTGTAATGATTTAAATCCAAATACAAGTGATGATCAATTTAAATTACTTTACTACATTTTAATAACTTTACTACATTTTAGAATAGAAACTAATAAATTGAGTCTTATATACAAATCTCTTACAGTAATACAAAACGGTAATAGATTTTTATACAAAAATAAAATATTATTTTACCGACAAACTATTTTATTGGAAATTAATAGCTCTTTTATTACACTACCTATTTGTCGAAGCGTGTATGCCTGTCATAACATGAGCAAATGTTGTGGAAATGTCCTATTCTGGGCGAGGTAGATGCTACTCCGTATAAATGTCACTGGGCAACAATCCAAGCGTCATTGGGACCAATAACCATTTTACCACAGGAAATATTCCACGTGTGCTCCTTTGGAAATTTTCGCACAATCGATTTGAATATCCAAGAAGGGCAGAGGGCACAAATCTCTACGAATTTAAATACAAACGTCTAACCCCTTTTATAGTTTACAAAATTAAATTAACTTAATTCTTGTTTAAGTATCGTTCATATCAATATGCATAAATAGCCGTTCTAAATAATTAAGTAAATTAAATAAGTCTATATTATACTTAACTGAGAATAAAGATATATATTAATATATGTGTGTAAAACTTTGAATATATTATTAAATATAATAGGATGGGACCGCAATAGGATCCTCTTTCAGGTTAAGAAAGATGCACAATTCAAAATATTATGTTCTGGGAAACAAACAAAATGCGTCACATAAGTTAAGTAGTAATAACTAAGTTTCTTTTCAATATACTTGTACAATATATTTTGGAAAACTTTCGTTTAAAAACTACTATTTAAAGCTTTTTAAGTTTCATTAAGAGCAGACAATCAAATGCAGAGATTGAAGCAAACAAAATTTGGCTTTTACGCCAATTGGAAAAAATATACAAAGAAAAAATATAAGTCATCTGCTAATTGAAATATAGAAAAACTTTTCATTCTAAAACTTTTATTGATCCCAAATTACGAATTCAACAAATTTCATCAAAATCGTATTATTATTTTCTGAAGATATGAATTGGAAAACATGGTACCACCTGTAATTTTATTATTATTGTAAATTTTAGTGAAAATGCGACACAACATTCTAGTCCATTATATATATTTTTAATGTTAATGTTTCCATTATATATATATTGTAAATGTTTTCAATTATTTTCTAAAATATTTACCCACACATTTATAAAACTGGTATATTACAATATTTTCTTCTATATATAAATGAAAAATACTAAATTGAATCTTTATGGGACATGACAAGGTATAATAGGAAAAAAATCCAACCATTGTTCGACAAAACTAAATTGTAAGAATTGACATCCAAACGCAGTTCTGGACATGCATTAGGTATGGCATATGTACTTATATTATACTTTTTTTTAGTAAAAAGTTTGTGTGCCAGTTAAATGTAAAAAACTATCTTATTACGGTAATATTTTTCGAAAGAAAACGATTTAGTCTTGTGTTTATAATCGCAATCAGATTATTTTTAATATAAATTATCTTCGTTCCATTTATGATTGTTTACAAAATATGGTACATACTTTTGTATGTATCTAACTTCTTTGGATACTTTTTAAGGAATGTATACATTTTGTAAGTACTTTTTAAATTCTTTTAATAAAATATTTGAATTGAAATTACATACAATACAATAAACGATAAATTATACGATAATCTATATAAATTAAATTATACGATAATCGATATAAATTAAATTATATGATAATCGGTATCAAGTAAATTATACAATAATTAGTATCAAGAAACTTATAGGATAACCGGTATAAAAGAAATTATACGATAATAGGTATAAAAGTAAATTTATAAGATAATCTGTATCAAGTAAATTATACAATAATCAGTATCAAATAAAATTTACGATAATCAGTATCAAGTAAAGTTTACAATAATCGCTCTAAAGTAAATTATACAATAATCGATATAAAAATATTATCCAAAAAAGCTCACGTGTTAAAAATGTCTGTTCTTTTATTCAGTTCCAAAACAACAAATTTTTATTCAATTGTCTCAACTGTCTCTTCTCGCTTGTCTCACTCGCTCTAACTAGTTTATAGGTTGAGAGGTTATCTTAAAATGTGTCAGGGGTTGCCCACTTGCAAAGATTTAAAAAAAAAATGTATATTGAATAAGATATTGTTTTTTTAATGCTTGAATCCTTGAAAAATTTACAACATCCATTTCACCAATGTGAAAAAACACCTAATATGTCGCACCAATAAAAATGGCAAGTTTTGAGCAATTAATTGAAAATCTCAATCGAATATTTCCAGCTTTCTTTTGGATTGTTCTTTTTTGGTTTCGATCGTTGCACCTCACGAACACAAGTAACTCGTATACGAATTTTTCGTCGCAAAATTAATTATGTATCTTACGACATTTTTTGCAATGAAACCTATCAATTTTTTTATTTTTTTTAATTAACTTACCTGACCTCAAACATCCGTAATCGGGATCCCAACCTGAAAACAATATTTCCAGTCACTTTAAGGCCATAGAATGTAAAGCTTGATAAGACGATCTATTTAATAAAATTCTAATGCAGAAAATATTTATATTATTTCAACGGCTATTTGCATGTTTAATTTAATCAAATCCTTCCAAATAATAAAACCACATACATTTCAGGTGACGAATTTAAATACAGAGAAAAATATAAGTTATTTAGTCCCTTAGGGTAAGGACCACTAACAACATAATTATGAGTTTGAATACCTCCGCGGTAATCAACTTATTGTTATTTATGACTAATTTTAGGTAATTTTTTCCAAATTCTGGCGCTATATTTCACTCGACGTTATTTCAGGTGCTATGCAATCTGGTTAAAACGTCCGAAAATACCCCTTCTACGTCCTTGACTTGTATGGAATGAGGAGTAAAGCTATTAAACGAATAAATGAGGCGCACAACTCAAAAATAATGGTCGCTATTAAAGGGGGCATTCGTATGCAAAAGATATTCAAATGCATGGACAGTCGTGTGCTCGGTTGCCATAGTAATGATTGCTCATTTAAATCAAATTACGATTCTGTCCTATTTTAATAGAATTCCGTTTGTCAGAAATATCGTAAGAATAGATTTCTTTTTCTTCTTCGAGGGGAATGGCTTTTGATCTTAAAAACTTAGTTTTGAAACTTTCCCATGCGGTGATTGTTATATTTTGAAGAAGGGAAGGGAAGAATAAAATCTCTTTTTGAATTGTCAAAATTTGATTTTTTTTAATATTAATTTTAGTGATTTGATGGAGCAGAAACTGCCTTTGAGAACGTTTAGTTTTTATTCATATATGTTGTTAGGTTTTTGAACGGAAAAATGAATTTCTTATTTGAATGCGAGACATATAAATGCCAAATATGTAGGTAAATAATTTTAAGATTATTTTAAAAATTTGAAGAACAGGATTGCAAAAATTGAGCATTTGAAATAATTACATTATTAATTATCTAAATTTTAACTTCTAAAATGATCGTTTGAATTGCACTTATTTGAAAATCATTTTAAGAAAATGTTTCTTTTTTGTTTAACAAAACAAATCTGTACTGTACTTTAACTGAAAATTTATACTTTAACTCTTACATTTAGATTCTGATGGTTTCGAACAAACGCGGTAGCACATATTACCTGATATAATTTTAACCTTTTGAATTTTTGATAAAAAGTCTTAATTTATGTTTAATGAAATGCAATTAAAATAAACGAAGTAAATTAAGAAAATAAATTAACTCACCTTTAATTAAAAAAAAAGTATCACTTTGTACCTTAAAATGTAATGAGATTCCACATGAATAATAAAGCATCACAAATAAAATCGTGTTCATTCTAAAACATTAAATTAAATTAATTACTTTCAAATTATTTTTTCAACGCAGTCGTAACAAAGTTTTATTTGTTGGATATAAACAATTAAAAAATACAATAGAAATGATCGTAAACTGCCTGAAATTCTTTATGCATGTAAACAAAGGTTTATTTGAAGAGCAAACTACCAAAAAAAGTTTAAACTATCTGAATTATCTGGGGTATTTAGATAAAAGATTTCCGAAAATGTTGAGATATACAAAACTGGTGAATCAAAAAAGAAGTGTAAATTGATTTTCTAACAAAATTTGTAAAATAAACTATAAAGTTAATTGTCTAAACAAATGGGAGATAGTTAAGATATAAAGCAATAAAGGTATAGAAAAATCCTCTGAGGTATAAGATAAATTAAACAATTAACTGAATGAGTAGTATAAACCAGAAAATTATTTTGTTAATTCCCATGGTGAATGTTTTAACATAACTTAAAATACTGCATAAACACGCAAAAAAAGTTTTATTTAACACTTATTTTTCCCCTTTTTATTAGCAATCATAAAACATGAACTGAAACGTTTTTATTTAGTCTTACTAATTTCTATTTCTATGTTATCGTTTTTCTTTATTAATTTATCTCCTGTATTTTCGTTTTATTTCCATTTTGCCATAATGTTTATATAAAGAATTGTATACCTTATATATATTTAGTAAGCTGAAATCTGGTAATCTCTCTATATAAAGAAGATTGCTGTGTGTATCTGGCTTTGTATTGTATGCAAATCTACAGTTTTATTCCAATCCTGATAAAATTTTGTGCACTTTACCTTTAAAGAAAGATAAATGTCACTGCCTACATGAAATTTCGAACAACCATCACCATCTCCCTTTCCCATCCCTTAACTTGCTGAACCACTTTGACTTCTAAAACCTAATTATAATAACGCAATACTCTAACATTAAAATATTTCAAAAAATTTACAATATAACATATCTGAAATAGTTAACTATGAGAATGAGTAAACGATGCCTTTTGATTGGTTGGCTAACAAGTCACCGAACGAATTGAAATGTCGCGAAACAAATAAAAATTTCGCCAACTGAATACAAATTTTACTAAATCATTAAAAAGGTCGCCAGTTAATAAAACAAATCACATACGGTGCATTCTGATCGGCTGATGAGAAATATCGCCAAAATCTCACCAAATGAATACAAATATTGTCAATTAAATAAAAAGTGTTGTGAAATCAATAAAAATATCACCAAATGAATGACAAAAATATTCGCAAAATTAATAAATATTTCGCCAACTGAACTAAAATATAGTCATATGAACTATATGGTAAAAAAATATCATCAAAATGGCGAAATTAGTGTCAAAATGATAACATTTTTATCAAAATGGAATTCCGAGCTTGAATATGATAAATCAATTTCGAAATGGTGAAATTAGTGGCAAAATAGCTATAATATATAAATTTTCAAATATGATAAATTATGAGGAAATATTAATGCACATTTTATGAATACTTTTTAAAGTTCCTCAACCGCTCTCCAGGTTTTAGGAGCATATCGTCATATTTCAACTTTATTATTACACGTAAAAATATAAAGACTATCTCTATATAGACATCTATATATAAAGGAGAGTATCTGTGGGTTTGTATGATTTTTTTTCAAAATTTATAACTTTATTCCGAGCTTGAAATGTTGCGCAATTGACTTTCAAAACAAGAGGACGGTCACTGTCTACATGATATTTCAAAAGGCAACCCCACCCTCCTTCCCTCCCCTTAAAGCAGGAATGACTTCTTACTAAAACCGTCAGATGGCGCCACGGTGAGAAAGTGGCCAACACTGCGTAAAAAGACAGGAAACATGTTTTTTATCCAAATCTACAGTTTTATTCCGAGGTAACAGTTGTTTCCAGGGCAACGGCACTTCAGCTAGTTCTACATAAAATCTACTTCACTTAGTAGGGATAAAAACTGCTAATACATACAGGGTGGTCAAAAATGGTTGGACAATGGTCATTGTTTGGCTGTTTAACTACACATAATAAACCCTTCTTTTTGCTCTACTTTAACAACTATGCTTTAACTAATGCAGCAAAATGTGGTATAGCCAAACAATGACCATTGAACAACAGTTTGTGACCAGCCTGTATGTCCGATGTTGCCTGCCAAATATAGTACATAAGTTTAGATTTTTATACTTATATGGAAATTATGTTTTTTGATTATTTGTAATTATATCGAATAAATAATTTTTTGATTTATTAGTAATTATATCGAATAAATTAAAAGTATTCGTTGGTGAACATACTTAAATGTATATTAAAATGGTTTGCAACCTTATTTTAAAAGCGAAAATGATAACTAAATATGTAAAATTGAGTTAGTGCGAGCAAAGAAACCGGCTGTTGGTTTCAGGAATATTGGAACGAAACTCCACAGATATATTCATGAAATATTTTTTTTTAAATATTCAAGTGCAAACAAATCATAGGATTTGTTTTTGACGCTTCACTAATTGTGAAGATTTAAAATGATCAAGATTTATTTACAGAAGTACTTACATTTTAGAAATATCGCATTTATCCGTTAAGTTTAAAATAAATATTTTATGTTTGACCAATTTGAAACTTTAATTTTTCAGTACATTTTAGAAGCACATATTTATTTATACAGCATGCTTGTTTGTATTTCTATACCTGGTTCTCAATGCATTTTGTTTCAAGCTGTTACAGGCATGACAATCTTCCGCGTTTCTGCAGAAATCGGCTTTTTTGTATTTTTTCCTAAATTCCTGGAGCTGTTTTGTTATGACCTGAATAAAAAACGAATTTATATAATACTGTTTGTTTGAAATAGGTATTTTCTATAAAAGAATGCCGATGGTGGATTTAAAAGATACTAGATCAGAATGAGAATAACATGCTACGCGTGTTTCGCAATTTGGGGAAGGCTTTTTTTTTCTTTCATGTATTTTATCAGATTATTCTTTTTTTACAGTTCATTTAAAAATAAATTATTAAATTTCTTATTAAAGCCAATTCGTTGAGTTTAATCAGAATTATTTTCCTTGCATAAAAATAACAAATTGGTTTTTATGCAACTCTCCAAATGTTGACAGAAAGTTTCTAAAATAAATAGTTTAAGGGACACCCGAATCCCACATCCTAATTTTTTTTATTAATAATTTCAAGAATACAATTTTTTTGCATTATTATAACTTCTTTTTCTGAACAATACTCAATGAATTTTTTTACAAAAACTTTAATTTTTTAAATGTATTTATGTGTGCTTTTTTTAAAGCTAATAAAGTTTAAAAAAAAAAACACTACTACCCTTCAACTTTTAATATTTGAAAAAAAAAGAAAATGTCGAAGTGAATACTACTGAGGTATATGAATAAATTTTTGCGGTTTTATGTTTTAATTGTTTTCAAAAACTTATTTTAAATTCATAACCTAAAAGTATTCGAATTTTTATGTTAATAAATTCGTAAAAAAATAATTGATAACTTAATTAAAAAAATGCTTTTCATATGTTTATAAAACAAGTATTAAAGTTTCAAAAACTATTAACATTTCAGTTTTAAGTACATTTTTTACAAAGCCTTAGCATTTTAAACGTGATTAAAATTTAAAAATAGATATATTTTTAGTAAAGACGAATGTGCTGTTGAAAAGTAGATAAACGATATAAAAACATGCGTTCTCCTTCTTCTACAGCTCTGAAATTTTACTCACATTTTCTTAAATATGTATAGAATTGTTTTATGTAAAAAAACATTTTTTAGCAATTTTTCGAAATTTCGAGCTTGAGCCTCCCTTAATACAGAGAGTATGTACTACAGTTACAATTCGTAGAGATAATTTATCACTTAAATTTTAGTTTTTATATTATTTTTCTTTTTGATTTGTTGTTGTTTAAAACATCACGATCTCGCCATGTAAATTCTTAAATTAAACAACGATTAATATTATCGTTCTCTCCTCTTCTCTATTTCTTTCTCCTTTATGTTATTTAATCCTTTCTAAAAAAAACGATATAACAAAAATATATGAGAGCCCAATATGGATATACTTTAATGTTGGAAAATTTTTGATAGTATTTTGATTTCCCTTTTTTTATTTTTAGTTTTGCGTTATTGTTCTTAAATTGACGTATGTCGACACAAAATGTTCAAAAATAAAACATTTAAACTACAAAATTTAAATCGAAAAGCAAACAATTTTAATTCACAAACATAAACATTTATTCCCAACACAATTTTATTATCATAATACAATTCAAAAGAATCATTAAAGATCCTTAAATTTTTCTTGCGCATAATCGAAAGACGCCAATCCGATTAATCCCAACAAAATTGATCGCCCTAATCCCTCGCCGCTGTTTAATTTATGGAAAAGACCTGCTGCTACCACCAATATTGACAATCTCTCAGAAACGCTTCTCCATACATGGGATGCATTTCTCTCAGTTGATAAATATTAATGAAGACGCGCGAAATGTGGGTTGTTTCCTGAGAAGTCTTTATCAGCAACGCCTGTCGGAGACAATGCCCCATTCATAGATTGAGAGATGAGATTACATTGGTAAAGGGGCAGATTCAAAAGGACATATTTAATATGAGGACAGTACTACTTCGGAATAATTATTCAATGGAAATTTATTGAATTTGTGTGGACCAGCCAGGGCATTGTCTATTTGTTTTGTAAGTGTTATATAGTACTAACTGAAATACCCGTTATACGCATGTGAAACGAATGACTAGTAAATAGATTTGCTATGTATGTTACAGTGAAAGTACGGAAGCCGTGTATCTGCAAGACTCGCTTGTCACTCTGCAGATACACCGATTTGTTCAGCTAATCTGCTCATTTTTACGAAAGTACAATTACTGAAATTTGAGTCCGTCATCGCTCATTTAGGATGCAATTTTACTAAAGGAAAACGAGTAAAGTCATATACTCATTTTTGTGCATCTTTTTTTTTTACAGTGTAACATTCACGCTTTTCACTGCAGCTTTGCGGACCTTCTTTTCAAATGGTAAACCTAAATTTACAATAATATTTATGCCATAAACTTCTGCCCTTCGCCCTTCAGTTTAAAACAGTCTCCATGCATCCAGGCCTTGTAATTAACTAAACTAATTAATATTATCTCTAATCGGCGATTACGTTCAATAAAGTTTGGGATACAGCGTTTCGCACTTTCTTCGCACTTCACGATTCGAAATACGTGAATCTGCAGATTCACTAATGTAAGTGCAGAAAACTCTTATTTTTTAGGGGATTCTGCACTTACACTGCGCAAATCAATGTATCACTAGTGAATCTACAGATACACGGCTTTTGTGCTGATACGGTAAGATGTATAAATGTGGGGAATACAAGAAAATCTAAATTTTAAATGATTTTAAAAATAATTATGTAAATTAAGCAAATTTTTTAAAAAATTACAACAAAAAAAATCGAAATTAAATTTAAATATAGAATAGTAAGGATACTTAATTTAAAAAAAAAATCATGGTTAAATGTTTACCTGTCAAAAGAGTTTACACACCGTAAAAACGTACACTCAAACCACCAATAGCTTACTTCACCAGCAGCTATTTCATACCAGTAGCTTACTTAGAGTTTAAGAATTTTTTTCTCATATTTGATCTTTCTGACAATATGAGGGCAATGATTTGGACAATTTAATGTAAATTTTATACTTATTACAACTATTTTTGAAGCTGGTGCTAATTTACAAAAAAATACCTAAATTATTTTTGCGCCGATTTCAAAACGTTGAAATACAAAACGTTGAAATAAGTATGAAATTGATATAAAATAATTCCATTTTTTCAACTAGTTCGTAAAATTCCAAAATAATTTTTGACCTTTTAGCTCATTTTTCTTAAAGTCGGTTTTCCTTTATTTAAAAAAGATTATTTTACTTTCCTTTATTAACAAACTAAAATAAGTTTTCTAACGCACAAATTCCTGATATTAATAAAAAAACATCTGATTATACACAATGTATTTTATTCTTACAATTGCAATAGCAGAAACAAATTAATTTCAAATTCTTGTATTATTATTTTACAAGAGTACATGAACATCTATATTTCAACTTGTATCTGTAAATCATTAACACATAATATCAATGTATATATACTGCATTTAATATTTTCGAATTCTGGCATACATACTGAAAAAACTTCATTTTTATATATGAAAATCAAGTATCAGAATAAACTCAAAAGTAAACTAAACCCAAGTATAAATTCGCTTTATTCTCAGTTCGAAATATGTTTATTTTTCCGTACAGAAGATGGTATCTGTTCCAATATTTAATTAACGCATTGTTCACGATATTGCAGAAAGGCAGATTTCTCATAAATATTTAGATGAATAAAATAAATTACATTGAAACGAATTTTCTCTGCATCAATTATTCACTAACATCGAAACGACTCGTGCGCGAATATGATTTAGAAAGTGGTAAATTATTTTTAAAATCCATATTTGAATCAATGCAAAATACTACAAGAGCAACAGATTGCAATATGAATACTGAATTATCAATGCAAGGAATACCGTTGAATCGGGGAACTTCACAGCCATATTAAGCCTCGTTCTTGTACACTTAAAATTGTGAATAATACTTTAATATTTCGATGGTGGCCTGTACTATAAGCCCTCATGGCCAAAATGTTTAGTTTTTGAGTTTTAGGACAAAAACAATTAAATGTATGCACTGTGCTTATATTCACCCGCAAGTGCAAGTGAATACAAGACTCGTTTGTTGATTTTGAAGGTGATTATTTACTTTTAAAACAACCTTTTTTTAAGATTTATACACACAAAAAAAATTAGGTACCCACAAATCATTTTAAAGTTGATAACGATAAAAATACCTAACAGAATACTATGATTGCACAATTTCTTCTTTGAAAGAACAAGTTAACTGACAGTTCATTCTTTTATTGATACATTTTCTTTAAAAAAAAATATATTGGAATAAGAGAGCATGAGAAATTGAGAATTTATTCAAGTGTTTACAATTTTTAGCACCTTGCAATAGATATCTTAGGTAAGGAGAAACAATATTTCTATTCGTCCGAAAAAATGACTAGTTACAGTTAAAAATTTATAATAAATTAACTAAAAATGGTATAAAAAAGATATATTTACAGATTCTAAAAGGTATTACTTTGGGTGAGGCCCAGTCAAAAATTCAGAAACGTATATGACAAACACGTGTTGTAAATGAGGTCCTCTAATCAGTGACGCCGGGAAGTTACTTTATCAGTTGTGCATATAAACTACTTCTGATGTCACAGTTTGCGCCATTTTTAGTACAATTGCAAACTTAATTCGATCTTTGAATGTCTGAGATAATGTAGTATTTTTTTAAAAATAATTTTTACATTCAACAGGTTAATGCTGTAAACCCCAGAAACTTTTCCCGCAGAGCTGATCCTATTCACCTGATTTTGTGGTATACCTATAACTAACATTTCCAATCTAAAACGAATATTTTTCGTTGGTTGATTTGCTTCTTAGCAATAAACTCTCATACCATTTGGCATATCTCAAACAAAATTTGCATACAAAGTGTTGTGAAAAAAATGATAAACGTCCACTTTTTGTGTAAATCATGATATCTCTGCGCCGGCAAATACGCCTTCATTATAGAACAAATAGAGAAACGAGAAAAACGATAAATGGTAACCCAAAATCTAAAATCACGAAAAAAGCCGATTTTGTGATTTTTATTGTTTCAAGTTAGCTGATTTTTGTTATTTACCATAATATATTGTTAACCATACTTAAATGATTTCAGTTTATTATTATTTTTATTATTTATTATTGCAAGTCTTTACATAAAGTTCTGATGAGTCTGTACTTAAAACACAAATACCTAAATACTAGATTTTTGGTGTTGAATGTACTTTTTATCAGGAATTTTAACAGCTAAAATCAAATTTTAAACACTGACATATTCCCTAATGATTGCTGCATAATTTAGCATGGACTTTTACTTATACTTGTCATATAAAAATTATTTAGCTTTAAATGTCAAGAAATACGTTTTTTCCCTATTTTTTGGGGTATTGCTTCGTTGAAATCTATGAGTACGTTTTTAAAATAAAACAAATTAAGCACGATGTGTAGAGGGAGAAGGGGAGTGGGGTGGAGAGAACACTAAATCAGATAATCTAAGCTTGGCCTACAGCAGATATGCTTGCGTTGTCTGCTATAGACCCGTATCTGTTGTTAAGGTTTTAGGGTGATTCATTCTATAGCTCCGAGGAAAATAGCACGATTTAAATAAATTTAATATCGCTCGCCAAGAAATTAGAAGTCAGTGAGCGTGCAAAATATTAAAATGAAGCAAAGCACGTACGGAGCATGGATGGGGCATGCAGTGTTTGACGTAACACCTGTTTATCTTCCTTCTGTTGGCTAGGTTTTATTTGTTTCTGAAGTAACGTTTCACGTACAATATAAAACCCCTCCAACACAGCCACACCCAAGGTTGTTTGTAGTACATTAAAACTCAGCAATCAATATTGATACCCAACGGGTATCCAAACATGGGTCGCATCATAACACGTAGACATACATACCCCTTTGAGGAAACAACGCATTTGTTTTGAAAAACTGTCGTATTTCCGAAATTGAGAATTCGCGGCACGTTTTTTTCCTTTTCAAGAAGAGATTCCAAAACTGCCAACGTGATATACAACGGCTTATGAATAGTTTAGCCTGAAAGGAAGCCTTACCACTTGGAGAACGGGCGACCAGCTTTCCTAAAATAATGCGGCCCACACACGCACTGGAAGCGTCCGGGAATGAAAACCCGAATTTCCGTGAAATGCCACTGAAAAATGCATAGTTAAAATGAAGTTTGCACGGAGAAGAGTTGCACGTTGAGATTTTTTTATCGAGAAAAGGTTCTTGGTGGTTCGAAATCGAGTTCAAACAAACCCAGGTCATGTATTTTGTATCGGTGTGAGTAAGCTTCAATTTGCATGGAATAGGTTTGCTCCGTATTCCAGAAAAAATCGGGTAAGCTCAGTTCCTACTGTACCGTGAGATTTGTGAATACTTTGTTAGTCCGCTTGCTCGGACTGATCCGTCTCCGGTAAGCAATAGATCTCTCCTCCGTACTTGTCATAAGTTTAGACTTCTTGGTATTATTTTATTCGTCTTGAAATGCTCTTTCAACCTGTACAAGTTTCCTGTGCCGCAATTGTGAACTTTAGTGCAATGTTTGGTTTCATGACAAAATATTCTTCAAATGTCTACTTTCAAATCCAAATAATTTTCACATAAAAGGTGTAAACTCTCAACTAGTCCAATGGAATTATACAACTCTTCGCTTTCTTCAATTTACTAACACCCTCGCCACGTCTCGTCGATTAGAACTTGAGTTACAGTTGTTATAGAGATCAAAGTATATCCGGAATTTTACTCGTACCCCCTCCCCCCGCTCATAGAACGAAGGACAGAGAAGGTGCGGATTAATGACCAATCTCATCGAACGAAGCTATTTTCCACTGCTCGATGGTAGGTCATTTTCCACATAGGCTGATTCCCACATGTAGTTATGGGGATTTGAAATATCAACACTTTTTATGTCGCGTAAGTTTCTGTCTATGAACGTTGTACCCAGACCGTTAAAAGACCGTTTTATAGACATGTGTATTCATGCAAAATTATGTTATTTTCATTCAAAACATTTGAAAAAATATTTAAGCAATATTGCATTAAAATTCATTATTTTTTTGTATTATTTCATCAGATAAATAAAGAATAGTCCTCTGTGTAGCTCTGGTGAGATGGTAATTCAATCATCCAACTGTTAAACGATGAATCGATGGTTTAAAAACGGCTTCTGTAAAATTTTATTTTGTAGGCAGTATTAAATATTATAATTTTAGTTGGCAGTGATAGTTTCTTTGTTTTATTAAATTAAATTTTTTTTACAAAGTATTATTTCTTTATTTCTCTTATAAAATCATTTTAAAGTTAATAAAATACGTGTAGATTGTAAATGGAGCTGGTGTACGTTGAATTTGATATTTCACAATTGCTGACATGTTGGCCATAATGGTGAAGTTTGTGGAGTAGAGGGGGAGGGGGGACATTTCAAGTGCATTTTCCCGTCATCTGGCCGTTTTTAAAATTGCGACAGTGTTGTCAAGTCTTTATAGATAAATCCAGAATCGTCGTCAATAAACCATTATATAGCTACAGAGCAATTTTAATTCCACCAATCAAATTAAAGTTAAAAAAATAAATTTATTATTTTATAAAAGAATGAAACACAAAGTAGTATTGAAATAACTTGTTTTGCAAATCGTTTAAAAACAAATTGTAAAAAGAAACAAGAAATTATTAAAAAATTTAAATAAAGAAATTCAAACAAATTTTAATTAAATTCAATAAAAAACGTTTAGTTATTTTTATATATTAACTCATTAACAACCGTTAATTTTTTAACTTTATGAAGGTATTATATGTTTTAATACTTCTAACAGTCAATTGTTATTTTTTTAAAGAATTAGCGCTTGATAAATAGGTCTCTATTGATTTCAAAACAAGCATCTATAAGTTGTCTGGGATTCGAAACCAGGCATTTAATGCATGATCTGCGTATGTATCCGCTATTCGTAAAATAGAATTTTTAAAACTCTTTTTGATAAAAAGTTATGATCCACATAATGATTATTATAAATAAAATCATTAAATAAGATTTTAAGTATCATACTAAACCCTTACAGCGTTTAGAAAAATATCAAATTAGTACAATTGTTTCCTCTGAGAGATGTTTTTACTGTAGAGAGTTTATATTATAATTACAATACATGTATTTTATAGACATTTATAAAAAAAAATTAATAGATACAGGTTTAAAAATTATCTGCAATGCTTGAGATTGGAATAATATTTTTTATAAATAGTAATTTTAAATCATCGGACGACTGTAAACAACCAAAATCCTTAGAGGATTAAAATATTTTATTTTGTAAATACAGGGTGGTCATAAATTATTGGGTGATTGTCATTTTTTGGCTGTTTAATTATAAATTAGTCCCCTAGCTTCAATAGCTAATTTTTTTTTCTATTTTCGGATAATAACATTTAGTTTTAGTTTTCCTATCGATCTATCAGTAGGCGAAGTCATAACATTCCACAGGAACTGGATAATATTCACTTTACAGTGTGAAAGTAGCAGTTGGTTTCCCAGCAAAAAAAGTCAGCATGAAACCTTTATCAAAATTGTCAAATTGAAGGTTTATTGAAGGTTTTATAAAGGATATTGAAACAAAAAAACTGCAGTTTTTTTGGAAGTTTTTAATTTTCCTGCATAAAACCTTTAAAATATCTGCATTTTCCCTTCATGATTGAAAATTGAAGGTTTTTTGCAGGTTTTTATGAAGGATTTTGTAGTTTTTATGAAGGACATTGAAACAAAAACCTTCAATTTTATAGATCTTCAAAAAAACTGCAGTTTTCTTGCATAAAACCCTCAATTTCAAAATTTTTATGAAGGTTTTATGCTGACTTTTTTTGCTGGGTTCAAAACTAGATTAGTAAAGGAATCAGTTTCAAAAACAGATAAATCAAGATGCGCGTAGGGTACTGCGCACCAATCGCAGCGCAGTAATCAATTTCAAAACCAAATAGGTCCCACAGTTTGGTTACAAAAACCAGAGATATCCCATTGCTTAGTTGCAAAACCAGATAGATCCAAAATAATAAAAAATATCTTTCAAAGTAATACTTATAAAGAGCTACATTTTGGTTAAATGCTTCTATCTAATACCAATTTGTAAAAAAAAGAAGATAAAATTCTTCCATAAATAATGCAGTTAATTAATTTTTTGTTTATCTTGAAAACATTTATTTTTAAAAGTGATTTATCTTGTTTTGAAACTTTAGGGCTCAAATAACAAATCCTTCTTTTCGTATGCTTTAACTAGTTTTTATGTTGCTACTAACTCTAAGCGACTTGTAAAATGTTTAAATAATATGTTATTTGTTAATAGTGTTTCATACAGCTAATACAGCTAAATGTGATACAGCCAAACAGTGACAATACCAATACCCCCTAGATATTGCAATACTCTGCAGAGCAGACTTTTGATACCGCATTGGAACATTTTAGCAAACTGTTATACTAGAAAACATATTCTTTAAGGAGTGTACAAATATAAGTCGCATTTCTAACTCAAAAGCTATTCAAATCCCCGAATGCCTTTAAATATTAAATACCTTAAAAAAATTCGAAAACGTGATCGTCGACGGATTTTGAAATCTTTTCAATTTTCTTTCCGCATTCGAAACTGGAATTCTTTAAGAGTTGAGCCCTTACGCAATACTGTTAAGTGGTTTGGTTGCATCTATTATTTTTTTGTTGCAATTGCGCGTTGGAGGACTATGGTACGTTTCGAATGGTTATTTCTACCCAGACCGTGTAAATACTTGCTGCTCTCTATGGGTTTTGTTTTGCGTTAGAAGTGCTGTTGCGCCAGTGAAAACTTTCAATAGGTTATTAAAGTTTTGACGTTTGTTAAATTAAGAATTTAAAAGGGGAGATTTTTATTTAAATGGTTACATTGGAACTTTAAATGTAGAGTAATTACATAATCGTAGGCGCTCGCTCATATCGTCGCTCACAAGACGAATAAATGTATCTACATTTTCTTAAGTTTTCAGGAAGAGCAACTCAGCAACAACAATCAACATAAAACTTTCATTCAAAACCTGCATCAAACCTTTATAAAACCTGTATGTTGTTCCAAATACCTTTATCAAACCTGCATGTTTTTTAGTGTTTTTAATTTGCCTGCGTAACACAGTTAAAACGCCTACCTTGATTATTTACTCTTCAAAAATTTCAATGCTGAATATTTCAGCATTGAACCTGCATGGCCAAGTCAGACATGTCGGTCACCAATCCACTCCTTCTCCCTCTGAGCTTTGTACCGTGTGGTAGGATAATGAGTCGAATTTTGAACATAATATGGTCTGTTTAACCGTTGTAACTTCAGTTTTAATCAAATGATCGTAGCGAGTATCTGTTTAAATTGAAAAGAACAACAAGATTTCTTGTTGACATTTGTGTGAAAATTGTTTGGTGGAAAGGAAACGATTTATCGAAGATTTTAATATAAAACCAAAATTTCCGTCTGAAGTTCAATTTCAGCATAAAAACTCTGAATGGGTTAAAATAGCAGTTCATTAAAAATTATATAAATAAGTATAAACTTATTATAATTACTTGGATATCTACAAATTACCAAAGACGCAAGAACGAGCAGGCGCTCGCACAATATATAACCTTGTAGCACAGTGGGGACTGATCCTACATATTTTGTTTCATAACAGTTGATGTACACTTTCCGAAATAACAATATTATTTTAGATAATAGATATTTGCTCAGATTTCTATTCGTCCATTTTCTGGATCATCAGCTCACGTTTGGTTCTTATACTGATAATGTCAGAATTCAATCGATTCTTCTTGCTCGAATGGATAGAGCGTTGGAAAGAGAGGTCCGTGGTTCGAGTCGGCTGGTTGATATTGAAATATTATATTATTTAAAATCGTCCTCATTTTTGGACGAAATAAATTTCATTAAAAAAAGATAATTAGTTTCCTTAGTTTGACAAAATATTTAATCATAGCATATAGCAGGCGTCCGTTTTGTCAAAATCGACAAAACTTTTAACAAATAAAAGGAATGCATTGTCAACAGTGCAATGCAGTAAGCAATTATGCTCAACAGAACAAAATGCTCTTTAGCAGCTCAAACGTCCTATATATCCGACGCCAGCCGGGTACACTCAAAACATTTATTTTAAAATGCACGGGCATGCTTCTCTAGTATTTACCCCAAAGTAATAGGACGAACAAATGCCCGGGCATATGATCCGAGAATAGATGTTATGAATAGGCAAATTGAAAAGACGTTCGTGGCGGCACATCAAAAGATATTCATCTCCACATTCCTCATAACTCGTCTTCAATCCTTTTAATATCTGCGATTAGGGTTTCAGGAATTCATGGCGCTTCTGGTTCATTCTCCAGCAGGAATTCATAAAGTTCTTCCTGATATCCGAGGAACTTCCAGTAATAGTTTATTATTTTCTTCTGGAACACCCAGTTTGCTGAATGAGATTTATCATTTAAAGAAGTTTAGTGATTTGAAGTTTATAGGTAAACATTTGCATTCGTTGGGGGAAGGCATACATTAAAAATTAATCGTCGTTTCAAAGGATGGTCGCAAATTATTAGGCGATATTCGTTGTTTGGTTGTTTAACTACGCATAATAAACAATTATTTTTGCTATGGTTTATCAAACGTGTTTGTTGCTGCTAAAGATAAGCAACTTGTTTAAAATATAAGCGACAATACAGCTAAATGTCGTATAGCCAAGAGATGACTATCGTCCAATCATTTATGACCCCACTGTATTTTATAGCATACAATGGAGAAAAGAGAATACATATTATACTATAGGCACGGATGCTTTGAAAATTTATTTAAACATGTATTTTTAGGAGAATTGCACGAGGCATATATAATTAAGTTTTTCAAGAATAAATTAAACGAAATAATTTTTAAATATCTCTATTGTCTGGATTTTTTTAAAAAAAAGTGAGCCGTAGGGGGAATTGTCAATTATTTCGCTCTTATTTAGATCGTATCTCAAAAAGTTAAAATCTTAAAATTACGAAAATTAAGTCAGATTGTTAATAAATGTATGGAAAATAAACCTAATGTAATTTTGTTTCAATACGATTTATTAGTTTAGAAGTTTTTTTAATATTAAAGTTTCGTCTTTGCATAACATTTTGCTTACAATTGATTTTGTCCATTTAATATCCGAATCCGAGGTGAACTTCGATTTTTTTATGGGATGTAGGAATAAGTCGGAACTAGAAAACCAAGTTAGCATTTTTTTTTAAATTCGAATTGGTTTTGAAGTTATAATTTTTTTATACATTCAAACACTCTTTACGTATTTGATTTTTTCCCACCTTCATTTTTGCAACGTTATTTCCAAATTTCTATAATAAATTTAAAAATACATATTTTCTTATTAATATAATGTTTGTTAAAACTTTCTCTTAAATATGTTACAAATAGAATATTTTTTCTTCAAAATTAAATTATATATCGTTAAATAAACTGAGCATTAAAAACAGAGAAGACTATTGTAAAAGTATATTATAAAAAAAGTATAGGGCTGTGTCCTACTCATTCAAGAACAACCCTACTTTTCTTTCTAATTACGTTTATTATTGATGAAACGGTCGTCTCTGACCGGCCCGAATGATCAACACTACCAGTCCGTAGCGTGATCTTACATCAAGTGTGTTGGGGCTGCGCAGCAGTGCCCCTGGTGGTCGCTGCATGTAGTTACAATGCTACTTACTATAGGATGTGAATCCCACAAAAGTATATAAGTTTATTATAAAATATAAAATTTTAAATTTTAAACAGGCATGTATTGCGTAGGCGTTTTTGTATATTTAATTAAATTTATTTCAGTAAATTAAGCAGAAGCCTACAAATTCATTTAGATGATTTTTTTAAATGTCTGATATAAAGTAAAACTAATAATAATGTAAAATATTATTGTGGCATATGTAATTTTAAATAAGGTTTGTAGTGCTCGCGTTGTTAGGTACAGTTACTAGGTACAACTTTGACGCTTTTTTTTATTACTTTTCTTTAAAATTGTTTGTTAACTTATAATGTACAAAAATGCTTCTAAGCCATCATAAACTATTAGTATTGACTACTAGTTTCATAATCAGTAGAATAAACTTAACTAAACACTTATACGATTGATCATTTTTTCTAGTTAAAGGATTTTCCAAGATTCGAGACGTGGCCGAGCGGTTAAAGGCGTCAGCTGGGAATCCGAGGATTCCTGGTTCGATCCTAGGCGATGGACTTGACAAAAAAAAATTCAAAAGTAGTGATCTCTTGTGATCGGAGGGTTGCCAGCTTAGCTACCAAAATACTAGAATGTCGTCCAGAACGTCCACAAAAAAAATTAATGCCGTGTATACGGGACTGATGCACGATAAATCTGATCGGGGTCCAAAGTCCCGACGTCTATTGAAGGCTTTGGGTGCCAGTTCAAGTGTTTCCTCGTCATCCGACCATGGTTCTAAAATAACGAGGTTCATGTATGAATGTGTGTGTGAATGTATTCCCGGGTCTTTCCTTCGAGATAGAACCCGAACCGTCGCCAATAGCCCACCGTGCAGCTCTAGTGCGACGTTTATTAACCAAACCAAATTTCGAGACATTTGTTTTATTTCACTACAAATATTTTTATATATACCATCTTGATAAAATTGTAACGCTATTGAAATCACCAAGCCCAAGATTGGAAGATACTATTTTCTTAACCTTGCTAAAACATTGAACTTGTAGTAAAATCTTCCTTTGTTACTTTGAAAAATCGTTGAAATTACGGATAAATCTCATGTTATGTAATATTATTATTCAGGATATAACGTGATGTTGCACCCATATTTTTATAAACTTTTAACATATTTAAATATGTATTTATTAAATTAGTTCACTTTATTTCAACTTTAAATTTACGCTTATTAATATTATATAGAAACCTAATTTTTTGCGTTTCTTAACAAAAGTTTTTAATGGTGTCTTTCAGATCTCCTTTCTTCTTTTTCGCCCGCCTTTATCTATAATCATTATTTTGTCATCATAATTCCATTTATATCCGTCTCAGTAGGCTTTAGCTTTGTTCCCGGGTGAAGAAAAAGTATTGGCTTTCTAACGATGAACGCAGATGGAATATTTCTTCTGAAATCTCGTGTTTTTATTGTTACTTAGTGTTTGGGCTTCATTCCAAACTTTCTTCTTCCTAGTCAATTTATATTTATCACTTTTTAAGGCTGACAATTTATTTTGCGAGTCACCGTTCTATATTTATTTGTATGACTCAAAAAGTGTCATAATTGTGTGTCAAAGAATATCTATTTATTTTCTACTAAATAAATATTTTCTGTCTATAACAAAAGTTGTTATCAAAATAAATATTTGTTATTTAGAATTTACAGTATGATTTTTAAAAAATACGTAAAATAAAACTATTTTTTAAAATATTAGATTAAAAATCTCCTTTTTATTTAAAATAGAAAATTTTAGCTAGTGCGAGGAAATTTTACTAATAACAAAATACTTTAAGAAAAACTTTGTATTTCACTTGACTAATCGCATTATTTCACTGAAAAATTAATAAATTCTTATTACACAGACATAATCGGGGTATAAATCCATCATTGATACCAATTTGATAATTTTTCCGTAAGCTTAAATATTAATAAATTTAAAAAATTGGAGTTAATTTAGGTGAAGGTAAAGTTTTATTTCTTTTCAATGGTGATTTGAAACTAATGTGTTTGTTTAATAAATAAACCAATTAAATTCATAACGAAACGCTCAAAAATTTTAACAATCGTGATAATTTTATATTCTTCATAAATTCTTTGATTTCATGTAACATAAAGCAATTAATATATTTTTCTTGTATTTAGGAAAATTCTAAATAAACCCTTTTCAAATAACAGTTTCGAATATAACGTTTTCATCAAGAAATTAATTAAATATATATTTTAATACAATAAAAATAGCAGTTTTGAACAAAAAAGGATTTTTTGATTAAGTTTAATATTAATTTACAAACACTAATTTGCAAAGCGCAGATTCTTCAAATAAAATTAGGCTTTAAATGTTATAAATACAAAAAAAATACTTAAATACATTTAAGTAACTATGAATTGGTATTTGTATTACATATTGTAATTCAGATATTTAAATTGCTGTTTGAGGCTTCTTTTCTTGCATTCATACAGAGCAAGGAAAGTCCCCATACCAAATGCTTAATAATTAGAATTCAGTAGAAGTAAATCCAGAGCCATTATCAAGTGTAAAACGAATTGATATTCTGGGACGTGACAAACATAATTAGACATTACGTAACTCAGTCAGTTCATTTTACTTTATTTATCGATGTTGTTTATCAAGAGAATAAAAAGAGTATTGCAATAATAATTCACAAAAAAATTATAACAAATATTTGCAAACATATTTTGTTAATATTTTTATTTTATATATGAGGCCTTAAGATAAAAAATATATATAACTTCAGCATGAGTTACCCGTCAAATAGTCAAAACTTATAATTTCCTTGACTTCACCTTTTGAGAAAAAATATACACACAAAATAAGACATATATAGATACAAGCAGTTTCATTTAAATAAAAATAAAATCCTACTGAGCATCAAACAAATACATATCTTTAAAATTCAAGCAATGAAATCCCTTAGAAGCTTGGAGCATTAAAAATGTATGTATTAAAAACGCATTAATAATAAAATATCTTAATTATTACAAAATGTAAGTAAAACATTCATGAAGGATAATATAATAATTTAAAATTTTGTAATTACTCCATTCATTCTTAAGCCTGAATAGTTTTTAACTACTCCATTTCCTTCTGCTACATGGGATTACGAAATGAAGTGAAAACTTTATTTTCTTGTATTCTTTATTAAATCATTCAGTTTAATAAATCTGCTTCCACCCAAAAAATACACATCGAAACAGAAAGACATGCATAACCATATCCCTTAATCCAGACAGAGAGAAAGCGACCTTTTTCCGAAAATACACAGCAAAGATAACGAACTCGAAACATTTTTCAGAAATACTTTTTAATGGAACCACATCCATATTTAATCTCATAATCCGAGAAAGAAACTCATTAGGTTGCTGATAAGCTCTCCATTCCCCCCCCCCCCCCTCCCCCTCCAATGAAAAAGTAAGGTTCCCATATGCTCGTTCTCACCGTCAAATCTATTAAGAACTTCAATTAGGAACCTCGCTGCGACTGAGATCTGTCAAACACGCCTGGGTTCTTTCTCTCTGGTTTTAATTGGGGGGGGGGGGGGGGGGCTACATTTAAATTAAAATTTACATCAAAATGGATGCGCGACTGCGAGGAAAATGGTTTAACTTATGGGTTGTTTACGTCGGGTTACTAATAACGGCGTGAAAAGGGAAAGGGGGTAATTCTTGTTGAAATAATTTGATGCGTTCCACCTGTGTGGACTTGTAAAGAGAATGGTTATTCTTTCGTTGTTTCGAGTTTTCCAATTAACGTTATTAGTTTTCTAAAACTTTGAATTTATTAAAAATAATCTAATTTGGATAAAACATGAAAGTTATTAGCGTTCAATTCCTTTGAAAAGATAATAAAAAGCATTACTAGATTTCAATTGGAAATATTAAATTATTAAATGAAAGAACATTATTTTTTGAATTTTATCATTAGCTAAAATTAGACTTATACCGTAAACTGGAATTATTTGGACCCTTGAGTGGGTTACTTGGACCCTTTAGTGGGTTACTTGGACTCTTTATTGGGTTACTTGGACCCTTTAGTTTGTTACTTGGACTCTTGAGTGGTTTACTTGAACTCTTTATTGGGTTACTTTGGCCCTTGAGTGGGTTACTTGGACCCTTGGGTGGGTTATTTTGACCCTTGGGTGGGTTACTTGGACCCTTGAGTGGGTTACTTGGACTCTTTATTGCGTTACTTGGATCTTTTAGTGGGTTACTTGGACCCTTTAGTGGGTAACTTGGACCTTTGAGTGGGTTATTTGGACCCTTTAGTGGGTTACCGGGACCCTTTAGTGGGTTACTTGGATTCTTTATTGGGTTACTTGGACAAGTGAGTGTATTATTTGAACCCTTGAATGGGCTAATTGGATCCTTTAGTGGGTTACTTGGACCCTTTATTGGGTTACTTGGACAATTGAGTGCATTACTTGAACCCTTGACTGGGCTAATTGGACCTTTGAGTGGGTTACTTGAACCCTTGAGTGGGTTACTTGGACCCACACAAAAAGATGTATTAAATCACTCCTGTAGCAGCTGTCGTGAAAATATAGATGTGGCTCCCTATCTCTCCAACCGGTAGTGATTTAACCAACAGGTAGCAACAGACAGGAGTGATTTAAAACAGTTTTTCCCTTTCGGTCCAAGTAACCCCTTAGGGTCCAAGTAGTTCCAATTTACTGTTCATTATTTAAAAAAAATATTTTTATGAAGCGGCAATATTTTAATTTTAGTATTATATCTAGGACTTTAATTTTGAAACTAGCAATGATTGAAATAACTAAAAGTACTTGAAAATACGAAAATGTGTTTCTTAAAAAAGGAATAGACACTTTTGTGTTGAGGCATTTAAAAGTTAATTCTTTGTATTTATCAATGCAATCACAAAATACTGAAAGTTAAGTTAGTCTCATGAGATTACTCAATTCATTCATTAACAACTCTAACATCGCAATAAATTTTTAAAAAAATTCGTGTATGGTTTAGAATGAATTTAAAATTTACTTTACATTAATATTTATTTATAATTTTTTTTTATGAGAAATAGATAGTTCTTACTAAATTTTGTTAAAAACTGCATAATAGAAATTTAACAAAATCATTTTGTATACTTTGTATTGTATTTGTTGTTATAGTTGTATATGTTATAGTTGTATATGTTATATTTATTATGTTATATTTATTATGTTATATTTATTATGTTATATTTATTATGTTATATTTATTATGTTATATTTATTATGTTATATTTATTATGTTATATTTAATATGTTATATTTATTATGTTATATTTATTATGTTATATTTATTATGTTATATTTATTATGTTATATTTATTATGTTATATTTATTATGTTATATTTATTATGTTATATTTATTATGTTATATTTATTATGTTATATTTATTATGTTATATTTATTATGTTATATTTATTATGTTATATTTATTATGTTATATTTATTATGTTATATTTATTATGTTATATTTATTATGTTATATTTATTATGTTATTTTTATTATGTTATTTTTATTATGTTATATTTATTATGTTATATTTATTAGATTGTTTTTACATATTGTACTAAGGAATGTATTTTAGTACCTTTCTAAAAACCAAAAATTCACATAGGTCCGTATCTTTGAAAACAACAAAAATCATAGAGTATAAAATATAAATATTTGTAATAGGTACTAATATATTTCAAATAGATACTAACACATTAGTATTCCATTTAACCCACTGACTCTTAATCTATTTCAGCAATTGTAAAAAAAAATTCTCTGTTTAAAAGTCTAAATATTTTTCCATAGACGTGCACTTTGATATTTTTAACGAAATTTTAATGCGTTGTAAAGAGATCGCTTTTAAGTTATACCTAAAAAAATATATTTTAAAAATATTGTAAAGTGGAGTATTTTTAAGAGTTTAAAAACTGGGTGCATTGATGCAAAATTTGTAAATCTCTGGACGGGATATCACGTCATTCAGCGTCAGAGGGTTAAAATTAAAACAATATATATAGTATTATTTGATTACTTAAAAATATAGAAGACACATTTTAATAACAACATATTGGATAACAACACATTCATTAAATAACATATTGATATTGACTATATATTATGAACATATTTTAAAGCACTTTGCACATTAATGTGGAATGGTTTGGGAGAACTCTGAATGAATGACGTTATTTGTTCAATTAAAATCTAAAAATTAATTTGTAATATGATGTCTGCTTTGAATGTTTTCATGCGAGGAGATACGTATTTTTAATTTATCTTTTACTAGTTGGTATATTAAAAGTCAGTTTAAATTTTGTCAACAGAAAAACTACTTAACGTCTGTGAATCTTCCATTTTCCCAGCAACACATATAATTTTTAATTTCAGAAAATTGCTTAATGTTGAAATCCTTTTAAAGTCTAACATTCTGACATATCATTTAAAACTTATCTCTATGAAAATAAAGGTATAGACATTTTACAACATTAATTTGTAATAAAATACATAAAGTCTTGCAAAAAGAATCTCTATAAAATTTCAATATTTTCTCTACCTCTCCATCCATTAAAAAATAAGACATTCGGACAAATAAAATCTAAATTTTTTTTCCGAAAAGTTAGTGCCTGATAACATAGTTTTAATAATGTGAAAGTATACAAGTATGACGCATGCATTAATTTCAAATATATTACAAATCATTTGGAATAACACAAAACAGTTACCAGAGTTATGAAAGGCTTCATGAAAATATTTTGTTTATACTTTAGTGTCCAACTATTGAGAAAATTAATAAAAAAAATGCAATATGGGCGTTTTTTATACAAGTAAAGAGCAATTTAAATAAGAGATAAAATAAATGAATAAATAAATATATCTATACAAATTAACAATTAATAATATTACAAAAATGAATCTTTATATTTAATTATCTTACGCGGTGATTGAAAAACGCTGTTTTTCTTTACGCGGAATGGCAACAGTTAGTTTGTTTACTAAATTCTGTGGCGCCCGCATTTTTATATTGCCATTATGTAAGCCATTTTGACGATTAACCCCTTAAATACTTTTGTGAATAATTATTTAGATGATGTCAGCTTACATTAGGAAGAATATAAGCCTTTTTATATTCAAAAATAGAAGTTTTGAGAAACTTATCAAAAATTTAAATGTGCGAGAAGTTGTGGTAGCGTCAACTGTTAGCAATTTTGAAATCTCGATTCCTATTATCTTCATCTTTATGACGCATTAATTCAGTAAATTACACACTTCTGGTAGGCAAGATTATGGTAAGCTTAACGTCAATTATGGCCAAAACAAACTACCAATAATGTTAGAAATTGAACTAAAACGCAGGAAAGGTAAGAAAATTACGTGGAAAATAATAAATAATATTAGGCTTGCCAGTGGTACCATTGTTTTCCATTTGTAGTTAAAAATAAATTAGTTCAAATGATTTTATATTGATTTACAGTTTCAACTTTTAACGTTTTCAGTAATGTCATTAAAAAAGTATTGTTACTACGACACATTGTTATTGTGTTCTACCTTTTAGCGAGCGAAGCGGTTTGCGAAGCAAACCTTTGAGGATTGAGTAGCAATCCTGCGGGGGTTGGTGGAGTGTCAGCGGAGCAGGGGGCGCAACCCCCTAGTATTAAACTATTATCTTTGGAATATAAATATTCTATAATTGAAAATAAATATTTGCTCCTTGACTAGAACACTAAAATTTAAAAAGTTGATTTTCGATACCTTTTCTGGCAAACCGCATTAAAAAATAATTTGTATGTCACACAAATACGACTCGCATGCATTTCTCATAGTCTACAACAACTTTATATGGTAAAAAATGCCCGCATGTTCAACACAACCTCAATTACATTACCAACAAGTGTCGTTCACTCGCTCAGCAAACTTCAAAGAAGTAAAATTCCTACCAGCGATCGTGGGGGGGGGGGGGGGGGGGGAGTAAATATTTGCCCTTTTTCTCACAACCACTCTCTATACCATCTTTTTTCTTGCCCGTATACTGTATTTACATGTTATTTCGTTCTTTCTTTTACAAGTTTTTTTACAGGCTATCGGAGGAGGGTGGCAGTCGGCGGCAGGCCCCGAGGATCGTTGCCATGGCAACCCGTTTGCTAGTCACAACGGTAGGTCCCTCGTTTTGTTGTGTTCATTGCCGAATTTTTCTGCTGTTTTATAGCTGAAGATATAACTGATGTGTGTTCATGCGTGACTTGAAATGAAAATAGCATTAAGCATCGCATCTCTCTTCTTCTTTTTTGTATGTGTATCCAGATCGTCATTTTTTCATGGGAGGAGAAAGACTTATTTGTTGGGGCACAGATGTTTCTTTTTTCCCCCCTCTGTTGTGAATGATATTGAACAGATGGTTTGTAATTTAATAACACTTTTGAATGCTTCATGAATTTTCTTTCGGGTTCTAAGTGAGAAAGTATTCGCGTTTAATCAAATAAAGGACTGGAATTTTATCGCGTAATTCAATTAGAAAGTGTTATTCTAGATCAGACCTTTTGGTAAAGATCTTATTTTTAATGTTTTTTCACGCGATGTTCGTATATGAGAAAATGAAGTATATTTTTTATACGAAGTGAATTATGCATAAAACTGAGCAATAATATAATCTGTGTAGGTGTTTTAAAAATATCGTCCATTTCAATTTCTAATTTAATGTTTAAATTATGTTATCTTAAAGAAAATAACTCATTATATATTCACCATTTGGAACAACAAAAAATTATAGAGATTATAAAGATTCTGGATTTACGTAAAAAGAAACTTTAAAAGGTGTTACGAATCGTAAGATTTATGTAAGTAATTAAAGATATTCAAAGTAAATAAGAATCATTAAACAAATTATGGTTATTTATTTTTATTAGTAAAACTTATTGTTACTGAGTTTCAGTTATATGGTCCTTTGGATCTAGGACTTATTTAACCAAGCAAAAATAATACAATTATTGAAGGATGGATGGAAGAACATGCTGTGCTTGAATTATAACCAAAAGTAGGCCAAGATATCTCAGTTTTGTAGTATAACAATAAACTGGTGGCTAGAAGTTCAAGAGATCGAACAAACCGATTTTTATATTAAATTTTTAAACATGTACATTGAAAAATATATTTCCATTTATGCAGCTGTTATCCAATGATTAACCATCACTTAATATTTCTATGAGAAAAGTACTAGTAAATGATCGCTGTTGTTATACATTTGTCTGGTCTATATATCAAGTTTATAGTAATTGTTTGCCGCCTGAATGGAAATACTACTGTCTCGTATAGGGGTTGCAACAAAGAAAATAGTTTTCCCACTTGTGTTATTTCGCCGTCTATATTTTATAGTGAATAGAGCATCTAAATCGTACGTCGGGTCTGGGTTTGAATCCCAAGCAAAGCATTAGGTAGACAGCCAAAATATCGACCACATAAGCCATTATTTTAATTTGAGGACTAAGCTCTGTGGCGTTTGTTTATAAATAGTTTTAATCTATTCTTATCCAAAAATAAACTGAATTACAACTCTAAGGCAAAACTTTAACACACCCGAAAACATTGTGTTGGTTTTTATTAGCCTGCGACATTTTTCCTATTAAAAAAGTCTTCCTAATATCGCCTATGTATAAAATGAGTTGCAATAAAGTTTAATTTGTTATACTCATACCATCTTTATTAAACATGAAAAATAAAACGTAATAAAATTGAAAGTAATACAAAACATTTTTGTTTAACTTTTAGAAATATAGTGAACATACCCTTTTAACACTTTTTTTAAATACAACATCAAAATAAAAAGAGAACACACACACTTGATAGCATTCTACACAAACGTAACTTTTTGTTTTCTTTATTTTCCCCTTATCGCAATTTTTGTGGGACCATTTGTTACATGTCACACATTTTAACCATGTTTCTCCATGGCGATAATAAAAACACTCAAATTGGCGATATTGGGAACGACCTAAGTTCTAAACATGGCGGTCTCCACCTTCGGAATTGGATCGCAAATCAATAAAAACGCTACATAAAAATTTAGCCTGTTACAGTCACTATCATTACCTCAAATGCTAAAACATTATCAAATTTACCTTATTGGTTAAACTAAAAGAAATGAAGCTTGTTTTTTAATTCACTTTACAAGAAAATCAACAAATATTTCCAGGGAATAGAAAAATCAACACGTGTGCGTCTAGCTTCTACAAATTCAAGGGGAAAGCTTCGTAGTTCCAATAGTGGCCATCAGCTACCAGAAATAATCAAGAAACAACCGTGATAAACAATATTAAGAACGCAGGCGATATTTGGGCTATATTTTGATTTCAGTTAAACAATCACAACAACAACAACCTATATTTTGATTTGAATTTGGCCTATTACAAGTGATTGGTATCTCGCTAGCACTACGAACTCCTTTAAAAACAGCCATTAATTCTCTTGGTGTGTTATAGTCGAATAATGAAAGTTTGGCATTCAGTTAGCCCTAATATAGCAAACCTAATATAGCAAGTCTAATATAGCCCACCGATTAGGAATAAAGTTCGTTAATTTGCTTATGCAACCACCGTTATATAAGCGAATTATTGAGCTAAACAAATCAGCATAAATCCTTCATCAAAAGTTTAAAGATAAAGATTTTATAAAAGTATTCGGAACAGCTTGCAGGTTTCATGTAAATTCAACATCAAAATTCTTGAAAGGAAAATGCAGGTTTTTTTAAAGGTTTTATGGAGACAAATTAAAACTTTCCGAAACTTGAAGGTTTTATAAAGGTATCTGAAACAACTTGAAGCTTTCGTGGAGGTTATATAAAAGTTTAAGACAGGTTTTTGACAAAGTTTTTATGTTGATTGTTTAGTTGAATAGTTAGGTATGAAACATTTTAATTCGCGAATTTAATATATTAGTTTAAACCATCAGACAACAAGACCGAAAATATTTAAATATTTGTCATAATATAGGAATATATAACATATGTTTAGCTTATCTGTCCCTGCTTCAGCAAATACCACTCTGAACTTCATATAAAATAAGAAACCCACCGTATGTAATAAAAGAAGTTGGACTTTAATAACCTCTTGTCTAGCATTCTTATTATCACATTGGCACATAGTACATTGACATTCTCTTTCCAATTTAGCACTTTATGTCTTCTTGCCTTTATCACATTGTTTCAAATAAACCCTTATCTATTGAAGAAGGGTTATTTCGTCTTATCTACATGTCTATTCGTAAGATCCGATTTCCTTACATCTTAGAAATAGGAAATTAAACATCCGCTAACGTCTAAGTATATTGTGGATGATTAACAAAGTGTTAGAGGTGGTTATGTGCTTTATTTCTTTAATAAAATTAACAGCGGCCGTATTCAAGCTACATTATAAAATAAGAGAAATTAGTGAAATATTTAAAATTGTCCATATTTTATATACTTCATAAGCATATACGGAATATAATGTTTTTTAAGTAAAGAAGGTGTATGTTGTCTCATGCAAAGATTTTATATTTTGGTTTGATCACTGAGCTAAAATAATATAAGCACTGGAGTGAAGACTCCCATTGAGCGACAATGTACTTTACCGTGCCGGACGGATAACATACTATTCGGAAGAAAGGTTGAAAAAACGTTCTTTCTTGGCTATTGCACGGTTAGTCGTGTTGCGTTGGTCTTTAGTATTTAATGAATTATTATTTTTGTCTTTCTTGTAAGTAAGAAAGTAGGTTTTTTAAACATTTAACGAGTAACATTAAAGTATTTTTAAAACCTAAAAATGTGTTTTTAAATCAACACAAACCTATGCAAACGGACTATTTTTCTACCTTGGCTCAAAAAGGTGTAAAGTGGTCGCGCACGCTTAGTCATCGCTCCAGTGTCTATATTATATTAGCTTAGTGGGTATGAAAGGAACTACAAAAGAAGAAAAAAAAAGTCTGAAACGCAGAACAAACTTTTGCGATACATGATTTTTGTTTTTAATTAACGATTTTTCTTCCAAATAATTGACATTGTGCATTAACTAGTTTTCAGATTAAAATTCTGACGGAAAGACAAAAGCACGTTATCGATAAACCTTTTTGATTGGTTAATAACAAACCATGTGGTCAACACTGACCAGTAACATCTGCGCGTGACGTTACTTATACCTCAAGATGTCACGTGTAATCTCGGCATTAGTTTCTATAGCTTTTTCCCAATAGTCAAAGTGAAGAAAACTTCAAAATCCAACGTTTAAATGAGGAAGTTATTTTCTATTAAATTTTTTTATTAATCGTTAAAATACTCGCAATTTTCTTTACAATTTTTCAGTCTTAAGAAAACGTATTTTACGTGGGTTTAAGCAAATATTTAACTAAATTTAATCTTAAATTTTACAACAACAAAAAAAACTGTTAGAAAAACTTTTGAAATTCGCTTCAAACTTACCTTAAAACATATTAAAAAACATGTAAGACAACAACCGAATATGAGTGAAAATTATAAAATATGCACAGCCACATGCATCTCAAAGATGACGTTATATCAAAAGGAATCAGACTCTAATGAAACGCTTCATGGTCATTTCGAAGAAGGGTAACAAAATGTTATCTGATGTTGCTTAAAGAATTTTGTTCTATTACTGATTTTTCTTTTCTCAAACAAATGATGCATTTTATATGTCTGGAATAAGCTTTTAAGATAATACCAATACATCATTCTCGTCCAGAAATAGACTCGAATCGGTTTATGTCGACATTCGTATCCAAATGAAGAATCAAAGTACTTAATATGTAGGTTGAATATGCAGTAAAGAGACTAATAAGCTTATGCATTAACTATAATAAAACCAACTTACAACATAATATTCATGCAATAAATATAGAAGTACTGGTTTTAATAAACCCAGTAAAACATGTTATCGTATTTAATAATAAAGAAGTAGACTGAATGTACCAATTTCCGACCAATTAAAACCAATATCCGACCATTGCGAAACATAAAAATTTCCTATGATACTGAATTCGCTTTAGACTATAAAATGAAATTTACTTAACTGTGAAAAACTTTTGAATAATATTGATTGAAGGGACTTTTTAAAAACATAATGATATACTCTTAAGTTTTAAAAAAAATTCAAACGGTCGGTAACTAATAGTACGTGATCGGTAGTTGGTTTATCTTTACTAATTATTTTGGAGGAGAAAAACTTCAATTATCTGACTCTCAAGAAAATGCTAGTACTACACATGTGGAAGCAAACAGTTATTAAACATTGTTTTGTCTAAAATTTTTAAAAATAAGGTTATAAGGTCATTGAAAATCTTCTTCAAATTTTGTTTAAATTATATTTTATTTGTCCAACACACATTTTGTCTAATTGAAATTAGCTTGCAAAGTTCTATACATGAGTCAATGCATTGGTAAAATTTTAATTACAAAATACATGTACTGTAAATATAAACAGAACTCTCTTTATATGATATTTCTCTCCTCTTAGACGGTTTTAATAGTATTTTTGAATTAATTGTTTTAAGATATACTTTAAAAGTTATATTTAAAAAAAATTGAATTTTCCAAAATTTATAAACTTTGCAATTTAAAAAAAATTACTTGATCGTCGTGAATTGAAGTCAAAATAAAAAAACGAAAGAAAATAAATTTTTATGTTACTATTAATACACATATCTAAACTTTAATAAATATTTTTCAAATCTGTAACAATTATTTTATGTAATAAATGCGTCTTCAGAAAGTTGTTGTTTATACAAATGCCTGTTTTAACCCACTGACCCTCAATCAATTTTTGCAATTTAAAAGTTGTTTTTAATGTTTTTAAATTTAATTAATATTTCCTGGTCATTCTATTTTATAATTCTTAATTTTTTTATTTTTTTTTTTAATTATTTGTAAAGAGTTGTGTGTTGTTTTTTAATAAATTGTGTTGACGTACAACTTACACTTAATATATCTTGTAAGTGTAAGTTGTACGTCAACCCAATGAATTAAAAAAAATTGTAAAAGGAAGAATTTTTAAGTCTTTTTTACATTGGGTTTTTGACTTAGGAAAACTAGAGACATCTGAACGTGTATATACGGCCTTGATCGTCAGTGTTAAATAAGTTTTTTGCAAATATATTCATGCTTTTTGTGGCACATAAATATTTAATATATTTTCCTTATATTATAGGGACATATCGTACTTCCAGTAGAATATTTATTTTACCCATTGCAGGTAAGTAAAATATTTAAGATATGAAAATTATTTACTATTACACAATACTTATTTATTTTCCATGGTAATAATAAATATTTCAAACAAATTCCTATAACCATTAAATAATTATTTGACAAATATAAGTATTCCAAAACATATTCAAAGTTTATATCCTCCTTTCCAGAAAAACTTTGATTGCTAAAGTTAAGTGATTATGTTACGCAGGGAATTCTGAACTTTAATTTAATTTTTTTTAAAGGATTTGTTTCAGTTTTTCTATATACTATGGATTTTTTTATATATACCTGTATGTAAATATAATTTTTTTTCAAAATAGTTTTTTTAGGAAATAAAGTGCAGAAAGATATTTTTAAAATTTTAATTTAAGTCATAATATTTTGAATAGCTTGTCAATAAAAGTTTAAAATGGTTTCAATTTAGTATAAAATAAAAACACAAAATTTCAGTACTTTTTTTATATTATTTCAGTTATATTTGATTTTTAATATAATTTGCATAATTATTATACGAAATTTGGTTCTCTCAAACATGCAAACAAATGTATACCGTAATCTCACATGAGCTTTCAAAACATTCTGAAAAGCTATTAATTTCAGTCTTCAATTTTAAACACCTTTCAAATGTCCTATTGACTTGAAACTTGGAGCACTTACGTTATCCTCATTACAATAAAATATTTAGTCATAAAAATTTTAAATTGGAGTTTTCCAAGTATGTTATAATTACGCTTAAATACATAACGGAAACTTTATTTTAATATAATTGTTTTGTTCTTTAAAATATTCTTATTGTCATTTAGCTCAGAATTAGAAATAATTAAGAAATATATGCAAGTGACACGTAGTTAATAAATATATATATATATATATATTGTTTTTGCACCATGGGTTAAGAGAATATTGTTTTTAATAAAGACTCAATATGTGTCCAAAATGTTCTAGTAGTAATGCGAATAATAGACCTCGCGACCAAAAAAAAAATTACATCGTATTTAATGAGTTCAAGGAAAATTCAAATTTGAAGTGCATTGAACAACGCTTTCGGTCGTGTCTGAGAAACAAGCGAATTTACAAACAAACGAAATGCGGAAAGGTCGAGTTTAAAACAGGACCTCGCTAGCGCTCAATCAACTATCTTAATGAGTATTGTAAGAATAAACGCACTGGTAAATTCATAAACGATTTAGAAAGCCCTCCGTAAATGGACGGACCCCATATACTTTACCTTATCTAAACAATCAATTGACCTTTGCAAAAACAGTCTATTATGCCTTTAGCAACTATATTCAGAAAAGCTTTTCAGATAATTACTCGGATACTGTTCCTATGTGATTGATTGTGTTCTATTTATAGCAAACTCCCAAACTGAATTGGGAATGGAATTATGTAATGTTGATATTAATAATTCAGAACTCGTTCATTCGTCTAATTGTATAAAATTTATTAGAATATAAAGAGTTCACTTCACATCGTATAATTATAGAATAAATCATTCATTTTTTGCTCTTTTATGACATTTATCACTGCAGTTAGACCTTTTTTCATGCATTTTGAATTTATGTATTATACTAATTTAGAAATGTGTATCATTAGATTTTATACAAAAACTACTAAAAATAGTTTAAATAGATTTCAAATTTAAAATTAAACCAATTAAGTTAATATCAGTTAAACTATTATTATATTGTAATTTTTTTATATATTTTCTAAACGATAAAACAATTAAAGAACTTGATTATGAATATTGGTCATTTAAAATATATAAGCAAGATAAATCATTTTATTAGCAATCCAAAAAAATATATCTTTACATTCTATAGCATAAATATATAAACACAAAAAGTATATATGTTGATATTATTATTATCAAATGCATCAACATCTAGAAAGCTAGTTTATTTAGTAGAAATATATATAAAATAACTCCATTCTAAGTTTGGTACTTTCATAGTCTGTTTTAAACCCAAGGGAACACTACACCGGTTCTTTAGATTTTCTTGCTAGAAAAACCTTTCTTTAGTTGTATTCAGTGCTTGAAGCATCGTAACACGATTTCATTACGTTAAGTGTAAAATAAACAACCTTATTTTTTAGAAGTATTCGCCGTTGAAAATAGGTAAACAGTATATTTCTTAATTCTTTTTTTAAGACTCTATATACTTTCAGAGACGTCATGTAGGAAACTTATATTTAATGAATCCACATATAATGTTTTCAATGTGTCATGTATGTGGTTTTTTGCTACACATTTAGCTCATTTGGGAATAGAGAAAATTTGAAGTTTACTTTATTTTTTTTAATGTGCGTGAATTTTATTATATTTACGCTGTAAAAAGTAAAAGAAAAGCGCTTTGAAATAAACATAAACTTGAATTTTAACCCTTTTATTTTGATATTCTTAATGAATGTAAATATAATATACGCATATAAATTATATTATACATCAAATTGGTTGGTTGTACCAAAATGAAAGATGTTCAGAAATAAAAAAAAACGTCATCAATATTTATCAATTCTTCAAATCTCTTTAACACAAGTATATCACATTCATAAAACTTTAAACTTCTATGTTGTGATATTATTTATTAAATAATTTTTTTTATTACACATATTTTAGTTTTTTTAGTTCATTTTAATTTTTCCCCGAAACCCTATTAGATAAAGAAAAATAAACATTATGAAACAAATTTTCCTTGTGTTAAGTTTAATGGTAAAATATAAAATATTACATTATCGGATTTATTATACTGGCTATAATAGAATCGAAATATTTTTAATCTCGAATTCATTCAAATATATTTTTCTGATTGTCAAAACTCCAAAAATAACTATTTAAATGTGTATGATAACTCACAAGAACCACTTATTTTATAAACTACAGACAATAAATTTCAAAAAAGTAAAATTCATAACTAAACTTTAAGCTTTAAAGATATACATCATTATTACTGTAATAAATTAAATGTCTTATACCTTTTTTATATACAATATGCTTACGATACAACTCACTTAAATATAAGTAAAACATGTCAATATATCTACTGTTTTAGTGCTTAAATATAAAAAAGAATAAGAAAATAAAAGTAACAAGATATTAAATCTATTCAATATAACATTTGGGCCGAAAAATATCTAAAATCGTATATCCCTAAACGTCAAATGAAGGAAGTGTAGAACATTGGCTATAAAACATTTTAATGCTATATTTTAAACTCTATAATACTAAAAAAAATTTTACATTATTTTTCAGAATGTTGAAATAGTGCGAAGAAGAAACGTTTCATATTTAATTAGTTTACCTAATGGCACCCATGGCAGATGAATATTTTTGTAAAAAACACACCTTTTACGTAGAATGCTTATTTCTACATATGTTTTAAAAATATGTCTACATAAGCAAATTATTTCTACATATGTTCACTTTCAAATAATTATATAAAAATATAAGTAGTTTATTTTTGACGTGAGTACGTTTTTAAAATCGGTACGGGTACATCGACAGAAATCAAGCGGCATAAAATGTTGATATTTCAAAGCCCCATAACTCCAGGGGTATCAGCCAATTAAGATAAATGGCTTACCATAGTATAGAAAAGTTGGCCGCGTCAAATAGAATTATTATTCACCCACTCTCCTCCTTTGAACCACAAGGTAGGGATTATAAGTAAAATTTCAGGAATTCTGTTACCTCTTTAACAGCTATAACTTCGGTTGTGATTGACAAATCGTGGCTAGTGTCATCTTAAAATTAAGATAACGAGTGCTTTTGAGTATTTGACAGTCTAAACTATTTGTGAGAAAATTGTATGGAATAGAAATGAACGATATGTCGAATATTTCATTAAGAAGCCAAAATATGATTCTTAAGTTCCATTGTGGCATAGAAAACTTAAACAGGTTAACAAAACAATTCCACCCGAACAATTATACCAAAAAGTTTGAACATATACCAAGTGCGGAGATATCTTACCGAAGACACAAGAATGGGCTGGAGTATTTGGCGAGGGTGCAAAGTCTTATAAATTTAGGGGAATCAGCCTATTGATTATAAATAATTTTTACGTCTTGTAGTGGAAGATAGGCCGCGTCGAACGGGTCTGTCCACTAATCAATTCTTACAATTGATCTTTCTACCAAAGTTCGGAGAGAAACAAGTCAAATTTCGGACATACTCTTGCCGATTTAACCAGAGAGTTGTAATATTAAATAGAGAGCTGCCACATTTGGCGTTCAGACATCTGCAGGAGTTTCAAATTTGGCGCACTTTCTTCTCTTTTGGTGATAAGGAGTTCTGTCAGTATTCAACTTTTTAACATATATGTACGTATTTACTTATTTTCAAACAATATGCGCTAAATATTTCCTCTTCAATAACGAAACGAAAATATTTTATTTGTGTTCAATACTCGAAGAAGCGAAACTCTTTATATTTTTCAGGTTTTATTGTTTATATTTTCTTATTGGAAGTATACAAAATAACAATTGAAATAACTTCGCTTATGATAAAATTTTTACATAAAAACGTAATGCAATTATTTCAAAACTATAAAGTAAGAAAAATCTCCTTAATATATCTGCTAAACTCCCTTAAATTGTGCCACTCGTTCTAAAAAAACGATATTTAAATACAAAATTAAACACAAAACCATATTACAATACTTCGATCTCGTTTAGTTCTTAAAGTCGCCAAGGCCTGCCAAGTAATATTGGCGCATGAATGAATTGGCATTTCCACATATCACGTGGTTTCAATGATGGACACACGGAAATCAGCATTTTTATTCCTCTATTTGTATCATTACTCTATGGATTTAACCACAAAACCACTTACAGGAAACGCAAGAAAGAGCAGGCCGAGCAGACGAGCGTGCAAAGTATTAACGAACCAAACCTTACGATACAATAAGAACTGTACTAAACCGATTTTATCCATATCTTGTCGATAAACTTGCTTTTGTTACCCTGAAAATGTCGTGCATTAGACTATTTTTATCATTTTATGTACGTAAAAAATTTCGTACCATTTTAAGTACCCACAAATACGTCGTACCATTTTAAGTACCCACGAAAATGTCGTACCATTTTATGTACTCACAAAAATGTAGGAACCGTTTTAAATACCCACCAATATGTCGTACCATTTTATGTACCCACAAAAATGTCGTACCGTTTTTACGTATCATAATGTTTTTTATCTGCATAACCCAACCACGTCTCTGTTAACATGCTACTTATAAAATCCCAATGAAACTGGCAACCGTCACATACAGAAGCACGTCCTCTGGTTTCCAAAAGTCGACTTCACATCATAGATACGAACTTTTTTCCCGATAAAAAGCAAATTCCTTGAAAGAACTTCTCCACCTTAATGACTCGTTCTTTGAGGAAAGTGGGGTGGTGCCTTTTCACATGAAACCATAGCAACTGAAGGTCGCACCACACATTGCTTTCAAGTGTTTCGCACAGAGACATTGATCTACTTGTAAAGTAATTCGGGTCAGCGTCTAGGTATTGGGGAAAAAAGATCCCTTGACAAGTAGTCTTTATTTAATAATTCGTTTAATAGACAAATGGGATGTGGAGACAAGTTTTTTTGGTTCATTTCGATAAAAAAAATTGTAAGAGGAATACTTAAATCATTTTACGAGTTAACCTTATTTTTTTGGGGTCTGTTTCTAACAGCATGTTTAAATATGTGAGAATTTATATTTAAAAAAAGTAAATTATAAAATATTTTTTATGTGTAATATACAAAACTACTGAATGATACTTACTGGCAAATAAAAGATTTTTTTTGAAAATAATTTATTGTATTTCCAGTAGTTGCCAATTCATTAGTTGCAAATTCCATTTTTACTGTTAGTTACCAATGGTAAAATAATTATACTGGGTCTTTTTTATATGTTGATGACAGTAAACAATGTAAACTGCAAAAAGGCTTAAATTAAGTTGATTAGATAAACGATAAACTTACTATAAAAAACTCATATAATCAATTTTTATAATTTATTTTTTACGCACGTTATAAGACGTATATTTTAATTACAAAAATATCATTGAATTTCGTTTAAAGTTTTTATATATAATGAATGTTCTATGACTAATTATGAAAATTTTGACAAAGTTATAGAATTAAAGGTTTTTCTTTTCGTATTGATATACAACTTGTGTTTTATAAATAACAAATATATTAATTGGTTTATTAAATTTTTTTGACTTTAAAATTAATCATTAAGGTAAAAATACTTTATATTTAAAAATGAGTTCATTCTCTTCTCATAGTTCATTAATTACATTTAATCCATTACAATTTCTAGAGGTGCAGGAATCATGGTTATTAAAGTATTTTAAGTTTGTTAAATTTTAATGTATACCTATACAGCATATTGAAATAACCAGACAACCTATTAAAAAGTTTTTACTTTAGGTTATTTAGGTTTATAATTAAAAAATATAATTTATTGGAAATTAAAAATTCATTTAAATTAATCAGTAGTAATATCCAAATCAGAAGAGGATTTTTAAATTTTTATAATAAAATATTTAAATGTCAGTCAAACAATTTCTCTCAATTAACAAGATTTTATTAATAAATAAGAAATTAACCAAATTTTATTTATTAACTAGAAAATGTATTTAAAATAAGTATTATCAATTGAGACTTTATTTAAACTTTTTTCACATTTAAAGTATGCTCTATGAAGTAAAAGGAGTTAAAATTAAATTAAATATTTTAGGTGAATATTTTTCTAAATTTTTTAATTAGAAATAAGAATTTATTAAACCAACTGAGATACTTAATAAATAAAATTTGTTTATATAAAAATAATAAAATCACATACACTACAACCTATTTTTGACTGATCAAAGTGATCTAACAGCACTCTAAAAATTCATGCTGACATACATTTATTCAATATCTCTTTGACAACATAAAGAATGGATTTCTACTCTAAAATTTAATGACAACTCAAATAATCCTTCTTGTATTGAAAACTTCAACGCGAGTGCCATTGAATATGATTATATCCAATAAACAAATCAATGCAAATATCGAATCGGCAGTATCTCTTTGATGCGATAGATAAGTTATTATCATGATGATAATATTGTTTATCTATTATTCCTGATGGTAGGAAGCAGCGAGAGCCATGGATCGATTCGTTCCATCGTCGAAACAGCCGCAGCATTGGAGCAGAAACTACAACGGGTGAGATGGAACTCTTATTCTTGTCTGCACATCTTTGGACTAATATGTTCCATTTATTGACCTTAACTAAAACGTAATATCAATGCCTTAGAGTAGTGGTTCCCAAACGGTGGTCCTCGGACCCCCAGAGGTCCGTGAATTGACGTTATTATTGTCTGCATATCTCTTGGCTATGGACATATGCAGTTTTGACACTAAAGTCTGCAATTGAAGACGTGGGAGCAAGAACAAGACAGCTCCACTTTTTTTCTGATTTACACTTTTCTGTTATTCTTATTAAAAAAAAATCTGTCTATTAATGCAAGAACCAAACAGCTCTAAATGGCTATAGAGATATAAAGGAAAAGGAGCTGTACTTTTGTATTACACGATGCAAGAAACGCTCAGTGTTTTCCATCATTCCTGAAGAATTTTGAAAACTGGTGTTGACTGTTCTTGCACCCTCACGTCTTTTTCTTCCCGTAACACAATTAGGTACTACATATACAAGGATAGTGAAGACACCATATATATATATATATATATATATATATATAATGTGTGTATGTATATGTGTATGTTATATGTGTATGTTATATGTGTATGTTATATGTGTATGTTATATGTATATGTGTATGTATATGTGTATGTATATGTGTATGTATATGTGTATGTATATGTGTATGTGTATGTATGTGTATGTATGTGTATGTATATGTGTATGTATATGTGTATGTATATGTGTATGTGTATGTGTGTATATGTGTATATGTGCATATGTGTATGTTATATGTATATGTATATATATATATATATATATATATATATATATATATATATATATATATATATATATATATATATATATATATAAGGTGTTCTCGTTCTCGTGCTGACGGAAGGCGGGGAAATCAATTTTTTGACGTCATAGTGACACCTACCTTCGCCTTCTGTGAGCGTATCTAATGATCTCGTTTGTACAGTCATTTTAAAGTCTACAGAGCAAACTTAATTTAACAAGGATTCTTGTGTTGTAAATAATGATGAATTTATTTAAAAGAAAACAGTTAAAATTTGCTTCAAAAAACAATTTTAATCGATTTGCAGAGTGGTTTATTTATTAAAATTTCTCGAAATTAATTGCAGCCAATTTGAACCAATGGTTCGTGACGTGCTGCCATCTATTCTGTTTTTTTGTGAACTATTTAAAAATGATAATCGCTATTTTTATTTATTATTTACTGTATTTTATGAGTTTAAATTATATTTTAAGGATTGCATTTAGTATGTAAAAATTGCAAAATATTTGCTTAATAAATTAAGCGTATTAAAATAATATTAGCTGCCACGAGTGCATGTCCATGGATTTTGAAAAAGTGTGTTGGAACCATCAGGGCAATGCATTTGTATTGGACATATTAAATGAGTTACAATTTCAATCAAGTAAAATACGGGGACATAACAAAACAAGGACGGATTAGTAGTGAAGCTACCTGAACACAATTATTTACAAGTATTTACATTATTTTGCTAATTAAAAATTAAATCACCAGTTGTTACCCAACCGGGGATCGAACCTAAGTAGCAATGCTTGAAACACACAGCCAATGAGAATAATCAAAAACCCATAGTAAGGCGGAGCAAAAATGACGTCAAAAATTTGCTTTCCTTGCCCACTTTCAAAAAGCAAAAAACGAGCACACCTTCTATATATAGTCTCCACTATCCTTGCTACATTTGTTACAATTTAAAGATTCAAATGTTCTCTTAACAAATTCACAATAAAAATACTTAACACACGTACACTAAAGTATCAATATATGAAATAGGGGAGGGGCGAAACTTGATGTTAAATGGGATAAATTGGTAATTGAGGTAACATTGTGTTACCTTAAAATACAGTTAAAGTTTTTCTTAATAAATCTTTAAAAAGTATTAAGGCAGTAAAAATTAGTTTTAATATAGTATGAGAACCGCATGTTTAGTACTAATACACAGTTCGTAATAATTTAATTCGTTGAACCTTACAAATTAATTTAATATTATTAAAATAAAAACTAGGTTTTGTTTTTGGAGTAAAATAAAGGGTCATTGTATCACACAATTAATAATTAACTTATATATTTAACTGAAATTATTGAATGAACGAAATTACAGATCCCCGTTATTGTTATAAATAGTAATTTTATTAACTACGTGTAACATTAAATTAATTCAAAATTAATTTTATTTTATTTATTTGGGATGTTACATCACCAGATGAATTATATTTTGTTAATATATTCCAAAATTTAAAAAAAAAATCTCGAATTATAGGAAGCAACTCGAACACGAATGCAGAAAATCGAATGTATCAATTATTTTTTATGTGTATACCCATATAATTCATTTAAATAATTACCACTCTAGCTGAAAGACAAATACCTCCTTTTAAAGCTATTCCAGTTAATAGCCGTTTCTTTTAATTATCCATCACGTTTATGCTTCCGGATATAGAATTGAGCACCACTGAGAACATTGAAAGTTCTCACCACGCTTCGTTTCACAATTTCGCACTTAACTGTTCACGCATTTTCGAGGAATTCATTTAAGCTTTTTTTTATATATATAAATTACCCTTCGTCTTTCCGAAGAGTTTTTGTTCGGTGAAAAAGTAATTAAGCTCGAGAGAAAAGAAATTTATAAAAAAAAAATCCGCTCCTTCATCGCGGTGGGTCTGTGGAATTATTTGAGAGGTAATTTAGAATAAAAACATTAAAAAAAAGAACACCACATCCTTAAAAAAAAGATAAAAGAATGCAATAGCCTCTCTTATTCCCACAATAAACACGCTCTGGTCTTTATCAGAAGAAAAAGATTTATTCGAAAGAACGCATACTTCAACCCCCCCCCCCCCCCCCTTCCTAAAAGAATACCAAACTACACCAAACTCCTTTTTTCCAGTAAAAACTCCTATTTTTATTTATTTCTCTGCTTCAAGTTCTGGGAGTATTTCAGTACTAGAAGAATAAAATCCCCGCATACTTTCGGTCCTAGAGTACGGACCGGTACCCTCTAGGGTATTGGTGAGGGGACAGGGGGCGAAGGGGCGTCGTAAATCTCTTTTTTTTTTCCCTGATCCCAAATGAGATTTTCATAATGAATGAGGATGCTGAGAAGGGGATAAACTCGTGTCTGAGAGATCTTCGGGATTCTTTTTATCTGTCTCATCTGCAGTTGAATGTTTTCTTTTGTCTGCGTGCAATTATTTTCGCGTTAGACAAGAATGAGCTCGATATACAAATGAAGAAGCTGGGGAGAGTTGATTTGGTCTTGTTCTAATTAAATCCCTTGTTTCGTTAGGAAAAGTTTTTGTTTCTCTTGGATACTGGATGATAATTAACACGCAGGCGTTGATTTGCTTACAATTTTTATCGAGTGCTTTTATCTGGAAATACACAATATACTATCAGTCATTAAATGGCGTTAAAAAATATCACGTACAATCTGAAATTAGGGCGTCTAATGATATGCATCCATACTGAAATCCCCTAGAGTATTACTAGTAGTTCTGGGAACAGTAGAACTCGCCACCAAAATTTTTTTTTAAAGCATACTTCGATTTTAATGGTTTGTTTAATTAACGTCTCACTAGAGCTGCACAGTGGGCTATTGGAGACGGTTCGGGGTCTATCTCGAATCGATTTTAATGATTTCAGGGGACTTTCATTCCTAATTTGAAGAAATCTAACATCGCGTTTGGTCGTTACGGCGTAAAAATCATATTTACAAACGGACGAAATGTCGAACCGATGAATTAGAACAGGAATTCGCTAACTTTCTGTAATAAATTATACGATAATACTTATTATTTATTAAATATCTTAAATGGCATCTCTGGTTATGGACTCTATAGCATATCAATCAATTTTTAAAGCATATACCTCAGACAAGTTGAACCCCAACTTTCTTTTACAGGAGGGTGACCCCGTCAATACTGCAAAAACTCTGCCTCACCCGGAGTACATAAAAAATTACCAAATAACCAAGCTCTATGATCCATGGTATTCGAGAATCAAATTCATCGTGTGCATAAAAAAGCTTTATTGGGAAATAAGCATTGACATTCGCATGTAACTTGTTTACTTAGTTACGAAGATGCTCAAAATGACCGTGCAGAGGTCTCCTTTTACACGATCCAAACAACATCTGTTTATTTACAGAGCAGACATGTAACATGCACCTTACGTCAGCTTCTAATCATGTCAATTTTTAATTTTTTTTTTGCATTATTCTCATTCACGATAAGATCCATAGTAAAATCTCATTCACACATTTCATGCACATAATGCGACGTCGCACTTTTTCCTTCGCCTTTTTCTCAAAAACTATATTGTTTTTAATTGTATTTGTCTTCGGTCGATTGTTTTATGTACATTGACTGTAGGTTCTCACGCTGTTGAATTTAAATGCACTTGACAGAACAGGATGTTTAGTTTTATGACCCATATTCGACAATTTCTTCAAACAATCTCGGCAAAAAAAATCTTCAAAGATGCGCATTCCTTGTCTTGTATATAATCTAAAACTGTATAGGTCCGAACTAACATTTTACTTGTCAAAAATTATTCTCCATTCTTCAATTTATTATTCAGCGTGCAAATGAATAAATATAATAAATATATGAGAAAAAAAGGCAAAAACCTTTTGAAGAATTTCAAACTTAAAAAGATTGTTTCATATATATTCTAAAACAACCAGGAGAATTAAAATTATAATTTATATATATATTATATATATATATATATATATATATATATATATATATATATATATATATATATATATATATATATATATATATATATATATATATACCGGCAATTGCGATGCTGTGCAAGCATAAATCCATTTTGAGCGTATATGTAATCAAAAACTCATTTCAACAACTTCGCTCTATAGTGTTATTCATTCAAGTAAGAAAAGTTTTCTAACGTTTTATTCTAATAAAATTGATATAAGGCATGGTCAATGTTCAAAGTTCAAGAAAACGCATTGAAATATAAAATTAATTAATTTTCTGCCAAAAACAGCAAATCTACTTCGTCATAAATTATTCATAATAAAATAAATTGTCAAAGATTATAAAACAGCTTATTTGATTTATGTAAAACTGACAAAAGAAGTTGTTTCGATGAAATATCTTGAGTGAGAGATATAAGACAATATTTGAAGTACATTCCATTATTTCTAAACTTGTCTGACATTAACACTGTATAGGGATAAGAAAAGAACTTAACTGTTCAGATACCTTGATGAGGCCTCCGTGGCCGAGTGGATTAATGCGTCAGCTGGAATCCAAGGGTCCCCGGTTCAAACTTTGCGATGGTCTAGACTAAAGAATAGTAAAAAGTAGTGATATTGCGATCGGAGGGTTGCCAACTTCGCTACCAAAATACTAGAATGTCGTCCAGAACATCCACAAAAAATTAACGGCGTGTGTACGGGACTGGTGCACGATATATCTGATCGGGATCCAAAGTCCCGACGTCTATTGAAGGCGTTGGGTTCCAGCTCAGGTATTGTCCTCGTCATCTGACCATGGTTCATAAATACGAGGCATAGTTCCCGGGCCCTTCCTTCGAGATAGGCCCCGAACCGTCGCCAATAGCCCACTGTGCAGCTCGAGTGCGATGTTAATTAACCAAAACCAAATCAAACCAAATCAGATACCTTGATGTGTTGTGTAACTCGGAGTCTACGCGGAACATGTCCTTACCGTTTCATCGGATTGAGTTCCATTGGCGCCGTTCATATACAATCTGATTTAGCTGTCAAAGGGACAGTTCAGTTGCAGATCTTCATATAACGGATTTTCAGTTTCTAACTTATGTGGTTTATAATGTCATTTACCTATCGTCTGATACTAAGTTTTCGAAAAAATCACATTAAGTTATATAAAATTCGAAATTAAAATTCAAACAGAAATGAACATGCCCTCTGTTGGAAGCAGTCGCTATTTCAAAATTTAATTCATTAAAATAAAGCCAATATTTCGTGCACTCACTCATCTTTAATAGTTGAGAAATATATATTTGGACATGAAGACTAAAAAATCAATATAGAATTACCAGTGATTTTAAGTTTTACAATTTTTCAAGAAATTTCTTTTTCCATCTTTCAGTACACTTTTCTCGAAAAATACATTTTCAATAAAAACGAGATTTTATATTTTATATACCTTTAGTTTAGTGCAAAATCTACATGTTAAACCTAAATTTTAGTTGTTTTACTGGAATAAAAAAATATATGAACGAAAATATTAGTCAAAAAGTAAACAAAAATTCGCTATTTTCAAAAAAAGTATGGTATTTTTTTTGTAATCCAAAATTAAAATTAGGTTCATTAGTATAATTACAATGTATTAATTAAAAGAAAATTGGTGATTGTGTAGTAAAAACTGTTCTCGAAAAGTGTACCGTATGAACTTATTAACTTTTAAATGCACAACATATCCTTTCGCTCAATACCGCGCTAACAACTTTAACAAATAATCAACAATTTTAGTGATTTTGTGTGGATTGTGGTACTGAGAATTTAGCAATGTTTCGCCTTCGGTTTGGCTATTGTGAAATCTGAGAGATGGCAGTCCTGAATTGTAATGTTATTAAATAATCAGAATCAGTTGGTGTGTGATATTTTTTAATTGCTCAGTTGAGTAAAAGCTACAGCGCAATTGTCGCAAGTGCACGGCTAGTCTTATAAACTTATTTGATTTGAAAAGTAGGAGGGGGAGCAGTTAAAATTATATATATATATATATATATATATATATATATATATATATATATATATATATATATATATATATATATATATATAATATAATATTAAATCAAATCATTTATTAACCATAATATTATCATAATAATCATCATAATATTAATATCAAATATTTAAATTAAAAAGTTAGTGCGCTCAATAAATAAATATAACAAATACGTTAGTTTCCGTGATACATTTTGTAAGGAAATCTAAAAATTCATTCATTAATACCCTATTATGATGATTTAAAATTCAATTAGTAAAATATTAAAAAAAATAATAACCAATTCATTACTAATACATTAATCACAAAAAAATATCAATAATATACAGCTAAAAATAATTTCTAAAAATCTACTCCTTTCAAATTCTTAAATTCTGAATATTGGAACCACTCAAAATATAAAAGTAAATTAACATCTTAAAGGATATTTCGCTCGCGTTGTATTAAAAAACGAAAGACGAAAGTTGACATTAATTACCTTACTTTACGGAATATAAATTTGCATAAGATTTTGAACGTCTAAAGATAGAGTAAGTTTTTAATGAAAAAATAATTTAAAGTGTGTGTAATTAAATATTTTCCCCTTCAAATATTATTTTAAAAGCATCTGGTATGTCTAGTGAGTCCCTAATTGCAATTCTTGAATGAAAAATTTTGTTTTAACAAAATTATACTAGACAAGTAATCAGTGGATTAGTAAAATTTTGCATAATTGCTTATTCGTGTGTATAAATATTTATTAACAATTAAATTGTTTCGAATATTTCCTTACATTTAGAACTTTTTATTGATAGATAAAATATAAATAGTACTTTTATTTAATTTTAAAAAAAAATCTCTGAAATTTTAAAGGTTTGACTAAATAGTAAATTTTTATGATGTCAGTTTAAAATCTTAAAATTAAAAACGTTTAAATATAAATGTGTGGATTTATAAATATATTAGCTGAACTGTGTGTTTTGATTGCTACATGTTTTCTAGTGGAAAATAGCAGTAGACTTCTGTTGTGTTATGTACTGGGTTCAAAACTTAGAATTGCATGGATGTTTTGTTATGGTTCTAAATGCACTTTACGATTTAAATGTTGGGCTGTTTAACAGTTATTCCGCATAATATTATTGTTTATTATCCGTTATTTTAATTTTGTTTTTATTTTACTAACAAACTATTCTAATTTACAATCATCATTAAAGAAAATTGAGCAGCTAAACATACGTATAAACATAAGTAAACATAAGTATAACATTTATCTTAGTATTATATATCTAAACTCTACAAAGTTCACAAGTGAGTTCGTGCTCGGCAATGTGCTTGATCGACACACATTCAAAAAACATAATAAACAACTAATTATGCAATTTCCAAGTGATGGTCAACATTATTAGTAATGTAAAAAGAAGACAAACACAAGAGTTCCTGCAAAAAAACATGTATTTGGCATGAAACACACATACTCGCTGTGCATGTCGGATCAGTTGCGCCTGAATGGAAGGTTAAATTTAACGTCCATATGCCCGAGCAATATCCGTGTTTTTCACGTTAAAAACTAATTGCACTTCAATCGAAAATAAGTTTTATGTTCATTGAAAATACGTCGATTTGGTAATGTACACACGTTGCAAATTATATTCTTCTCTAATAGAAATAATTACAAACTTTCCTGATTTACCCAAGTTCTGCGTATGTTTGTAAACACAGTATCTCTAGAAAGAATAGTGCTAAGGCAATTTAAATTTCTAAAGAAAATATATTAATTGGTAGTTATTAATGAGACGTGATATAAATTTTAAAATCGAACATTTGTAAAAAGACAAGTTCACTGTCATTGTTATAGAAATTCGACATTTTTATAGAAATTCCTCGAAATTCGCTTTAACGATTTTAAGGGAACACATACACAAATATTTGTAGAATTCTCGATTTTCTTTTCACTTGCCAAAATTATAGTTTAGAAAATATTCTAAATATGCTAGCACAATTTAAGAATATTATGTTTTTTAATGAGTTATTTAAGATTTTGTGCTGGATTGACAGGTATGATTCTCAAGGAACGAACATTTAAAAAAAAATTCTCAATGTTTGGTTTCTCTTGATATAAAGTTTTTAGAAACGTTACGGATTTTTTATTATTAATGAATATATGTTTAATTTTTAAAAACATATTGTAAAATATATGTATATTATAAATTTTTATGCGAATTAGCTTTAGTAGTTTGTTTTAATCATTAACAAAAAGTAAAAAGAAAATTGAGAAAAAATGTGGTGTTATTGAGAAAAACTATTTAAATAAAAATCAAATACATGTTTGGTTTGGTTTATTTTAATTAACGTCGCACTAGAGCTGCACAGTGGGATATTGGCGACGGTTCGGGGCCTATCTCGAAGGAAAGACATGGGAATGATGCCTCGTTTTTTGAACCACGGTCAGATGACGAGGACAACACCTAAGCTGGCACCCGACGCAACCTCAATAGGCGTCAGTACATTGAACCCCGATCAGATTTATCGTGCACCATTCCCGTTTTCCGCCAATATAATTTGTTGGATGTTCTGGACGACTTTCTAGTATTTTTGTAGCGAAGCTGGCAACCCTCCGATCGCAAGATCACTACTTTTTTACTTTTCTTTGTCAAATCCATCGCACGGATTCGAACCACCAATCCTCTGATTAGTAGCTGAACGCCTTATCCACTGAGCAACTGGGGCTCCATCAAATACATAGAGAATACAAATTTTTGAAGTCGATTCTTATGTATTATAATTCAAAGGATCTGAGAAAAAAAAACTTAACGTTTTAAAAATATGTTTTAAAAAAATTGATTCAAAAAGTTTTTAAAAAAATGAGGGTACAGCGTTTACTTAATATTGATAATAGAGAAGAATTTTAATTATGACAACATTTAGTCATATTACAACATTTACTACTAGTTCTCAATGTCATTACGTTATCATTATGCACTGCTTAGTTTACATTTGAAGTATCAATATCCTGTGGCATTTAATTCTGATTTTTGTACATGTCTATTTTTACAGATCACAAGAAAATCGGCGAAGGTCAAACGCGCAACCCAGGGTATCCCCAGATACAGAGGTATTTAAAGTTTACTCTAAATCAAATTATATATGCTTTAAGTATCACTAATCTACAAATCATTCTGAAATGTATGTAATAAAAGAAAATTTTAAAAGCAAAAATCTATCGCATTTCAATCTTTTGGACTTCACAAGCTTCTCTTCATCAAAAGTCTATTTGGGATATAAAACAACAGCTGGCAAACACAAATATTTCTAGTAAAATCAAGCAAACCAGCTGTCTACTTTTTTTCAATAAAAATCCATCACTCAGTTTTCTGGTATTAAGGAAACATTTAGAACGGGATGGAATATTTTGTAAAACTGAGAATATAAATATTTTAAATGGAAGTTGTAATACCAGTTGACTATTGATATAACTCCGATTCATAAAACCAATATGGTCGTTGTAACAAAAAAGTCGTTGTAACAAAAAAGTCGTTGTAACAAGGTAAAAAGTTTTATATACAAACTTATGAATCAATTGAAACTTTCAGTGGCGATCATTATAACGAAGAAGTTGCTATATCTGAGGAGTCATTATAATTGGATCCTCTTGTAGTACAAAGAACTTGCAATTTACAAACCATCTAAAATGCTGTAGACATATTTTCTATTAAATTGTTTAAAACTCTTATTTTTACATTAGATTTCACGTTTTGGTTTTATATAATGACAAACATGTACAAACCAGTTCGGAAAGAGAGTAAGATTGGGAATTAAAATTCTGGACTCTTACAAAAAAACAATTATAAATTCTATTTTATGCAGCACCGTTGAAAATGCATTCTCATATGTGACGAAACTTTCGTCCTTTTTGACAAAACAGACGCCTGCTATTTCGTCAAAAATGAGAACGATTTTAAAAGATTTAATAATTCAATATCAACAAACTGTATCGAACCGCAGACCTCTCGTTCCAGAGTCCAATGCTCTATCCACTCGGCCAAGAAGACTCGGTTAAATTCTGACAATATAAGTATAAGAACCAAACATGATCTGATGAGCCAGAAAATAGCGGGAAAATAATCTGAGTAAATGACTTTCGTTCAAAATTTGAACTTTATTGCTTTATCAAAAATCATGTGATTCAACAAAGAAACGATTGTCAAATACAGTGAATATAGTCTTGATGATCGTAGAATTTTCAAAAATGACAGTGATATCACACTTTGTTTTTATATAATGACAAATAAGTACAAACCATCTTAGAAAGAGAGTATAATTAAAAATTAAAATCCTGGACTCGTCCTTTTTTTAAAATTCATTTCGTTATTCATTATTCCAAAGGGTTGCGTCGGGTGCCAGCTTAGGTGTTGTCATCGTCATCTGACCATAGTTCAAAAATACGAGGCATCGTTCCCGGTTCTTTCCTTCGAGATAGGCCTCGAACCGTCGCCAATAGCCCACTGTGCAGCTCTAGTGCGACGTTAATTAAACAAACCAAACCATTATTCCAAAGTGCAATTTTAAATTCTATTTAATGCAGCTGACATATTCGAAATGACATTTGTGATCCTATCGCAATTACCAAGCTTTAAACAAACACACAAACGTTATTTACTATGCAACATTTAAATAATCCCCTCAATATCAATGCACGACAAACAAAACCGTTCTAAAACAACTCAAAGCCATAAATGAGACCCTGCGAGGGAAAATTTTGAATTCGACACCTGCACAAGGAAACTCAACAACGGATCAATTTAAGAAGACGTAAAAGATGGCGCCCGAGCGAATTTCTGGGCTTCCAAAGTGGAATCTGGAAATGCCTACCGTTCCTCGCAGAAGAAATTAAGGCGGTTTTCCCACAGGTGGCCCCGTTTGGGATGAGAGAAGCTGCTCTCGAAGAATAAGTGGATGAAGGAGGGAGTCCCGGACGCTTAACAAAGGAATTCACTTTATTAGGTTGACGGGGAATGGTTTTTCTCCAGGGTTCGAGAAGGGGAAGAAGAAAGTGGCGGGGTTTTTGGGTTGTTGTTTTGTTTTCGAGATGGATGTGTGTGGAGCAGGGAATAAACAAAAGAACTAGGGAAATAAATTAGAATTGACTGCTATTTGTAACTTGTTCAGGATAGGTTAAGGATTAGGATGGATTGGTTAAGGGATAATTCTGTAGGGTTGGTTGATAAAATGAGTTAGAAAGTAAATACGGTAAGGCTCTGTGTTTTTTTTTATGTTTTAATTTGGTTGGTGTCCGGTTCCATAAAAAATCAAATTGAACAATGTGCTGATATCACTGCCCTACCCAGATCCTCAATCTTTTCAGTATAAAGTTATCCCTGAAAAGGGAATTCCTCCATGCCCTGCAATGTCGCTAATATCGCAAGACAGTTGAAAATATGTTCTGGAGTTAGTACTTATCTCGGACCATTTCTACAAAATCTGCCAGTCGTGATTCCATCAGCATTTATTTTCATACCTCCCAGGTGTCGAGTTCTCAGTCTGGATGTTTTAATTTGCTGTTGCTTATCGACTCGTGTCTTTATATTGCAGAGATTGCGAATATTATTTCAAAAGACTAAATTTATCATAACAGTTAATTATATATGAAAGATGCAGGTGAAAAAAAATGTCTGCCCATCCGGATTAATTTTTGTGGAAAGTTCAAAAGAAATTTTTAGAGCCCATAAACATGTAATTTAAGTGTTTTATAATAGGCTATAATCGAATTTACATCAAGGTATAGTGAAATGACAGCCTTTTTTGCTTACAAAAGTGGACGACTCGCATCGTTTTTTCCTGAACCCTACGTATTTAATTGAAGACTCCATAAGAAAATAAAATAGAAGTTCTTGTTTTTGTTGAAATTTTAGTGATATTCACTTAGCAGTCACTCGGAATCGTACCGGGGATGTTCCGCTTGCTTCGCCGATACTCTATCAGTCAGGTTAAAGTGATCACCAGAGCCCAAGTGGTAGTATCAGGCATATGAAGTGACCCTATCTCAGTGAGTCGAACGGAAGGACGATTGATTATTGCTCGTGAAGGGTTATCACGTGGTTAGTGGTTAATAGTTCTGCATTTTTGCCGGTGTTAAATTTTTCGCTAAATTTTAGATTAGGTTGACAGACGGTTGAATTTTTGTTCGTAGTTCGGAGTCGCCACTTTATAGTGATATGCACTTCGCTATCAATCGGAGTCGAAACGGAGATTTTCTGCTTATTACTCCGATACTCAGGCTAAAGTGATCACCCGACCCCAAGTGAAAGTGATCCGCATAAAATTAAAATCTATACTCTTTAAATATACTAAATATTGCACTTTCATTATATTAAGTTATAAAACAGTATGATTGATGATAGTCCTTCAGATGTAGATAGACAAATGTTACAAAATATATATAATAACAACAACGAGACGTAACTTTTCTATGCAATATGGGCTGTCATTGTTTTTCCCCTGAAATCTACAATTTATCTTATTAAAACATGCTTTAACTAACAACACTGAGTAACATATAAGGACTCTTTTCAAAATCAATCAAATTCTTCAATTATTTTGGTAAAATACATTGCATTTTCTGAAACACAATATGACACAGCTTTTGTATATTTGAGTTACATCAAAAAAAACTCTCGAATCTGAATCCTTTGAATCAAATCAGAAACTGAAAAATTGCAAAAATATTTTGTACCTAATAAAAAAAATACCAACTACTATTTGTATATGTATCAACATACTCGTAAACAATTCCTTCCAAAAAGAAGATACAATTTTAAGATATTTAAAAAGGATTGACGAAATCTCCATATAATATCCTTAAAGCTCCTCCTTTAATCTTAAAATCTTCAAAGGTCCGCATAATACTCCACTTCAACTTTAAACATTCAGTGGAAGTTTTTTTTAAAGCTAAAGCTTTAAGAATAGAAAACATTATCTAAATTTACGTTTTAAAGACTTGTGTGTTTAAAGATTCTATAGTTTAAGAAGACTTTCTAGTCTTTGCAGCATATCAAAACTTTTTAGGTAAGATTAAGATATGTGTTTATATAAGTTTTATAATCGTAACATAAAAAAATATATTAAATCCTGCTTAACAATTTTAGAATAATATAAATTGTTCTTAATAATTTACAATTTTTATATTCTTACAAATGATATTTTACAAAGCTATGAAAGATAAAAAAAATTATCTGAGGCTTAGCAATTTTAACCATCTTACAAATATTTTTGACGTATTAAATTTCTCAGAAAGATCAAAAAATACCTTTTAATAAGTTTTTTTAAATATTTGATTAACAAATTTTAAGACTGAAATTTAGAAATATTTAAAAGTGAAGATAAAAATGAATATATAGTTTTCTGTCTTCGATATTTCGAAACGCTTTGGCTGTTAGTGTTCTATGTTGGGAAGTACCATTAACTTATCTTTGAGATAAAAATCATTTTTACGGTTATAACTACTTAATAGTAATAATATTAAAAAGTATTTCATTGCTAAGTTAAGATATTGTTCTACATTATAAATTATCAAAACACTTATTGTTTTTAAAATGTAGCACATACTATTACGTTAATCAAAGTTTAATAGAACCAGTAAATACATTAAGAAATTATGTTTCATCATTGACTAATATTTTAAAGAGGTTTCAAACATGAAATCTGTTTAAAATAATTAAAAAAAATTATTTTCTGAATAAGCAAAACGTACGTCAAGAACATTTGTAATATATGTGGGAAAATGAACATGCGTTTAATTTTTCGATATTGACTATTTGTTAAAATTATCTTTGGCTCTCTATCAAGTTTCTTAACCAACCAATCATTCATTGGCCTATATTAGTATGGATGCCTCTATTGGTAATATAGAGGAGCTTGGAATGGCGCCAAATATTTACAAGAAACCGGGGAAGTTGTCCCGGTTGAAAGTACTTTTTTATTTAAAGAAAATTTCAAATAAAAAAATATTAAGCGTATAAAACTACGAATTTAATGTATGGTTTTGTTTGGTTGTATGTATACCTCATTCATTAATTATTCCTTTGCTAAAGTTTATTATTTCTCCTTCCAGGTAAACAATACATCTACTTATGGACAAGGTAAGAAATGGGAAACTTTTTGTTTGTGTGTCAGTCCGTTTATTTGTTTGTATGTCACATTGCTTGCCTGTTTTCCTGCTTGTTTTTTGTTGTTTAAATGTTATAAAAGTGTACATGTGACTATTTTAATTTCTCTTCAGGTATAACGCTACGGGCGGAGGATCTCTTAGGAGAAAGCGACAACAGACTGGGAACGGGAGCTGCTGCTGTCCATCTTTTGTCACCGAGGCCAGGTAAGTTTTTCAATACATCCTAAGTTAATATTTGCATAGAAATATTTATTACAGAATAAGAAACACTAAATAAACTATATTTGAAGGAGTGAGAAACCAAGGGATACAAGTGACATTTTTTAAATAGTTAGCGTGGTTATGAATAGTTAATACATATGAAATGTTGATGGCAAATCGACATAAGTAAATGTCTAACATGTGCTGAGATCTAGCGGTGTAAGAATCAACTACTTCAAGAATCGGCTGTTTTGTTTGGAGGCCAATGGGAACAGGTGACACTTGCTGTACCTCCTGTACATCAAATGCAGGAACATGACGTTTTAGAAGAAAGAGGAGATCTTATTTTAGACATCGACTCTGAATAATTAGGACAATCACTTAATTTGTACAATAAACTTCTTGTTTGGCTTTTTGTACTCTGATTTATCCCTACTACTTATTTGCCATTGGAAACCAAGTGGTAAAAGTGACACATGTCATCATTATACAAACGACACAAGCATCATTATACAATGATAACAGACGTATGGAATTTGTTTTCGAAAGTATATTGCTGAATATTCAAGGGATATACAGTAGAACCAAAATATAGGCATTTAGGGAATTTATTAAAATAATGTAACTTTAAACTGCGTTTTCACAAAATGGTGAAATTGTTTCTTATACCCCTTTGCTTCTCACCCCCTCACTTCAGCTTTCTGTGAGTGTATTTGTATTAGTATATTGTCAAAATGTTTTTTAAAAAATTATCAATTTTTCTCTTCGCAAACATTTGTTATTTATTTGAAAATTATAAACTAAAAATAAGACGTTGTCAATTTAACTCTGTCTTCCCAACCTTTTATTAGTAGCCCTAGTGATTGTTTACACACCTCCAAGGCATGCAGTTGCCAAAGCATGGCTAATTAATTTAATACCGAATTATTTAGTTTTTTTTTCCGAATTACGTGAGTAAAAAAATAAATATATTACTATTTAATGCACATCTTCTTATACATAAAACAAACATATTGCATTCATTGAAGAACTTTTAGATATTTTTTTAAATATTTTTAACATATCATAAAATTATAACCATTATGTAACCTGTGCGATAAATTATTATTTTAAATTGATATCAACATCATTTATATATATAGCATGCTATTCAAAACTTGTTACAGCTTGTTCAGTTTTAATTTAACGATGCAAAATTACAGTTTAATTCCTATATATGTGGATTTCTGTTTGTGAGAATCTATTGATATAAAGAATAGAACAACGCGAATCCTATCATATAGAGCCGCCTGAAAGATTAATTCGGTTCATATACCGAAAACGGATCGCATAGATATGAACAGGATGGGAAATCCCTCTAATCAATATGTCAGATAAATCATATGGGAAAGGACAAAGGAATGTGTAGAAGTATTTACCGGATCGCCATTTAATATAAAGCATTTATATTCATCATGAGGTAATTAAATGAAAAGTTTATTGGTGAATGTTATTATGGCTGACTTAATTTCAGTATTTTTAAATGTAGGATATCAATGCCCATTTTCCCATCACCCCTGCTTGTTTGTAATAGAACAGCCCATGCATATAAACATGTAACTTAGTAGTAGCAACATCCTATTCATATTGAAAATCTTCATGTAATCAGTCCCTGTGTCGTCCCAGTGGGTCAATCTCGTAGGCACCCACTTAAATGTTCCTATCTTTAAATATTATCTTAGCTTGAACCTAAAGTTTAAATATATTTCAATAATGTCATGTCTACCCTCTTGTATTCCTTTCCTTGCTAAAACACCACATTAAACATAAACATTAATATTTTATTTTCAAAATGTTATTAGTGTAGTATATTATTAAGAGAAATTTAATTTCGAATAATATAAAGTCTGAAGGAAAAAAATCACTTAATAACGCATGTTGAAGTGAACGAAATACAAGTTGTATATATTTTCAATACTGTGAATGGTCGACATTAAATTTATATATAAACATAATAATTTCATAAGGATACTAATACATATTTAATAATAAGCTATTTTCCAAAATTTAAAACGTTCAAATTAAGTAATTTGTATGTTATAAACCCATTACTAAACATATTTTTCACTTTAAATGGGTTAAAGAATTTTCATAATTAAAATTAATATTAGAAAAATAACAGATTTTATATAATATTTTATTAGGTACTAAAATAAATAGATTTTAAAATTAAAATATTTTAGTCAATATTTTTTTTCCTAACGAAAGGAATTATGTTAATAACTAGCATGGCCGAGTGATAATATTCGCATGAACACCGTCCCCTCCACACACCAAAATCATTTGTTACCTTCGATCATGGATTATTCATAGTAGAGAAAACATAAGGTCATAATCTCGCTAACATCAAAGTAAGGCCAACATGTACGGCCTCAGACAAGTGGTTTACTACGTCATCCATTCATAATTTTTTTCTAGTTCATTCATAAAAATATCATGTACTTCATGAATTGACAGATTTACTATTATTTCCAAATAGTAAGACAATCGCGAACATTTTGTTCATTCATTAATTTTGAAAAGAAGTCACGTGTCTGAGGCCATTCGGTGTGAGATGTTGGTTTCACGATTATGACGTCATATTCGCTCTACTACAGTCCATTCATGCTCGAAGACCGTTACAACCAAAACATAAAGTTTAACGGTCTGTTCATGTATAGTAGCATTATCAACGGCTTGTTTTAAAAAAATTATTACATTATTTTAAATGCATTTAAAAAAAAAACGTTGATATTTATGAGATGAAAGTACAATTCGTCACTGGTCCATTGAATTATCTTTTTTATACCTCGATCATTAAGATTCGTTGCGTCTAAGGGGAGTAAAAGGGATCTTGACTACAAAAATATATGTGATTATCATAAAAAAATCAATTTTAAATCTACTGAAATGGAATAAAAGAAAATCGGAATATTTAAAGCAATGTTTGAATTGCAGATAATAATCCCCACATCGCTTTATTTATTTAGCGCCAAATTAGCAAACATAAAATACTGAGAAACAATGCAAAAAAAATCTACTCAAATCAAAATAAATATTTAAAAAAATGTGTGTATTGAAGCCTTTGTCTTAACAATTTTGTTCCTATTTCTCGTTTTCTGAAGATGCTTAAACACAAATATTTGTTTCCAATAAAAATACTAACACTCTGCTAATAACATAGTTTTTTCGCTTACGACTCAGATAGGGACTTGTTATCAAAATAAAATAAAACCAATCTTATTGTTCTTCAAAGAAAGACAAAATATTTGAAAAATATGGAGAATTATGCGAGATTGAACAACTAAAAGACGAGTATAAATGAGAATATTACCTTTACTCTTACAATCGATGGGAATTAAGGTAATTACTGTTCCACCTTCGCGGAAAAAAATTATGATAATGATAAATTTTTTTTCGGTGATGTCTAGAAGAAAATACTTTCAAATATTCATATCTACCACTTTTTTTTATTATTTAATTGCATCAGAATAAAATTACAAGATAAAATATTTATAGAATTATGACAATATTCCACATGGATCTTTCGCTGCGTAAAAGAATTATTAATGTGTTAGCCATTTTTTTAAAATTATTAATATTTATCTTCGCTGGAAATAAATTAAACTTTACTCATCCATAATATATTTTCATTGCATAGAAATATTCCGCACCGTGAATTTAAATTTTAGTATTTCTTTGTAAAAGTATACTTAAATCAAGAAAACAGTCAGAAAAATTTGAATTAGGAAATATAAAATACGAATTCTAATATGTTACGCAATCGTACTAAAATATATTTCATAACCAATGAAATATATCTCTGTTTTTCGAATTTAAATTATTTTCTTTGAAAGTGTCGTTTAAATTTGAATTGTAATTTATTTGAATTGCATTTTTATTGTACAAAAAAAGTTATTCCATTGCATCGTAAATATTTTGACATAGCTACAAAGTACACATTCGATCATAATTTTAATAGAATTTAACGCTATACTACTAAACCAAAAGTTTATTATCATATATATTATTTCTGTACTAAAGACCCTTTTTATGCCCCTCCCTTAGACGTAACGAATCTCAACGCATGAAGTGTCAAAACAAAAAGAATTTTTATAGACCACTGACGAATTGCACTTTCATCTTATAAATATCGACGTTTCTCTTTTAAAAAATGCTTTTAAAATAATTGATTTTAAAGGGGTTTTTTAAACAAGACACTGATAACATCGCCATCTATGAGCAGAATGTTACACTTTATTTTTTGACTCTAATGAATGGGTGTGTGGAGAGGGGTTAACGAGATAAATATCAAACGGACATGCTAGTACGATATATTTACGCAAATATATATTAATTACATATAATTATTACTATTTTTATAAAGAAAATTTTAGTTCATAGACTAGTTAAACATATAATTAAAAAATGTAAAAAATAATATGTAATTTAGAAAAACTAATTAACTTGTATATTTTTATCGGAGTATCAAATTTCATTAAAATTTAATCATTTAGTTTAGTGAATAGATAATTATCTAGTGAATAAGTGAATATTTAAAACAATTAAGAAAAATAATTTTCAAAGTAGTTTTTGTTTATCTACATTTAAATCTATTTGACAATTTTTTTAATTAAACTTTTAAGAACAAAAATGCATTAACTCCAAGATATTGATAAAATATCCCTACAACCATCATTAAGTAGCAATAATAAAAACGAAATCCAAAAAAATCATGTGTATTTAGACCATATCTGGTTTCGACATCATTATTTGCCTCTTTGCAAACTAATAACTAAAATAAATGCATAAAAATAAGTACTAAAATATTTTATAAAAATAAATTCTATACATAGAGAGTAAACCTAAAGACTAAGTATAAATACTAAAAATAAATACTAAAAATAAATACTAAAAATAAATACTAAAAATAAATACTAAAAATAAATACTAAAAATAAATACTAAAAATAAATACTAAAAATAAATACAAAAAATAAATACTAAAAATAAATACCAAAAATAAATACTAAAAATAAATACTAAAAATAAATACTAAAAATAAATACCAAAAATAAATACTAAAAATAAATACTAAAAATAAATACCAAAAATAAATACCAAAAATAAATACTAAAAATAAATACTAAAAATAAATACTAAAAATAAATACTAAAAATAAATACTAAAAATAAATACTAAAAATAAATACCAAAAATAAATACCAAAAATAAATACCAAAAATAAATACCAAAAATAAATACCAAAAATAAATACTAAAAGTAATCAAATTGTACATCACATACTTGATTCGTCCAATTCCCAAACGTATCTTGTCCACTTTGGAGAGAACAAATCCATTGAATTTTTTTTTCCTCATTACGTTTTATTTCTACATCTGGAATTAAGCAAAGAATATGTTATTTTACACATCAAACATCATACTTTTTTGTCCAAGTGTTCCAGGTGTATAAATAAAATTCAATACGAAAAAAAATATGATAAACTTGTTCTCCAAAGTAGACAAGATGTGTTTTAGAATTGGCCAACTCACTTTAAAAATCTCACTGTTTACACCATTTTTGATTTCAACTCTAAAATTGTCTGTTTTGCCCAGATGACCGTAAAACCGCGATGGGGGGTAGCGCCACGGAGCTAACACAATGCGATCGACCGCGGGCCCCTCTACGTCGCTCCTCCGAGGGCAACTATGCCCCCCGAAGGAGAAAATCCTCATCCTCCTCAAACGCGGCAGACGATCCTACATCAAGCGATCCATCCAACACCTCCTGCACTGCATCCTCGTCTTCTTCTTCTGAATCAGGTAAGCATCCTCTTTCTCTACTTTTAGGGGAAACATCTTCAAAGCAGCATGCGAGTGTGATTTAATAAACGAAGTCCATACACAACTGTCCCGTAGAATTATCCTGGATTTGTTTACTGCTATTTATATAATTCGAAATACTACTTAGAATTTCCGCCATTAATGTTTAAGCGTTTAAAGATATTTCCATTGTAGAATATTTTAAATAGTTCATTTCGATGTATTGCTGCAGATAAGTTGTAAACGATGATCCATTCATTTTTCAGGGCAGTCATTTGAAAGTTTGTAGCATTATTGTAAACGATGGAACACAACAATTGGAAAGGGTTTATATCAATTAATGTATAATTATTAATTTTATTCCTTTATTTGTAATTTAAATCTTGTCCACTTTATCCAATTTAGAATTTCGATGGCTTATTTAGAATATTTTTAAATGTAAAATACTATTTTAAAAAATTAATATTCAAATTTTGTATTATAAGAATAACATGCAATAGTTATTTTTTATATTTAAGTATTTTTGATATATGTATTCTGTAATTTCCACTATAAGCTTTAGAATTCTAAATTTATACAACTGAAGAGTAATTTTTACTTCTTCAAAGCATTATAATCTGTTTTATAAAAATTCTAAATACTCACGGCAATAAATGTAATTTGTTAATATGTGAACAAAACATATTAACCAATTACAGATTAACATTTATAACCAATTATTTCGTATATTGAAAAAAAAAGTTTTATAGATTTGAGCTTTATTACAAAATAAAATAAATCGGCCATGTTATTCAATTAACTCAGCATCCATTGAAACAAACTTACTAGAAATATCCCAAATTATCTGTATTACAGACAAGTCACAACGATTCGAACAATTTTCACATACCATCGCTATAACACTTAACTCCTCCTCTCTCGCATGCGACGGAAGGCAATTACATCTTTCAGAGACACGAGACGAGCGTAATTGCCTCTCTGCATTTTCCAACTATTTTCACGGCTAATCCCGGAATATTCGGTGTTCGGTGTTACAGGTTGCAACGGAGATTCTGAGACCTGTAATTACTGCCGTTTGTCAGAGAGCAGCGGAGATTCGTACGAGTGCAGGGACAGCACGGACGACGAGAGGTCGTCGTCTTCCTTGGATGGCCCGGATAGGTGAGGATTTGGATTTCTGTTTTTTTTTTATCAAATAATATTCTCCCGCTTTCATACATCGTAGAAAAATAAATAGAATAAATAAATTGTACAATAATATTCAACGTTTTATTATTTTTCCACAAACATGACTTATAAACTTCTCTTTGATATTCTTTATTCCAGTGTGAGTAATTGCTGTTGAACAACCTATAGAGTTTTAGATTTTTGTGAATTTGGTCAGTAGGATTGAGTATACTTGGAAAATATGTCCCTATAAAAAGTTATTGATAAGCCGATGATAGACGATCATATAATATTGAAATTAACTAAATAAAAAAATTACATTTTGTTATATTTAAATATGTTTGACATAAACGAAAGTTCATGGGATAAAATTATTCAAGACGTACTTAAATCGAAAAGGGAGGAAGATTTTTTTATAATGAAGTATCGGGAAAATATGGAAGAATTTGCCAGTGAATATTGTTAAATCTGCAGGAATAAATGGTTTTACAGAAACAATTATATCTTCATTGGAGATGAGTTAGATGTAGTGGAATGATCCAACCTTTCTAGGCCTGAAACCTGTTGTTAGTCGTCAAAATGTGTATTTATATAGTGGATTTCTTAAAAACTAATTTCTATTAAATAATACTGTTTAAGAAAATGCTTGCTTGAATTTCTGTACGTACCCTAAATCACGAATATGTAAACATTTTATTGGAAATGTACTATATTCTTCGCAGAAGACCCCGTGTCCTTACCAGAGCCCTGTCCGAAGACTGCAACCCCCCGTCCAGAGCCAACCGTCCCCTGCGACGCACGTCTCCCGGCGAGTATTTACGACACAAGCGCAACCAGATGGAGCGACTGCGAAACGAGAGACTCACCAACGCCTCCCCAGGACACAACCCAAAGTCCAAAATCACCTTCCAGAGGTGCGACTCCGACCCGAGACTGTGCCTCAAGAAGTCGTCCTACCCCGAAACAACCCACAGTCGAACCTTGAACTTCGTCTCGCCCACCAGGAACCGCATCAGACAATCCCAGCAGCAACAGAATCGCCAACGCAAGAAGCAACACGAGGACATCGGCAGGACTCGTCCCGCAGTGCGTCCATTTGATACCACTCCCAACAATGCATTAGACATCGGCAATGTCCGTCCCAATGTATTCCAGGGTGATATCACCAACAATGCTCCAGACATCGGCAATGCACGTCCCGTGGTGTTCCAATCTGATACCACCAACAATGCTCCAGAAGATGTTGCCCATCCTGCAGTCCAGTACGATACTGCCGAGACCACGCGAAGACCAAAGAGGTCTGCCCAGGCTTGGAATGTGGCCGATAGAACGTCTCGCAGTACAGAGCGCAGACCCAGTGTGGTATGGAACACTGAGGACTCGATGCCCTTTCTTGAGTGCGGTGCTTCTTTTCACTGCGCGGTATGTGATATGGACGTCCCATTTACGAACTGTGCCCTGTGCAGTGCAGAAGCAGAAGTGATAATTGTGGATGAGGAGCATATGATTGTGAACAGTGGGCAGGAGTTTGTAGCGACTGACAGTGTGTTTAGGACTCAGGACTCGATTGAGGAACTTGAACGTTCTGATGATCGGAATGAGAGAGGGGAGCTTTTAGCTAAGAGTGACAGTCAGTCGTCGGAGGAGAAGAAGGAATTGGAGGAATTTTATGATGAGCCTACAAAAAGTGAGTGCATTTGATTACGTTATAAATTGTGGGAATAATATTGCTGAATCATCAATTTAACGTTCAAGTTTAAACTCTAACGTACTCAACTTTCCCATTTCAACTTTTTAAGTTATTTTTTTTTCAACAATGACAATATGGTATAAAATTAAACTTGATGTTCAGAAATATTAAAGTCGAATTTAAAATGATTGAACAAACTTTATGTAATATAAATGTATATCTTATTTTTTTATTTCTTAAGTCATTCTTAACGGTTGTTTTTGACATGAAAAAAGACATGTTAATGAAAGTTTTACATACATATTTTATTTAAAAATACAAAATCCACATTTTTTATTATAAAAAGTAATACGTTACAATAAAAATTCATATTTTATTTTATTCAGATAATCGAATATGTTTATCAATGAGAAAACAATGCATTGAATCTGGATTGGGGAATAAATAAGAGCCCCTAGATTGTAATAACCTTGCTGGCCCTTGAGACCGTAGTTGGTCATTAAAATTTGAGTTTGTGTGACATTTTATTTCAATCTCGACCTTTAATCCTAGGTACCTGAACAGTATATACTTAAGCTGTCTAGTTTCAAATCCAGATCTATTTTCATAAATTTTACAAGAGACGCCAAAAACGATTGACGGTCATGTACTTTTTGATCTAAATCATGATTTTTAATGCATTTTTAAACTGTATTCAGACACTTTTGATTAATACCGCTTTCACTGCGATGGTAGTGCATTCAAAACTTGCGAAAAATAAAAACAATTTTGCAAAAATGTGGATATATCTGTTTTTGAAACTAGACAGCTAACTTAACGGCATACGTCCCATAGACGTGCACCTCTAACCTTGAAGTGAACTACTCGGCAATATAATGAACACTGACTATCACAAGAGAGCTTCAGTTGAAGCATACTCAAGAGATTTAGGGTAAGGTTATCCCCCGAAACAAAATGGCCCCTGTTCTTCTCCTGAACTACGTCTCTTAGACTTGTAAGATTAAAAATTTATAAATACAATAGACAATATAGAAAATAGCTAATAAATTGTGTGGCACTTGGTCAACAAGCTAAGCTCATAGATTGAATGTAATAATACGGTTCCGCCATTTGATGTCGTGGCCTATAACTGTTTTTTAATTCAATATCGAGTGGTACTATTCATTAAAATAAAATGCGGATTCGAGTTCAGGTTCTTTTCGATCTAATTGCAAACTTGCTGGTGTGGTAATCAAACTCATTGAGAAGGCACTTTAGAGACAACACACTATTTAATATTAAAGACGCATTTAAGCAATAAATTACATTAAATTTTAATTGACAAAACTACAAACACGTTCATACTCGTCAAGAGCAGAGATTATTATTATTTAGTTCTTACAAGGGAAATCCCCGTCTTTCTCTCTCTCGTCGCCAATGGTTGGCGGCTGATCACCCTTTTTGGCGAGCGAACTTTACAATAATAATGATTCTTCAGGCCACACTCCGCCGATAGTCGCCACAAAGGATTCCCCGGAGGACAAGAAGGGTCAGTGGACTTCCAGAGGGGCGATCCACAAGAGCTTCAACCAGGAGGACGCTCACTCGTCCAGGAGGAAGAGCTCGCACCTCCTCAGGAAGTACAAGTCGGAACCTGTGCCAGAAGCTGAGGTGGAGGACTACTACATTCCTTCCAAAAGCCAGCCGGAATTCTCGACTTTCCGAAACTCACGCAGTGATAATTCACAATCGAGAGGTTAGTCGTTCGCTTTTCGATGGATGTTTTCAAACTTGCAGCAATTAATTTCTGTCTAAATTTGGAGATCATATTGAAGAGCCCATGCGAAAAAGATTATTGTTCACTTTTGTTGAAATGTAGATCTCAACGACTTACGTTTGCTACAGAGGAGATGCATTTTATCATTATATCACGTTGTGAAACGATAAGAACTATGATAGACCAAAAGCGTTAAAACTCCGGAATGGTGTGTATGAATTACCAGATAAAACTTTGCTTTTATTTTTCTACATAACCACCTTTCACCTGGGCTCTTCATATGTTAATAATAAATCGCATCCACTCCCGTTAAAACTAATTTTATAAACTCTGTTTACTTTTATTCATAATTAATTTTAATATTTAAAAAAACAATTATTTTTATGACGTTAACATTTTTAACATGACATGATATCAAAACTCTTCAGGTTTCAAGAACTCAATACCAACGTTAATAGTAAAGTTTTTTTTTAATATATTTCCTTATTCACTGCAATCCTCCAGCCAATTTATTTCTTGAAAGTAAACTTCAAATTTATAGTATTTTTAATTTAAAAAATAACTCAAATAAAAAAAGTTATATTCATATTTCACTTCAATGTATTTTAGTAGTATTTTAATCTTAGTCCTCTACAATATAAATAAAATTGTATTGCTTGTTGATTTCTATAGCTGAAAGCAGTAGTTCGTCATCTAGTAGGTCTGATAAAAACTTAGGATATCATGTAGCAAAAGAGAGCCCTAGAAGAACATCTGCTGAAGAGGTAATTTATGTGTCAATTATTCTGAATTGTTATCAGAGCTTGCAAATACAAAATTATTTTATGTAATATAAAAATAAAATGAGTACCTATCATTATAAAAAAAAATTACGAGGCGAATTTCTGAGAAATTTATTGAACATTTTTAATAAATATATTTTTAGAAAAAAATTTCAACGTTAACGAAAATAATTTTTAAAAATTCTTAATTACCCGAAAATAAGGCAAACTAAAATTGTAGCTAAACTTTTAGAGCAATAAATATAAGTTTCTCAAAGAATATACATATGAATATATTTGCAAATTAATGGAATTATATGAATTTTCGTCAGCATATTTGTAATAATGGAGATTTTAATGAAAGAAATTAGTACCACTGTACTTAAAAATACAAAAAGTCTTACCAGGAATCAAATCCAGATCCTCGCACCGCTGTCGAGAACCTTATCCTTTGAACTACCAGGACGACTTTAAGAAATTATAAATAGAAAAAATGTTTAAAAAAATATTACCAAAAGAACGGGAAGTAAGATAATTGAGTTTTAATAACTGTTTCTATTAAGCAATCGAGACGTCAATCATGTGGAAAACCATCTTCTGAAAAACTATTTTAAAGTTGTCAGGTTTTATTAAAATCGCTTTAACAGAATCTGAGATTAGCAATATTAAATCCCCTTGCTCGTTTTTCAGAAGTACGGTTACTTAAATTTGAGTACGTCATTGTTCACTTGCGATACAATTACACTTAAATGAAATTGAGTAGGTTCAGATACTAATGTGTAAGTACTTTTACTTATAATATGTTAAGTGTTACTATGTTATCTACAATGCCCTCGTGATTTTTTTGTGTATTTTTTGGAAGAAGTGAGTGGCAACGGTGGATAAAATAGAATTGGAAACATTAAAGTTTGCAAAAAGTTGTAAGGCGAGATTCTGAGTAATAATAAATAATAAATTGTCTTTTCTGTTTTTTATAAATACATCTGGTATAGTCTGTTTTCTTTCGATAATCTTTTCACTATAAATATTACTAGTCTGATCAAGTGCTGGTAGCACATTTTCGTTACACGACCCAACAAATATATATTTACTATATATTTAAGTACAGTAATGCCCCATTTGTTTCATTCAATTATTTTTTATTACACCTCCGCCCATAAAAAACAATAGAAAACAAATATGAAAAAGAAAAATTCACGCACGTAAGTTCAAAAACTAAAAAAATAAAGTGGGTAAATAAAAAGCGAGTTTCGAATAGAAATAAGCCTAAAGAAAAGATCAAATAGTACGTGACGACAATTCGAAATGGCGATGCGTGCAAAATATCACACATTTTCCTATCCGCACTAAATTCGAAACAATCCCATTGGGGGAAATTTGGAACAGCAAACGTTCCAAAATTGCTCTCGAGAAAACTGCAGACAGAAACTTTCGGTAGTTTAAGGTAACGATGCGATGGTTCGTTCAGCTTTGATGTTAGCAAAGTCAGCTTTTATAAATTTATATTCACGAGAATATTTTACGCTTGTCTTTAAATGTGTTAGCATGCATGCGCTCGTCTAAAACCATTTGTCCATTCGCTTTCGAATTTGGAATTCTAACCTTAACTCGATACCGTTGTTGTTGGATAACTCTAAATTTAAGTATTGGAGATAAACATATTATATATGAAAATGTTTTGGGTTATAATATAGTATGTATTTACCCTACGTCTCTCGGGTTTCAGAAGCAAGACAAGCAGTTTGAACAGGCAGAACAGAATAATGATATTTTAAAAGTGTTTATTAATTATTTCACCTATAGCATCGAGTGAGACTCGCAGTAAGAAAATCGGGACAAAAGTGTTTATCACGAAACACTTGTGTTTTGTAGATCGAGTTCAACATAAACAGCACGTATGGCTCGTGTTTAAAGCTTGTGATACGCATGGCATCGGATGGCATCGGATTCGAGGTTGGTTCAAAATTACGAGACAGTGTTCCCCCAGGGTCTAGGCCCCGAACCACCCCTTCAATTCGAAACCGTCTTCAAGCGAAAGTTTTGGGATAGAGCGCTACTTTAAGTGCACATTCGAATAGTAAAATATATCGACATTTGACCAACCTTACTGATGATTATGGTACGTGACATCGGAGCTTAATGCGTAGTGTAAGGGGTAAAACAGATCAGACCACTATTTGTGTCTGTTGCTTCTATGGAAAGTTAGTTTTTTAATATAAAATGGAGCAAAAATGATTGAGAGACAACAACGAATCTGCATAGTTGAGCATTTTTACAACTTTATTAAAACATTGATCGATGGACTCTATGACAAGTTTCCAAATGTCATCTCGAATAATAAACCTCCGATTACGAGATTGGTACGTAAACTTAGAAAGACAGGCGCAGTTTTGAATCTTCCATAACAGCGTATATAAATTGAATCGATTCATTTGTACGTGGATAAAGTTCGCATAAATTTCCTCAAATTCGTTCAACATCCTTAAATGTTGTATCCTTACAAATGGAACTTCTAACATCTTTTGTAACACATGCTTGTAACAGCCTTCGTATCATTAAAAACATTATTCTATTTCTTCTGTTTGGTTTGGGACTGCTTTGTGAAAGACACATACTATGTAAATATTTCATGCGTGAAGTCATATATGACATTATTCTTAAATATATTTTCAGGAAAGTCAAAGTTCGTGCCAAACATGTGATAAAAACACCGAAGAGGAGACATCGGCGGATGCAGCGAGCAGTCGAGTGTTGTCCCCTGATGTGGTGGTCCAAGAAAAGACCCAGAACCAGCGGAAGAGCCCAGTATTCCTCAAGCCGGAGTTTATTTTTGAACCGGAGATTATACATAAGGCCAATGTAAGTTAAATTTCAAGCAGATTTTATTCATACTGTAAACGATAGCCTACTTAAAAATAAGAATTTAGAACTCAGTGGCGTTCGCAAGAGTGGAATAAGGTAGTCTGAACACCTCTCATTGTCCCGAAGATGATTTTTTTTTTAGTTTGAACATACATATGTACATGTTCATAATACATATATAGTGAATATACATTGATTTCTCTGTTTACTTTTCATCTATATTGTGACAATACTTTGTGCTTCGAATCTCTCAACCACTCAGTGCAGTGGCGGATCGTCTATAAATGCTGCAGAGCTGGGAGCACTGCCTCCAGTTTATTTTTAACTTATTAATAGTTTTATTGTAGGTCACAACTTATGAAATCTGAACGAAACACCGTACAGAGTGTTTAAAAATTAATTATTATTGCCAAAGGCCCGATTAAGACATGGAAGCAAGGGAAGCCTGCCTTTAAATGGAGGCCCCATTCCTCTCAAATAGACCATGGAACATCAAATCGAAATTTTACGTGAATTAACATATTTACTATTTTGGCATTTAAATGAAATATACAATATATTAAAACATATTAACAAGTAATGAGTATTCCTAATATTATGTAAGTTTTTATTTTCCCTTAATATTTCTACAAATTTATAACAAATAATAACAAATTTAACACAATAACAAATTTAACTTAATAACAAATTTAACACAAGTGCAGTTTGTTTATTAAAGTTTGTAATGCAATTCTTTTAAGGTAAATTGAGTAATAAACTATGTTAGAGATGTTAGACATTTATATAATATGTGCGATTTCGGGGCACCTTAAATATGTGAAGTGTAAAAAAGGCTTCACGGGCCTATTCGGTAATCAGGCCCTGATTATTGCCTAAACGAAATTGTGAATGCAGATTTTTTTTGTGTGTGTTTTTTAATATGGGTGGGGGAAATTTCCTGAACTGTATTTTTTACAGCCCACAAAAGACTAAAAGGAAAGCAGTTTAAAGAGATATTTCCTTCGTTTTCAAGGATGCAGAGCAATTTCAAATATACTTACGTTCTTTAAGGATATTTACGTTCTTTTAAAAGAACAGTTGTTCCCATTTCTTTATAATTTTTTCTCTTCTTTAACCTGTTCTTTTTGAGAATTGATCTTATTTGATATAGGGACGAAAGGGCTGTCTTAAATATGATCATAACTGTGTATTTTGTATAAAAATAAATTTGATATTTAAAAAAAATTGGTTCAATTTTGAACAAGACATACTCGAAAAGAACTACAACGAATAAAAAGAGCAGATGCTATTCTACATAAGCTGACTACATAAATCGCTTTCAGTGAATATCGACAATTACAACCAATTCTTACGGAAATAAAACCCATATCCTCAGCACCGCAATCCAGTGTTTTATACGTTAAACTACCGGGGCAACATTAGGAAGTTATAAACAGAAGAAATGTTTTTTAAAAAGGTGTACCAAAACAATGTGACGTAAGATAATTGAGTTGTAATAACTTTCTCTCTAAACATTCGACATTAAATAACGTGGAAAATTATCTTCTGAACTACTATTTTAAGTTTGTCAGGTTTCATTACGATCGCTTGAACAGAGGACGAGATTAGCAATATTAAATCGCATTGCTACCTTTTGAGAAAGTATAAAGTTACTTGCATTTGAGAATGTCAAACCCCTGTTTACATAGCAATTATACTTAAAGAATAACGAGTAGGTTTTAGATACTCATTTTTAAGTATTTGTTTTTACTTTATAGCTTTGAAATTCAGGCAGAACATTTTAACCGGGAAAACGCGCGCTATAAGTACTTATCCAGCAAAAAAAGTCAGCATAAAACCTTCATATTTTTTTTTAATTGAAGGTTTTGTGCAGGAAACTGCAGGTTTTTTTTATATATATATATATAAAATTAAAAGTTTATATGTTTCAATATCCTTCATGAAAACTAAAAAAAAACTTCATAAAAACCTGCAAAAAACTTCAAATTTAATCATGAAGGGAAAATGCAGATATTTTAAAGTTTTTATGCAGAAAAATTAAAAACTTTTTTAAAAATGCAGTTTTTGTTTCAATGTCCTTTTATAAAACCTTCAATTTGACGAATTTGATGAAGGTTTTTATGCTGACTTTTTTTACTGGGTACGAAAGGACGCGCGGTGGGTCTATCAGACCCGGTCAGCCGTTTTTGTTAAATAATACTACCAATAATATACTTTACCACATTAAATGCGTTTTCTATGAAAGAACAGACACTAAGTGTATATTAAAAATAAATTACAAAACGTTTACACATTCATTCTTTTTTGGTACAAACGAAACTAATTTCATGTGTTTCTGAAAGCCGAACAAAGAGGAATGCACTTCTCGGTGTTTTCCTGTGATGAATTTTTACCTTAAGTAATTATCGCTTATTTTTTCTAATTGTTCCCGCAAGTGTGATTTTTTTTTCCCTTTAGTATAGTTTCCAGCCTTCTTCGTTCATCTTTGTACGGCATATATCGCTTCATTTTACCTTCCAAAACTTGAAAACAAAATGAACTTGGATATGAATACACGAACACGCGCGTCGGGCCTGAAAGACCCTAATATCCCAAAACATCTACAAAAATGATATTTAGGAACGTGGAAATTCCAACCATCAGAAAGTGGTTGACCTTAAATACAGCTACTGGACACCTGGAACACTTTCGAGAAAAGGGGATGTTCCTACGGTATGGTTTTAGAACGACCGGGACTCTAAAACCCAGCGCGCGTGCTCGCGGGTTAATACATTATTTTGTTTTTCAAGTTTATCACCCAAAAGGTTTAATTCCCCAAATGTGTACTAATATGGGATTTATTTATTTAAAAAAATGATTTTATGGATTTATTTATTTAATGTCTCTCCCCAGCCCCTGGTGGACGACGCCGACGTGGAGGTGCTTCCGTCTGCCCTGAGCGCCTTCCGCCGACTCTCCGAGGACGAGTTCATCTCCACCCTCAACATCCACGAGGCGGCGAGGAAGGGGGACCTGCACGTCGTCAAGCTGCTCACCAAGAAGGACCCCAAGCAGATGGAGTGAGTACACATACGGCTCTCTGTAAATCGAAGTTCGAAAATAGCCAGTGCACAATGCACCTGAAGGTTTTATTTGGGTGCAGGCAGTGCACCAGACCTTTTTAAAAAAAGCCTTTTTTATTTAATAGGTACTGGGAAATAAGTTTGGTTTGGTTAATTAACATCGCAGTCTCGTATACACGCCGTTAATTTTTTTTGTGGACGTTTTGGACGACAATCTAGTATTTTGGTAGCGAAGTTGGCAACCCTCCGATCGCAATATCACTACTTTTTACTATTCCTTGGAAATAAGTAAATTATGTTGTTTTGATTACATTCGATGCTTGTCATAGCTCCAAATACATGAGTTTCAGTTTACAAAATACTCAATTATTGAAGAATCCGGTTTCCCACAGTGCGCGGCGATTCTGTATAATGAACTCGGAATTCACCTGCAAATAATTTGACCAATAAAAAAAACCTAAGAATCCGGGTTTTGCCTTGTGCGTGCACTACATAACGAGATCGTAGTCAGGTTTTACCAGTAATCCATTGTTGGCGTGGTAACAAACTTAAACTATGTTGTGCTCTGAGCATGCTTTGCCATGCTTGAAACATTACTTTTTCTTACACATGCTTTTCTCATTAAGTGCTGGTTGCATATATATTTACATTGGTGTTTTAATTAAAAGATAAGCAATGCCTAAACAAAAAAAAGGAATGTTTCATTATCAGCTTATTTGTTCAAAAATAACTTGTAAATTTTACTTTCCTATCTGTAAAGGATTTTTTTTGTGCACCCAAATAATATTCATTGTACCCCATAAGTGAAAACTTGCATGCACCCTGTTTTGAAATGTTAATTTAGACCCCTATACTATACGACTGCTATAAATAGACAATTAGACGTTCGTTTGTTCTGCAGTGAAGCGATGTGTGCTGGGTTTGATCTCGGAATCTGTCGTGGAATAGCAGGTTACTCTAAACCAAAGGTTTCCAACGTTTAGGTAGCTGCGGATCACTGTATCAAAAATTAGACTTAACGTGGACCACCTCTTTTTATTGACACTAAATATAATGTTGGTACGAAATTATTCAGTTTATAAATAGATGGTATTAAATTATATATTATAACTCATACATGATGTATTTTGATATATTATATATTAACAACATACATTAATGTATGAAAGTGATGAAAGAATGGCTTTCGATGTCATAATAATCTGTTTCATTATTAAGAAATGAAATTTTACTTCTTATTTTTATACCAAAAAAAATCTGTATCAATGTATGAATATTTTAATACAAAACGAAAACATATTTTAGATTGGAAAATAAATCCATGAACCACTTTAAACCTTCTGGTGGACCACCACCAGTGGTCCGTGAACTATGCGTGGGGAACCATTGATCTAGACATTACACCAAAAAAAGCATATTTGCATTGTATTATGTCATAAATACAATTTACATACGGGGAAATAGTGTCATTTCATGCATACAACTTTCATCATAAGTCACCTACATACAAAATATAGCGCTTACAATTTATGATGAATAAATAAAAAATAAGTTTGAGAAATCGCTTTGATTTATTCGACATATAAAAATATTCCTATTCACTGCATCATTTATAAAGTTGGTTGTTTCTCAACATCATATGTATATCAAAGGAAAAGATGGTTTTACAGAAACAACGATTACATGAATGACGAAACGCAGTAGCCCAATATAATGTAACGACGTTGCGGGAATCATAACTTTATTAATTATGTTATTAAAGTTTAATTAATTTTCAGAAATATAACTAAATTGTCACTCAGTGAATATATTAAGGTTATTATGCTCACTTGATTTCAGACATTAAAGTAGCCATCGTTTTTGCTGATGTTATGTCAGTATTATTAAATTGGCTCACGTTATTATTTTGAACTTTGATACTCTTACGATTGAACTTAAATTATTTATAAATATATATGCACAATATACGATACATGAATGCTTTAAATAAATATATACATGGTCAGTTCCAGTGTAAGGGTTCTATTTTGTCATAATGCACATGTTTATGCTTTTTAATCCAACAACATGGTATACGAAAATTTATGACGTATACAACAGAAATATACAGCTGGTAATCAGAGGATTGCTAGTTCAAGCCCATGCGGTGGACTTGACAAAGAAAAGTAGTGGTCTTGCGATCGGAGGGTTGTCAACTTCGATACAAAAATACTAATAAGTTTTCCAGAACATCCAATAAATTATACTGGCGTGTATACGAGACTGGTGCACGACAAATCTGATCAGGGTCCAATGTCCTGACGCCTATTGAGGTTGCGTCGGGTGCCAGCTCAGGTGTTCTCGTCATCTGACCATGGTTAAAAAATATGAGGTTTCGCTCCCGATTCTTTCCTTCGATATAGACCCCGAACCGTCGCCAATAGCCTACTGTGTAGCTCTAGTGCAACGTTATTAAACAAACCAAACCAAAAATATATTTTTGGCCAACTTTTCAAGAGGCCTCCGTGGCCGAGCGGTTAAAGGCGCCAGCTGAGAATTCAAAGATTCCTGGTTCGGAACTAGGCGATGGACTTGACAAAGAAAAGTAAAAAAAAGTAGGGATCTTGTGATCGGAGGGTTGCCATCTTCACTATAAAATACTAGAAAAGTCGTCCAGAACATCCGCAAAAATTAACGGCGTGTATACGGGACTTTTTGCACGATAAATCTGATCGGGGTCCAAAGTCCCGACGTCTATTGAAGACGTTGGGTGCCAGTTCAGGTATTTCCTCGTCATCTGACCATGGTTCTAAAATAAGGAGGTGCATGTGTAAATGTGTATGTGTTCCCGGGTCTTTCCTTCCAGATAGACCCCGAACCGTCGGCAATAGCCTACTGTGCAGCTCTAGTGCGACGTTATTTAACCACACCAACCAACTTTTCAATGCAAATACTCTACAACGCGGAGACATATGTGCTACCTCAGATAATTTCTCTGGTCTGAAACAGTTAAACAACTCTCTTGTGCATAACTGATCATTCTGATCTTAAGCTCTAATTGTAATGAACGTGAGTAATCGGTATTTTGTTTGTGTTTTCAGAACCGTGGACGAACGAGGTTGGACCCCCATCCATCTTGCAGCTGCCTACGGTCACTCAGAAGTTGTCAGGGTCAGTAATTTACTGAATATGTCATACCTTCAAACTCCTGCGCACATAAAGTAATATCAAATACAGCGACCGACGCACAGAGACACATTTAACGAAATATAATACCCCAACCAAAGTCGTATAATTAATCATAGTTAACTACTATCGATTTTCATACAAATTACTAGTTATTAACTAAGATACAATGACAATTTTAGGGATTATAAATAGCTTGTATACTATAACAATAATACATATTTCTAATTTACTAAGGAAATAATACGAAGTTATATAAATATTTATATTAACTCAGATATAAATACAATGTAACTATTGCTAATAATCTTTTTACAATATTGCGTTGTTATTATTATTCAATCATATAGCAATATTTAAAACTCATTATGAGAACAATACAAAATTATTTCTGTATATTCAGATTCTACGTTTGTCATAGATCAGACGTTTGCTTTAAATATAAAAAACCAAATGTAAAAAAAAAAAATATTAACTCTAATAATGTGGTTCAGTGCATCGATATATATAATTGCGAAAGCCCTAGACATTCAATACTAAAGATAAAAATTAAATTCGTAACAAAAAGCAGAAAATCATAAAACAAACAATATCTCTATCGGTACATAACTCATTGAAACACAAAAAGTATATATGGATTATGCTAATATGCACTACTATGGGTATTTCTGATAAAAACAAGTCATAGAAAGGACGCTATAGCCACCCTTATTGATACTTAAAATAAAAATTACTCACAGATCAATATTATATTGAAATAAAAATAAAAATCCTTTATAACATAATTTAATGCTGCAAATATATCTTGATTTTTTTTTAATTTCCTAATATTACTAATTATCTATTTTAAAATACTCTACATTTTAAATATTACTTATTATCCATTTTTAACTGACTGAAAAGCGTGCCAACCAAACCGCCAAAGCATTCCAAAAAAAAATAAGTTTACAATTTCAATTTGACTGTTATGTATCTTTTTTATGTATGATCGCGCAAGATTTCTGTTCAAATTCAGATATTTGGAAAATTCTTTTTTTTGTTGTTGTTGTTGTTGTTGGATAGGAGATGTCTCACTTGGGCACCTTTTGAAAAAAAATATTCGGTTATCCAGCATTTAAGTCTATCCGGAATTATCAATTAACCGGACCGTTTGAAAAAAATATTCTTTTTCCGTTAAATAGAAAGAAATTTATTTTCGCAATTTTATTTTTAAAAAATCTATTATCCGGCCGTTATATATCCGAAATACAAAAACATGCCTAAATTTTGGCACAGATTTTTAAAACAAATTGCAATAAATATAAATTTGATATTAAATAATTCAGTTTTTTCAACTCATTCGTAAAATTAAAAATTATTTTTTACTTTTTAGCGCAATTTCTTAAAGTCCGTTTTCCTATTAAAAAAAAGATTATTTTATAATATAATAATAATTATTATTTTTATTAATTTTAGTTTGTTATATTTTTTTCTTTTTAGTATCTCGCAACAGAAGGTGCTCACCTGGCTGCTTTAGATCCCAGTAGCTACACAGCCCTACATTTGGCGGCAATGAACGGTCATCCGAACTGTTTAGAGGTAAGGATTTAGAAATACACTCAGAAATTATATGTATGTAGCAAATTAATTGAATTATAAAGGTTAACATATCTAACATCATAAAGAAAAATCCAGTCATAAAACTTTCAGTCAAATTAATCATATTTCTCCTTAGACAAATAAAACTAAAGATTTTTTTTCTGCGTTTAATGACAGTTTTATTATGATAAAGCTAATCTTAATCGTAATTATCGATTTGAATGTCATTGGAAATATATTTTATTTTTAGACTAGAATTAAGATCGGCATTGCAAATGAAATATTCGATTATTCTGACAGTAACCGTATGACTAAATAAGTATGATAAATCAAGGCCCTATGATCTCGAAACTCAAGTTCGAGTACTTGCAAATTATTGGTTAAATTTTTTTTCTGGAATAAATTAATAATTTTCCGCATTAAATTGATCACAAACTTATCATGTTTAGCTTATCTTAGAACACTTTACTTTTATGCTGTGTACTTATTTATTATTTAAATTAATTTGTACTTTACAACAGTATTAAAATTTAATTTATTTCAAAATCGCAGCTTGAACTTATTTGTTTTATTTTATTTTCAAGCGCATTGTAAACAAAAATATAACATTATCAATAATAATAATAACTAAAATCGCATAATCGTCGATGCTTATTGCACTAAAAATTTTACTAAACATACTCAAAAAGTATATATACACACACGCACGCACTCACACACACACCTTTTTTTTTCACCGCTAAAGGTTGTTTTTTCTGCCGAAAAGACCGAACATAGCGACCCATTATACGCATAGAAAGAAATTATGGAAATCACAGGTTGTAACCAAAGTAATATCTTTAATTTTGAGGATTCAATTCTAATATATTTTTTTATGTTGACTATTATTATTCATCTTGGTTTTTATTACCCGATCATCCCCCCCCCCTCCAGGAGCATGTCATTTCATAAAGTATAAACATAACTATTATACGCACCTAAAATATTAAAAAACGATTACATTATGCTTGTAAATATTGCCCTTTTTATTGTGCGTGAATAAGTGTTTTTTTTTCTTATAGGTGCTACTTCCAATGGGAGTTGATCTTGATAGTACAACAGCAGAAGGTTTTACACCTCTACATCTTGCTGTCATGAAGTAAGTTTGATTAACAATTACAAATCCATATACGGATTTAATTTGTCATTTCGCACATTGAATTTTAAATATATTACAGTTATTCTCTACATAAATAAGAATTCTGGCATGCGCAGAAATCACAAAGTTTGTATTTAAAAATATGAATTGATCTTTCGATTGGTGTAAATCCTAAAACACAATTAGGCGTTTAAAATTTAGGCGTTTAAGGCGTAAGATAAAGGCGTTTAAAATTTGCAACTCGTATTGACTATATTGCTAAGTGGAATGCCATTAAACACATTTTCATATTAACCCTAAAGCGGTCGCGCTGCTCAATTCAAAGTGAATCAAAGTGGAGGCAAGACCAATTGGAAAGATACTTACTAGAATGACGTCACTTACTATTATGAACCGTCACTTATTACGCCTGAAGAAGCTAGACATAACTAATTATCAATTCGACTGGATAATTTCGCTCAAAGGAAGACCAGAGATTCGAAAAGTTGTTGGTTTAATTTTCTTTAAATATTACATTACGAGAGGGTGAGGGTAACAAGGATATGATTTAGGTTTCATTATTTATTTAGTAAGTTCTGCATAAAGATTTAAATATTTATACAATTTATTTACTTTACATAATTGTTTAAAAAATCTACTAAAATGTATACGGCGTCAGTAAAAGAGTGGTAAGAAAGGTATTAAAAAAAATCACCAATTCTAAAGGAAAATATACAGAAACGTACAACTATCAAAAATTGAGGGCGATGCGGGGTGTAATAAGTGACAGCTAATATTGAGAATGCATTATCCCAGTCCTATTATCTCTTCAATTTCGTCCCACCTCCAATTCGATTCGCCTTTAAGTTTCCTGATTTTTTTTAGTAAGTTCGGCATAAAGATTGAAATATTTATACAATTTATTAACTTTTCAAATCGCTTTCCAAATCTACTAAAATGTATACGGCGTCAGTAAAAGAGTGGTAAGAATGGTATTAAAAAAATCACCAGTTCTAAAGGAAAATATACAGAACCGTACAACTATCAAAAATTGAAGGCGATGCGGGGTGTAATAAGTGACAGCTAATATTGAGAATGCATTATCACAGTCCTATTATCTCTTCAATTTCGTGCCACCTCCAATTCGATTCGCCTTTAAGTTTCCTGGTTTTTTAGTAAAGACTGTGTAAGTTCTGAATAAAGATTAAAATATTTATACAATTTATTAACTTTTCAAATCGCTTTCCAAATCTACTAAAATGTATACGGCGTCAGTAAAAGAGTGGTAAGAATGGTATTAAAAAAATCACCAGTTCTAAAGGAAAATATACAGAACCGTACAACTATCAAAAATTGAGGGCGATGCGGGGTGTAATAAGTGACAGCTAATATTGAGAATGCATTATCACAGTCCTATTATCTCTTCAATTTCGTCCCACCTCCAATTCGATTCGCCTTTAAGTTTCCTGATTTTTTTTTAGTAAGTTCTGCATAAAGATTCAAATATATATACAATTTATTAACTTTTCAAATCGCTTTCCAAATCTACTAAAATGTATACGGCGTCAGTAAAAGAGTGGTAAGAAAGGTATAAAAAAAAATGTTCTAAAGAAAAAAAAATACAAAACCCACAACCCTCGAAAATTGTACGCATTGAGGGCGAATGCGATTGTAATAAGTGACAGCTCCGAGAATGCATTATCAGTCCTTATCTTTTCAATTTCGTCCCTCCTCTAATTCAATTCGCCTTAGATTGTGCCTCTCAGGTTATAGTGCGACCTCTAGTTCGTCCATTTTCGGATTTTTGAGTCTTGTACCGCGTAGCAGCCAACCAGTCCGATTGCGAATTATTTCGCTATTTGGAAAGAATAAAAATATGAAAATGGTAACGATCCATTTCCACTAACAACGTTCAATGCCAAATACGTCAGATACCCGCATACGATCAGCCGTAATTGATGTGGCTCGTATATAAATATTTCAGTGACATTTTCTCAAAAACCTATTACTTTTATGCATTATTAATATGAGACTATATCTTTTTTTCTTAGAAAATAAGTGATCTCTTCCGTAAGCCGGCAACACAATACTTAAATAAATAAACGGTTCCTCTATTTAATATGTTGTTCGTGGAATTTACCTCATGGTAAAGGTACTTAAATTCTATGACAAAGTAGGATCAGTGACTGTATACAAAGCTATTGACTATAAATATTTGACGTACCAGCATTAAAGTTTTCTAACTATATAGGGCACAAAACATATCTTGGAAACGACGTAAATTATTTTAAGAATTTTAATACACTGCAACTTCATTTAAATGTTTTAAGTCACAAAGTGCAATTTCAGAAATGATCCCGAACCATTTCCAATATCCCATTTGTGTAGCTTTAGTGCAATATTAATACAAACAATCAAAAAGATCAATTTAAAAAAAAAACTGATATAAAGTCGTGACTAATATCTTCGAGCATGGATCCTTCATAGTAGAGAAAACATAATGTTATGATCTCGCTGCCATCAAAGTGAGGCCAACACGTATGTCCTCAGACCTGTGGTTAATTACGTCATTCCATTTATAAATTTTCACTGATACACATTTTCCAATTCATCAGCCAATCGCGAATATTTTTTAATTCATAATTTTGAAAAGAAGTCACGTGCCCGAGGCCATTCGGTCTGAGATGTTGGTTTCACGATTATGACGTCATATTCGCTCTACTGCAGTCCATTCATGCTCGAAGACTAATATTAAATGACGGTTTTCCATGCCAAGGAAGCAATTCATATTCAGGGGCACTGGTACATCTCTCGAATCCAACACTTTTTGTTGGGATCGTCCCCCGGAATTGACGCAAATCTTAAAGACGGTCACTTAACATCACGATTCCAACAGAAAGTGTTGGAATCGAGAGATGGTGCTGAGGCCCCTAGAATGTCTGAGATGGTCATTGTGGTTCAAAGTTAGTATTTTCCGTATTGTCTGGGCCATTATTTTGTACAAGATTTCCATGAGTGTAAAAATAGTGTCGCCAAACTGAATTTTTACATAAAAAGTTAGACATAAAATGAAAAAGTAAAACGAGAGATCCATCTGCAAAAGCGAATTTGCGTCTTACCAGCAAAAAAATATATAATTAGACGCAAAAAAAATGACGATTGAGTGTAAAAATACGGTCGCCAAAATGAATTTTTTTATAAATCGTTAGGCGTCAAAAATAACTACTAAGTTGTTTTGGGTGCAAAATACGACTAATAAAAGCTAATTTCAAACCCTAGTTGAGTGTAATAAAATCTTGCATTTATTCCTTTTCGCAGTGGTCACCTGGAGTGCATCCGCACCCTCCTGCGGTGGGGCTCGAGCATGGACAAGCGCGACTCTCTGGGCCGAGGCATCTACGAGATGGTGGAGGAGTACAAGCTGGAGGACGTGGCCATTCTGCTGCGACGATACCACAAGAAAATGCACAACGTCAAGCACATGCTGGAGATGATACACAGGTGAGTTAAGGAGTAACTTATTAAAATACAAATGCAACGTTCAAATACGCAATAAAAGTCCGTACAATCCGGACATGTTTCGGGAGATACATCACCCTTCATCAGCGGAAAATGTAAAGTCTGTGTGTAATAAAATATAAATAAATCCAGAAATTTAAAGTGTTGCCAAAGAACAAAAACTAAAGTTTTAGTTCTAAAGTTTTAGTTAGTAGTTAAACTTAGTTTTTGTTCTTTGGCAACACTTTAAATTTCTGGATTTATTTATATTTTATTACACACAGACTTTACATTTTCCGCTGATGAAGGGTGATGTATCTCCCGAAACATGTCCGGATTGTACGGACTTTTATTGCGTATTTGAACGTTGCATTTGTATTTTAATATTCTTAACGCAATGTTCTATAAGACGAGTTTTTATCTTAACAGAGCATATTTTAAGGAATTTTAACTGGTGGGGCAAATTAAATTCTGCAGAAAGCAGAACGCCAAATGTTAATGAAAACTTTGTACTTAAAATAGCAAATTTTTAACTAATTTAATAAACTTAGTTTAAAATTATATATTTTATAAAAAAGTTAATTAAAAAGAAATTATCGAATTCATGAAATTTTCTAACGATACATAAAAGTATGCTTTATTTGTTTTCATAATGCACATTTTTTTTAAATATTCTTTTTTTTAAAAACCTAATGTTTTCTATTTTAAAATATATATTTCCTACATTTCCGCCATTTTACTTCACACATTTGTAAATTTTAAATCTATATTATATATACATCTAAATCCGTATACTTAAGTAAATTTTAGACTAGTACCCGAGCATATTACAAACAAAATGTGCATTAATAAGTAGCATTTACTTTATAAGATGAACAATAATATTCTATTTATTTGTATTCGAAAAATATTTCATTTTACAGCACAAAAATGTAGATAAATAAGTAGTTTTAAATTTTTTAAAAACATAATACTTTCTTAAAACTTGTTATCATTTCTGAAAAATGTTTTTTATAATCTCTGCTCTTGTAAATTGCTGCTCCGACAACTTTTTTCGCCGTTCCTTCCGCTGCAGAAATTTTAGCACTGAAGGGCGGTGATGGAAAAATGCTGTTCCTTTTCCACTTAAGACTATTATGAGTCTCTTATTATTTGTTTCGAGATTATCTGACTGCCTATGATCTGACATCAACATGTTGTAGCAGGAAATTACCCTTTCCACTTGCATGGAATGTGGTGCGACCAAGAGTCAAACTCCCCTTCCCTTAAAGACCACATTTTTTGAAAATATTAAATAATTCTTTTTCAAGAGTAAAACAAATAAATTATTCTGGTGGGGAAATAGAAGTTTATTGTGAATCGGAGTTATTTGAGATTTATAATAATATTATTAAAAAGAAAAGTATTGGAAGCATTGCCGTTTTCACCGAAGCATACATATCTAAAATAAAAATCTAAGTTGAATAAAAAAACTAGTATTAAATGGCATTTACAAAAGTTTTGACTTTTTTTTTTGCATCGGTTTGAAGTATTTTTTTTAAATCAAAATTTCAGACACTTTTTCATTTCTACCAACCTTTATTAAAGTTACTCATATAACCTACGCATAAACGTAAGCTTGTATTGGGCCCACGGGCTCGAGGCTTATGACTGCAGTCCTAGACCCCCGATCTATACCAAAGGTTAACAGGTATTGGCCCAAGACTGCTGCGTAGTCTGATTTGGGACAATTATTAACATACATAAAAAAAAATTTAGTTCTTCTCCTTGTTTAAACAATGAATTACTTGCACAGTAAACCCTCACCACAGCGACTCCTCACGGGACCAGAACTAAATGGTCTTAAAAGTTAAGTCTATACACCCCCCTCCCCCCTCTAAAAAAAAAATTGAGAACTTTACGCCTCTGAACCTACGAAATAAATATTCAATGAAAGATTTAGTCGCGAGACTAAGACTTACTGTTCCAGAATTTAAATGTATTACCGAATGGCTTTTTATGTAAGATAGTTGGCATTAACCTGGCATATTACATTGTTAAAAAGTAATATATCCAATTTTTTTTTTACTTTTTGATTAATTTATATTGGTATCAATATATTGAGAATATTTAAAAATAAAACATTTTCATAACAATTTTAATAAAAAATATTTAGTCTCTTTTCGATCATACGTAAGTAACGAAGAAAAAAAAGATATTTTTCAATTAAATTATTTTAACCTAATTCTTGCTGTCGTTTCACTCTAGACATTTAGTACAATAACTTAAATATGCTAATTTTGGTTACTTTAGAATTATACATCCATGATATATTTTGTTCATATAAAACTACCAATCAAAATTTAAAAAAGAAAAAAAAACATATTCATAAGAATAATTTTCTATAATCTTTTGAAAGACTGGCTATAATTTCATATAGTGTATGCATTTTATTAAAAATTAGAGCTACCCCTCCCCAATAATTTTGAAAAATTTAGGCTTCTATTTATATGTATTAAAATTTGTAAATAATGATCCCTTCAAAATGTTATTAACATCGGGAAATACATTTTCCCCCAAAAGTATAAATTAGAAATCTCTTTTAACTATACAAATAACATTTAGTTAAACTACACACCGTAAAAGAAATCTACATAAAAAATAAATGTAATTTACTTACTTTTTGTAGTTGTTAAATGCAGGTAAAAATATCTTTTAAAATTGAAGTGAAAAATCGGCCTAAGGAATGATACTGGAACGTCTTGTTTCTGACAACATTTCAAGAGAACCATACCAAAATGCATTGGAACACTTTCCACCCCTTATATGACACACCCCCAGGCCATATATTTCTGACCTAATACCTATTCAAATAGATGCCAAGAGTTTTCCCGACTATAAAAAAACAGCTGGTGCCCACTTTAGAGATCCTGCGTATAGATAAGGAAAGCAATAAAACGTTTTGAACAGTAGGCAATCCAAAATATATTGTCAACGGCTCGACCACCCAGTTCTGAACAAAAGGATTTTTGTGGATGGGAACTAGCTAGACGGGGGAGGGGTGTGAAAGCTTTTTTTCCCTCGTTAGGAGGTTGAGTGTCGAAATCGGGCATTTTCACGGGGATGGGTCCCCCCGTCCCTCTGTCTAACATCATTCTTTCCTATGCCACAGATTCAAGTTTATGTTTTTACTGGGGAAAATTGATTAAACAAAACAAAATTCCGGTGGGGCAAATTTGCATGACTGGTGGGGCATTTCTACACACTGGTGGGGAAAAATCCCCACCAACTCTATGTTAAAATAGGCCCTGTATCTTAAGGAGTAACTTACTTGCGAATTGAGTATGAGCGTCGTATTCCAAAACTCAAGCGGGGTGGTCAATAATAGTCTGGTGGCTTATTGGTCATGGACTCGCGATTGGAAGGCAGGATTGTTATGATGGTTTTGCCCAATCCGAAAAAACCCAAGTTTAAAATAAAAAAAAATAAAAACTTGAAAAAAAAAACAAGTGGGCGATTGAATTTAAAAATTGCATTTACTGGCAATTAACAATAAATAGTTAATTAATAAACTTTCTACACAAAATAACGTATTTGAGGCGTTCAGAGCTAAAGCGGATCCAGTCCATAAGTTATAGTTTTGAGATAATCAAGATAAAAGTTTTTAACACCAGTTGAATCCTACAATGATTTAGAAGATATAATGCCATCTGTTAGAAATTAGCAATATCTGAAACTTGGTTCACTATGGTTCTGAAAATATACATCATCATTTACAAGTATTAATCCGCAACAAACACATTTTTTTTATAATTTTGTACTTGATCCGCTTAAGCTCTGAACGCTTCATTTCATAATTGTTTTTTAATAAATCTTATTTTTTTATTTTATTGTTTCTTTTATTATTGTAACACCTTACTAATACTACAGAAGTGTAATACATCCTTTTGTGTAATCCATTTTCATTTCTGATGCAGGAACGAAGACCGGAGCAGCACAGAGATTCCCCAGGAATTCATAGACATCCTCGCTTCAATCGCAGAAGAAAGCGGCACGGAGTGACACGACCTGTGACAGTCCGATCTGTCGCGCTTAATTGCGTATGCCTATGCATTCCAAAACATTACATCTGTGCTTTTCCATGGGATATGTGCTCTTGCGATGCTGGTTCTGTGCTCTTGGTGAAACGATTATTTCAAAATTGGTTTTCTTTTTTACATGCGCATTCAAACGAGATCGTTTACTTAATATGAGTAATCATTGTTTCTTTTTGCTACCATCGATTGATTTTATTGCTGTGTGTAGCAGCTCCTTTTTGAGTAAAGGACGTATGCGTTTTCTGTCAAAATTTTATGGTTCTGCTTGATTTATTTAGACAGATACAGAGCAGTAAAAAGTATATGTTTCACTTACTTATAATAGTTTCATTTCATTAAACGAACCAAATGACAAATGTGCGAATTTTGTTAGATTAACGCAACTAATCACATTCACGATCAATAGGAAAAAGTATTGTGCCATTTTTTTTCCATGGCGACAAATAGCGAGTGCTCAACGGAAAACGACCTTTTTTGAAGATTGTCGTCAGTGAAAAAGATGTTTATCATGGAAACCTCCTTCCACTTGCCCCTTCAATTACTAGTTAATTCCAAGAGAGGCGTAGCCAGGATTTATTTTCGGAAAGGCCTACGTAAGTTTTTGTAAAAAAGAATATTAGTTTATTTCTAAAACTAATCCTATTAACCTGCCTATTAAATTGTTAATTGCATAAAACATTTTATAAATATAAATAACTTGCCATAGGAAGATTACAAAATAGCGGTATCCACCAAAAGTACAAAGCCAGCATCGCAGATGGTTTATGGAATTTCGTCTTAAATACCTTCAGAAAACTGTCCTGGGACCAGTAGTTAAGCTCATTCAGCGCTTGAAATGTAAGAGATACTTAATATAACAAGGTTCTTTGGCTTCTTGGAAACATTACAATTTACAAAGTGATTATCGATGTTTCTTACAATATTTTTCTATCATCCCGAGCTATGTATACAAACTTTGATATTTGAAATCCAAGTAAATTATTTATGAAGAATGTACGTAGCACAATTATTCTTGTTTTTCACGAATATAATTTTAACTGTTTTAACTCCCATCCTGGCGTAAGTAAAAACCGGTAAGGTAGGAAATATGTTTTTTTTTACAAATATCAAAGATCTCCCCAACTAAGTTGCACCCCTGCAATGCAAAACAAAATATTCTTTAAATACAATTTTTTTTTCTTGTTATAAAGCGTTGACATGGGGACACGCTATTTACAATATATATAGAAACAGGTAACAGCTGGTAATCTGCATTTAGTAACAATACAACATCAAAATCTTTTGATGACCACCTGTGCATTAACCAATCTCTGGTTTTAAAAACAACGTTTCTATAAGGTAAAGTTATTTTTTACATGATTTTTTTTTTCAGAACATCTTTGACGTACCGTGGGATAACGGTAATACAACTTTTTTTTATTATTTAAAATATTAAATCATTTATAAGTTTGCATACAAAAAAAACACATAAATGTTCATAAAACGTACATACTAATGTTGTTTCTCTACCACTGTTAAAGAAACATTATTTACATGCATCCAACCTTATAAGGTAGTTTGCTTCGGGGCCTCCAACATGCCTTTCTATAATTTCTAACTGAAATAGTTAGATTGTCTTAAAGCCTTATACCCTATGCAATAAAATACATATTTTTCTATTTTGACTCCGCGGCCATCGTTAGAATTACTTAAAACATTAAAAAAAACTTTACTAAAAATAAGTGTTTTTTAATTACACTACTGCAGTATTTCAGTTGAAGCAATTAAAACATATTCGCTTCTGCTGTCCTTTATTACTTGTAGATAAAAATCTATCATTTAAATCCAATACTTGGAACCTCCTATTATCTATATACAGCTCACTTAAACCTGTAACATTTAAATTCGCGAATAATAAAATAAATAGTTCGATGGTAACAGTTTAACTTTAAAATACTGATCTACCCAACCCTTTTAAATAAGTTTTTTTTAATTGTTTCATATTAAATGAAAATATATATAGTAAAGTGAAAAAATAGAATTCAGAAATATTACCAAAACAAATTGCTATTTAATAATAATGTAAATTATAGTACGGTTAAATGATGCAATAATGTAAATTATACCAGATAGTAAGTATATAATAATATAATAATTATAATTGTCATTACACTACCTCTACAAAATTTAAACTCTAGTTTAGACCAATGGTTTATGGATTTTTTTTTTATAAATAAACCAGGCATAAAACAGTAAGTTTAGAATGAAAATGTGTATTCTAAAAACAAAACATGAGGTGCAAAATTTGAAAATTGGGAGGTCCAATATGGCATACATCAACCAAACGTTTTTAGTTTTCTGCAATTTGCGATCAGACTAACATTTTTTTTTTTTTTTTTGCATACACACTCCTTACATTAGGTACTTGATTGATTATATATAATTCCTCGAATTGTGATATTTCTGACACAGATTTACAATTTATAATCTATAATTTTAGTTTTAGTAACGATAATATTAATCTAATTCAATTTATTTAATTTTGCAAACACAAGCTGTGTTATCTTTAAAAAAAAAAGATATCCACTATTTAATGCATAACGTCTATGAAAGTAGCATTCAAAATCTTATTACTAAGATAGTATGCAAGGCAAGATATATTTAAAATACTACCACCTCCATAACTTTGTAATACAGATCTCTAGACCATTACTATATATAAGATTTTAAAAAAGCTAGAACAGAAATTTTGTCCACATTTTCTAACGTAGTCCCACGTTACCTTTACTATTAAACTGATGAGGAAGATCCTTTTAATAGTATTCTTCAAAAGAAGTATAGCTGCAAATAGAACAAAAGAAATTAATATTTTTAAAAAGCTTTCTCGAAAACTTTCTTTATACTTCTGATCTTTGCTAATAACTTAAACAGCATGACGCTTTCTCATCTCCACATATCTTTACAAATCTCTCATGAAAATGTTTTCATGGATATGAAGTGCATGACAAAAGAAATCAGACTAATATCTCCAAGGGTGCCTAAAAGTTCTTCCATGTATATAAACTTTCAATCTAATTAGCATATATATCTTGCATTACACTTTCTCTTATCTGTAAAGCCTTTTTTTGTGCGATTATTTTCCAACGTGGCCACTGCACAGTGTCGCACAGTGTTTTATCGTTTTAGAGCTTCATGTATTTGAGCTTCTAAAACACCCACTGCCTTCCACATGTGAAACTAACTTATTTTATCATTCTGTCGTCTTCAGATTGTATTCACTCTGCCTCTAATAAAATTTTCTTTATTTTAACTTCTAAATAGTGTTTGAGGATTTATTTTATAAGCTATTCTCACATCACACAGAGAGACCTCCGTGCCGAGCGGTTAAAGGCGTCAGCTGGGAAGCCGAAGATTCCTGGTTCGATCCTAGGTGATGGACAAAGAAAAGTAAAAAAAGTAGTGATCTTGTGATCGAAGGGTTGCCAGCTTCTCCACAAAATACTAGAAAAGTCGTCCAGAACATCCGCAAAAATTATCGGCGTGTATACGGGACACGATAAATCTGATCGGGGGTCCAAAGTCCCGATGTCTATTGAAGGCGTTGGGTGCCAGTTCAGATGTTTCCTCGTCATTTGACCATGGTTCTAAAATAACGAGGTGCAGGGTGTTCCCGGGTCTTTCCTTCGAGATAGACCCCGAACCGTTGGAGATTACACAAAATGGTGTAAAAAATCCATTTAAAATTATTTTGAAAAAAAAAAATAACAAAGTAATTGAAAACTTTAAAACCAAAGTTCTCCTTTAAAAAACATTTAAAAAGACTTTTACAACTTTAGTACCTTTATGATCTTTTAACTATGAAACACAATTGCAGCGCAATTTCAGAATTATATGAAAAATATAAAAATTAAAATTTTTAAAAGACATATGAAATCAATCTTGGTTGATTTATACGTTTTCCAGCAGATTATTTCTGTTCTCGTATTAAGACTTATCATAGACAGATACACATTCATACATGCACCTCATTATTTTAGAACCAAGATCAGATGATGAAGAAACACCTGAGCTGGCACACAACGTAACCTCAATAGGCGTTGGGACTCAAATCAGATTTATCGCGCACCAGTCCCGTGTACGAGCTAGTAGAATTTGTTGGATGTTCTGGAGTGGACGACTTTCTAGTATTTTTGTAACCATGCTGACAACCCTCCGATCATAAGATTACTACTTTTTTACTTTCCTTTGTCAAGTCCACCGCACAGCCTCGAACTAGAAATCCTCCGGTTACCAGCTAAACGCTTTTATCCACTAGACAAATGGAGGCTCCATATAAAATCTTGTAATTTGGTCATGCTAAACAACGAAACTGACACAAATAAAGATTACTTAATAAAAAATATTTTAATAGATCATTTCAAATTTACAATACATCTTATATGGGATTTCTTATAAAATAGCAGGCACAGCACACATTCATCGTCCTATACCTAATACATAAAAGAAATTATAAACAATTTGTCAGAAAAATATAATAAGACTAAACAGTAAGAAAACTGTTTTTTAAGAACAAAACTAAAATTTATAATATATTATTATCCATATTCTATTAATAATGTCAAAATATGTAACATTTAAACAAATCTAATTATAAATATGCTTGTTTATATTTATAAAATACTATAAATAAACACACAATACAAACATATAGCTGTTTGTACTTCACTAATGCTTAACTTATCAATTAATGTTATAATTAGATAATTATTTACTTGTTAAAAAAAAGCCCATGTGCTAAATATATTATAACAATAAAAAAAATCGACTTACCTCGATGTATTATATATAGTACATTAATTAAAATAAACTTTTACAACTTAAGCATAAATGCTTTTATTTATAACAATCAATAAAGAAGAAAGTTAAATCAATATAATTTAACTATTTAAAAATTAATAACGAATATTAAAAGAATTGTAATGAGAAAAAAAAATTAATTAAAAAAATTAATACTGGATAACAAACAAAATAATAGTCATTACAGTGCTGTTTTTTTAAGCTGGAAAACATTTTTGACAATTTTTATCATTTCATAAGAAACTCATAATGAAATACATATTTAAATAAGCATTCTCATCTTGCTTTAAAAAATATTGCAAATAATTATGCTTCAATCTTTTCTTTTACATCTTAAGCAATACCAAAAATAGGAAATAATTGAACAAGGACTAGAACGAATGTGCTATTAAAATAACAAAATTCTTAGAATAATCATATTACTTAGAATACAATGAGACACTAGACTAGATAAAATAAACAATATCCAGCATATAATAGTAAAAAATACATTAGCATATACAAAACATTTATTTGATTTACAGAATTTTAATAAAGAGACAAACTTCAAAAAAATTAAAAATCGAAATATTATGTATAGTAGTAAATAAAATAAAACATGTTTCAGACCCTAGTTTTTTTTAAAAAAACTTTAAAAGCACACTTTAGAAATTAACTTTTCATAAAGTATAAATTATTTTTAAATAAAAACTCTTATAAGCACATATGAATTTAAAAGCAAATATTATAAAACTTTACGATGTAATTCAAAATTGCAAAATTAAATATAAAAGAAAGAAATAAGACAAATACTTCACAAAGATATTAGTCAATATTACAAAAACACTCTAAAATTATTTGTACTTGCAAGTAGTATACATAACCAAGAAAAATATTCCAGATGAGAAAATAACATAGTAGTATACAGAATTACGTAACAATATAATCTAGATGTAAGGAAGAAAATTTATGTAATAAAAACAAGTTGCTAGGTCTTTTTGAAAAACTGCAATTTAAAATTAAAATTTAACAGATTTACCTCCAATTTCGCAATTTAATCAAATATTATAAATATTACTTCTAATTGCATGATAAATAACAATATAGTGACAAAGTTTGTAGAAATCAATCACAAGTTTTATTTTCAGTCACCAGTTTCTAAATTCATTTTTATAAAAAAAAAAATATTAAATATTTAAAGATAATACATCTAACAGGAAATTCTATATAAGTTGATAATGAAAAAAATAATTTCTTAATCAAGAATATTTAAACAATTGCGAAAGTCAATAGCGTACTATTGTTTATGGCTAAGTTTAAAGTAATTTTTTTTTAATTATAACTGTATTCATTAAAAATATAAATGAGTTTTAATAATAATATTAAAAGAACACTTAAAACTAAATTTAGAAATATATAAACTTTAAAGATACAAAAAAATATCTATATTACTGATGATGTATTTAATGATAAAAATATTAAGTACAAACAATAATGTATGAAGGTTTATAATAAATTAAAAATCCAAATTTAACGTTAAAAAGCACATAAAACTTAACAATATTCTATCATCACCTTAACTATATAAGTCTTCAATATGACAAGAACTTACTTGAATATCACAGAGTCCGATGATAGCAAAATAAGATGTGTGAAAATTTAATAATTTGCAATAATAACTAAATTTTTAATAATTTAAATGACATTAAATACCCTCACATTTTGAACATAGAAACACAAATTTTTTATATAAAAAAAGACTTACTATATAATAGTTATATAATTGAATTTTTATAGTATTTTGCAAAGTAATCATAGTTAACTAATTTATAATTGCAAACAAAATTCAAAATATCAATGTTTAATTTATTAACTAGATCAATGGTTCTCAACCTTGGAATGGTTTTTGACCTTGAATTCGACAAATTAATCACAATCCCCTTCACTTCATTATAACAAGAAAAGTACAATTTTAACTCAAATCAAATTATCTCAAAAAATTTAACTGATTTGAAAAAATTAATATCATAGTTAATTTGACTGAAATTGTCTTTATCGCTCATTTTACTTCAAGTTACATAATAAAATATATAGATTTATATGTTTCATTGGATGTGATGTTTTGCAGATCACAAGTTGATAAACATTGTTCTTAGTTAGACAATATACTATTAAAATCAATAAATTAAAACTTTGAGGTGTAAAACACAACCATTTAATAGTTTAATCATAAAAATATATCATAATTAGTGCATTCTCAACAAATTTATTATGTACAAAAATACAAAATATTTAAATTTGTCGAAGGATCATATTATTAATTGTAACAAGATTTGTAGTTAAAAAGCATCTTTTGAATTAAAAATATTTAAAAATTGATTTCAGAATATTGTAAATTGATATTAAAATATTGCTTTTACAAAACTAATGTTTCACACAGCAATTATATACAATAAAAGTACTGGCCTTTTACACTCTTATACTCAATTTATGAGCATGGCATTTCTGAGCAAGTTGTAAACTCTACTTTATGTAATCAATAAAAAAGAACAATAAAAGAAAATACTATCAATTAGTAAAAAATTACGCAAAATACACCAATGAAACACTACACCAAAAAAAACACTCCGAAACTATAAAAAAATAAAACACCACTCGAAAATATTCAACTAGCTAAAATAGTAACAAAGATTCCACCCTCTCCCTTTAAATTAAAACACCAAAGGGTATATATTTCTCACAAAATCTAGTTTCATCTACAACTCAAAATATTTAAAAACTCCAAACTTTCACAAATTATGTTAGAAATAAAAAATTCATTATTTTGAACTGTAAAGAAAAAGATAAAAGCTCAGCCAAACTCTTTCAAAATGTATAATTATCGTTCAAGGAACATATTTGCAGATAAAAATACGCCAAATAAAATATTAGACACAAACATTTCAACAAGAGTTTGGATTTGGATTATCCTCTGCCGCCCAATGTCGAAACCCATGCTGGTGGGCAGGATAAGGCGATCCTTTACGTATCTGGAGCGGAGATTCCCTTACAATAGCAGGTCTGAAACCATCAGCTTTAGAAGCACTTGGGGTTGAAGTATTGAGCCCTAAAGGTGTACCATCTGTGTGTTGGTTCACAGGCACATTTGCTGGGGTGTATCCAAGGTCAAACTTTTTATGGATAGGGGATTCAACGGAACGGTAGGAGTAGTCAGTGTACCCTTCGTTAAAAACGATTTCAGGTTCGCTATCGTCGCTCTGCTTAGCCTTTCTGCGTTGGGGTTGGTTTGGGTCTGAGGAAACATTTAGATTTAACTATATAGTTCGTTTTTTTAGAATAGCTGTTCAAGGTCATGCTTTTAACTTTCATTTTTTATTATTAATATACACTGTTTCAATAACAAAGTATGTAATAATAGAAGGTGCAATCTTGAAGGACTTATTCTAAAGAAACATATATAAGGTTCTTATGAACAGCTTGAAGTCAAAACAAGCCAAATAATAAGTTAAAGTAGTTGGTTTATTATTAATATATTAGCATGCCCATGTGATATTTATATGAACAAGCACCCTCCCCTCACCCACACCCTACACAAAGATTTTAGCAAATTTTTTATAGCAAAAATATTTTTAAAAAATACCCCTAAATGGCAGCACTACCAACAGCTACTTTAAAAACTGCTTTGAAATTAATTATTTTTAAATGCATTTTTTTTAAATCTCGTTAATATTTATAAGATAAAAGTACAATTCGTCACTGCTCCAGGAAATTCCCTTATTTTTACACTACACATATTAAAAAAATGTCATGTGTGAGACACGCAAGAGTTATCTTTACTACTGAAATAATATATATGATTACAAGATGATTTGTGCCATATCAAAAACTGAAATTGCAAAAATCCTATATTTAATGTATAAAAAATCTGGCAATTCTGATTTCAAGCTCTTCAAATAGTGACCATTGCATAGTGATCTTTAAAAGCAATCATGTATAAAATTAGCTTAAAGCAGTCTTAATTTTGAAAATATGGCAACAAAAATCTAAAAACACAACACTAATAATAACAGTAAAATTAGTTTAAATACATAAGCAAAAAAAATTATTTAATGAAAAATTACAGATGTCTTAAAATAATAGGAAAACATTTACTTTTAGTTTGAAGTTGAAAAAATGAATAATTCAATCTTACCTTTACTTTTGCTGTTTTTGTTGTTCGACGACTTCATTTGCTTCTGAGCACAAAACGCTTTATCAAACAGCATGAGTAAAAATGCTTTATCTTTGCTTGACTACAAAAATAAATTCATATTTTTTTAATTGAACATTTTTAAACCATATTTTATTTTTAATATAATAGAATTCACTATGTATGATAAAAAATCGTTATTAAATTTGCCAATTCAAAAAAAAAATCTAATATTACTTTATTACAGTTTTGCTGCACATGTTTTTAGAATATCCAAAAGGAAAGGGTATCTTAACCCACTGACAGATAAGAAAAATATCAAAACAGTAGGTTTGTTTTTATTGCAAGATAGTTTAATTTATATTTCCAACACCTTCCTTTTTTAATATTTTTTGTTTAAATATTTTTGTAGAAATGGCTTTCAAAAGGTATACCCCAATACTTAAAAGTTTGAAAAAAGTTTCAAAATAGAGATTTTTTTATGACTTTTTATATTATGTCCATTAAAGAGAAAACTGGCACCCAAACGGTTATGTGGTTAAATAAATGTGGCTTATAAGCCAATGAAATATTTACTAATGCTCTTAATTTGATATACCTACCTTTATAGTTATTGTCTTAATTTTTTCATAGACTTACATGAAAGAAGTTTATGAGTATTATATGAAAATTTAAAATCCGAATATTCTTTAGCTACTTCATTGTTTTTCTTAAATGCAATAAATCATGCAAATATAACAGAATTCCCTATGTGTGGCAAAAGAATCATTACTAACAAGTGGCAACTACTTAAACAAAAATATTATTTTAAATATTATAGAGCTCAATGTACAAAGATATATCAATTGTTAGGCATATCAGCCAGGAATCCATTTGTTAAGTAAAATGTATTTATATTTTATGTAAGTCAAAGTTGCCCTTTTAAAAAAAATAAACAAATCTACAATTTTTAGCTAAGAATGCATAATTTTTTCATTTGACAAATATCTCTTGCAATTTAAATATTTATCATAAGAATCAAACACACATGTACTTTTATTTATACATCATAAGATTTTTTTTATTTATTTTGAGTAATATTTCATATTTTTAATTCTGATTAATTCAATTATTATCAACTGTGCGGCTATAAAAAAAAAGTGATAATTATAACAAATGAGTATTACCAGCATAAGTTGTTCACGAATTTTCTTAATAACCGAGATGTGGGCTTTTGCTTTGGCTCGCATATAATACACGACTAGACTGCAAATTATTAAAAACATTTTCATTAATAAGTGCATATAAACATATTTACCAAAACAAACAATGCTTAAAACTAAAAAAAATAAAAGGGCACTCTGTCAAAGTTGTTTTAGATATCAAACTTTGTTGACAAAATGTGAGTGCAAGAACCAGACAGCTCCACTTTTTTTCTATAATTTACACTTATTCATACACAGAAAAAGATTCTCTATCGGTTAGGGCAAGAACCAGACTGCTCTATGCGACAGCTATAAAGGTGTAAAGGAAAAGCAGCTGTACAGTACAACAGAGGAGCGGAATTTGTCTGAGCGCCAGGACAAGAATCGGGGAAATTTGTGCCACCCAGAGAAACTTTTACTAAGGACGAAAAATAAAAATTTCAACAAAAATAACTACTTACATTTTTTTCCAAATCCCTTTTATAAATATCCAAAGTTAAGTGAATTTTTATCTTAGAATCCATTTTAAAAAACACATTTCATTACGCGTCTTTCTGGACACATGTTAAAAGAAAATTTGCACTTTTGTCGCCAGTCCCACTGACAGTTAAATTTTTTCAATGGAAAAACCTGTTTAACCCTTACAATATTTGTTAAGGAAACTTTGGTTGGAAAAAATGTGACCAATAGAAATTTCATCGGCTTTTCAAGTTTTCTGCACCCCTGCAGTAGAACTTCATTATAACAGACTCATAGGGGCTAAAAGTTGTCAGTTTTAATAAAAGTCCGGTTTAAAACAAATCATTCTAATAGGGGTATAATGCAACAGGGTGTACATTACTGAAAGTGCAGTAGATAGCTATAAAAAAGCATTCAATGCATAACAAATATTTAATTTATAAACTTGACCATTTCGTTTGAACTAAAACATTTTTATCTAAATTTAACTTGACATAAAATAAAACATGAAAATATAATTTAAATATTACCTTACAATTAATTAACTTATAAGACATTAAAATTTATTTTTGTGTTTTTTGTACTTACCCTAATGCACAAAACAAGGCGAATAATACTCCAGGTGAAGTAACATAACTAATAATTAAAGTAAGAAAATTCCTGCTTTTGCCAAGAAATATGCTTTTAAGAACATCTCCAGTTCTTTCATAATCTCTGAATGGTCCACAATCAGATGGTTCAGTTCTAAAAACAAAGCAAGTAAAACAAACATACTTAAAAATACTTTTAATTCTAAACAACAAAACACTAATGAAGCTCATAAACTAATATACAGTAATGTCACAATAAACCAAAAAATATCTTAAAATAAGGCAATAAGTAATATTTTAACCAAAAATAAAACTTTCTTGTTTTTTTGTAAAGCAACTACGATAACAGCACTAACTAAAGTTTTTTTTTAAACAGTGGCATTATCTATCCTTTATTCATAAGAACTTTTACTTCTTAAAATACATTTAAATGAACATTTAAAAAATTATGTTTAGAGTGCATCAAATATATTTAGATAAATACTAAAATTAATTTTATACAACTCATGCTTTTAACAATTAATACTCATTCTTAAAATGAATCATTTAAAGTGGGTCGAATCTCTATTTTAAATAATATAAATGAAAAAAAATTTAATTCAATAAAACATTAGTTTTCAATTTTTTTTTAATTAAACAAATAACAAAAACTGCATGCTTACCCAAACATAGAATATCCAACAGTAACAGCAGCAAAACAAAACATTATGAAAGTTAATATTAAGTAAAATGTATGTGCTTCATTGATAGACAGTGATCTTTTAGGAGGCTTATAGTTGGAAGACATGGAGTGCTTTTTAATGTAGAATAAAAGTATCAATATGACAATTATCAGTAAAGAACCCAGAGGCATACAGAACATTGCAATCCTGCAAATAAACACAGATTTCATTGAACTAATGAAATAAACTTTCTGTGGAAAAATATGCTACAGGAAAATATTTAAACATACTTTTTTATATATGCTGAAATTATTTATTATATGGCATGCATTAAAACACTTAAAAATATTAAATGTAGCATATAAAATTTAAATATAAGTGTTTAATAATATCAAATTGCCTTACAAATTACTGCTATATTTTTTATATAAACAGTTGTGGGTTTCGAATATATGTCTTTCAATTTATGAAGAATTTTGTTCAATATGAGTTAAACAATGTTATATGATCAATGAATTCTTTAATATGACAAAAATATTATAATTTGTACATGCTAGAAAAAATATTTAAAACTAATATGAAGAGCAACTTTAGTATAAAACTGTTATAAAAGAAATTACAAAAGATTTAAATTGAACAAAACAACAACAGAAAAACGGGTAAACCAAAAAGGCTCTCTTCACTTTGATTAATTTAACAATATAAATCAGCTAAAGTTGTTCTGGCACTTACTGTGGATATATGTCTATTTACATATTCTACATTAATTCTAATTTATTATATTTTTAACAGTTAAATAATTTCCGTTATATAATTAACTTTTTATAGAAGTTTGCAATAATGACAAAAACTTAGAAACTAAGAACGTACATTTTCAAAAACCTAATGACAATACATATGAATGCTTAAAAAAATTACTGTAGATTATAAATGCAATCAAATAGCAATATTTTAAAACTTTACTCATTTTATTGTTGTTATTTTTTTTATTAAAATAAACAATATTAAAACTAAATATAATTACTCTAAATAATGAATTTTTGTAATGATTAAATATGATAAAAAAAAATATGTTAAGAACCAATAAAAAATACAAAAAGCGTCATACACTGATTTTCAAATGTCTTTTAATAGCAAAACGAGCTACTAGATATTTTTAACAATGAGAAAGGTATCTAATTCGTAACTTATATATTGAATTTTTTTCATTAAAAATCTTAAAAAACACTATTTTTTTAACTTACTGAAATATAACTATATTAAAAATAATTGGAAGCTCTTTAAATTTGCCTATTTCATAAATATAATAAATTAATTACTAATTGGTGTTTCGTCAAAGTACCTACAACTTAGAATACTGCATATATAATGGAAACACTTGTATATCTAATAAGAACTATGGCAACATTTAGGACAAACCCATTATACAAAAACTTACCATGCAAGTGTTTGGTAGTATATTAAGTCAAGAGTGTTGTAGGCAACATCAAAATGGGGTTGTTGAAAGGAAGGAAAAAATTTACTCATTAACTTTCTTGCACATTCTCCAATCAGTGTAAAAATTAGAAGAGAAAAGAGAAAGTTAACAAGTATCAAGCGATAAATTTCCTTCCCTAGTTCTGTTTCGTAACACTGAAAAGAAATGCAATTACATTATTAAAAATATATCATTTCAAATAAAAATTAAATTTACATAAAATTAATAACACAAAACATATTATGGTTAGTACATTTTAAAACAGTTACTGACTTTCAAAATTAAAAAAAAACATCTTCAGAAAGGAAGATGCACTTAAAACCAACCGAAATAAATCGAGTTTCAGCCAGCTTGACGTTTTCTTTTAAGGTTATTTAACAATAGAATAGACATAATTATAATCACATAAATAAGTTATTATTGTTAATATTTATATTGGAAATATTTATATATTACATTAGTATAAAAATACATATAAACAATATGTAAAAAAAATTAACTATTTTTTTCTAGAAAAAATTATTATAGACTTCTAACAAAAAAAAAATTTAATAAGAGTTATGGTTACGTAGATGTGTACAATAATCTAAAAAGTTGTGTTCTAATATTTTGCATAATTTCTATTTGCTTTTTACCGTCTGGCAACCAGACTTCCACCACTCTACATTTATAAAGCAAAACAAAAATGAAAACTTTCCATCATATATATTTTTTTATCTGATTTGATAAACATATAATTAGCTTAATAACTAAAGGCTCTCTCCTAATTGAAGTTTTTAGAAATGTTTCAAATTAGAAGCTATCACCCATTCAACTTACGGAACTCATACGATTTTAAAAACAAGGCGACTTTTCACAAGTAATAAAATTACACAAATAACTGTACAAACTAATGAAAGCTATGCACAAAAGCTTGAAACAATATATTTTAGTAGTGTCATCTATAATATAATAAACTTGCTCTACTTAAAAAAGTGTTTTTCAATGACATATTTTCAAGTGCCTTTTTCTAATTTGGATATTTTACGACCTCTTAGGGAAAACTATTAGACCTACCTATGGACAAACTGCCATGGTAACTCTACTTAAATTTAATACACTAAAAAACTTTCAATAAATTTCTTTATAAGTTATTACACCAGCTACAATAAACAGCATAACAGGCAACTAACACTATAAAAAAGAAAATAAATAAAATATTTAAAAGAAAAACTGCACCCTTAAATAAACTTTATACACTTTTAAATTCATAAATAAGTTTCAATAAAATAGTCAACTTACGACATTCATATTACGTGGGGGTTTGTAAATAACCATCCAAAAATATGTTATGATACCTAGTATTACAATTCGCAATAACACAACTCTGAAATAAAAAAAACAAAATAAGATAATTATATAAAATACTAGCATGCCTCTGCGATTATTATCACCAGAACAACCCCCCGCCCCCCTCCACTCCCCCCCCCCCCCCCCCACCAATACATATCCATTCGTTGTAAGGGCAAAAAATATCTTTATATATATTTCTCTTACGCGGTAATTGAAAAACGCTGTTTTTCTGTACGCTGAGTGGCAACAGTTAGTTTGTTTACGAAATTCTGTTGTGCCCGTATTTTTATTTTGCCGTTTTGTAAGCCATTTTGACGATTAGCATCTTCAATTCATTAGTAAATAATTATTTTGTTGATGTCAGCTTAAATTAGGAAGAATATAAACCCTATTACATTAAAAATAGAAGTTTTGAAAAACGCTTGAGTTTTCAAATGAGCGGAACATTGACGTGGCGCCATCTGTTGGCAATTTAGAAAACTAGATTTCTATGACCTTCATTTTTATGACCTATTAACTTAGTTATGTACACACTTCTGGTAGGCAAGAGTATGGTAAGCTTAACGTCAATTATGCCAAAACAAACTACCAATAATGTTAAAAATTAAACTAAAACGCAGGAAAGGTGTGAAAATAACGTGGAAAATAATAAATAATGGTAGAAATAAAACAATAAATAATGGCTTGCCAGTGGTTCCATTGTTTTCATTTGTAGTTTAAAAGAAATTAAATGATTTTATATTGATTTACATGGCGAAAAAATGTATTGAGGCCAAAATGAATTATAATTTAAATTTAGTTTTAACGTTTAAAGTTTTTGGTAATATAATTAAAAAAATTATTGTTACTAGGACACATTGTTATTGTGTCCTTCCTACCTTTTAGCGAGCGAAGCGAGAAGTGGTTTGCGGAGCAAACCTATGAGGATTGCATAGCAATCCTCCGGGGGTTGGCGGAGCAGGGGGCGGAGCCTCCTAGTATTAAAGTATTTCTTATAGCCAAAAAATCATAAAAGTTTAATACTTCTGCTCATCCATAGATGGCAGCATTTTCAACTGTTTGCTATTAAAAACATGTTTAAATTAATCTTTTTAAATACATTTATAAAAAAACCTTGATATTTATGATATGAAAGTATGATTCATCACTGATCCTGAAAATTATCTTTCTTTTGATACCACATGTGCTACGACTCATTGAGTACAAGGGCCATAAAAGGGATCTTGACTACAGAAAAAATATTTGTGGTACTACACACTTAAATATCAGTGGGATAACTTCATTAATAAACAATTCAAATTCAGGGAATTCAAGGATCAAAATAAAGAATATAGTACATATGTTTGGTTCTTTAAAATGCTTTTTCAGATATTTTTAATTTGTTTCTTAACGAGCTGAATATTTGTTTCAAACATACTAATATTTTGTCTATTCCGCTTGAGAACAAAAACCATCAAAATCCTTTTATTAATTGTCAGAAAAAACAACACAATAAAAAATAAAATTTAAAAAAAAAAAAAACATTCATTTAGAAATTAATATTTTTGTTTACTTATATGCATAGTATCTTCTTTTTCAGCATAATTTTGTAGTAGTTGTTAAATTAAGGTAAGCAGTTTACTAAAATTCTGTACAAGACAAAAAATATATTTACCTTCCCATTGTCGAATAAATCTTCACACTTTGAGGTACATATAACTCGAGTTTTGACGTATTCTTAAGTAGGAAATAAGATAAACTTGATATGCAAGTAACAGTTAAAGACAAAGTCATATCTTCTAAGATCTTAACATGAACCTACAATTAAAAAAATATACATAAAATCCACTAATTAGCAATATTACAGAATATTGAAAATTACTTTCAGTATTTTACTGTATAAAACTCACCATAGACCAGCATTTTGTTAAACAAGGGTAGCAACCACTGATCAACATGTAAAAATTTAATTAAACATAAAAATTGTAAAACTGAGCCTTAGCTCATTGAAGCTATTCAATAACTGCTGTAAGAAAACGATGAATGCCTAGTCAAGGTAGTTTGGGTTTTCCACTATTAATCTCACAAGCTGCGAGTCTCTTTAAAAGAAAAAGAATGACGAAATACAGGTAATTAGGGCACCTTGGCTATGAAGACTATTTATGTAAATAAAATAAATATCAAGATAGGACTTTTATATTTAGTTCATTATCAACAATAGTTTATTTTTCCCTTTGTAGTGCATATTATTTAATTTTTACTTTAAAAGTGACAAGGAAAAGTAATGAAAAACTTCTAGTGCAGACCTTAATGTGCATTACCTTATTTAAAAGCTATAAATTAAATACTCACTGTGTATGATTTGAATTCAAGCAAGAGGTAAGTAAGGTAGCCAACACCTGCAATTGCTGCTAACGAAATAAGACTAACTAAAATATACAGTGATTTTTTTATGATTCTTTCTTTCAAAGTTCTTCTTTCTTGATCTTTCAATCTCCTGTATAAAATTTCCTAAAAACAAATTTTTGAACTAAATATTTCGAATTAAAAAATTGTTTATAGTACTAAAAGTATTACATGAATTTTTTTTTCAAAAATCATAATATACAATGAAGTATTACAACACCAAAAAAGTAGACATGCATAGTTTGCAAAATGAGCAATAGGCTGTGACTTTTTAATAGAGAAGGAAAAAACATGTATTCTTTGGTCATCTTTTTTACTTTATTAGAATCTAAAGCTTATATTCAATTCAAGCATGTGTTGCTAGTTTTTCTAGTAATAAACATAATTTAAAACTTCGGAAAAATCTCTACTTTAATTTTTTTTTAATTTAATACTTTTGGAGAATAATTTTTTTGTTAAGAGTAGGTATGTTTTGGAAATATAAATTCAATATTTTGCGCATCTCTTACAGAGTTAAACAAAATATTATTACAGTTTTATATGCTTTTTCAAAACCAAAATATTAATTAACTGAAATGGAAAAAAAAGAAGAAGAAATTAGTTTTTAATTAAAAGTTTTAAAGAATAGTACCTTTAAATCTCTGTCATTTCCAAGCTACGTTATACCGATGTTAAATGATTAAGTTTCCATTCTTAAACAAAAACTTTATACAAAATAACTAAAAACCGCCTCTAAGAAAAATATTTATACATATTTAGTTGACAAAATAATGATTTATATTAGTATTTGGTTGAAAATTTGCTTTAGTTTTCTATAATAACTATCACTATATGGTGTACAATAAAAAATCAATACAATAAAGTATATTAATTTTGGTAGTATCTGAAAAATCTGTGGTGTATTTGAAGTTGTATAATAACTACAGGCTTGGAAAACCATAGAAGATTTGTTTTACAACATTAATTTTACCATTATTTCTAGTCTTCATGTGCTGATAGTTTTTTTTTTTAAAGAACCCAAGAAAATCAATGGAATCTTTCTTTTATTTTTACTTATTACATATCCACATACATAATAAGTTCAGTGTGTTCAATAAAAGTGAGCTTAACAAACAAATTCAAACAATTTGGTTGGATACACGTTCAATGACTATCTCACAAGAACAGCTAAATAGGAAATAGTCTAAAACTTAATGTGGATTATGAACTATGAAAAAGATTCAGACTTGCTATCTTTGGCATAAAAAGCCACATTTGAGTTTAGTTCAGCTAATTATTAAACAATTGTAAAAAGCATGCCAAAATACTAGTTCAATTTTTAGTGATAAAAGATAATTAACTATAGATTTCTTTCATACAAAATAAACTCTTGTAATACATTACAATTGGCAACAATATTAGAATAAACTAATTATTACCTTAATTTCATTACAGAACATTTGTTTCTGTACCTCAGCAGCATTTTCGGTTTCAATGGCATAATCCCAAGCAGAAAATATCTTATTGCAGAAGACATTCTTAATTTCACCTGCGGTATCCACGTAATTCTTCCGGTAGTAAGCGGTAATGCTGCAATAACACACACATTTTATAAATGTCTAATCACCCCCTAATGACGAGCAACATGTGACATAAACCAGATTTTAAGTACAACTCACCTGGAACTTATAGCAAAGAGATTTATGAGAGAGTTTGCACCAATCGTAAGTAAATATGCTAATGGCATATTGTAAGTGAAATGTGGAATGGCTTCAATTATTTCGTTCGAATAGTGCCCAAAATAAAACAAGGAGTCTGAAAACCAACCCTAAACAAGAAAAGGCATGCATAAATAAAATAATAGAGAAACAAAGAAAACTTTAAATTCATAAAAAAGATTATAACAATTTATCTGCTCCTAAGTCAGTAAAATAGCATACATTCTCAACACATGCAAATATTGGGAAATTAATGAGAGGATAACAATGCTACAAACATACTGAAAATACAATACTTTTTGTAATAAATGGCAATATCAACAGGTAGGTAATGTAATGCAATATTTAAACTTATTTATTACTCACTAGTTAGAACATCACAAATATATGAGAAAAATCCCAGGATCATAATTCCAAAATTTCAGTTACATTCACTTTTTTTTAAATCGGAAAGGACAGAATTATCTTCTAAAACTTTAGATACTTTTTGATATTCTAGAACTGAATCGAACATAACTTTTGATTTATTTACAATTACTGCACACTTTTATTTAACAACTCTTAAACTAAAATTATAGAGTAAAAAATATGCCTATTACCTTATTCAGTTAAATGTTCTTCAATTTCAAAAATAATACAGATATATTTTGCAGTGAAACTAAATTCTTGAACAAGAGAATGAGTTTTGCTATTTTGTTTAGTTCCCCGATCTTTTACCTTAAAATGGCTTTAAGGAATTATCAGATACATTCATGGTTACTTTAATTTTTATATAATATAAGTAAATATGTTATGTATTGTTCTGCCCTGGATGAAATAAAAAAAAGACTGCAAACTTTCACCCATAAAAATAAAATAAAAATATTTAAACTTAAAAAAATTACTTATTTAAGTTAGAACGTAACAATTACAAAATGGTTAAATTTGAATTTTAAATTACTCAATTGTGACCTCAAAAGTGAAAGTATAAACTGATATATGGACCATGGACCGTGTTATGCAACAACCCGTACAAATTTAATTTTAAGAAAACTGGCTTTGAAGCTAACCAATGAATAGAAAAATGCATGTTGCAGCAATTCGTTACATCTCCAGTATCACTACCGATTTTTTTTCTTAGCATAGAAAGTGAGTCCTTGGGCTGTCATTTGCATTGTAAACAACATTTGGCTAACAAATTGCATAACAATGGTCCAAATATGATGCTAAATTTAGTAGAGAAAGACATTTTATTTAATTATTTGGAACGCCATTTTAATTAACACTGTAAGAAGAACACATATTTTTCTACTAGTTTGCATGAAAATCATTATAAATTAAAATTACTTAAACCTACTTCCATAAAATTTATTTATTAAAAATCTGAAGTTTTGACATGATTTCAAAACAAATGGTGCACCCTATTTTAAATGTTAAAATTAAAACAATATCAGGGTGTGTTCAAAAACTGAAATAATTTTGCATTACACTAAATTTAATACACCAAAATAACATATTAAATACAATAAAAGGTCAAACATATTGATTTATCTTAAAAGCTCACATAAAAAAATTTAAAAACAATTTATTTCAAGAAAGGCTTATACTTACAGAACCAGTCAGCAAATCAAATCCAGAAAATCCTGTTGAAGTACCATTTCTTTGAGCATTATGAGCAGATGGTGAAAGTAATTGAGGGATCACTACAAAACACAGAGTAATGATAAAGTTCCATATATTGATATATAAAAGCCATCTTAAGAAAACAAAGTATGAAGCAACTCCAGAGCCGAATTTCCCTTGGATAGCTTTGATGGATGAATGCCAAGGCTGAAGAAAGTATGATATGTTTTTAAATTCATGACTGAATTTATGCCAAGCCTAAAAAGAAAAATAATATTATTAGTTTTATCATTACAAAGATTAATGGTAATAATTTATCATTTATTGGTAAAAAAGTTATTGTCAATGGAATAGGAAAATAATGTTGTGATGTAAATAATATATACGGTTTTTAAATATAATTTTCATTTGCTAACTAAAACTTAAAATCAACTAATATTTTTAAATATAATTTTAATTATTATGATTGCCAATAAGAACAGCAAATCGATTCCAACATTGTTTTTTTTTTTATGATTCTTGAAAGGTTGTACAAAAGAACCAAACATTAGTTAATGACTTGAATACTTGAATATAATTTTTTTTTCTATATTTATAGTACACATTAATAGTAAGAGTTAAGCTAAATTTATAGTAAGAGTATATCAATAACCCACTTTGAATCAAATTGATGCAGAAATCAGTTGAAGTGAAAAATTTGGGCTTTAGTGGTGAAAGCAATTAATGCACTTCTTGGTTTGTTGATTAATAAAGTAAAATGATACTGAATTAAAAGCAATGTGGTGTATCATGCAAGCTTTGCTTAAGTATGCTCATCTTGTTAATGTTAATTATTATTTTTACATCATGATAAAAAAGAAATGTCTTCAGAACAGTTTATTTCTTTTGCAAATATATATATATATATATATGCTGGGCTCGATTGGAGCAAGAACGCACCGGAACGGCGTTACGGTACCTCTCTTTCGGAAAAAAATTACGATTCCAGGCTTGGGTTTAATGGTTGATGCATTGCATTCCCACACCCCACGGAAGGTTACAGTTCCGGTACCTCTATTTCTAGAAATCAATCACTGTATATATATATTTACATAAGAAGAAAAATTTTAAGAACAGGACAATTTTATATGTTATAAAATCTAAGGTAAGTTGAGAATATATCACCGACACTTATAATGTCTTTTATTTAAAATATAGAAAAAAAATATTTACCATAGACATTCCTAATTTAAATCTAGTGGTATAAGGCAAAGAATGAGAAGCAATCTTTCGTTTTCTATCAGCATCGAGTCTTTCTTTGACCTGCCTCTTGATCGTCAAACTTTGATGCATCTCTCGCAATGTTTTCAATTTGTCCTCTTCGTTAGTATTTGGGTCTGCAGACAAAATCTAAAACATATATAACATTTTGTTACTATCATTGCACACCTATTCATGCAAATACAAATGTACTCAATATTCTGTTAGGAAAGGCTCAGGTCAAGTCTGCCCTTAACGAAAGATTGAAAAAAATATTTTAGTGTGCAAATGTAAATACTGTGTAAAAGTGGTGACTTTATGGAAAAATTAGCAATATTAACGTATGGTTGATAAATAAAATACCTGCTGTAACCAATGAAAGTAAGCTGCAAAGAACATTCGGGACTTTGAAATTCCCATAAAATTGATAAGATACTTGAAATTTAGATATTGGAAATTTTATATATTCCTCCTCGGAATATCAATTTTAACTAAACTTGACTAAATTGATAGGCTAATAACAACCAAAAACTTGATTAGTAACAACTAATTATTAAGGGACATTCCAGAAAAAAAAATGTGTCTTTGTAGTAATAAAATGTTTTTCTAAATAGCAGCTAAAATTCATTAAAGCTGGTAAAAGGAAATCTAGACCATAGACATTATAGTAAAGATGCACAGCAATTTCAATTTTTAATCGAGTGTTAAAAATCTCCACAAAAGATACTGAATGCCTCCTTTACATGGTCCTACAATGTCATTGCATTTCTGCATTTTACCATAACTATATTACATGTAAATATATGCATGAATATACCAAAAGAAATATTTCAATATAATTTTTTTTATTTATCAAGAATAACTTTTAACAATGTTATAAATAATCATTTATTTTCACTTTACAGTAGAAAGTCCGAAATTCGGATGTCCAAGATCGGTCCTTTTTGAAATTGTTTAAAAAAAATTATTGGAAATTTTTTAAACTTGCTGTCCCCTTTTTCTAACAAACCAACAAATCGGACAGGTGAAAGTGGAAGGAGGCAGCGGTGGAGTTCACCACATAGGTATGCATTAATTTAAATCTTGCAAAGTTACCTCTCACTTTAGCAATCAAAATACACTCAGAATGTGAAGAGTCCGTTTCTACAATAAAGTTATTACTACTTTTCCATAAGAAATTGTTTATTGGAGTGTGGAGGAAAGTGTAGATTTTCACATGGGCATGCATCCATTTAGGTCAAGCCACAAAGTTATCTCCCTTCTTGGCACACAAAATGAACAAACCCAGGATGTGTTGAATGTTAAAATTTTCCACATGTTATCAGTAATTTTCTGTGATGAATCGGCCTACAGGGAGAGTGGGGTGGAAAACAGGTTAGGTTTATCACATGGACTTATATCCACTTAAACCTTGCGAAGTCACCGCGCTCCTTGGCATACAAAATGGGCAAACCCTGAATGTGTTGATAAGTTAAGACTAACCGAATGTTTTCAGTAATTTTCCATAACAAATCAACTCGTAGAGAGAGGGAGGATAGGGGAAGTTAACATTTACCAAGTGAACTTGAATCCATTTAAACCTCGCAAAGTTATATTTTCTTGGCACGCAAAATGGACAAACCAATGTGTGGAATGTTTAGATATGTCATTTGTGCTACAATATTATCTAGAGAAACATTCCCGATTTAATGATTTTCCATGCATTCTGACACCAATAAAATAAAGGCTATCAATTCTTTCTTTTTTCTCTAATTTAGCTATTTCTTTGAATAGTTTAAGTATCTATGTTAAAGAAAATTGAAATTTGATGTGGGAAATTTCAATTCTGAACAGGAATTTGGACTTACTTTTACAATGAGAGAATATAATGTCAAAATGATTCAAAATCCAGAATTTTATGAAATTGAGAATCACTGAAATCCTGACAATTTCAGATTTGTGACTTTCTATTGTATTTTTGTATACTATATTATAATTTTGTATACAGCATAATTATAATCCTCAACAAATCAATGTCTTAGTGCACAGGTGTCGAGTTGATTTTTTGTGAATTTGAGGTTAAGAGTTCATTTGCATACTCACATTGCAATCTACATAGCCCTAATTGTAGTAGATACAAAAACGTTTACTTTAATTAGTAGTGAATTGTGTACTAAGGTTTCTACATAACATTTACAAAAAAAATTATAACTCTAAAACTAAAAAGTTAAAAAAAATATATGAAATTAGTTTTACACTTATTATTTTAAGAAAATGTACAAATAACAGGAAAAGGGCATCCCCTTAGATGCCTGAAAAGAAAAAGCGCAAGAAACAATTCCCATTGATCTATGTGGGTTTCATTTAAAATATTATATGGCATGTCTTATGGAGTAGCAATGTCAAAATTAGACAAGTCCTATACCACCACCAAAGAGTATAGTAATAGCAAGAGTATGTCTGACAATTTTGAAAGGGGTTTGGATTTTCGGATGGACAAAGTTTTTTTGTGGGTAACTTGAAAAAGTTTTCATAAACCACGAACTCTTGAGGGGGGAACCTTTGACTGAATAAAGGTGCAGTGGTAGGAAAAGGTAAGGCAGAAGAGTTTTGATCAAAGAGTTGCAAAGAGTCTCATAAGCTATTTAATAATGATGCCATACCACATTACATAAAGATGTTGAGTGTGACGAACACAATAAATCCTAATAGACCTTTGTAAGAAAGGACTTGATTAATGCTAATGACAAGTATTTTTTTTACAAACACTTCGGGAGATAGAAAATGTCCCACGAAATGCATTTTTTTTAACACAATTTTAAATGCAAAGCAAAGTTTTTACAAGTACACTGTTAAATTGAAATATTGTCAAATGTGCACAAAGAAAAATCAAAACTTTATATAATTAGTACCTCATAAATTTTTCCAGCATCAATACTTAAATTGTGAGAATTGAGTGTAGCATTTTTCAACTGCAATGTTCTATGATATTGTGAATCCCTTTTTCGCAAAGTGACAGAAGACAAGGTTTTTTCGTCTTCAGGTAGAGGAAACAAATCATCTGAATATAATAAAATTTAAAAATTTCAATAATAGTATATATTTTATTAGTAAAAATCAATGATGAGGTAAATCATGAACACAAATAATCACATGCCAAAAGGCATGCAATCTATAAAAAAAAGTATATATATATATAGACCACAAAACACTTCCTTATACATAATGAAAAACAACTGAAAGCTAAATAGCATGTATGTAATATGTGCATAATCTGTAGTGCACATAATTAGGTCAATGTAAAAGAACGTGTAACATTTTAAATTAATGGTTCCCAACCTTTATGTGGCTACGAACTAAAAAAATCAAAAGTTAGACAAAGAGCCTGACTTTCACTTTCAAATAACAGTAGTATTAAAGGAAAAATTCAAATTTGCTGCCTAATAAATGTATTTTTTAAAGAAAAATCGTAATAATAGAAGGCACCCAGTATTGTCGAAAAATATTTTTGGTCACCAAGGGTGATTTTTAACAATAATATTATAAAGGGAAGATCTAATTGTAAATTTTCAATAGAATTTTTGAGAATAGAAAAATTGAGTACGGAAAAATGGAAACAGTTCTATAACTTTTGAACAGTTGCAGATATCCAAATGAAACCAAGTGCAGATTTTAAATTGAGAAAATATTGTTAAAATGGTAAAAATTTCATAAAAATCCTTTCAATTGTTTTTGAGTTAAAACCACACAAACAGACAGACAAAAAAATATATGATTTTCTAAATCGGTGTATCCTAATTCATGCACAAAACTCAAAATGTGGGATTTGTTCGAATCCACAGACAAAAACTCCATTCTTATATATATGTATTGATAAAATATTACTGGTTATATTAAACTTTAAGGAACGCAAGCTTCTGCAGCTTAGTCAATGGAATGTTTTACTTCAAAAAATTGGTTGCAGGCCCCAGACCCAATGCAAGTAACTAAATTCTTTTAATGTATATGCTTTAACAAGATCCTAGCAACACAGGACCAAACAGCTAATTTATAAATAAAAATGTATTCTATTTAACTTAAATTAGTTTAATTACTTAACTTATTAACAAATGAGAGAGAAATTACTTATCAATCTTTAAGTAATAAAGGTGACATTTGAGCTTGAATTTATTAAACCAACTTCGATAGTTTTTAGTAGAAGAACAACGCTGTGTATATAAAAGAAGGAATAAGCGAAAATAACACCTTTTCAAAGCTACTAATGGAAAGATTGGACTTATAATTTATTCTCTCCAAAAATACAAGTTAAATACCTAAAATGTATCAGCAGACTAACAAAGGTGCCACAAAAATATTTTTTCCAATAAAATATACATAATAATATATTACCGAGTATTTTTATGGTAAGCAAATAATTGTTGAGATGTCATTTAGAATTTGTGTATAAAAACAATAAACATTAAAAAAAATGCATTTAATTTCTTTTTTTTTTTACTAGTGAAGAGCTCCATAAACCACTTTAGACCCTATCCTGGACACTAATTTAAACTAGTAATAAACCAGACATAATTATCAAATATTAAATTAGGTAATCTCAAAAATAAAATAATAACTAACCATACTTTGAAGACTTATGTTTTTCAAAAAAAAAAAAATCTCTAACTTGCAAAGCAAAACATGCATTTCAATAATTTTATACAAATGCAGTATGGATTTTATTTATACAGAACATTTATTTTCAAAAAACATTATTCAAATCTTTCATACCAATATGTCTACTAGGAAGTTGAGAAATTAGCACAGTGGATGCTCTCTTCTTTGGATCCACATATCCATATTCATCTTCTTCAAGTTCATACTCGTCTGTGAAAAATCGCATATTGATTTAATTTAAATTGTAAAAAGAAATAAGAAGCCTAATTTATAATTATATCATATAATCAAACAGAAATTATTTTATAAATTAAATGATACACAGAAAAGAAGTGCAATAAAATAACAGTGTTTGTTAATTAAAAATGTAACAGTGCTGAATCTGGAGAACGAATTGTAACTTTAAGCAATAAAATGTTATATAAAATAAAAACAATTCATTTATATTTAAAAGAACAGCCCATTCTCTTTTTGATGAAAACTATCTTCACACACTCTTGAATGAAGTTTATGATTAACCCTAAGTGGAGACATGTAGTGTTAGAGACTACTAACGTATTTCAGATGACTACAACATCACCATTGTTGCAATTATACCTTCATTATAATTATATACATAGAAACGAGTATTACAATATATAGTTTTAGACACATAAAATGAATAGAATCCTAATTATAACACCTAGAAATCTAAAATTTGCAGCTCCAACAATAAAAAAGCTACAAAAATATTTAAATTTTTACTTGTGTTAAGGGCACCTTAATTAAAAATATTATTATCTATCTTTTGTGCAAGCTTTAGGAAAACTTCTGTCAATTAATCAAACTTTTAATAAATTACAAAAATTGCTTGGGCACTTATAGATCAGTTGCGGCCCGTGGTCGAAAATGTTAGTGCAGCCGAAATCATGTGTGCGGTGAGTGCCACCATACAAGATCCCTCCCCCCCTTAAAAATTGATAAAATTAAGAGTAATACAGAGAAAACAATTATTTAAAAAAACTTTATTTGATTTTTTTTTAATTATTTGTTTTTGCTACATGTGTAAAATGTCGTCTTATTTTTTCAGTGTTAAAAAATTAAATTGTCAAAATTATTCAAACATTTAAAAAGAATTCAAAGTAGAAAATTTTTAAATAAAAACTGTTTTTGCTTTATATAACGCATATTACATAAAATTTGTGCTGCAGAGTTTCACTACAGAGATTATGCATTACAAATCGCTCTTACACAAATTAAAGTTGGTGTGAAAGAAAATTTAAAATTGTTGTTTTTACTACAACAAAAAAGATGGGAGTTAAAGATTAAGACATTGTGTTTTAGCATCGTTTTTGTTCATTTATTTTAGAGGTTTTTAAAAAATTTAAAAAGAGACATTAAACATTTATTCTTATAAAAGGCTGTACTTCTTCCAATAAAAATAAGCTATTTGCAATGAAATTATTTTCAGAGGATAGGGTTGTAGATCAATTACTGTTGAAGTGAAACATTTTTAAAAGAATAAAAAAAATGTTATTTAAATCAAATAAATCCAATTTAAATAACATCAATCTGATTTAAATCAAATCAATCCGATTTAAATCAAATACATTGATTTTTTAATTAAAAAAATAAACAACCCTGTTGTGGTTGCCCGAAATACTAAAAGGTCTGCGAAAGAATGTTTTCAACGACTTTTGATACTATAACTGATTGCTCAGAGGATTGTCTGCAAGCACCATATGATAAAAGGTAGATAAAAATTCAACAGCTACTTACAATTTCCAAGAGCTGCACCATCCACTTCATCAGAATCATCCATAGTCTCTTCATGGTTAGCCATAATAAGTTGTGTCTAAGTGGAAAATAATAATTTTTCTTTTAATTTAATTAAATTTATAACAAGTATACTGAAGTACATGACAGAAAATTTAAATAGTCTTTTGTGCATTTAAAAACTATATAGTATACATCAATTGCGAAAGTGAAAACAAAAAAATTTATTGACAACTTGCATTTGATATAAAAATTATAATTTTCTGATTTTTCAATTTAGTAAGAACTCAATAAAATTATAATCTGCGCCAATTATGGCGAAATAATAAATAGCAATTAATAAAAAAAGTATTTATTTAGGGTATAGTGAAACAAGATAAGAAATATAAACTAAATATTCAGTTCCTCGTTTGTAAATAATAATAAAATCCTTTACATTGTTTTATATGAAAGAAACTGTCCTCTTTATCATCATAAACAGTTGAAACTTATATTCACCGCCTCATGTTCATATTTTTTAATAAAAAGTATACGAAGCGAAAGTGCAATAATCAATGATACTTTTAACCATTATTTTTAACGCAAAAAGAAAACATGAAATAATGAAAACAATATATTCGAATCACGTGACTCGTTATCTCTTCACTTGGTTTCATATTTCTGTTACAATATTTGTACTTATTTGGGGAGTTTCACGCCGAGAAAAAGAAGACCGCTGTGGAAAAGCCCAAAACGGAGAAAAGTCCAAGACGCCGAAAAGGTTCCGAAAGATTAACATGGAACTTCAGCTCCTGTACAATAATTTTAAGTTTTTGTCATTAAATAACGCCTTAATAGAGAAATATTTACTTCATATAATGAGACAGATTGTGCACATCGTTTATGAGGTATTTCTTTTGTTGTTGAAATAAAAGTATTTTTCCGTATTTCATTATAATTTTAATTATAAGCCACCCAAATACATATAAAATATAAGTATTACAGTATTTAAATTTATTCATATATAGAATAAAAATATTACTTTCAAAATCAAGCATAGCGACTAAACGAACAAAAGCAGTCTGCTGTATAGAAATCGAGACTACTAGGAAGTTTCCCTCTTGAAACGTCACGTGAAACTCTCTATTATATAATTTTGGAATCGTTCTGAAAGACAATGTAAGTTGCCAGTCTTTCCCCAAAACAAACTTTAAAAACTAGTTTAAAATAAATTTCAATAAATATTTTTTTTCTATTCTATTTAAACCATAGACAAAAAAAAAAATGTAAACCAACAACACTTTGCAAAATATTTTAACCAATCATTGCTGTCAACACAAAATCTGACAGCCAATTAGAAATTTAGATGTAGTCGTAAAAACTGCGCTGTTTATAGTTTGTGAATCGTGTTGTGTTTTATTCGAATCATTTTTAACACTATATTCCTTTTCTTTTCCCTTGTTTTTATTGAACAAAAATAAAATTTACAGGTAATCAAAAATTTATCAGTTATAAAAAGAAATATCTGTACTAAATTTTACAATAATATTTTATTATGTACTTATTGGAATTCTTTTATCATTTTGGATTTAGTTTATTGAAGAAAAAAAAATTCAATCAAATTCATATTTTAGTCCCACAGCAGTAAAATCAATTAGTTTAATTATTTTTCATGTTTTCTCAAAGGTTTTAAAATGGATATGTATACATCCATACCTTGGCCTTTAAAAGCATTTTTTTTTTTATTCTTTGATCAATTCTATTGAGTTTAACTAATTTTTTGCTTTTATAGATAACTTCTTTTGGAATTGATTCATATTAATTATGAATAATGAAAACATTTCTGACGGAACAAACGGCAAAGGAGTCGAAGAGGTAGACTATTTTCAATTACTTTCAACAGTACACATTTTTGTTACATTAATAAACAATTATTGAAAATTTTAGTTAATTTGCAATACTAAAAATTAGGAATGCAATGGATATCCGGCTAGTGAATTAAAAAATAAGGGAAATTACAGTGCAAACAGTCATTATTCTGATTTTTTTTATTTATTTTTTGTAGAATTCAGTATTGTTTTTCATAAATTAAATGAAAAAATGTTTTAAAAATAATTTCATCAAAAGGTTGATTTATAAAAGTATTTTTTCACTAAGGGAAATTAATTGCATTAACCAATTGAATGGAGATATTTTTATTTCAATAGTAGATGGTTTCAAAAGAAAATTATCTAACTCTTGAAGAAGAGCTGATTCATCAACATCATCACTTGTTATACTCATTAACTTTCATTGCAGTGGAACTGGCACTAACTTCTTGGAAACAATCCCCCAAAAAATATTTACAATTTTGTTGACTATCACTATATGGTGAAACATTTCATTTCATTGTATGCGATTGCTTTTGAGGAATTCAGAAGAATGTTCTTTTATTCTTTCATCAGTGCTAATATGGAAGTTTTAACAACTTCAGTATGTTCTTTATATAAAAAAAAAAATTTAACCTAGAAATTGAAATTTAATTGACATGACATAACTAATGATTAAAAAAATTATGTAATTAATTATTATCAAATTAAAATATTGGTTTCGAAATTGAACAATCTTAATTATTGTTATTGAGAAAATAAAAATTTACATCAAAAATTAAATAGTTGATTAATCTAAAAAAAACGTGAAAAATATACTTACTTTGATATAATGTCGATTCAAAGAGGATAAAAATTCACATGCACTTTTAAGATTAGACTTGGAAGGTTAGAGAGAGACACTTTTAAGATTATGAACCATTAGTACATTTCCTTATTTTGCTAAATACTTTTAATTGAAGATCTAACAATAGAATCTTTAATTAAATATTTTTAATATAAATTCTGAAATCTTTTAATCATTCTTGGTATACCACAGTTAAATATTAACAAATATATATCCGCTGAAATTCTTACCAGATATCCAGGATTCGTTATCCGTCCAAATTTATATCCATTGCATCACTAATAAAAATGTATATTAATAGGTTTAACATAGGGCTACATAGTTGATTCAAGGTAGTACTTCAGGAATAAACTACGGAGACAGAATTAGAACTTTAAACATGTTACATTTGTGACATTACTAGAGGGGACCTTATTCAACTTTATCAAATTGATGATGTTGGAGGTCTGAAGTTTAACACAGCCAATAGGACTAGAGGTTATGTGTACAAGTTACACAAATCGCAACTTAATTGAGAACATAGAAAATATTATTATTATATAGTAGGAAGTACTCAAACTGAATGCTTTAAAAGGAGTTAACTTGTCGAGAGTAGGTAATTTTAAAAAGTATTTGGATCAACATTGCGAGATCATTAGGATGTGTTAACCGAACCAACCTTGTGGGGCTTAGTGCCTGTAGCTGTTATCATTATTTGTATGTATCTCTTTAAAATAAAATTTAGAGGAAATAAAAGTTTTTTTTAGGTTTTAATAATTTTACTCGCCTTTTAGTGAAAGAAAATAGCAATATTTCAGTAAAATGGAATTTCTTTTATTTTTTTTCTGAAAAAGCTACACTGATTTAATTGGTTTCTCTTGCATTCAGTGTAATAATTCTTCTACTAACTTTCATCTTGCCATAGGAAAAACCTGACAAAAGTGATGAAGCTAAAGTGGAAGTAAATGATATGGGTGGCATAACTCTCACTTGCCCAACTTCTGTGTTAGCTGCCCAAATAAGAAAAGTTTTGCCTTCTGCTAATATTACAAACAGAAAAAGCTCCATTACTGTAGTAGATAACTTACTTAATAAGAAAGATGCAACTTCAAAGAAGCAGGTTATATTTACAAGCTTGAGTAAAACGAATTTGATTTCTGAGGTTGGTAAAATATTTAAATGAATATTTTTAATTTTGCACGGTTTAAAAATAACAAAAAAAAAGTACAAAATTTCAATAGATTTGGTTCTTGTTTTATATCTTTACAAATATATATTTTTATATTTCAAGGATATAAATACAGTGTATAAAATTTATCTCTATACAACTTTAACACACAATAAAACCTAAAAGAAATACAATAGCCAGATTATGTTGCTTGTGCATGTAACACCAACAAATGAAGTTTTATTTTTATGCGAGTTTTTTTTCCAATGTCACAAGAAGTTTTAACATTTGAAGGTCTTATCATTGGAAAAGATTTGGAAAGTTTACCTGAATACTAAAAGATGGCAGCATATTAATAACAATGAGAGACTAGTATGAAGGCAGTCAGTTCGTCATGAATCTTGAATGTGTTAAATGCTTTATTGGAGAGTTAATGATTTTGGAGAAAAAAAAAACTGTGTACAAATAAAAATTTATGTGTTGCTGTTACACGTACAATCAATATAACTTAGCTATCTTAGTTCTTTTGGGTTTTGTTGCATGTCAGAATTGTAAAGATAATTCTTACCTTGTATACTTTTGTGTTATATGTGATTATCTCTCTTCCTTTTTATAAATTTACTGTATATCTCACCTTGCCATTTATAATATAAGCTATTAGTAATGTAAGTATTACTATATTTTTCTCTTTACACTAGGGCAAAATCACATCAAAGTAAACTTTTTCTCAAAATTTCAAAATCACAGTAGATACATAAATTATACCTCATTTTAAAGGTGACAGTTTGCAGATTTTAAATATGTATTCCATGCTTATATAATATAAGTAGTTTTTGGTTCACAAGTTCATGTTTAGACTCGTCTCACTCACTTAGAAGCATGCAGTGCATACCTGATACAAATTGGACTATAAAAGTGAAAGGGATAATATCAAACAATATTCTTCTTTTAGCATGTTTTGTTTACATAATAGTTAGGGGTTCTAACTTTGATATTCAGATTTTTTGTAACTTGTTTGGTATGGTTAAAAATGCTAGTGATTTTTTTTTCTAGCTCTTATTGGTACGTCCGTTACTATTTTTGGCTTATATTGATGCTGCAACTTTATTTTTGAACTGAAAAACTTGAAACTTTAGGTTTACTTTTTATTTGACTTAAGTAACATTATACTTAAAAAGAAATTTTATATAAAAAAAATAATTGGGTAAATCATGGTAACGGACGTACCAGTACGTCCGTTACCAAAAACCATGCATTTTTATAAAGTCAATTTTTTCTAGATAAAACCAATTTAAAAGTGTTTATATTATTTTCTGATTGAAATAAACTTATATTTTTAGAAGTTCATCATATATTCTATTACAAAGTTTAAAAATAATTATTTTTAAAGATAGAGCAAAATCAAAATAACGGACATACTTTTTAAAAGAATAACAAAAATGTTTAAATTGTTTTACTCCTCATTTATTAACTGTAGGCAAACATTTTGGTATGTTTAAAAAGAGCACAAAATTGCCTTTCACAGTGACAAAAATTTCCATTCTCATGGAAAACTGACTTGAGAAATATATATTTTTGAGTTATGGTAACGGACATTCTAATTTTGGACACGAGTTACACAAGCATGCTAATTGAGGCTCAATTACTCTGAATTGATAAATCTCTTTGACAAATATATAATTTTTTCAATGATTTGAATGTACTAAGTTAGAAAAACAATCACAAAATTTCAAAAAAAAGAATATTATGATGATAAAAATGACGTCCGTTACCAAAAACCATGCATTTTAACAGTCAATTTTTTCTAGATAAAACCAATAAACTTATACATTTTATCAGTTCATTACATATTCTATTACAAAATTTAAAACTACTAATTATTTTTAAAAATAGTATTTTTTTTAAATCTTATAATAATTAATATGCAGAACTGTGTGTAACAATTCTACTAAAAAAACTATATGTGACATGTTAATAACAACATGAAAAGAGTATAATTTTAGTTGAATAGTTTATCTTTAAAAAACACATTATTGCTTATTAATGCAGTTGTCATAAAATTAATTTTTTCATTTACTTCAATCAATCGACTAGTGTCACCTTTTAAAGCATGCTAGGTGTTGAAAATACCAAAATGTTTTTAATCATATTTGAGTATTATATAATTCTTAATCTCTGAATATTATGAATATCTTGCATATACTTGAATTACAGAATTAAGAATATAACTTTTTGGGCTCTTTACAAGTTTTTTAATGATCGTGGGTGTGGATGGGTTAATTAATTATGGTTTGAATTACTTTAAAAAATATCAAGATGATTTGTATGCAAGTGTATACAAATACTGCCAACGAAGTACAGACTATCGTATCGGAACAATTTCCCAATGTCTATCTGGTTGTCTTTTAAAACCAGCTACTCCAGACAAATTAAACACCTTCAGGCAAACTATTCAATTTATGTTATTGTAAGAATAATACTTTCTACTTTCTTGATTTTGTGTAACTTGTACACATGACCTCTAGTCCCATTGGCTGTATTAAATATCATGTCTTCAACATCACCTGATTTAATAAATTTAAATAGTTGAATAAGGTCTTCTCCAGTCCTCTGATTGAGTGTATACATGTTTAAAGATCAAGTTGGTCTATATTTTTAATTCCTGAAGTACCCTAAACCAATTTTGTAGCCCTATGTTGAACAAATCAATATATTTTATCGCTAGCATTAATTTCAGGATCTCGTAGACACTAAGCAGCATTTGAGTTTTTTTTTTAAATAAACCCCTTTACCCCCTCCCTAAATATGGTATATCAACCTTATTATTTGAGGACTCATTGAATCTTCATTTCTAGTGCCTTAATAAGGTTATTCCCATATTTTTGTGTATGCACACCATTCGTCAATGAAAAACCTATTTTACCTGTACTAATGTTATTATTATGCCATTAATGTAATTATCTTGTTAAATTAATTCTTCTAATACGTAAAATAGTCTTGCCTTGCCTATAATTAACTTTTGTGTATTATTGGTATTCTTTACAAAATTATGAAAAGAACATGAATTTTCAATAAAAATATGGGAAAGGTACGTCCGTTACCATTGCTGGTACGTCCGTTACCGACACAAAATAATTTTTTTTACTATCATAAAATTATTTTTTTCAAAATGTTGTGATTGTTTTTCTAACTTAGTACATTCAAATCATTGAAAAAAATATATATATGTCAAAGAGATTTATCAATTCAGAGGAATTGAGCCTCAATTAGCATGCTTGTGAAACTCATGTCCAAAATGAGTACGTCCGTTACCATGCTCAAAAATGTATATTTCTCAAATTAATTTTCACATGAGAATGAAAATTTTTATCACTATGAAAGGCAATTTTGTGCTCTTTTTAAACATACCAAAATTTTTACCTACAATTAATAACTGAGGAGTAAAATAATTTTAACATTTTTATTATTCTTGCAAAAGGTACGTCCGTTACTTTGATTTTGCCCACTAACAATTTTAAAGTTATATCATTTAATTTTGTACTTATTTTAATTAAAATTAAACTAATGAAAAAATAACTAAATTTTTCTGTAAAATATTTTTATAAATTTGTTGAGAGTAAAATGCATTTTAGTTTGGAAGTTAATATAGACCCAATTATAAATAATGTATTTCATTAATCCTTAATCTACACTACTCCTCTCTTTAAAAGATAGGGTTGCATATTCATTTTGACTTTTACCTTTGAAGGCTAATAAATATGTTTTAATTATGTTTGAACTTTTTATTTATTTTATTCAAGCGCAATGGACATATGACAATTTATCCCTTATTTCTTAAATAAAAATATTCCTTCAACATTGCGTTGCAAAAAATATAATTTTCAAAACTCTCTTTATATTTTTTTAACTCTTTTTATAGAGTTTTTAATTTTTGAATTCACTGCATGCTTTATTTGATGGATATTACTCAGTTTTATGATTTGTTATGCTATCTTACAACTGACATTCTAGAATTCTAAGTTTGAATTTATTTAAAAATTCTTATAAAATATAATTTATTTTTTACTATTTCCTGAAAAAATCCAACTTTATACTATAATTGGATTAAATACTAAATAATAATTGAAGTTACTTTTTTTTTTAAATATAAATTTATTTTATTTTAAAATTAATTTTAGATTGCAATGGAAGAATCAATTAAACCAGAGGAAGATATACAAGCTATTTCAGCAAAAGATGCTGACTCTATTATACGAGACTATCCTTTTCCTATAAAAGAGAAGCGACAACGAAGGTTAGTATTATTCTTTGGAATTGATATATAAGTATTTAATTGATAATTTTAAATATGTAATTTTTAATGTTTTTTAAATTATACTCTGTAAATGAAAAATGCAGTTAAACTATATTTGAAACGGAATGTTTGATATTCTGTAATTTAAATTTTTTATCTTCTCATAAGTTTGTTTTGGCAAACAATTGTAAAAATATTAAATAAGTATTTTCCATTTGTTCGACTTGTTATTTTTTTTTTCCATTCAAAATAAAATCTTGGTTATAAGTTATACATTTCTAGCCTGAGCACCTAAATATGCATAAATATACTATACTAAGTAAATATATATTTAATTTTTGGTTATCTGTCTATTTAAAATCAAGTTTTCTTTTTAATTATAATTCTCTTTTTTATTTTATTTTTAGAAATATTATACATTAATTGTAACTTTAAGATTAATTTTTCAGTCTAGTTTGCTAATTTATAACATCTGTGGAAATTCAATTTATTTTTTATAATTAAATAATAATAGGCTTTTGACATAGTGCAATGCTTAGAATGTTAATTTTTTTCTAAAGCACAACAAGATTGATAAATTGAATGCTTATTAAACAATGCTGCTTGTAGCTATTGTATAAAAACCTCTAAATGAGCATGAAATAAAAGTAATAATATTTTTGGGACCATTTTAATGCTTGAAATATTTTTATTATGTATGATAAATATGAACTGATTTATATGGTATACTTACTTATGGATTTTTCCTTAACAACTGTTGTCCCTTCTATCTTATGTTACATTTTGTCTATTTTGTATCTTATTTTTTAAGCTGACCATCAGTAAGTTCCATGTAGTATGGCTATTGTCAAGGGGAAAAAATTCTCAAAAAGCAGAAAATTATTTAATAGAGAAAATGTATACTATCAAACTAATACAAACAAAAATATATATAAAAAATATGTCTTTAAAATTAATTTTGTTAAAAAAGTTGACGAAATTTCTAGCAAATTTTTAGCCTATAATACTCAATTACTAAATTATAATGTGTGCATATGTTTCTGTTTTTTCTTTTAATTTTTAGTAATTTGTATTCGTCTAAACTTTTTAATTCCTAAGTTAGTAGTTTATGTACATTGGGAGCAAAATTTTTATTATGTATCTTGTATTCTTAATAAAAAAACTTTTCTATGTGGTATTATTTATTTCTTATTTTTTTAAATTCCTCTCTCATAGGAGTTCTGTTACGCTTTTGAAGAAACCTTGGAGCCAAAAGGTATTAGCAGATATTTATTAACTTTGTCTAACATATTTACCAGTTTCAATTTGGGTTTTAGATTCCCTTAATTATACTTTTATATGAAATACTTTAAAATAATAATTATATTCAGTTTTTTTATTTTAGAAAAAAGCATTATTTATCTAAATTGCCCATCTGTATTACATATTCAATATTATTATTGATTTTATCTCTAAAACAACAAGAATTTATATAAGATGAAAATTAAATATACACTATAATTTATCATTGATGTAGGTGGAGGAATACCTAAATGGTGTTGTGGGTAATCTTCAAAGTTTCAAATTGTGGCATGAAGACTTGAAAGTTATTGAGGGTAAATTTTATATTTAGATAGTTAATGTTCAAGCAAAATGCTGAAAACAAAATTAAACTTGAAATATTAATTATTTTGATATAATGTAGATTCAAAGAGAATAAAAATTCACATGCACTTTTAGAATTAGAGAGGAGTTAATCATCTTATTACCAATGGAATCTTTATTCAAATATTTTTAATATAAATTCTAAAACCTTTTAATCAATCTTGGTTTACCACAGTTAAAATATTAACATATATAACATATATTTTAGAAACATTCATTCTAATGGTTCTATCTCAATGGTCTTCTTCCTAAACATATATTGAAAAAAAAACTACTACACAGTTTATAAAAGGCCTGAATCCTTGTACTTTTGTCATAAAAAGTTCATCTGGATGCTCAGTAATGCATCGCCATGTTCGGTGGCAGCTTGTTTCGGACATTTCGTTAAAAAGATTAACTAAACAATACTGCAAAAAATATTTTTAATCACTATAAATGGTATGTAGTTTTTTATATAATTATTAGCCCAATGAAGATTTTAAAAATATCAGTTCTTAACATCCGAAATTTTGGACGTTATTTAAACATATCTGTTTACAGTTAAATGTAAATAAATATATGTAGAAATACACTGATTTTCCATGCATCTTGACCTGGATCATCAAAACAAATATAATTTATTATTTAAATAAAATAAACTTGAAGAAATATACTTAATTATTATACTATGCTGCCCTACATCATCTAAGTAAAATTGTTTACGAAAAATATTTGAACTTTGAAAATTTTTATGAATTTAATATTTATGCGTATTGCTAGAAAATCTGGAAATTCATGGACGACTTAAGTCGTCCAGCTCCATTACAAAGTTAATTATATTTTTCAAAAAACCAAATTCAACAAAATCCAAACGACAGATTTTTTTTTATATCATCAATCTCTATTGTCATTAAACTTGGCCATATACTTGATGTGACTATTTTTTTATGTTTAGAGATTGGCCTTTTTTTACAGAGATTCTACTTTTCTACACATTTTCATTTTTTAAAAAAATAAATGCTTTTTAGTACTTAACAATAATTTTTCATATTAAAATTCTGGATATCAAACATATAAAATTAATTAAATATTATATCGTTAAGTACATTATAAAAGACATTAATTCTTAGTTTTATACTATTTTAGGTCGATGTGGAGCAAATGTTGTGTCTTATTTTGTATTTTTAAGATGGTTATTGTTTATGGATACAATCATATTGGTTCTGAATTTGGCTTTTCTTGTGTTGCCACAATACACCTTTTTGCCAGTAAAAACTCATATTGAGGCGAATTTAACATTTAATGAGACCATAACTGCAAATTTTTCTCTCACCAAAGTTTTACGAAACAAGGCTTTGGACGTTGAAGTAAGTCTCAAATGCTAGTATTTAACATTATTGACAAATAAGTATTGCTTGTGTGGTATTAACATATCTTATTTTATTCTATTATGTTTTGGTTCATGGTTTATTATAGAATAGTTTCAAAACGAACAGGAATCTTTAATCAAATTTGTACCTTACTTGTCTCATGGCCATCAACATTGTTATACTAGATTAATAAGCTTTATAGATAAACTTTATACTATTATTCTAAAATGAAGATTTGCAGAATAAAGTTATCTGTTCAAACCTGCTCAATTTCTAAATCTAAGAGTAAGGTGTAATTAACAGTACCGCACAATGCAAGTTAAATAAGTCCAGCTCAAATTCCTATTAACACCATCAAATAGCTGAATGGCAAAAATATGCTTCTTTCAATTTTATTTCAGAATAACTTGCAATTCCATGTTATTTTTAACTAATATTATGTTAAACACATGTCAATAATACTGCCTTATAAAGGGTTAAAAGCTTTTGCTTATTTTAAAAAGTAAAACTGAAATTACATTTTGTAACCATTTTTTGCATATTAACGAATATACCTGTAGTGACAGTAAATTTATAATATCGAAATTACAATGCACAATTACTAGGGGTTATTTTTCATTATATATATATTTTTAATTATTTGTTTAAGATTCACCAAAAATCAATTTTTAAATATTAAATTTGGTATTTAGGGAATGGTTAATAATATAAATTGTGTGTTAATAATTAATAGTAAAGTTCTTTATTCGAAGAAAAATAATTATATTATTTCCTGTTGTATAACAAGTTTCAAACACTTGTGTTGTGAAAAAAGTAGAAAACATTTAGAACTTGCATAGTTTATTAACCTTTCTTCAATAATTTCAGTTTAAAAAAATATCTCTACATTGGAGAAATTTAATCTTTTGTATAACACTAAAATATAATCGTAACAAATTTGGTTATCTTTTGAAATTACATTATTTCAATGATGACCATTTGACAAAAATTAAAAACCTTTCAAATTTTTTAATACAATAGAATATGACTGTTTGTTGATATCAATTAACAAATTTTCTGTAAATCATGAATTCCTTTATTTACAGCCAAGGGGCAATCCAGTCGCGTTGAATGTAAATGACAATGAAGATGATAATACAAAAACCATTTATCTTTCTGGCTCTGAAGAAGGTTGGCCTCAGTTCGAAGCATGGGATGAAGCTTTATCGAATAATTCTAATTCTTCAGTAGACCTATTAAAGTATTGCCGCTTGAGATATATCACTGAAATTGGGAATGTTACAAGCAGTGGATTTTTTGTGCACATACAGAATTTTTTACAAGGAACAGTAAGATGTTTTTTCTCCTCGCCTTTTATGCTGCCTATTTGTTTCTGATCCGTAATATTACACCCTGTGCTTTGTTATTTATTCTGAAGAGCCTTTTTTTTTTAAGTTCTCTTGGTGGGACAAAGCACAGAGTGTAATATTACACTCTGTGCTTTATTATTTATTCTTAAAAGCCTTTTTGTTCAGTTCTCGGGCAGGATTTTTTTAAATTTAATTTTGTGTTATTATTATGTTGATGAAGACTATTATAGTTATAAATTAAACAATTAATTTGTTTTCTCGTAGGGTTCCTTGGAACAATCATTATTGTTTATTGGATCTTATCCCATACAAGATGTTTTCTTCTTTGGTAAAACCTATTACATGCCTTTGGCTGTTATTTGGGTTTTGATATTATCTTTCATAATAAGTTTGATTCTAATGGTTCAATAGTAAGTAAAATATCTACTAATCGCTAAAAACCCATAGTTCAATAATAAAACATCTATACAAAATATATATTATCATTTTACTATTATCAACTATAAAAAAAAAATGCTTGCTCAATTCAATAAAATAAGTAATAAAACTTTTAAGAAATATTTTTAATCATTAGCACTGTTGATAAAACTTTATTTTTAATGCATATTTTTTTATGTTTTAATATAAATTAAGTAGGTATCTGGTTTTAAAAGATAATTTAATGAACCTAGTGTGGTTTCGAAGAAATGGATGGGTTTTTTTTTAATTACCTTTTGGTTATAAGACCTAAAAGGATATATTTTTAAGTGTCCAGCCTTGAATAAATATTTAAAAAAGAAATACTAGGGTGAACGTACCAAACACTAGGATGAATGTACAAATTACCAACCAGTTTAGACCCATTTCGAACTAGCGATAAACATAAAAATCCCTGAACTACTGAATTCACATTACTTTGTGAAATTAAATTTACCTAAATTTTAAACATCTTTGTGTAACAGATACTTTTAAGAACATAAATAAGTTTAAAATATTCTTTATGAAGATTGGTGATTTCACCCTACTGTTAAATATTTTTCTTGCACTTCTTTTAAACTAACATAATTTTTTTTGTCATGCAAATTTTCATTTGTGTGGATTTTTACTAAAAAAATTTTTTCATAAGTCTGTTATACATTTGGTTTGATATAACTCTTATATTTTTTTTTATTCTATGCATTCCTTAATATTTGCTTCCAGAAATATTTAACTTCTCAATAAAATGTAATAAAAAAAATCTAACTCAAACAAACTAATGTTATACTAATATATACCTATAAACTAATATATACCTATAGTATATAGTATATAAACTAATATATACCTATAGTGCATAAATATAGATATTAAATTGGATTATGTGTGTTCTTCTTATTTGGGAGAAATTAAATAAAATATTTTAATATTTGACAGTGCATCATTTGGAATTAAAGAAGCGTTTATGACCCATGAAGACTTTCAGAGTTTTTCAAATGAATTATTTTCTGGCTGGGATTTTTGTATAACAAGTCCAAAAGCTGCAGCACTTCACCATGACAAATTTGTTGTTGAACTTAAGGTATCTTAGATTATTTGTGTTTTTAAGGTTGTAATTTAATATGTATATAAATAACTAAATATGTTTTATAACTTTGACTAATTTTATTTCTGTTCTTTTTGAATTTTTTTATTGATGTTGAACTAAGAGTTTTCTTTTTCTAGAGTAATTTAACAGAAGCTCGATTGAGGAAAGAAATAGGCAGTAGAACAGCAGCTGAATGGTTCAGACTACATTACAAGCGGATTCTTGTGAACGTTATTGTCATCCTATTCCTTGTTGGTTGTTATGTCGTTATATATAAAGTAGCTTTATATCAATTACAGGTACATTTAAATAATATGAGTATAGCTAATTCATTTGAAATCCTCTTATGCATTTTTTTAATAGACAAATTTAGGGGTTATTGTATAAGTCACTAGTTTCCAAGTGTATATTGTATATCCTTTCATGACTTTAAAAGAAAGGCCAAAGTAGTACTGAAAACATTTGCAAACTAAAATAAAAATGTCTATTAAATAAAAAAAATTATTTAGTTATTATTTTGTATTTAAAAACTTATTAATTTTGGTTATTATCATAAACAAATTATATGAAATATTTTTCAATGTTTACAGAGTATTTGAGTATGTCTAATTCTCTAAAATATTTGGGGTGTATGATTTTCAAGTTGAATATGAGGTGATAAGACAAGATGACAACTATTTTGGAGACAACCAAATATTTTCAATGTTAAAAGATATAAAAACAAACAAGCATTCAACATTTAGTCATATGCTTAAAGAATCTGTCGCTGTTGTACTTAAGAACAATCACTACTCTTATTCTATTGCTGTTGTAGTTCTACAATATTACAAATAATTTTAATGATTATTTAACATAATTTTATAAACTATATGGCATAAATATCAAGTTGCAAATGTTATTTTAAAATTTAGTATTTTTTTCCCTCCCTTTTTTTTGTCATAAACTGATTTTATATTTTGTTACAAAATATCTTAATTTTAATTAGCATTATCTCTACATATTTCAACAATATTGATAATTTCTTTTAAATAGTTCATTAAACTTTTTTTAATCAAAATTATACAAATAATGTATCAATTTTAAAATTAATATGTATGTATCAACTTAAATGTTTTAGAAAATTATATAAAATTATATGAATCTTTAACTTGACAATATATGTTTATCTGTTTAATCATACTATGTATTTTTGGGTATGCAAACTCCTGATTATGTTCTTTTTTTTTGTGTTGATATATACAAAAAAAAAGATATTTTAATTCCATTGTAACTTTCTGCCAATTTTCTGAAATTTTAAGAATGATAACTATTTTTTCAGAAAGAGCTTGTGACAGGTGTAGTTAAATTCTCATATTTTTAACTTGTATAACATTTTCTAGGAATTCAAAACAAACCAATTAGAAGAAGCTGGTTTACGATCATTGCTCATCCAGTATCTCCCTTCTTTTACATGTGTTGCCATCAATTTGGTTGCACCATTTTTATTTGATTTCCTGGGTACTTTTGAAAAATATCATTATCAAACTGATATCAATATGTTCCTTATCAGGTAATTCTTGCATAAGGTTTATTCATCTATTGTCAAATAACCTTCAAAATATTTAAATATGTGCATATACTTGTTGTCTTAATTAACTTTAATATTTTTCCTTGAAATAGGAATTCTTTTACAGCCTTGTCTTCAATAATTGTGCTGGTTTCAACCTTCCACCGACAAATTGTTTGTAAACCCAGAGGTCTTTGTGGATCAGGAAGGAGCTATGACTGCCGTACCCCTAGAGTAGGTCTCTATTATTAATTTGTGGCATTTTTTATAGCAACTATATTTTTCTGAGTTTTTAACGGTTATCATATTGACCCACTTTCCCAATAATATTGGACACATCTTACGAACTTAAAGAGATTGTAATCTTTCCTCGTATATGAACTTTTACTTATTTAAAGCACTGCTACGTCTTTATATATTCTAAAACAAAAATTCTTAATTTGAACTCGTGTATTCTTAGATAGTTCATCTATGTACCTTAGTGATTATATACACTATGGGGACAAAATCAAATAAGAAGTAAAGTTCCATAATTTGCCTTGTCCATAATAGCTGTTTTCTAAAAATCAATAGGATTACCATTTTTTTTAATAAGACAAGTTTCAAAACATCTTTACTATGGTTATATATTAATTTATACCAGTATTTTTTTTAACAAACAATGTGTTTGGTTAGGGCAGGATTTGGACAACTACTAATGTGATTGATTCAATTCTAATGTGATATCGATTATTGATCAAGAACTTTATTTTGCTGAATATCCCCATTTGTATTTACTTAGTGAAAACATGTTTTCCCACATATTATCATAATTTTGGATAAGACAAGTTTTTGAATTTCACTCCTCAAAAATCTCATGCACTGAAGTTATGCATTTATCCATTAGAAGCACTTGCATAAAAGACCATAAATTTTAGGGTGAAATCAGTGAGGATGGGAACACCTTATGTTTTTAAGGCAACCATTTCATTTTGTGTAAAGTAGTGAGGGGCTCATGGTCTCATTGGAAAACATGCATCTGAAAAGTAAACTTCTCGCCATCTCCTATGTGAAGTCTGCTGTAGACTATAGTCGAGTGAGTACTGTCAATAAATAAACAATATTGCAAAGATATCTGGTTATTTTGAAGTCACTGCATTTTAATATCAGATTTAGAGCACCCTAATTGTATTCTACATGATACTTTTCAATTGTAAAGATAGTTATAACATAAAAGAAATATCACTATCAAATTTGCTGGAAACATCCCAATCTTGCATTAAAATTGCAGTCATTGGTCGAAATTGATTGATTTTATTGAAAAAATTTATTGGGAGCAATTGGCAAAATCAATTGAGAAAATTGCAAGTTTTAAATATAAAGCCAAAAGGAACAGTTTTAGGAGGTCCGACAAAAGAAAAATGCAATTTGATGCTTTTCTGTGCAAAAGATTGTCAACCTATAAACACACTGAACTTTTTTTCACTGTGGAGCCTATATTTGTTTTGTTTACTTATAGGAAATGTTCTTAAAAGCTAGGGTTTGTTTAATTGAAAATTGCAATTTGGAATTAAAAAGTTCTAATTTTTTCATAAGTTATGCTTTTAATATGTTATGCTTTATGCTTGTCTTTATTATTATAGTGTTGGGAAACCTATGTTGGTCAACAGTTGTATAAATTAAGCCTGAATCAGTTTGCTTTGATTATAGTACTTTTTCTTTTTGTTGATATACCAAGAAAGTAAGTTGTATTAATACTAACTAATATAAACTAGTTTTAATAGTAACTAATTATAGTTTTCTATCAATAATGTTTTTAGCATTATTTTGACTTATTAAACTTTATATGTTATCATACCATAACCATATTCTAGTAATTGTAGTTAATAAAGAGATTAATCCAGATTCAATACATTATTTTTTCAAAAAATATTAAAAGTTAAATGAAAATTCATATTTTTTTTATGAAATGATAGTTATTGACAAAATTTACAGTTACATTAAAAACTTAATCTCTATTGTGTTCCATAATTTTCCTCATTGCTAAATTTAAAATAGTTTTGCATTTCTTTTCATGTAATGTAAATAAATTTAGATTGGTTGTTAAAAAAAACAGGACATACAATAATAAAAGTCCTACTTTTCAAATCCAGTTAACCCCAAATATTTTTTTGTTATGTATTAATATTATTTAAGACTGACTAATTGAAACCTAGAATGATAGTTACCTACCGATTTATGATTTTCCTAATTACATTTAAGTAGCACAATTTAACAATTAAAATGTTTAAGTATTAATATAGCATGTAGATTTGAATTATATTTATATTTCTGAAGAAATGTATTCTTAAAATGCAAAACAAAAACGTTTTAAGCTATATGTGGAAGTATTTTTACAATGTGAACATTATGGTAATTTTTCTACATATTTTTATTTCAGCTACTTTGCTCAAAATTATGACAACAAATACTCAAGACTTATTGGCCGGCCTTTATTTATCATTCCCCTTGAAGTTTTGGAACCTATTTATGCTCAAGCAGTTTTATGGTACATTATCTTTTTCTATAATTTAACTTTCAACTATATGTAATGTCTCAAATTGTGTATAATAATCACTTATTTAATAGGCAATACTTACATCTTAATTTGTTTTGTTCTTTAAAATCCCTTGCTAACTATATGGACTTCATTGCAGCGATTACTCTAATTTCAATATTAAGATAAATAAATCGATTTAAATATTATGTAAAAATTAAATTTCAAATTGATTTTTTTTTTATTATGAAATTGTATGTTGTATTACGATATTTTACAAATGATATGCTACATATACATTTTAATCTCTGTAATTTTAAATGTATTTCATTTGTACTTTAAAAAAGTTTTTGTTTTTACATTTAGTACATATCTCTTAAGTCTTATCATCTAAAACTTATGTAAACCTTTTGTAATTGCTAATGAAATCAAACCTCATTAATAAGAAAGTGAATTTCCATCTATAATTGTATGTCCTTAAAGTGTTATTTACTTAAGAATAATTCCAAAAAAACTTCCATTTAAAACCAATACCGAATCATAGTATTTGCTTTTTGCATCAGGCATGAGAATCTCCTGCATTTCTGTAGAATTCTGTGTTTGTGTGTGTTTCCTAAATATTCCTCTTTTTAACAGTTTTTTTTTTTTTTTTTAATTTTATGATTGTTGATATGACTTGATTTTCAAATAATATATAATAAATTTCTCTATTATTGTTTGTTTGAAATAATTTTCTTTTTTAATATTCATTAACTCTGATGGAGAGTTTAAAAAATATTAAAAAGGAATTAGTGGGACATGGGCTTTTATGCACATTTTTCATATTTAGGGGAAACTTTTATTTTCCACCTATGCTTTCATCGTGTTATTCCTTTTGTGGCAGTTCATTTAAAAATAAATAGTTAAACTTTCTATATTTTGTCAAGTTTTATTGAAAGCATTTTCTATGTACAAAAAATTATTAGTTAATTCATATGTAATTTTTTGACAGAAAGTTCTTAAAATGAAGGGTTATGGAGGCAGTGTTGTATGAAAAAAATGAAATATGGAAACACATTATACTTGCACACATATTTTTGCGTGCAAGGGCATCATATTTTGATTTCCTCTTTTTGAAATTTTGTATTCTCATGCCTGTATAAAGTATATCTTAACAAGGTTTGACTGTAATCTTTAGATGCATTTAATGCATAACTACATAAATATTTGTCTCTAATTCCCCTTCATATTGTTCTGCTTTACAGGCTTGGTGTTTTCTATTCTCCTCTGCTACCTTTTATAACTGTTTTAATGCTACTTTTTCTATTCTATTCTAAAAAGGTTTGTAAAAGATAAATTTTGGAAATTCACTTTAAAATTTCAACCTCTATTAAAATTACAGTAGAAAGTCTAAAATCCGGCCGTCTAACATCCAGAATCATTTAATATCCAGACCTTTTTTAATTTCTTTATTAAGAATATCAAACAGCAGAACGTGAAAGGAGACACGTTTGAAGCTCACTGCGTGGGCATGGGTTAATTTAAACCTCGCAAAGTTATCTCTCACTTTGGCACTTAAAATTGATAAGCTCATAATGTGAAGAAATTCTGTTTCTACAATAAAGATTTCAGTAATTTTTCGTGACGAATCGGCCTTTTTTTTTTAAAAAAAAAAGGGTTGAGGGAGGAAATTATTAGGTTTACCACGTGAACTTCCATCTATTTAACCTCGCGAAATTACCGTAGCTTCTTAGCAGGCAAAATAGACAAACTTACGCTTGAAATGTTAAGAACAAACAATTCTTCTGCAATAATGTTATCTAGCGAAACATTACTAATTTACTAAATTTCTATGCATACTGGCTCCAATTAAATAATGGCTATCAACTCTTTTTTTTTCTTCTCTAATTTAGTGGTTTCTTTGAATAGTTTTTTTTTATCCATGTAAAAGAACATTGAAATTTGATATGGAAAATTAGAATTTCGGACTGCTAGTTGTTTTTGCACAGTTAGTATTGAATGTTTATGGATATTATGATCCGGAATTGCTGGAAGCCCTGACAACTCCGGATTTGGGACTTTCTACTGTATCGGGAAATATATGTCTGATAGAATAGCTTTTGAATGGGCTCGCCTTTTAAAATATTCACATACAGTTATCAAATATTTTCTCTCTCTAGTAAAAATATTTCTGAAATCAAATGTTTTAAATTTAATTGAATATTTTCTTAAATACAAATATAGAATTTGTCTTTTAGATAAATTCATAATTTTAAAACTTTGAAGAAAATGCAATGCTTGCAATAAAACAAAATCTCTACTTTGAAGAGATAACAAAAACTAAAATTCAATTACAAAAATGCAATTTATATACCCTGCGTGTGTTTTTTATAGAATTGCTGATTAATATCATGATTTGGTTTTACAACTGTAACTATGTTTTATGACAATAAAATCAGAAAAATAATTTTTAAACATATATTTTTTTGAGAAAAGTAGCAGAAACCTGCCAATCATTTTTTATTAAGTAACTGATTCAACTTGATAATACACTTATCGGTCGCCACAAAAATATTTCTTTATTTTTTTTAATTTTGGACTAATCACAAATCTGAGTAATTCACATAAGAAATTTGAAAAAATTGTTTGATTTTTCAAAAAAAAAAAAAAAAAAAAAACTTTTTAGAAACAAAAGCGCCTTAAAAAAATATTACACTAGTTAAGCAAAAAAAAAATTATATGGTAGCTCAACAAGACTTTTAGTCTGCCTATGCAAAATACTCAATTACCTGTATACTATTCTCACAATACTCATCATACTAATCTTATTTCTTAATTTATTATCTTTTATTATTCTTTAATATTAAATGTCATTTTAATGTTTTTATATGCTTTTCTTAATCTTATATTCTTAATTTTACAGGCAAAAGTTTTGAAGTACAGTGAGCCATCTAATAGGCTATACAAAGCTTCTCGATTTAACTCTGTTTTCATGAATATTCTTGTATTTTCTTATTTTGCAATATTGGCTATTCACTTGTACACATTAGTACGGTAAGTTTCCATAGCTTTTTCTTATTACTATTGAACTTGTCATTGCCATTCAGGTTCTCTTTTGTTAATGCTACTTTATTGAAAGATAGAAAACAAGCCATTAATCATACGTTGACTGCCATTTGTTTCAAAAATTTAGTTCTCTAAGAACCTAACATGTTTATTTTATTTTTAAATATTATAAATTCCCTGCCCCAAGATTCTTTTATTATGTATGTATATAATTTTTTTACTGTAACTACTTATACATCTAATTTCTTGATAATATACCAGTCTGGATTTTGATATGCGATATATTTTTTAATAAATTAAATTCTTTGAAAATACTATATTTTTTTTTGTATATCCTCAATTTTTTTAAGTGTGAGTTTCTTCTAACTATATGAGGCTATACTTTTAAAAATTTTAAATTTTCCTAAAATTGCATATAATTTTGACTAAGACAAGTTTGTAATATTAAATTACGTGAAATTGATATTAATAAAAATCTACAACTTCATATTTTTAAACTCTTATATACTTTTTCATTTGAATCTTAATTTTTGAACTCTGCTATAATGTTAAATCTTTTTCCTCTCTTATAATTCATTTCTCAGTACATTTTTATTTCTAGAATGCGTCCTTCACTTGGTTGCAGTCCTTTTCGAGTATACAATTCTATGGTGGATGCGCTAAGACGAGCCTTCGAGTTTCTCCCGTTTGATTTGATCACAGTTTTCAATTTTATATTCAGTGGATGGTTTATTACACTTTTGTCTATATTTATGGGGTAAGTAAAGTCTTTTTTCTCCTTGCATAACTAAAAAAAAACCTAAAAATGTTTGTTTTCCGTTGTGTTTATTCTTTAATGTGTAAATGTTGTGGAAACTCAAAAATTTCATATAATAAAAACATAATTTTATATGCTATATTATTATTATAAAAATAACTTTTAGTTATGAATCGCTATTTAGTCAAAGAATTATCAATCTAATTTAGAAACTTTGTATGATATATATTATCAGTATTTAGAGAAAATCTTTAAGGGATATCCACAAACCTGAAAATCATGAACTTCAAAGTAATGATAATAAAATATGTCTCAATACATTGAAATACAATAATGTACACACAGAAATTTTGCAGAGTGTGTGTTTGAAAGTTGGTGTATTGTGTATGTATTGTAAACTAACTTTTTCTTTTTGGCTAAATGATAAATGCCTAAGATCTTTATTATAGAATTTATATTTTTTTACCTAACCTGCTGCATGTCTAATTTAGTAAACTTTGGGTTATACTTGTTTTCTGAAACATATATCAGGACAAAATGAACATAGACAAATATATATATATAAATGTCTATTAAATTGCTTCAATATTATACTATTTGAATGGGCAAGTGGAGAAGGAGTTAATTGACAATTATCACAATTACAATGCAGATGAAGGCTTTAAATACATGTTTCTTGCCTCAGAATAGTTTGGCTCTGCTTTCTATATTTAAGCAGATATAGTGCAGTAAGAATGCAACTTAAATTATTATAGTTTATTTTCGTTAAGCATATCTAATTTCTAAATGTACAAAAACATACCAATTTTGTTAACCTTCCACCCCTAATCACGCTCATTGAGGTTAAATAGGATGAAATATCATTCCAATTTTTTGCTAGACGATAGATGCTGGTGTTCAACGGAACATAACCCTTTTCTTAAAAGTTGTTGTGAATGAAAAAACAGTTTTTCTTGGGAAATGTTTTTGTCACTTATTAACCCCTTCCACTTGCCCCTTCATTTAAAAGTGTAAAATATTAACAGTCTACAAATATTTGTAACTATTTTAAACCACTGGTCTAACAGTTCTGGCATATTGATATTTTATTCACAATTATTATTTGTCCTTATATATTTGGAACATATTTCTTATTTAATATGCACATGTGTATTCTTTTTAACATACCTTCTTTACATTAATTTGAAAGATTTAGTGCATTCCATTAGTGTTCAACCCTTTTAAAAGTTTAGTTAATATAAAATACCAAAAAATATTGTTGTTAACTTCAACTGCTTTTATTCTAACTTATTCATTTCTTGAAGAAAAAAATATTATTGAAAATGTTATGCAGACGTACTGTTTTGTCTCAAAAGGGTTTTAGGTTACAGATTTCTTCAATGTCTGTGGGTTAAGGTTTAAATAAAGTTCTCTACTTTAAAATGCATAATTTAATATATTAAATACAGGTTTTGATTTTCAATTAGTAAAATTTTCTGTTTATGGTTCATAGTTTTTATCATATATGTTTATATAATGTCTTCTTTATTAATTTCATTGATTCTTTCAAATTAATCTTTCAGGGTAATTATATACTATTATTGGAAGTACATTGCATTCCTTGAAGGTATAGAACTAAGCTTGAAAGCAGACCTTCAGTTAGCTAGTCAAGACAATCGGATTTTGCTAAAGAAATGGGCAGATTTAGTCAAGAAATCTGATTAAAGAATACTTAGTCTTTTTTTTTTATGTTATTTTTCTTTACTCATAAAAGCAGTTGCAAGAAGAAAGTGCAAGTGTTTTGGTGCTAATAATATTAAAATTGAACACGTTTTATTGAAAAAATAAACTGTTTTCCTTCAGTTTGTCTTTTTTTTATATCTAATGAATATATTTATTATATTCATAGTTTTTGTATAATATTTGTATAGCTAATAATAAAAATCAACATATAACACAATTTTCTACTACCCTCCATTGTTTACCTCAATTTTGATAAAGGGCAATGGTTTTCTCTAAATCCATTAATTTTATATTTAGATGTTGTTGCATGCCCTTCAATGTGGTATTGGTAGAAGTTGTTATGTCATTTTCAACGTGTTTGTTCTACTTAGAATGTAGCGGTCCCGTGCAGTGGCGAGGCGTGACTTTTTGCGATGCTCATCGCCCCGAGCGGCATGTGCCCCACACCGCGGTAATAGCCTTGCGTTACCCTTGCAACTGTGGTTCTAGTCCCCCCTCTCCTCTGTTTTGTGGGAGAAAATTGTAGGAAATACTTTCCACTGGCATTCATATTTGTCCCTTTTCATTCAACTCCCCATCTTTCTGATATTCATTATTGAGATGTTTGGTAAAAAGCAAAATCACAGGAAAAATGATAACGAACTGTATTTACGTTGAAAGTACCACAAAATGAAATAAGAAATAGGCGTATGCTTCTAAAACGTCTATTTAAAAAAAAAATTCTAAACAACAATTTTTTTTTTTTAAAGTCTTCATGTTTCAAAGCATTCTCTTAATAATTTTTTAATTAATTCAGTACATAGCCCTTCAAAAGAAGTCAAAGTAAATAAGGACCAAAAATGCATGACGTAATAAATGTATAAATGAACATCATTCAATCAAATCACTACCGGTTAGGCTATATGAACAGTGGGACAATTGTTTTTTTGTCAACTGATTTCATAAACCAATCAACCTTTTTCATAATTTACAATTGTCCATTTACATACTTCAATTTATTTTTATTTTAATCCTGAGTTATACTGTTTAAATATTTATAAAAAAAATATTTTCAATGCAATGCCATTGTATTTAATTATAAGTAGCCAAATTGTTTCGTTTGAGTATGCCGATGTCTTTATATATACACATCTATATTTGTAAAATTAATAAATAAAATAACAAAGGAAATATGTTGTATTACTGATTACATATTTAAAATAGCATTAGTTTACGAGTTTTTTGGACGTATAGGAATAACGTTCATTCAAAACAAAACCGTTTGTTGAGCAATGTACAACGTAATAAAAAATTAACTTGCTTTTCTGTCAACCTATAAGGAACTTTTTCAAAACATTTCTTAATTTCTGAAATATTTTTTTTTTTTTACTTACCCACAGAATATTTTTTGGGAAAAAAATTTTACTGATTTTATTTTAGGTAATTAATAGTTGTTTGCAACTTTTATTATACAGAAAAACCGTTTTCCATAACATGATAAGAATTGTTTTTAGACAATTCTTTAAAATAATGAAAAGTCAGACGAAAAAACACAAAAACAAACGAAATGACAAGTTAGACGATTTAATGAATACGGGCTAAATATGTCGAAAATAATTAAAATTAAAAAATCTCTATTGCCAAATGTGGCCTTGCAAAGCCAATCTCGCAATCATACTGTGCATGAAACGACGGTCTAAGGTTGCCTTAAAGAAGCTGTAAAATACACAGATGACTAGCAGGCCAAATCAGCTTGTCTCAATTCGGACCTGGCTGAAGGGAATATTTTGAGCACGAATCTGATTAGTTGACAATCATAAAAGAGATTCGGTCTTGGTTACAGATGAGTTGGCGAAGTTTTAGATGTTTTAATCGCTTGATTCTTGGCACGATTAGAAAGTGTGGGTTTTGTTTCCGAGCGTTTTCGGTTTAAATTAATTTAATGGCTTCACTTTTTGGGACGTTTAAAGAAAAGAAAAATTAAATAAAGTAAACAAATGCATTTAAAACTTTTTTTATCACAATGGTTACATATTCTACGCGTTGTGCCCAGGTGACCAATAAGGCTTTCTTAGTGAAAGAAAAAGTTACTATATTATTTTGAAAAAAAGCAAACTAATACAATTTTAAAGTATTAACTTGATCGCTAAAATTCAGTCTAAAAGAGGATGATAATTAAAGGGTAGAAACCAATTCTGTAGAGATGCGTCATTTTATTATTATTGTCAAGTGGTAGAAGATTTGGTCATTCCGCTGTCGAGGTGCGAGGGTTCTTATTTTATTAGCAGAGGAGCAATCGAAACGCCAAAATAAAAATTGGCACCTCTTTATATTATTATTTTTTTGTAGAAAGAATTATTGTGTAACAAAAAGGCAACGAGCCCCATTTTTCTGGGTTTGAAACAGCAAAATTCCGGAGAATGTCTGGACATGGATACGCCAGTTGTTACTCAACAAGAAATGGAAGAAAAAGTATAGCATAAATATTCAATCCCCATGTATTCATAAAAAAAAACAATAGCATATGTGACGTAGTGACCAATCATTGCAAACCCCCGACATGATGCATAAATTGTGCACTGAGAAAAAGCAACGAGGTGCTTGGAAAAGAACAATATCTGTAAAAATAGAAAGAAGAGGGTTCGGCAAGCATTTGCTTTGCAAAATAAAAAACAAGTATTGATTCAATAATTTGAAATATTACATGTGAGGAGTAGACTTACAAGAGCAACACCACAACTACTTTTAACAGTAGTCCATAACAATTTTTAAAATTAGTAAATCACTCCCTAATTACGAAATAAATTGGTTAAATAATTTATAGTTATGGCAATTTAAAGATCTAATAAGCGTTTTAGTTGACCAAAACGGGTAAAGAAGGCTACGTAGTGACCTAAAGAGTGGGAGTCAAAGACTCGGCATTGCGTAAAACATTCAAAGGAATTTCTTTACTTTTGACCAATAAATATTAACTTCTATAAATTCAATTTAAATTGTAAAGGTCACTTTAATTCAAGGTTGTAAAAGATTGAATAGCCAAATTTATCTTTTATATAAATATTAAATTAAATTCGAAGTATTTAAAAATTGTTTAAATGATAAGCTGAAAGTTAAAGCATATAACATAACTTTGACAACAAAAAACAAACACTTAAAACGGATTTGATTTTTAACTTATTTTTTATTCATTGTAAAATACTGAAATTTTTGAGGCAGAGCAGGAATCACGGCTTGTGAGAAGTCTTTTAGTAATTCAGGAGATGTGAAAGCTATTAAACAGTTCTTATTACGCTTTTGGTTACGAATTTCAATCATATTAAATTTAACAAATATTTAAAAAGGTCTGAAGTGTGGCGGAGATTACATCGCAGATAAACGAACTCCTTGGCCGGTAAAATAATATAATTTAGATGACGCCGCAAGTTGGACAAATTTAACAAGTAAGTCTGTAATATAAACTCAAATTGGGCATTTTTCTAAACATGAGGACACTTTCTTTATAAATAACTAGGGGGCTCCGCCCCCTGCTCCGCTAACGCTTCACCAACCCCCGGAGGATTGCTACGCAATCCTCTATAGTTTGCTTCGCAAACAATACCGGCTTCATACACTGTAGACAATGACAATGTGTCCTAACAACAATACTTTTTTTAGTTATATAAATTATTGCTGGCAGTGCCGTCACACAAATTTATTTTTGGGATGTTGAGACAAGAAATTTCCCAACTTAACGATCCGAAAGTGAACGATTCAAAATTCCCAACTTAAGGACGTCAGGTACCAACTCTAGTGTTGTCCTCGTTATCTGACAATTGTTAAAAATATGAGACATCGTTCCCGAGTCTATTCTTCAAGAAAGGCCTCGAACCAAAGCGTCCTTGATGTAGTAAGTAAATACGTACCAATAACCAATCAAGGACGCTTTGTTCGAACCAACTCCAGTAGTTCAATGTGCAGCTCTAGTGCGACGTTAATTAACCAGACCACACTTAACGATTCGAAATTCAAAACGCAACAGTGCTAAAAAATTCCCAGTTCCAACTTATAGACATTTGTCAGCTTTTTTATAGGTAATATTAAACAGTTATCTCGAAAGTATTGATTTATTGCACGCATGTTCCAATGCAGTGTTCTGTTTTGAGGTCTAATTTAAGTTTCATCTTAATACAAGCTGGGCAATTTCTAGTCTTCCATCGCTTTCATTTGCTAATAATATTAACTTTCCTGAGGCATAAATTTTCCCAACTCAGGGATTTTTAAAACTCGAAATTCCCAACTTTTAAGGTATAAAAGTTTACAGCCCCCCCCCCCCCCCCCCCCCCCCCTGGATAACTGGAAAATCTCAACTGCTTCAACGCAATTGTTTCTACTCATTGAAAAGCGAAACATGTGTAAACAAACAGTAGCATAAACGCGCCAATCTTAAATAATTCGCCAACTTTTATTTATATAAAGTAAGATTATTGAGAATTGGCGTTAATAATAATTTCCCGTTAAAATATATAATAAGCTACAGGATTTAGATTTACATACATGTTGGCATTTTGCCAACGTTGGCATTTTGCTCCGAAATATCTTTTAATAATAATTATAGTACTTCACATAAATAGTTACATCTAATTTATTTTTTAAGATAGAATTTCAGTATTGATACCATTCAAGAAAGGAAGATTTTACGAATATAACTATATTTTTTTAACGGGAAAAAAGTATATTTTTGAACTACTTAGAGCAGTTTTAATTTATCACTTAAAATTTTACGCGTAAAATTGACGATTATTTCAGACATTTCGTCAATTATTTAAAAATTTATAACTACAAAACTAAATCGAAATTTGACAAACGCTCTGGATCATTTGTAGCCAATAGTTTAATCTATACCCCTAATTTTTTATTTATTTTTTTGTTGAAAATTGGAAGACAAGTATACAAAAATGTATGAATTATTTTCAAAATGTTCTAAAATCATGAATTTAACATAAAATAACGTCTAATATACTGATCGTATTGAAAAACAAAAATATTCATCTTATTACCCAAACATTTCTTAATAAACTGGCATAATTTCATAATTTTAGGACATTTACTTTTTGAGATGCAAGCGGAACAATGAGACAAAAATTCGCAAATTAAAATTTTCTCGAAATATCCGACATTTTTCCTTTCTTCACTATTTTTTATACCTATCTTAATTGACCACATCTAATTTAATTGTAAAGATAGAACTATAATCTTTATAACATCGGAAAGATGAAGTTTTAACGAACATTAATATATTTTTTTTAATAAGAAAATATGTAATTTTAAATGACTTATAGCAATTTAGAAATCACGTTTCAAAAATGAGGGCGAAAAAACTTCAAAAAGTGGAGCGTGTTCAAATGTTTAAAAAATTTATAAATCCAAAACTAATTCGAATTTTAAAAAATGCTTACTTGGATTTCCAGTTCAAACCTATTTGTACACTCCCTAAAAAAATTGGATCTCTCCTCTTAATAGTGTTTCAGAAACTCGACGGACAAAATTACTTGTAAGCGAAATTTTATCAACGACGACTTTAATATTAAATAACTTATAAACTAATAACAGTATTGAAACAAAAATATATTCTTCTTATTTATCAAACATTTCTTAACAAATTCACTTAATATCGTAATTTTAGGACTTTAACATTTTGAGATACGATCTGAATAACATTGAACGAACTGAAAATTCCCCCTAGGGCCGACTTTTTCCCCCTAGGGCTTACTTTTTTTTAAAATAGAGAGATAAGAAAATATGTAATTTTAAATGACTTATAGCAATTTAGAAATCACGTTTCAAAAATGAGGGCGAAAAAACTTCAAAAAGTGGAGCGTGTTCAAATGTTTAAAAAATTTATAAATCCAAAACTAGTTCGAATTTTAAAAAATGCTTACTTGGATTTCCAGTTCAAACCTATTTGTACACTCCCTAAAAAAATTGGATCTCTCCTCTTAATAGTGTTTCAGAAACTCGACGGACAAAATTACTTGTAAGCGAAATTTTATCAACGACGACTTTAATATTAAATAACTTATAAACTAATAACAGTATTGAAACAAAAATATATTCTTCTTATTTATCAAACATTTCTTAACAAATTCACTTAATATCGTAATTTTAGGACTTTAACATTTTGAGATACGATCTGAATAACATTGAACGAACTGAAAATTCCCCCTAGGGCCGACTTTTTCCCCCTAGGGCTTACTTTTTTTTAAAATAGAGAGATAATGATATCCAATAAAATACGTAAACAATCAGAAAAAGTTTTACTAATTTAATACACAAATGCGTCACTTGAAATACTTCTTGAAGATACAACTTTTTGAAAGAAATTTTCTAACTTAACAGCGCCAGATGCCTCAAGTGTTGTCCTCGTTATCTAACCATGGTTCAAAAATACGAGGCATTGTCCCCGGTCTTTCCTTCGAGATAGGCCACGAAACGTCGCCAATAGCCCAATATGTAGCTCTATTGCGACATCCACAGGGTCTAATTTAAGTTTAATCTCACAAATTGGGCAATTTGTAATCTTCCCCCGCTTTCATTTGTAATAATATTAATTTTCTTGTGGCTTAAATTTTTCCAAATCAGGGATTTTTAAAACTCGAAATTCCTAACTTTTAAGGTTTCCAGACACCTTTACCCACTCTCCTTCCCAAACACTCCCGACGCGACTGCTTGACGACCGGAAACAAACCCACACATCACAAACAAAACCGAAATGTCAAAAATGATCAGACGTTCGGCGTCCATAGGTTACGCAATACTACATTTTAATGCAAAAAGGTACTTAAATATTGTTTGTGTTTCCGAAAATAAAAACAGAATATGCAGAAGCGAGCATTTATTTCGGCGCCAATGAATAACGGCTGTCTATCTGGAAATCTGAAAACATTGCTTCTCAATTTAGATCAGTGTTTCTTAACCTGTGGTTCATGGACCCCTTGGGGGTCCATGGGTCATAGTTTGGGGGTCCGCCGACTGATCCTAATTTTTAAAATGTTTGCATCAATATTTAGCCAGCAGTGGTAACCCGGACCTACTTCATCCTTAGCGCGCTCTGTATGGCAACCCTGTTTCTTTTTCCGCTCCTCCGGAGAAGAGAATTTGAGGCCTTTTTTTCGCGCATGCTCATTTATTTCTCTTTTGTTTTAGCCTTTTCATTGGTCGATAATTTGTTTGAGTTTGAAATAGCGGTATAATTTTAAACTTGATTCACGATTTTATTTCCGTTGGATCTGCCCTGGAGGTAAGACGTACATTTATTTTTGTCTTTCATCTGTTTGTGAGTAGCATATTTTTTTGGTGTTTTCTTAGCTTATATTATTGCTAAATGCTTGATTTCACTATGGAATTAGCTCTTGCTGAAGTTTTGAATGCGAAAAATAAATATTCAGTTAACTATTTTAGTGTTTTACCAGTCATGGGTAAGAAAGCGTTGTTAGAATAATGAAAGAGGGAATGATTTCATCGATGAATAAATGTCCAAAATGTGGATCACAAATGAGTTTGAAGCCGAGACATAAGGGTATATCCTCCATCGATACAAGATTCCTTGCCGCTTTTTCAAGTGTTTTTTTGTGTCTTAATGTTTTATTTGATTATTTGAAATAAAACTATTACTATTACTATTGAAATTAAAATAATTAAATAATAAAACAGAATATATTTTGTAATAAATGATGTTTAAGCAATTTTTTTTTCACAGAGGGGTCCGTGACATATTTAAAATTTTTAAAGTGGTCCATTGTGCCAAAAAGGTTAATAAACACTGATTTAGATAAAGAATTTATTCGACAATTATAATTTTCCCTTGATAACCTTGTTGTTTTCGCTTTCATTCGTTAAAAATATTAATTTTCTTCAGACTTAAATTTTCCCAACTCGGGTCATTTCAAACCTTGAAATTCCCAACTTTTAGGGTTTTCAAATTATTGGGGGGGGGGGGGCAAACCCCTCCGGTGCGACGTCCCTGGTCACGACACACTTAGAATTGGCCTTCAGTTTGTGACGTAAAGCATGTGCCATACGGATTTCAATGCAGTGGGCGCTGGAACACTATCACATATTTTTGAATCATTGTTAGAGGACAAGGACAACATCTGACTTTTTACGGCAGACATTGTGCGCATCAAACCATAATTGCATAGTTGTCATGTCCTACCTCAGACACCATTTAGTGGTGCACATAATTCATAACGTTGCATAAAACACACAATTCGAGTTTTTTTAGTATGTTAGTAGCAGTATTTTTGTAATGAAGCTAGAAACCTTCCGATCGCAAGAACACAACTTTTTTACTTTTCTTTGTCAAGTCGGGCTATTCTTAGCTACCAATCGGGCTCGAATTAGGAATCCTCTGATTCATAGCTGAACGCCTTTATCCGCTAGGTAACAGAGGCCCTTGTTCATCGGTGTCTTTCTTGGATGTAGTTCATCGGATTATTGATGTAGCGACAGCGAAAAATTCGTTTGCAGTTGAAGAGGTTGGATCAAATATCGGTGAAAATTCCGCTTTTTTCCGATAAAGGATATTCGGTTCAACCCAGATTCCACCATAATATGGTCTAATTTGTTGCAGACCTCTGTTTTGCACCAAGGTATTTTACAGCGTTAAACTGAAAATTTTAGCAGTGTAGGGAAATATAAAAAAAAAATATATATTTTATTTTTAAAAAAAATATTTAATAAAAAAAAACAAAAAATATTGTATCAGTTATGTTTTTTTTTAAAATTATATTTTGCATATTAAAATTGCTATGGAGAAATGAAATTATCTCTATTAGGTACATTGTAACTTATGAACATGATGAACTTAATTTTTGCGCATAATTATAATATTAATATATTGAGTCGATGACATCGTCTTCAAAAATGAGCATGTCTTTGAATCTAGAAGTCGTACCACCAGGAGTTATGGATGACTTGGAACAACATCTCTTCCACTAAAAAATGACTCATCAACCGTTAAAATAAACATATTTGTTTGGGATTTTTTTTAAACCACTAAAATAACTTTCATCTCCTAAATAATTGATTATTATTGTTTATGCTTACCCCACAAATTCCGAAACCATAAACCAAAATTTTCAATTAGCCAAAATACAAATTTGATTAAAGTACACTTTAAAATGATTCGATTAATTAAACAGTATTGTAGTTTTGCTTTGCAGGTAACTTAAATTAAAAAAAAAAACGCAATTAGATGGGTACTTACAGATCAAGTTCGGAAGTAGACAAATTTTTGCTCTACATCAAATGTAATTCATGGTACAAACAAGACATCAACTGACAGTGTTAACAATTAATTATTTGCCAGTTAGATTTTTCAATTTTATAAAAAAAAACAGGAATAATGGTAAATAATTTAACTTTCCTAGTTTATATATAAAAGTTTTCAGGAATCAAACTATCACATTTTTTTGTATATTCAAACAAATCGACTGTTTAGTTTAAATTAAATTACCCAGAAAGAACGAAGGAAATTTTAAAAAAAAGAAACGATTTTTTTTAATCAAAACGTTAGTTTAACAATATGCAATTTAATATATAATTTTAAAATACTCATTTATTACTTCATTACACATTTCCCCCTCACTTTACCTAATAAACGGTAATGCTGTAAAATCCCCCCCCCCCCCCCATCAAAAAAAATAAACCTGATTAAAAAAATAAAAAGTTTTGATAGCTCACTATAGCCTAAAACATTATTAAATAGCAAGAGAATATTTGAGTACCTCAGATACAAAAGCATCTATATGCGATTTAAACTTTTTTTTTAATAAATCGTGATAAACTGTCAATACTTAACTAATGTTGATAACAAAAATAATTGTTTTTGTAAAAATCAATAAACATTTCACAATTTTTACTAAAACGTTTAAGTTTTCAGGCATATTGAAAAAGTTAAAATCTAAATTTTAAATTTCATATAATTTGTTTTGCAACTGGTTAACTGCAATGAAGGGTTGTTATATGCCTTCACCATCTTTCTTTCTCCAACAAGCTAAACTTCCTATATTCACCTTCCAACCCATCAGAAATTACATTCGCTGGACATAACAGCTTTTGCATCTGTTATTCAGCGTGAATATAGCTACTTTGTATTACAGCGTGTATTTTACAGCTTTGATATAGAAATAATATTTGCTACTTTATTATATTATATATATGTTACCGTCAGTGGCGGATTTAAGGAAAAAGGCCCAGGCGGCAATGCCTTCGAGGGACCCAGTTTCATACATAGGCGGGGCCGTTCATATATTACGTATTACATATTTAGCAGGGGGGTCTTTCATGAGTGGTAAGGTGGTGGGATCGTTGTGGTTACGTGGCGTAGGTAAAATTTCTAGAACAAAAATTATAAAACTTGTTGCCCAAGTCGAACTTTTTTATCTATTTTTGCACGTTGATTTATATCATTCAACACGCTCCTCTCGCAAAAAATAGTTTCGAAGAATGAAAAATCTCATAAATGTAGTAAATTATTCTTTTAAAAAACTATAAATTACAACTTTTTTTAAAAAATTGCTGAAAAGTTATGCAAATTTGCAGTAAATAACGAATGTTTCAAAACCTGGACAACTTTTCTACAATTTATGTGTACTACTCAAATGAAAGTTGAGACCTCTATGACGGGAGACCCTAAAACCCAGTCCTTACGTGCCTAATGGTAAATTAGGCCCTGTTCAACACAAATACAATATGAGCTTTAAATAAAATATTTTCAACGATTTGTGTTACAAGATGTCAGTTTGTACTTCTATAAGTTTTAGCAATTCGCCACTTATTCTGCTAAGGGGCCAAGCTCGGAGCACCTTAGAAGAAGCAGGGCCTCGCGTCGTAGGGGATTTGGAGGATTATCATAAATCTGAAGTGTAAGTTCTGTCTGCACGTATTTTTTGGGTAATCGGGTCTTGTAAAGAGAAGTGGACCCGGCGGGGCACGTTGAACAAGGGGCACATTTCTGATCATATGAGAAAGAGTAAGTGGAATCCAGACAGAAAATCATACAGTGAAATGATTATTAAAATATGCTAAAATATAACTGAAACAATTATTTCTCTTCCAGCCCTTTTTTAATTTTGGGAGTCGAGGGGGCCCCAAATGGGTTCAAGACAAGGGGGCGGCAACTGTCCATTTGCCGCCTGTTAAATCCGCTACTGGTTACCGTGATAGTGCGGAAGCCGTGCATCAGCAGGCTCACTAGTGATTCGGATTCGGCACCGAATCCGAATCCAACAATACTCTGCCTTTTCTTGATGTTTTAATTACTCGTAAAGATGAGATGACCATTTGTCCACCACCGTATACAGAAAACCCTTCGCTGTTTCTTTGCCCCTCATTTTAAGTCCTGCCACCCTATACAACAAAAAATGGCTGCGTTTTACACTTTTGTTAACCGTGCTCTTAACATCTGTTTTTCACCCTATTCACTCCAGGTTGAACTTGATTATTTGAGAGCTGTCGCCGTGGATCGAGGTTTTTCACCCAACGTCATTGACAAGGCCCTACATAAACTTAAAAATTCTACTTTATCTGAGCGCTCTAGTGCTTTGGTTGTTTTACCATATTATCCCCAGATCAGCCATCAAATTTCTAAAATTCTCGGTAGTTTCGACATGCGTTCCATTTTTTCACCTATCAATAAGATCACTTTCACACAGCTTAAAGACCCTATTGACAACCTTAATAACTGGGGCAGTGGCGAATTTAAGACAAAAGGCCCAGGCGGCAAATATGTTTGAAGGGGGGGGGGGCGAAAAAAGGTTTTGTGATCGTTTCAATGGAGTTAATTTAATAATATTCCTTATTCGATGAAACGATCTATGAATGTATATGTGTGCTATTGCTCGTGCGTGATAAAAGCGGCAAACAAAACTGCATTCTAAAAGTCTCGATTCAAACCTATAACCCAACGATCATAAACTCACCTTACTTTCAAAGACGAGATTCGAACCGACAACCCTCCAATTATGAGCTCAATTTACTCTCAATGTCGAGGTTCGACCGCATAACCGTCCAACTATGAGTTTGCTACAGTCGCAAAGTTGAGGAGGAGGAGGGGGATTGCGAGATTCAAACATCTACGTGGACATGGCAAATTGTTCCATTCTCGTGATCGGAAGATTGTCAGATTCATTTCTAAAATATTAACTAAAAACATCTAAACTTTTCTGGTGGCGTGTATAAGGGTTGGTTTGGTTAATTAACGTCCACTAGAGCTGCACAATGGGCTATTGACGACGGTTCGGAGCCAATCCCGAACTAAAGACTCGCTAAAGATGCCTCGTTTTTTGGTTTGGTTAATTAACGTCGCAATAGAGCTGCACAGTGGGGTATTGGCGACGGTTCGGGACCTATCTCGAAATACTTTCCATCGTTCGCGGGTCTTTCCTTCGAGATAGGCCCCGAACTGTCGCCAATAGCAAACTGTGCAGCTCTAGTGCGACGTCAATTGAAACAAACCAAAACCAAACCCGTATACACGCTGTTATTTTTGGTGGATGTTCTGGACGACATTCTAGTATTTTGGTAGCGAAGTTGGCAACCCTCCGATCGCAATATCACTACTTTTTACTCTTCTTTAGTCTAGTCCATCGCAAGGTTTTGAACCGGGGACCCTTGGATTCCCAGCTGACTCCTAATCCACTCGGCCACGGAGGCCTCGTCTCGTTTTTTGGACCATGGTCAGATGACGAGGAGAACACCAGAGCTGGCACCCAAAACAACCTTAATAGGCGTCAGGACATTGGACCCCGATCAGATTTATCGTATATCAGTTCCGCATACACGCCAGTTTAATTTTTCGGATGGTCTGAATGACTTTCTAGTATTTTTGTAGTGAAGCTGGCAATCCTCCGATCGCAAGATCACTACTTTTTTACTTTTCTTTGTCAAGTCCATCGCACGGGCTCGAACTAGCAATCCTAAAGATGTGTGCTGGCTCTGAGCTCTGTGTTGTGTGAATTACTACTCGGTATGTAGTATGTATATATATATATGTATATATATATATATATATATATATATATATATATATATATATATATATATATATAACATTTTATAAATATTTTAAAAAACACGATTTTATTAAACGTACTAAAATGTCAAAGGGGGAAGTAGTTGCAGGGGCTAAGTATGTACAGTAGACGCTCGTTTTTACGAACCTCTAATTTACGAACACTCACGATTTTACGAACTAGTGTCTGGTCCCGAACATGGTCCCATAGGCAAAATGTTATTTTTAATTCTCATTTACGAACTAAAATTTTGAAAAATCTCTTTTTTGCGAACTCATTTTCATACTTTGCTAGCATTTACCTGACATCAGACAAAGTTAAAAAGGTCATATCTTTAGGGAGTAACAAAGCAACACATACAAACATTTCAAGACCATTCTGAGAAAAATTACAGGGTCCAACAGCAGGTGGGTAGCAGGCATGTGATTGGAGAATGGCACTTTGACGTCAATCTTTACCCCTCCCTTACATTCAGTAAGCATGTGTCAATGTGGGGAAAGGGGTGCTTTGCTATAAGATTATGTTTTGTAGCTGGTTAGTTTCATCTGGACCCTCAATGTCTGAAGTTTCGTGTGAGTCCGGAGGGAGTTTGTGCCAGTTTTAGTTGAGGAAATTTAGTCTCGAAAATATTTTACAGCAGCAAAATATCCCAAACTGGAAAAAGCTTTGCTTGCTTGAGGAAAATTATAGGAACCAACATTCTGATTAATGTAATGTGCTTAAGGATTTATTGAACTGCTTTGTTTTAAAGCTCAACATCAAAGACTTCAAAGCATCGGACGGTTGTCTGCAAAAATTTAAATCCAGACAAGATTTGAGCTTGATCCGGACTAGGCCTCTTTTGAGGAGGATAATAGTGAAATGCTTTCAAACATCGATAAAATGAAAATATGTATTTTCCAAAATGTTGTTTTAAAACAGAAAAAATAGCGATTATTCTGATGCTTGATTATTAGTAAAGGTATTTTTATTATTTTTTATTTTACAATTGTTTCTTATATAGAATAACTATATATAACTTTACTTCCTAATATAATCTCTAAATAATGCTTTATTTATAAAAGAGAAGACTGTTTAATAAAAATAAGCATAAACTTTATCTACTTCTTATGATATTCTATTTTACGAACTTTCGATTTTACGAACAATTTGGTTGTTCCCTGCGAGTTCGTAAAAACGAGCGTCTACTGTATATATATATGTAAAAAGTTCGTGTATCGTGACAGTAAATCCGACAGTGAGGTATCGTGACAGTAAATAATAATCATTGACCATTCCACCCAAATTCCTGAAAATAAATATTTATTTTCTAAATTGTTGGCGAATTTATATTTATATTATCATTTGTAATTCGCCCTATGTGTATATTGTCAATAAAGATAGTCTCATTTTAAAAATGACAAATCGATAACGCACTTTGATGTAAACCTACCTTTCAATAAAAGCGCATTAATTATAGTATTCATTATTCAAATTACTTTTATGAGTTTTGACGTTTGACTTTAACTACGTAATCATGTAACGTGTTTGCGAAGGTATTGTTTTATTTTTTCATCAAAACGTTATTATCACGAACAGCACAATGTATAATTGCATTTCAAAGTCAAACTCAACTTGTGTATTATGAAATATTTAATGGTAACATAATTCCACAAACTGAATTCATTTTTGTGTGGTTAACACAATGTACAAGTCAGAAAAGTTACAGTTAACATTTAAAGATAGCATATATATTCAAGCAATTATTAGAATCAATAATTATAAAATCAATATGTGATCTGATTGTAAAATAACTAAATGAGATGGCCAAATCGGACACCATTTTGCAAAAGTTTTGTATAGTAAATGACTGATAAGATGAAATTTCCAAAACAACTAACGGTCGCCGTTTTGCCATGCCCTTACTTCATGGAAGTCAACAGAACCGTGGACAACCAAACGATACTCTCTGGATTTGAAGGCTTATTCCTCGACATTGTCTTAAAGACATTGGGCTTCCAGTATGAAATCGTTTTTCCTGAGGACAACGAATGGGGCCATCTCGGTGCAGATGGACAATGGTCAGGATTGATTGGGATGGTACAGAGAAAAACAGCCGACATGGCCTTCACGTACTTGACTCTGACAGAACCAAGGAGCCGGGCAGTCGATTTCAGTTCCGCTTATACTAGCAGCTCCGTTGTCTTTGCCATCGAGAGACCAAAGAATCTTCCTTCCAAGAGGGCTTTCGTACAGCCTTTCGACACCGCCATCTGGACCTGCTTGCTCTGCACCTGGATCCTGATGTCCTTTGTCATTCACTCGATCATCAAGGACAAGTTCTCGATAATCGATATCCTCAGGAAGCTGTTGGGAAGCGTGCTGGGCCAACCCATGCTGTTCCACGATCTGTCTTCGAGGTCGAGGTACCTGCAAGGGATTTGGAGGATGTTTGGCGTGGTGATATCCTGCAGTTACTCCTGCGCCCTTCTGTCTTTCTTGACCGTCCCCATGCAAGGGACGGTCATAAGTACCTTCAGCGAACTGGCTCAGGCTGTCGAGCGAGGCACCTGCAAATGCTTTATAGCCAGGGGCAGTGCCACTGGCCAGTATCTCCTCACCTCGGAAAAAAAGGATCTTCGGTTTCTGGGGAACGCAATGAAACAGAATGACTGGTATTATTTCCTTAGAGAAATGCCTAAACCAGGTCTGGTGAGTGTTCATTCAGCTAACCTTCAGGATAGGCTTATTGCGGAACTGTTCTATGAAAGTGAACCGAATATTGTTATTTCAAAAAATTCCTTGTCAATTTTTCCCATTGGATTTGCACTAGGCTCACGTTTCTGCTGTCGTGCGAAGCTTAACAACATCATTTCAAAGCTTACAGCTGCAGGCTTGTACGAAAAGCTGAAAGACGATGCATCCTTCAAATTGCATTTGAAATCCAAGAATGAGGCGCATAGGAGTGACAGTATTCGACCGCTTTCTGTCGACAACATATCGGGAGCTCTGATACTTTTGTGTTTCGGATATTCTGCGTCTAGTTTGGTATTAATTGGAGAAATCCTCATCGCCAAACGTAAATCAAACAGGAAAATGTGTGCACTCTTTGAGTAACAGGATAAAAAGGTTTTGGTATCGAAGGAAATCCAAGCGCCAAAACATCAAATTGAAGTAAAGTAAGGGAAAATAATTAATTAAAAATGAGTTGCTCTGAAATTGTATGATATATGTTTCATTAATTTATGTATAGATTAAATATATTTCTTAAAAAAACATCCGTCTTTTCAAACAAAGGCACTTTTATTTCTTCATTTCAATGCAACCTACAAAACAACATTATTTGTCCATTGTTGTATACGTTTTATGTAAAAGTAAACATGTATGCTATTCATATAAATTATAATAATTCAGAATGATAATCACACAAAAATTACTAACAAAAAGAAATCAAGAGAGAAGTGATGGCGAAAGCGATCAAACTCTATTGTTACAGGATAATGTATTCCCAAAACAACACAAAACTTCATTAGTGACAATATAATGTTTGTATATAAATATCCTCTTTCGCTTTCAAGCCCTATTACTTAAATGCGAATGTGTATGCATATATATATATATTAAATTTATATAGACATTTCATTGACATTAATGAAATAGAAATTCTCATTCAAAACCAAGTAAAAAGGCCAGGACATAAATTTCTCAAAAAAGTGTATTTTTTGCTTTTGAAAAAAAAATCCAGCGTGAATTTTTAAAAGTTAAATTCGCTTAAGAATGTAATGAAATTATTTAGAGTTGAATTACATGATTTATTGATACAACCGGTATGGCAGATTGGTTAATTTAATTAACGTACAGTTGCCTATTGGTGATGGTAAGTGGTCTACATCAAAGGAAAAACCCAGGAACACTAATCGCCCACTGTATAGAAAGCCGTATGTCACGTGCTTTTTACGTTCCAAACTGAAAGCCGAAAGGGGCGGAAGGCAAAATCGTAACTCCTGTTGCTGTTGGTCACGACCAGGGCGTCGCACACAATTTTTTTGGGGGGAGCTGAAACAAGAATTTTCCCAACTTAAAGATATGAAATTCCCAACTTAAAGATATGAAATTCCCAACTTATAGATATGAAATTCCCAACTCAACACTGCAAAAAATTTCCAGTTCCAACTGACCGATACTTTTAATCTTTTTTATAAATTAAGTAGGATTAAAAGCTTAACATAAACAATAGTAGGCTACGATACATGTTTTTATATTGCTTTAATTCATTTCATATATTGAAGAATACTTTATTTGAAAATAATTCATGTATATAGATAATTTGTAAATTTCTTGACAGAAAACTTTACATTAATGAGAATTTAATGCAAAAGCCTATAAATTATACTTAAATGAACCTTAACTCTTAACTAATAAAAAGGTTAAAACTGTGTGGATCAAATACAGATACAGAATATAGCTATATATAAATATAGTAAAAGTTAATTACAATTATATTAAATGTCCATTAATAAGAAACAGAAAAATCTTTCATGGTCTATACTGTTTCCAAAACAGTTATTTATTACCTTCGAAAAAGAATATATGCTAATATAATTTGTCGTTCATTTTGATTCATAAATATTTGCTGCAGTTACATAATTTTAAATTTGTTCAACAGACGGTTTTTTATTTCAAAAACTTTCTGTTTATTTCTAATGAATCAAGTAAATGGCGTCCGTTTCGTTATACTATTTTCTTTTTGTTGGCAGTTTCCTTGTTTTAAACAGGTATGTAAATTATATTAACATATATACATTGTTAAATATATTATAGCGAATTCTTGTAATTTATAAGCTTCGAAATCATATTTTTGTAGAATATTGCACGTTTTTCGAAGATCGTTTAATTTTTCCACTTTCATATTCCATTAGCATTTATAATTCGATTATCCATTTTATGCATTTTGCAAATCATTGAAAAAAGATAAAGTAGATTTTTCGTAATTACAATTTAGGGGTATCGGTAAAAGTTTACTGTACGGTCACCCTTGGCGACTTTTTCAAAATCTCGCCAAAAGTCGCCATTCTGGCGACTTTTTGCACGAGCGTGATCTAAAGAACGAAAATTAAATAATGGCGGCCAACATTCTGTTTTTGAATAGGGTTGCTGCAATTCCTTATCGGGTCGGAGGGGTTGCCATTTAAAAAAGTTTATCGCCAAATGTAGAAAAATCGCGCCAAGGGTGACCGTATAGTAAACCTGAGCCGGAGTATCTTTGAGTAGAAAAATTGGCAGTAACGTGAATACGTGAATATTTCAACACTCGTAATAAAGAAATTTACCTTAAATTTCACAATAGAGAGCACTGCATAGTAAAAACATTGATACCTATTAACAAATTAACCTCTGATATTCATATCAGTCTCTTTGAAACAAAACAAAATACTGCAGACAGAAAGCCTGAACATAAAGACGCCAGTTACTAAAAAAAAATTGGAAGAAAAAGCATAGCAGAAATATTCAATCCCAAGGGATTCATAAAAAAATAATCGCGTATGTGACGTAATACCAATCATTGCCAACCCCCGACCGGATGCATAAAGTTTTCACTGAGAAAAAGCAACAAGCAACGAAATGCTGGGAAAAGAAAAATATATGTGAAAATAGAAAGAAGAGGGGTCGGCAAGCATTTGCTTTGCAAAATAAAAAAGAAATATTGATTCAATAATTAGAAATATTACATGTGAAGGGTTAGTTGATTTATAAGAGCAACACCACAATTAATTTTAACAGTTGTCAATAACTATTTTAAAAATTAGTAAATCACTTCCTACTTATGAAATAAATTAGTTAAAAGATGTATAGTTATGGCAATTTAAAGATCTAATAAGCGTTTTAGTTGACCAAAAATGGTAAAGAAGGCTACGTGACCTAAAGAGTGAGAGTCAAAGACTCGGCATTGCGCAAAACGTTCAAAAGAATTTCTTTACTTTTGACCAATAAATATTAACTTCTATAAATTCAATTTAAATTGTGAAAGTCATTTTAATTCAAAGTTGTAAAAGATTGAATAACCAAATTTATCTTATTAGAAATATTAAATTAAATTCAAAGTATTTAAAAATTCTTTAAATGATAAGCTGAAAGTTAAATCATATAATATAACTTTGACAACAAAGACCAAACACTCAAAAGGATTTTATTTTTAACTCATTCTTTATTCGTTGTAGAATACTGAAATTTTAGTTGGAACAAGAATCATGGCTTGGTAGAGGGAAGTCTCTTGATAATTCAGGAGATATGAAAGTTATTAAACTGTACTTATTAAGCTCTTGGTTACGAATTTCAATCATATTAAATTTAATAAATATTTAAGAAGGTCTGAAGTGGGGCGGAGATTACATCGCAGATAAACGAAATCCTTGGCCGGAAAAAATATTATAATTTAGATGACGTTACAAGTAGTGTGTATTTTAAATGACAGTGGACAAATTTAATAAGAAATTCTGCAACATAAACTCAAATTGGGCATTTTTCTAAATATGAGGACGCTTTCTTTATAAATAATAATGGTATCTAATAAAATACGTAAACAATCAGAAAAAGTTTTACTAAGTTAATACACGCAAATGCGTCACTTGAAATACTTCTTTCGTTTACTAATAATACTAATTTTCTTTGGGCTTAAATTTTCCAAAATCAGGGATTTTTATAACTCGAAATTCCCAACTTTTAAGGTTTTCAGATTATTGGGGTCTCGAGCACCCCCCACCCGGCGCTACGGGCAACAAAACCGCAAATCACAAAGAAAAACATGATTTATTAAAATAATGTAAAAAATGCTCAGACCTTCGGCGTCCATAGGTAATGTTTGTTTTTCCAAAAATAAAAAGAGAATGAGCAGATGCGAGCATTTATTTGGGCGCCAAACAACTCCTAGGGGAAAGGAACCGTATTAGTCTACTGATCAGCTCTAGGGTGACGTTTGACCTACCAATTTAACCCAGTCTCTGACTCAAATTCAATAAACATCAGGTTTGGGTTTGTTAAATAACGTCGCACTGGAGCTGCACAGTGGGCTATTAGTGACTATTCGGGGCCTATCTCGAAAGAAAGACCAGGGAACGACGCCTCGGATTTTTGAACCATGATCAGATGACGAAAAATAAACGTCAGGACTTTGAATCAGATTTAACGTGTATCAGTTCATGCGATTGCAGGTTTTTTTTGTGGTTTGGTTAATTAACGTCACACTAGAGCTGCACAGTGGGCTATTGGCGACGGTTAGGGGTCTATCTCGAAGGAAAGACCCGGGAACACATACACATTCACACACATATTCATACATTTACCTCGTTATTTTAGAACCATGGTTAGATGACGAGGAAACACCTGAACTTCAATAGACGTCGGGACTTTGGACCCCGATCAGATTTATCGTGCACCAGTCCCGTATACACGCCGTTAATTTTTGCGGATGTTCTGGACGACTTTTATAGTATTTTGTAGCGAAGCTGGCGATCCTCCGATCACAAGATCACATTGAGGTTTTTTGTGACGAAGAGGTAAAAATTTGAATGTGGGAGTTTCACGTGACGTAGTGACATGGAAATCCTACTGTGGGAGTTACGATTTCTTTTCTATAGAATAGACAAGTCTTCTACTGTGGTTTGTTGGCTTCTGTTCCTCACTCACCTTCGTATTGTATTTTAGCTATTTATTTTCATCGTTTGTTTTCAACAATGCAAAAGTTTAAGTAATAGCAAGGGCGGCTTCAACGTCCAATCGACGCTTTCGGGGCGTCATTTTTTTTTATGAAAATATTTTCACCATGTACTACCCTGACCGTGGATTAGTTAAGATGTTGAAATACATATAAGTTTCAAAGGACGCATCAAACTTTATTTTTACATTTTTAAATTAATTTCGCGTTTTAACTGCAAGCTTCCTGAAATGAAGACATCTGCGCCTATTCTAGAACATAAATGCATGAAAGTAATTAGTTTCTCGTGTAGTTGCATATAAAAATAGTAATTTTAGATGGAAGTGCTTTTGGTTTATGCTTCATTTAATTTTTTTTTTATTTGTGCCACATATTTTCTAATGGGAAAAATGCTGTAGTCAGGGTTCTCTTTTCCGAAGTGTAACATGAATTTTGGAAGCGAATCAAAGAATCGGTCTTCATCGCTTGGGAGAAAAATTTAAAATATATCTGCCCATCCCATAATATATCAAAACAATTGCAAAAATACTTTGTAGCGTAATCATAATGAATTATTATTATTTTGTATTCTTTCTAACGAAATATTTATTGTCTGGTAACGTTTTTAATTTAAATTTCAGCACTTAGATGTATTCTGAATGCTTGAATCGGACAAATAATTACCATAGAGTAATGATACAAATAGAGGAATAAAAATGCTGATTTCCGTGTGTCCATCATTGAAACCACGTGATATGTGGAAATGCCAATTCATACATGCGCCAATATTACTTGGCAGGCCTTGGCGAGTTTAAGAACTAAACGAGATCGAAGTATTGTAATATGGTTTTGTGTTTAATTTTTTTATTTAAATATCGTTTTTTTTAACGAGTGGCACAATTTAAGGGAGTTTAAATGATATATTAAGGAGATTTTTCTTACTTTGTAGTTTTGAAATAATTGCATTACGTTTTTATGTAAAAAATTTACCATAAGCGAAGTTCTTTCAATTGTTATTTTGTATACTTCAATAAGAAAATATGAACAATAAAACCTGAGAAATATAAAGAGTTTCGCTTCTTCGAGTATTGAACACAAAATATTTTCGTTTCGTTAATGAAGAGGAAATATTTAGCGCATATTGTTTGAAAATAAGTAAATACGTACTAAAAAGTTGAATACGGACAGAACTCCATATCACCAAAAAAGAAGAAAGTGCACCAAATTTGAAACTCCTGCAGATGTCTGAACGCCAAATGTGGCAGCGCTATAACCACGTGATGTGGGTTTTTCTTTTCAATGTTGACACCGCGGCCTTACGAGAGTTTGGTATTGAAGGCGCTCTCTATTTAATATTACAACTCTCTGATAATTACCAGTAAACGTTCTCGATATATGAGTAAAGACAAATTAAAAATAAAATCTTATGGAGTTTTAAAAAATTGCAATTAAATTTTCTTTAAAATACTTTTATTGTATATTTTTTACTGAGCGCGGGGCCCCTTCAAAGCTCGAGGCCCTGTGCAGTGGCACGAGCCGCTCACCCTTAAGGGCGGCACTGATTAATGCTTTTTAATTAAATTATATATTACAGTTAAATGATTTTTTATATTAGTATTATTACTTTATTTCCGTCGATTTATTATTTAACTAGCAATATGGCTCGTGTTCAATTACGGGACCGAAGATGAATGGTTCACCTGGTTGACGTGATCCGCATTCCTCTACATCCGTGGTAGATCTTTCATCCACAAAGGATGATACTTTGTGAGTTATATGTGCATACTGCAGCCAGGGTCCGATTAAGACATTGAAAGAAGGTAAGCCCACCTTTAAATGGGGCTCCATTGCTCTCAAATAGACTCTAGCTAGACCATCAAATTGAACTATTATATGCACTAGAATTCTTTCCCCTGACTGACATTAAATCGAAAAATTATAATATAACAAAATATATTAATAAATAATGAGTATTCTGTACGATTTTTTTCTTCCAATATTCGAACAAATTTAACACAAATAGCATTTTTTTTACTAAAGTTTGTAATGCAATTTTTTAAGGTAAATTTAGTAGCAAACTATGTTAAGGGTGTTAAATATTTATATAAAATGAGTGATTTGGGGGCCCCTCAAAAATAAACGTATAAGCCTGGGCTTTACAGGCCTAATCGGTAATCAGGCCCTGACTGCAGCCAAAGTCAACATCACCCCTTCAGACAGTGCAAAGGTTAAATAGGGGAGTTAACAATCTGCCTAGGCAATATGTTTCCTCCACACGATGATAGGTCATTTAAACGCATAGCCTGATCCTCCATTAATCCCGTGGAGTAATATGAGGGTGATATTTCTCTACACGGTTTAAAGGTGAGAGGGCGGATTGGGTTAATAATAGACCAGTTCGATGTGGCCCACCTTTCTCTAAATGATGCATGATGGAATAGACCGGAATGGCAGAATTGTATACTGCAGTTGCCGACGACTCCCAGTCCTCCCAGATGGTACAAATTTAAGAGGAAGGGAATGGGTCGGCTTGCGTCCGTCGTTTGTAGTAATGGGAGGAGAGGGGGTTTGGGTTATATTTTATTTTTAAAAAGTGTAATATTAAAAAGATAAGGGTAACCGCCCCCCCCCCCTTTTTAAAAAGCCAAGGAGAAAAAGGTGTTCTTGAAATAAATTGCTCTTTGTTAGCCGTTTTCTTCGGAGATAGCAAAAGTGACAAATGACAGTTTTACTATCCAAATTGCCAATCCCTCGGACAATTGGGTATGCCTTAAGAGCCTACTCTTTAAAAGCATGCCCATGGCTGAATTGGAAACGAAAGTTCGGAAGAGGGGTTTTCCTTTGTCAAAAAGTGCAGAGACGAGAGGGGTGGGGGTCGAAAGTCGAAGCATGAAAGGAAATGGGCAGAGGGACCGACGTTCTCACACCAACGAAACTGATAGTACCTTCTTGTGTCACTGTCTGGAAAAGAAAGCAACAACCGCTGTGAAGCAAGATTGTCCCAATAAAAAATAAAATAATTGCTATAGTGCGTCTGGGGTTAGACTGCGGAAAATGTAAAGTTTTTTGTATGTAATACAAATAAATGTTATTATAACAGCAAATTTGGTAAAATATTTCACAATTTTATTTGTTTTAACAATGAATATAACGATTTTTCCTTGATGAACTGCACAATTTTGCCCGACGGAAGGGCTACAGCCCCCCCCCCCTCAGTCCCCCTATAAGTGCCACCTCTGGTCCTGACGCATATTGATCCCGAGTCAGGACTCCGTGAACTTAACACGTACTGACTCGAGGCTCCGACTGACCGGACTACACGAGATACATCGCCCCATTTTATGGCGAGCTCTCGTCCGCTTGACTTTAACGATTTATTGGCATCGCTGACTGACGTGGACCGGGCCATTATTTCACGAAATATGGGGATTGCTTCGAAGGCATGGAAGCCCCCTGCCGTGCCCCCTGACGAACCGATGGCTATCGACCTGGTGGAACCAGGTACCGATGAGGCGAATATCGCGGCGACTGGCAATGGGGTGTCAAGAAGCCCTACGCCAGTCGCGGAAGTTATCCCCGTCTCATCGGTTATCGATGATGATGATCCCGTGCCACTACCAATCTTTCTCAGGTGCACTGAGAGTTATGTGTCTGCATTAGAGGGGCTTAATGCTAAGTTCCCCTGCGCTTTCATAAGTAAATGTGTCGGACGGCACATCAAACTCTCGCCGTGCTCAGGGGAGGATCGCAGTTCGATTCTGGCATACCTGACGGAAGAGAAATTTGAATTTTTTCTGGGAAGTCGTGCACCCTTCAAAATAGTGGTTAAAGGCCTACCCACTGAAACGGTGTGCGACGACCTTAATGCCGAACTGTCCAAATTGGGATTCTGTCCCACCAAAATCACCCAGCTGACCAGAAAAAGATCCAAGCGGCCGCTTGGGATCTTCCTGATTGAGTCCACCCGCCGGCCTGACTCCAACAAGTACCTGAGCATCACTACCCTGTTCGGCCTCGGCGTTAAAACTGAGCCGTTCAGGAGCAAGAGGGGCCCCATCCAATGTTACAGGTGTAACTGGTTTGGCCATGCTGCTGCCCAATGTCATATGCTACCACGTTGCCTAAAGTGTGGAGTGGAGCACATGACAAGGGACTGGACTTGTTATACTGGAGGAGATGGCCCCTACGGGGCCATGTTCTTCATGATTTTCCTAAACCTCATCATGACGCATATTGAGGTTGTGCCAAGGCTAAACTAGATAACCCCACGCGGAGGGTTATCTAGTTTAGCCTTGGTTGTGCTGGGTGCTGGCTCAACTGTGATCCTACACTTAACCATGGTTAAAAATACGAGACATAATTTCCAGATCCCCTCTTCGAGATAGGTCCCGAGTGCCCGAGCGTTGCTCAGTTGATAAGGCGTTCAGCTACTAATCAGAGGATTGGTGGTTCGAATCCGTGCGATGGATTTGACAAAGAAAAGTTAAAAAGTAGTGATCTTGCGATCGGAAGGTTGCGAGATTCCCTACAAAAATACTAGAAAGTCGTCTAGAACATCCAACTAATTATATTGGCGTGTATACGAGACTGGTGCACGATAAATCTGATCGAGGTCCAATGTCCTATGGCCTATTGAGGTTGCGTCGGGTGCCAGTTCAGGTGTTGTCCTCGTCATCTGACCATGGTTCAAAAATACGAGGCATCGTTTCCGGGTCTTTCCTTCGAAATAGGCCCCGAACCGTCGCTAATAGCCCAATGTGTAGCTCTAGTGAGACGTTTTTAACCAAACCAAACCAAACCAAACCAAACCAAAAAACCTTCGTGATAGATTTTGAACCGTCGATTAAGCTGCGTGTTGAAATAAAATTCGATTTTTCTAGAAAACATGCTCTTTGTTATTTTGTTGTAGGTCAAATATTTTTATTTGAATAGTATAAGAAAATGTCTTTGCTAAGACAAAGTTTGAAATGCTACTTTTCTAAAAGAATAACACATTATTCATTAGATGTACATCATAGAATAATCAATCAACAGAGGCTATGGAGGTAAGTATTTACCCGGTTCATTCGCCGGATTTGTTTACAAATGTTATTTATTTCTAAAAAACTATTATACAATAAAGTATGTTGTGATTTTAGTTTATGTTATCACTATTACATTGTTTATGATTTTATGATCTGACAGTGCCAAATTTGGTAGTATTGAATTAACAGGAGCAGTATAATGAATTTTTTGGCAAAAAAAAGTTGCCAAATGTTTAAATATTGGTAAAGATGAATTTCACATAATTTTAGCTCTTAAATTGTGATTTAATTAACACATGAACGGCAAACTCAAAGAACAAAGCACAGTTAAATAAATCGAGACAAATTGAGCGGCATCTTGTAAACTGTTTTAAGTTCGCATACTAAACTTTTGCTGTCACACACTCATAACCTCGATATATAGCTCCAGGCAATTGTGGGCTTCAGCTTTTTACTACTTAAGATTGCCACTGGTACCCCCTTCGAGTAGTTGACTGCATTGCTTACAGGCAAACCTTTGAGCAATCGACAAACTTTGGGTTGCACTGAAATTCATATGCATTCTGGTACGCCAAGAAAATTAAAATCCAGGGCTAAAGTTGCCGTTTTCGTTAAATTATCACCACTTGGCGAATGTCTCAAAAATTACTGAGAAAAAGTCGAAATACTACTTATATACCGTATTGAGCCTACTTCAGAGCAGTAGTTCATCTGTTTGGATAAATATGATCTGCATAAGGGTTTATTGAATGTTTAACTCTTTTTAATAACTTTATCTTAATTTAGAAAAACTTCCCAAAAATTGGTTTATTATCTTGGCGCGATTATAAAAATTAACAAAAGCCAAAATGATGTATTTTTCATTTGTCACCAAGTCAAATTGGCTACGCTAAGATAAGGCAAAAGGACAACTGAAAAAATACATATGCCGGTTTTGGCAATGGCACATTTGTTTAAAAAAAAAAACTGGTACCCCCTTCGAGCAGACATTTGGATTTTCTCGACCCTTCAGAGCAGTCAATCTTGCCATGTGCATAAAATGGCGTAACAACATGACAATTAAAAAGTATTTTTTACTTTTTTAGGTTCTACTGTAGCTCTACAATAGCTCATCCTGCAGCAGATGGTTTTGAAAAAGCTTATCCACCAAAAATTCATAATATAGTTGAAGAAATAGCAAAATTAACACTTATTGAAGTTGCTGATTTAAACGAATGCTTAAAGGTAGTATATATTTCTTGCATTTGACTCTGAAATTTGTATTTAATTATGTTTATCATTTTTAATGTGATAGACTATTAGCTATTAAGCTAATAGATGTTTTAATTTAAATCAATTTAATTATTAATTCAAAAGATAATTTAATGGTGATTGTAATGTTAAATACTAGAGTAGAATCTGCTGCATTGTTCTGTGTTTTTTTTTTACTTAATAAAAGTTTACTCGAGTATTTTTCAGTTTTTCTATTATGTTTTAATTAAGAATGTAATGAATGTGTTTACATGTTTATTGACATAAATATTTTAGAATTTTTTTAAAAAATAATTAGATAAGTCTTTATAAGATAGTTTCATTTTGCCTGAGTTGATCTATTCACCTAACCATATAGCATTCCATATAACAGGAACCATGCCTACTATTTTTTTTTACTAAATGTAAAATGCTCTCTACCAGCAATTGAAACTTATTATTTTAAAAACAAAATAGCAACCCTTGGTTGTTCTTGAACAGATGTAATGCCTTTTAGCATCTGCTTTGGGAATTTCATTTAAACAACACTGTTAAGTTTCCTTAATTCTCTGTTGCTCAAGACCGTATATATATTAGGGTGGAGTGAAAATTTTTTTTTAACAGATAGTAAACCTAATAGCACTAAAAAATTGTTCCATATCATACTGATAGTGAATATATTTTTTATTTTATTTTAAAGTTTAATTTTGAGGGTCCACAATCAATTTCTAAATACAAAGTCATTACGCTGTTTCCGAACTTGGCATCCACTGTTGGCATCATTTGGCAACAAGAGATGGCGCTAGTTGGCTTTGTTTTAGTTTTATTAAAAGTTAGTTATTGCCGTAAACTCAAAATCAAAACTGATAAATTAGTTTTAAAGGATTAAAAAGGTTATTATACAGTCATAAAAGTTTTTATTCATATCAAACCAAACAAAAAACACAAATTACCTTAATAAAAACGAACTTTTTCTTTTTAACTGTAACCGCATGATTGTAAATTATTTGTTTACATTTGCCAAGCGATTTATACGATAATCATTTACCAACATGTGAAGAAGTATTTAAATACTACCTTCACATCAGAAATACACTGAAACCTTCATTATCTTCTAAAGATCCCAATTTTTCTGATATCGCTGCTAAAGTGGTGGACAAAATTTGTTATATCTGGGACAAAGCTTCAATTCCAACAGTCACTCGATCAAGAGTATTGACAATGTTGAAAACCTATCACTGCTCTTATATGAAGCTCTTGAAACAGCGCAAGATCAGAAAATCATAAGAAAATTATCTCTTAAAAATTAAATCATTTAGTTTACTAGCAGGAACGAAACTATTTAATAATGTGTAATATAATGTTCTTGTAAATTTGTAACTTTAGCTCAGTGTTCTTGTCCGAAAGATAGAAAAGTTCCTCTCAATGAGATTCCTTTTTTAGAGGACCAAAGGACATTGCGAAATATGGTTATAGGAAATGTCGACACTAAAACAACTGAAACATTAAATGTGTGGATTAAACGTAAATCATCGCAAGCAACATTTATGTCTAAACGACAAAAAATTTATGATCTTGACAATTATGAAGTGGACAGTTCACTATCTCCAGAAGTTATTGATTCGGTTGATTAAGAATGGGATGTTCCTAAAATATTAAAATCCATTGGCTGTGAAGAAAAAAAAGAATCCAAAACCATGAAAACACCTCTTCCTTTGTTGGCTAGAACATGCGATAGGTTATGTTACTGTATGATATGTTATGTACGATTTAATATGTTACTGTTAATTTTTCACTGTTAAACATTTGGAATTTTTTTCAATTTAACCCATGTGTGGATATAATTCCAGAGATGGATTGATCTACGTAAAAAATTAAGTCCTGTGGAAATGTGAAAGTATTTAACACAAAGCAAGAATAATCCTGCTTTATAACCAGTTATTTCTTGTATATAATAAATATTTTTCTTCTTAAATCTCAAAGTTATTATTATAATGTGTTACAGTTAATTTTTCACTGTTAAACATTTGCAATTTAATAAGTCTCATATTTATGGTCAAATAAAATACAAGAATATTTTAAAAGTAATTCATACTAATAAGTTTCCATAATAATGTAATTTGTTAGTTATAATCTTATACAAATGAGTTTATGTCACTTAAAAAAAACATTTGAGTTTTTCCTATGGGAGTTTAACATGGACGTAAGATTTTGCTTTTTTACAAAACAAAAGTTAATTGTGGACCCTCAAGATCTTGCTTAAGAGGTATGAAATTTTTACACTATGTTTAGTATACAAGGTAACAACTTTTCCATGCTATTAGATATTGATATCTGAGAGAAAAATTTTTACCCTATACCTTCACTCCACCCTAATATATATACACTTCAAGGGATTTCTAGTCATGCATCCAATTTTTAAATTCATGAAAATACTTCATTTTACAATATTTTTTAAATTAAAAACAGGGTGGCAACATAACCTGCAAATCAGGTAATTTTTTAATTCTGGAAATATCAGGGAAAAGTCATGGAAAGTTTCAAAATTTCACAAAAATCAGGGAATTTTTCAAATTTGGATCATTAAAACTGCATTTATCGTCTGTTATGGGTAATTTAATTGTCAATATTTCCTTTTAGTTCTAAATAAAAATTAAAAAAAAAAAAGCATGGTTATGCGCATTTTCATATTTTCAGTTTTATTTTTGTAAAAATGTGAACCACTGCTGGAGGGAGAAGCAAAAGCAAAGTGTGTTATACCTTGAATTGTAAGCAACATGTGAGGGGCTAATGAATATACGATTTATTGAAGATTGGAATAGGAAATAGGAAGCATATAAAACATTTAAAATTATATCCAAAAGAAATACATAGAATTTTTTTTTTATTGGCATTATCTGCTTCCAGAGAACATGTTTAATTACTATTATGCCTGTCGCAATTGTATAATTTGTGCTGTATCCATAGATTGTTATTTTAACTGATAATAAGTATTGCTTATAATTTTTCATTTATAATGCAATATATTTATAGTATTATTGTACTAGAGTAGCGTTTCTATATAAAGCATGTATTGCTACAGTTCTTAATTAGGGATGAACCGGATAGTGGTTTTGCCGGATATCGGATATCCGGCGCACATTACAAACCGGATATCGGATATCCGAACTGGATTTTGCCGGATATCCGGCAGTTTATTTGTTATGAAAATAACTTCTCTTACACACTAGAAAAAACGGAAATCGGTCAAAAATTTAAAAATATTTTTTTATTCTGTAATATTTCCCAATTCCTTATCTTTAAAGTGATACCAAAATTGAATAAACATTCAAAAAACTTTTTTATTTACAAAGGGTTATTCTAGGGTGCTGCTAGCAATGGTCGTATGTTTTGTACATTTTACACTTAATTTCTGAAAAATTGTAATTTTACCATATGCCCTTTCATTCCAAACATGAAAACTCAAGTTTGCTTAAACTTTTGAGAAATTTATGTTTTAATTCAACTTTATATAAGTTGTGAGATATGATGACCCTCCACCATAACGATTCGTTAAAAATTTTAAGAAATAGTGGGTTTTTAAGGTTTCTATTGGTTAAAGGGAGAATCTGCATACTGTGAATACATTTGTAGAATTTTCAGGAAAATACTTAAAGCAAAAACAAAGAAAATTGATCGCCACAAAAAAAATCTTCTATGTTTTATTCATCCGGATATCCGGCATGGAAAATCGGATATCCGGCACTTTACTTCCGGATATCGGATAGTTAAAAAGTAGCCGGATACCGGATAGTTACCGGATATCCGTTTCATCCCTACAGGCCTCGCAACAGGTCCCTTTTTTCCCTAAAAGTCCTTTTTGTTACTTGAGGTACTTAAAAGTCCTTTTTTTCAGAATATGGTCCCTTTTTCCCTTATTTTAGTAAAAATATTTTTTTTCACCCCTTAATAACAATAATAATGCATTTCTGTCCCTTTCTCCTCCTAATTTAACTATTTTTTTTATTATGTAATGGTCATTACAATCATATTCGTATATGTGTTAAATCTGCAGCTAGGGTGTTACAACTCTCGAATATCATTAAACCAGAAAAAGCCTAGCTGTTTTGTGTTTGCAAATGTAATTTATCACATTAGTGTGGATTTATTTACACGATTTCTCAGTACCTCATATTCTAATTAAGGAAATACTGTTCGATTTATTTCCGATTCGAAAAATAGACTTTTCCTGTAGTAAGTAGCATCCCTGCTAAATTTCATGACATTTGGCCAAAATTACGAAATGAATTTTTTTTTTAATGTTTTCGCACAAATTTACTAACTTTTTTAATAATTCTCCGATTTTCTTCAAATTTGGTTGGAATAATGCTTGAAATAGTGGAATGCTATGTAGTTAAAAAAAACTTCATTAAATTATTTTTTCACATTTTACTGGTACTAGAAAAAAGAGTGAAAGAAAGTCGAAACGATTCAATGTATGTTCTTAAAAACAGTTTTGTTGCTGCAACGAAACGCACACGTAAAAAATTGTTGTCGGTTCTCAATGGTTCTTTCCCCCCGCGTTGTATTCCTTCTCGTTCCCCCCCCCCCCCCCCCAACTGCAAAAAAAATAGAGTGGACACCTCACTGTATAGGAAGAATTTATTCGTGGAAACATTTCAGAAAGGGAGTGGGTAAATAGCCAACTTGGTTGGTGTGGCGTACCTTCTTCTACACGATGGCGGATAATTTATTCCTCAAAGATCGATTCTCCGTGGAGTAATTGGGGCTGAAGTATATACTGCAGCCAAGATAGATCCCCCTCCCACGCGGTACAAATGTCAAAGGAAGGAATGAGTTAACAATCGCCCTGGTCGACGTGTTCGACCTTCCTCTACACGACGGTTTGTCATTTATGCACATGGAGTTATGGGGGTTGAATTGTATATTAAAACAATTACGTGCAACACCCCTTGCCAACGCAGTACAAAGGTCAGAGGTAGAATAGGTTAAAAATACACTGGTTCGAAAAGTCACTTTCCTGCACATAATCGTACGTTATTTATCCCCGTAGGCTGATTCTAAGTGAAGTTATATTGATTTTACACATGTAATTTTTTAGGTTCTCCGACCCTAACCGAAAGCATAGACGATAGTATAGTGTTGAGAAGTAGCTTACATATATGAAACGTACCATTTCGAGCTTTCTTTCAAGTGGATAGAAAATAATAATTTTTTTTTAATTTACAACTCTTTTTACTCCGTTGCTTTGTTTCTATAATTTGGGGTCAACATAAGGTTTAAAATATTCATGAGATTTAACAAATTGTTTCAATAATATTAATAGTTTTACGGTGCGATATTTATAATCGTGATAGTTAACGAAAATTTAACGTACGCTTAAATTTTGTAGGTCCCTTTTTTTAAGATATTTGGTCCCTTTTTCCCTAGGGACAAATGGAAAAAGTGTTGCGAGCCCTGTCCCTATTCTTAATGTAATTGTAAAATCGGGGAAATTTTTGCGACACCCTCAGGGAAATATCAGGGAACTTTTTTCCCAGAACATTGTTGCCACCCTGAAAAAGTTTGAGGTACAACTTACAAGCTATCTCTTTACAATTAATTGAAAAAAAATTAAATAATATAAAAAGCATGACTAAGAAAGATTATTTAAATTTCCAAGCAGTATAAACAACATTTCAATTGAAAAAAAATCGCTTGAGTGTCAGTGGGTTAAAAGCTATGAATAAAAATATTCTATTTGTATAGTTTTGTAATTATCAGACTGGCCAGTTGGGTGAATGCACCATTTACTAACCATTTGAGGTATATATAATAATAAAAGCACACAGTGTTCACTCTAGAAATAAAAAGGGGCAGGGCGCTGTTGACAGGAAAAGGGCACTTCCCCCAAAAAAATAGTTTGGGGTGGGCGTGACCACTCATTGACAGATCGGAACCCGGGAGGGAGGGAATGAGTGGCCGTTATCATAGAGAGATCTGATCGGGACGCCATTCAAAAAACGCCTTCAGTGAACGCTGAGAGCACATCATATTTTAAAAAGTTCATTTATTAAAAGCTAAAGGCTTTTAAAATTTAGTTAAGTTTAATTTTACTGTCTAATGTGAGACAGTTTTTTTTTCATGTTTGGTTCTGGTTCAAAATTGGTACCTTCACCGTATATAAATCGTACCTGTAACAAAAAAAAATAATTCAAAATCGACACTCTTGTAGTTCTGTATGTAAACTGACCAATTTCTTGTGTCTCAAATATAGAAAAAATTGAACATTAAAGATGTTCCAATGATGATGGGAGCTGCCCCTGTTGCTCAAGCTGCAGCTGGTAATGTAAGTTTTTTTTTTTTTTTCAGAAAAAAAAATATTGTAATTTTTAAAAATTAGCATTAAGACCAGTTGTCATACTATTCATACCTGCTAATTTCTACTGATTGTCTGTAATAATGTATAAATTGTATTGATATTTTACTATTATATTATCAGATCATAAAATTGTGCATATTTTAAGGGATTTTTTTCCTATTTTAGCTTACCAAAAGGTCCTAAGAACCATAAAAATGATAAAAAAATATGCATTAAATTGTCTTTTTCCACGATGAGATTTTTTCGTTGAGAATGGTTTGTATGTGTTGTGTATATTTTAAAATCAGCACATAGATTCATACTTGTAAGTTTGGATTTAAAATATACCACATTTAGTAGTTGAACAACTTTTTTAGATATGAAAGTTAGTTTAGTTTTAACCCCCCTTTCCCCTCATTAATATTTGCATACTTAAAATTTTGTTTTTCAGGAAGAGGAAGCCGAACCTCAGATTACGAAATCTTCATTTACCGTTAAATTAATGAAAATCGACCCAGGGAAGAAAGTGGCCATCATCAAAGAAATCAAGAACATTCTAGAAGGAATGAATTTAGTTCAGGTATGACTGAAAACCAACAATCCTGATCCTGAATATTTCTTTCCATATCACATGGCAGTATTCAATAGTTTGTTGCATCTTTGTAAGGAATTTTTAAAAGAATTTTTTTTATCTTTCTGAAAAAAAGGACTTTTGATAAGTGTAATATATCACACATGGTCCTTTTGATTTATGTTTTACTAAACTGTAATATTTTTCAGTTGAGAAAATTGTAGATGTTTTATGAAATTATTTGTAAATGTAATTTTTTTAAAAAACAATAATGTAGGAAATTTGTGTCTAAATGTTTTGATAATTTCTTGCTATACTTGGGGACAACCTAAGTTGAACCTTAAGCAGAAACTAGATATGTATAAATATTCAATTGCTTTAGGCTCAACTTAGGCTTTCCCCGAGTATAGTTAAATGTTACATGCCGTAAATGTAGGTAACTAGAATGAAATCACCCAAACAATATTTTTCATTGTTTTGCCATAATCCTTATAATAAATTTCATTGAAAAACTGCAATTGTGCAAAATCTAATGGCTATTGTTAATGAGTAATAGTCTGAGTATATCAATAATACATTATGGTTGTGGAAAATAAAATTACTTGTATGTTACATAATTGAAAAGTACAAGAACACATACAAATAAAATTGCTTGCTGCAAGTTGCTGAGTCCTAAACAAACTGATAAGTTTCCTAAACCTGTAAATACATTGTGTCTTTAATCTGTAGAACGTTTGGCGGAGTCAATTTGACAATTTAAATTGCACATTTGACTTTTTGTCATGCAAGATTAAAAGAATTTTTGTGATAACTCACAAAATTTTATAAATATGTAATTAGTAAATTTAAATATTTTAACTTGCACGTAAATAGGGTGCATGCAAAACTAAGCATTAAAAAAAATATTGAAAAAATTATATAAAACATTGAATTTGATAAAAAAAAAGATAATCGCTATCCTTTTTTGCATTTTTTTTTAGTATTTCAATTAATATCCCTTTCATTTGAAAACTTGACAATTCAGAGGACCATAGAAATGCATGCATCTACCAAATGTTTTTACGGTTTTCCTCGATTTGCGTATTTATAACACGTTTGCTTTTGCATGTACGCTGCTCACATATTATGTTAAAAATTATCAATGATTACATGGTTTAACAATGAAACAAACTATTTTTAATATATTGGTAATCAAAATGTTTTCATGATATGAAATTTTATAATTACTTTCACAAAGATATTTGAAAATGTAAAAATCGTGAATGTTAATACTTGCTCATTATATGATATTTCAATTTCCCTACTTTATTTTTTTGTTTATTGTGTATATATTGTATGTGTGCTTGGAAAGGTTATTATGAATTGATTAATCTGCAGGATACTTTTTTTAATGTACTTCTATCTAGTCAAGCTTTCTATTGATTTTTATAATTTAATGCTATATAATATTCAAATTCTGCACAATGTAATTAAAAAAACTGTTATTTAATTTTTCAAAATAAATTCCAAAATTGATTTTTTTTTAAATGTGAATATAATGTACAATTTGAGTATTATATAAGACTATTTTGATGAACAACAATATTAGATTAAATGTGTTTTTAGACCTTCATAAGAATTACATTTTTTAAATATTAAAGATTATGGTTTTCAAAATACAAATATTGGTATTTACGGAAACTTACAAAACCTTGAGTACTTCTGTGCTCACTGCAGTATGTATGTATTCTGTAGGATTTAAAGTTTTTATTCTGTTGGCGAGATTAATTCTTTATCTAATAATTAAAAGTGGATTTTAGCATAAAAATTTTGCAACCATGTAGCCTTGTTGGCCCTTGATTGGAAGCTTTTGAGTTTGATTCCAGATAAGTCTAACTAGACTCACTGTGTAGTAAATATATGGAGAAAATATCTGTAATGACACTACTTATAAATTGCAATTTATTTCCAGGCAAAGAAATTTGTTGAAAGCTGTCCTCAAGTTGTCAAAGGAGACATAGGTAAAGAAGAAGCCGATAAATTGAAAGAAGCGCTAGAAGCAGTTGGGGCCACTTGTGAAATCTCATAGTTTGGGATTTGTTTTACAACTTTTGTCATTTTTACAACTATGCAAAAAGACAATAGGCTGCCTATGTGTATTTGATGGTTTAAAAATCTTCCTAATTTTCTATAAAATACAGGCTTTAGTTTGAAAGTTTAAAACTAAAGATTCAATAAAATTGTTCCTATTCGAGAATAGTTAACAGAACTGTGCAAGCTATTTTTATTAGTAAAAGTTGTGTTGAATCTTATCATATTGAGGTAGATTAATATGTATATTTCATTTTGTTGCTGTGAATAGCCATTGTGTTTTATTATTTCATGAACATGACTTGGATCTTCTAAAAGCCATTGCATTTTCTAAACTACTGCAACATTTGTTCCGATTATAGTTTTAGCATCAACTTTTCAAGATAATTTATTTTTTAATATTTGGTACTCTTTAAAAGTTTAAAGATACTCATAAAGGAATGAATATTATTTCGATATTAAACCCTAACGATGTTTATAAATCGAGCAAAATCTAAAATGAGTTACATATAGTGACTATAAGTGCATAGCAAATAGTTTAATGGTATATTTTAAAGTTTTAATATATGATTAGCTTCACCACAATAAGCATGTAGTTTGAAGGAATCTATTAGAAAAAGTGTTCGTTAGTACATATTGATTTATGGTTAGCTGTAATGTTTTCTTATTTTTGTGTTACTGACTAGTTTAGGATGATTGTGTGCAATTTTGATGCCCCTATATTTCATAATCATGCATTTACCGTGAATAATTTTTTTTAAATAAAGATTATAAAAAAAAAAATCTAGTGTTTTTTTTTTAAACCTTTGTACTATAATTAATGTAATAATTTTTTTAATATAAATTCTTACATTAGTATTGGCTTGATTAAACAAAATTTTTATCTTATATATATATTCTTATAATTTAACTTGCTTTCATTTGAAGTTTTTGATTTCAAAGAAAATTATTTAAAACATATATTGTTTACTTTATACATATCTATACTCGGGGACAACCTAAGTTGAACCTGAAGCGGAAGCTATGATATGTATAAATATTCAATTGCTTTAGACTCAACTTAGGTTGTCCCCGAGTATAGTAAAAATTTTGTAGGTATGGATTTATGGTTTGCTGTAACTTGCACATTAAGCACTCCCCTATAGTAAATTTTTTTAATATCTGAAGAAATGTAATTAAATTCCTCAGTAACTAATAAATTATTTACAATTACTAATTAACAACAAATTGCTAATTAGCATAACTGCTACTTATAATTACTAATTAGCATAACTTCTAATTAGTGTTGAATTTTTTTATATTGGTAAATATTCTGTAAATGACATTAGTTGAACCCCTCCCTCTCCATAATTATTGAAATGCTATGTTTAATGACTTCTACTAACATTATCAATCTAACACATAACAAATTATAGATACATAATTGGCAGTTAAGAAACACAGCACTAAATTATATTTGGTATTTGCAATTTTATTTTTCAACTGCAACTATATCAATTCAAATCCGAAGTTAAAACGGTTTATATTACTCTCAGCTTCAAGATCAATATGTGAAAAAATAATTTAATTCTTCGACCGGAATTTTTTTTAAATCTTGGATCTTTCCTCGAGATAGGCCAAGAACCGTCGCCAATAGCCCACTACGCAGTTCTATTGCGACGTTAAATTATTCAAGCCAACCCTCCTTCCTAAAGTTTCTGTGTACATGTGAAGAGATTATAAATGTTTTATCGATGTTAGTAGGCACGATAGGCCTAGGAGAAAATGACTAACAATTTTGTAAGAAATTAAAATATTGATGTACGTTTAGATGTTTTGAATACAAAGTTTAGTAAATTCGTTGTAGAAATTATCTAAATATGTTAAAAGTTAGATAAAATGCCACACATAAATTTAGCATAATAACAGATAAAAGTATAAAACAATAAAAACTGCATCGTATATTTAAAAAGAATATTACTTCTACATTTTGTAAAAATTAAATTTTTTTTATAAAACGTACGTTTTTATTATCAAATAACTTTCAACAATAAAGGGAATACTTTCCAAACAATTGATTAGATCAGCTCCGAACTTCAGTATGACAATGATGACGAACTTGCTCAGTAGTTGAGGCGTTTCTGTTTTCTCTTGCAGCACGGCACGGGAACAAATAGGTATTAACCCTTTTGCCCGTCGTGGCCACTATGCCCTCCCTAGGTTTTGTACGATACTAGTACTAGGCTAGGCACGATATTAATAAGGTAAAATAATTTTATTTTAAATAATACAACTTAATTAGAAAATAAAAAGTTTTAATACAATATACAAATAATACTGAGTTCTTTTTAAGCATTGGCCATGTAGGTGGTTTCTTTAATTTTCATGGTTATAATGGTAAGAAATACGAAGTTTCTAATTTTAAAGAGTATTTCCTTCAGAAATCGGTAGAATCGTGTGACCTTGTACTTTGATTTTGCTAAAGTTAAAGAGCAATCAAAAGACAATCCTATTTTTTATGTGTAATATGCGTATTCCCGTGCTCATTCATTGATGAGCAATGCTCCAAAAGAGCTCCCAATAGTCTTTAATAGTCCCTTTACTTTTAAACAGTGGCGGCGATTGGGTACTGAAAGTGGGGGGGGGCAAGATGAAAGGGAAACAAGAAGTCCCCCAGATGGGAAGGGGGGGGGGGGGGGGAAGGTGGACTAAAAAAAAATGTGCTATTTTTTTGCTATAAAAAGCTATGGTATTTCACACTTGTATGTACTCCCTATTTTGTGTTATTTGAAGTATACCAACTTAAAATACACAGTAAAAAAACTTAATAACATAAATTTAAGAAAAGAAGTTTTCATACCATAAAGCTGATTTGAGACAAGTTAAAAGCTTTCTTTTTTCGTTATTCTGACTTAAAAAGGTAAAACAAAGCACGATAACTTTCAGAAATACTATATAAAAGGACCACAAAAACTAAAGTCCAATTTTCAGGAGTATAAAAAGTATGAACTGTTCAAAACACCTTTTTCTCACTTGGCTATTTTAGCTATAGTCGAAGACAATTTAACTAGACCCTTAAGCGAAGGCTACGACGTGTAAAAAGACTGAGCTATGGCCCTGATTGAATAAAAAAAATCAACGGCTGATTTAAAAACAAATAAATATCTATTGGAGTAGTCATAAGTCATATACAATTTGCTCTGTAGACTCCAAAATGACAGTACAAACGAGAGTCATAAGTCATATTCGGCGCCGTTTCGCCTTTTTTCCCTACTGCTTATATGTAAAACTGAGAAAACTTGGGAATGAGTCATTCTGCTAGATTCTGGGTATTTTGTAGATTTAATAAGTATTTACAATAAACTATTTTCTTGATGTTTTCGAAATCAAAGCATTGAGAATTAAAAAAAAAGCTATTAAATCTTTTCTGCCATCATCTTTGAGAACATTCGCTGATAAGTAAAGTAAACAAATATACTTTTGTGGATTTTGTTTTAAAAATGTTAAAATCGGAGATTTTCTGACTATAATAAACTATCATAACCAAACTATTTAATAAGTAATCATAAGTAAAATTATTATAAACTATTTCTTTCAGAAAAACTATAGAAATTACATGGTTGGTTAAAAAAGTTAATCGCTTTTATTAGACTTTGCAAATGTATGTTTCGTTTTGATTTAATTTAACAATTACTGTTACTTTAGAAGTAAAATTTATTAAAATATACTACTTGATTTAATATTCGAGCTCGCAATTTGGCGCTCTTTAAAGCGCCAAGTTCCTTACTGGGAGGTTGTAAGCCCGTTCTCCCATCGTCCAAACGTTTGATGTTTGGAGGCGACTAGTGCACATTAAATCTGTCAATGAGAGGGGTTTGATCCTCCTGAAACCTCCCCCACCCTTATTTACGTTCCTATGGTAGTGTGAGGAAGTTGGGGTTCAAAAATTTTCCTTTGTTAGCAGGGGCGGCTTAAGGGCAGGGCAAACTGGGCAATTGCCCAGGGCGCCGCCCTCCTCGAAGGGCGCCAAATTTAGTTGTTTTTCTCATTTTTAAAATATATTTTTTTTTAATATCTATTTTAATCAACACAACTGAATAACAAATTTATTGGAAAAAACATTTTGTTATTACAATTTACAACTGACTATAGTCAGTGTAATGTTTTTCAAAACCTTTTCCGTTTAGTCTTCGAAGTAAATAACCGAGTTTTCCCCAACTCCAGAAGCAAGTCGTCATCTGACCATGGCTCAAACATACGAGGTAGTGTTCAAAGGTATTTACTTCTAGATAGTTCCCGAACAGCCGCTAATAGCCCATTGTGCAGCTCTTGTGCGACGTAATTTTTACCAACCATCAAGAAGCAAGAACTAAACATGCTACACCATAATTTAAATTTAAAAAAAATTAGTCAATCTTTCTCTATGAATTTTTTTCTGCTCACATTTTGTTTTTGCTGATATATTTTTTCATTTTTGGCAAAATTTTCCGAGCGGCCCCCTTTTGCTCGCTTCCGTCTGCAATTTCGAAGTAATAATATTAGGTACTTTAGAACTCACTTCATGTCAGATTAGTACAGTCAAATTGAAAACCAGTAGCAAACAAGAAAATAGCGTGATTTCAATTAGCAAACTTTCTCCTAATATTAAATATTATAAAAAATATAATGTTGAGAGCCGTTAGGTTGACCAGGTAAGCTATTAATCCATTCCCACTTCTGAGATTTACACACACCGATGTGGGGGGTCAAACTTTGGCATAATCTGACCTGTGTAACCACTGTAGCTTCAGTTTTAATTGACGGGTCATGATGAGTGCCTGTGTGATGTGAAGATAACGACAAATTCTACTATTCCATTAGACTAGTTGACAGTTTAAAACATTGCCCATTTATGTAACAAATGTGTGGAGTGGAAAGTGACAATTTGACGAAGACAGCTAAGATTTTACAATGAAACGAACATATCACATTAAAGTTCAACTGCGGGAAAGCAAAATTAAACAGGTTGAAAGAACAGTTCTAAACGAAAAAAATTATTCCAAGAAGTATAAACTTATGACAAGTGAGGAGAGATCTAGTGCTTATCGAAAACACAAGAAGGAGCAGGTCGAGAAGGCACGTGTACAAAGTATCACTAACCAGACCTTACATTTCAGTAGGGACTGTGTCTACCCGATTTCCTAAAAAAACACTAAATAAACACATTTTATTAAAAAAACAAACATCGAAGGACATCAAAATATGCAGAAATTTCCACTACAACTACGAAACTACGAGAAAACAAGATTTTGTTTTCTCTACTTTTAATATAGAGTAATACAAAGTTAAATAACATTGCAATGGAATTTTTAATTTTATATATAAAACCCTTCTCAAACCCTTCAGTTTAAAAAAATATTAAATTTTCCAAAATATTAGAACATAATCTAAATTTTAAAACTTCATTTTGATAAATTAATTTTATTTATTGTGTTTCGTCTTAATTAATCAAGTAGATTTTCTTAAACTAATTAGTTTTGTTGCTGAATTTGTTCACATATCAACACATTTTGCAGTATTATGAACAGAAAAGTGTTTACATTTTTGTGTCCGATGATTGTACAAAAGCAGTCAGCTCGCTCTTAAAATGTATAACGATGATGCTAAAGTACCCCTATAAAATATTTTGCAAGCTCACTGTTTAAATAAAAACTGTACTTTATTTCACAAATTTTAAGTTTACGCCTTTTCTATTTATTATTGAATACAGTAGAAGTTTAAGATCAGAAAATATGTCTGTCTAAATCTAAAGTAGATACCCAGACTTTCGAAAACTTTCCGTAACCTCGGAAGTAATTTGACCTCTAAGTGTCAGCGGCTCCAAGAACGACCAGTAGCCGCAAGCTTCCCCCCCCCTCCCCTCCCCGTATGTCAGATACATTTCAAATTTATAGCGCAGACACAGAAGATCCTCACCCCTAAAGTCCCTTACGGGAATGTTGTGGGATGGTCCTGGTGGGAGTGGGGAGAATTTATATTTCCTGTCCTGTTACTGAGTAATACTTTCTTTCCTCCGTGAGTAATACGAACCAAAACTAAAGGGGGGGGCTTTGTGGCAGGGGCGAATGAAAACGGCGGGAAAAGTTCCTATCCCCCATCCCTCCCGCACTCAAAGAGCGCACCCCCCAAAAAAACAAAGTTGTGTGTAGCATCCCCCCCACTCAAAGGTCAACTGTTCTGCAATTCCATGGTCTTATGGCATGCCCTGGGCCAAGTAATGGTCATTATTCGCTGTGCTGCGTCGGCTCTCTCACTCCTTTGCCTCATCCAAAGAAACCCGCAGACATTTCGATTAGCCCATAAGCTTTTTTAGAGGTGAGCTACTATGTTGCACATTTAAGACTGTAAGTATGACTTTAGCCTCTAGTAGTTTGATGATTTTAAGGCAAGCCTGTTTATGTATTTAACAATAACCGTTTTGATTATTTTTAATTGGCTCAATTACTTAAGCAAATTTCGGATAATGTCTTGGTGCTTTAAAATAACAAATATTACTGAATAGTTAAAAATAATTATTATACGTTTTTAATTTTTTTTTTTAATATTAAATACCTTTAGGCTTCATAAAATTTTACAATGATTATAAGAACGTTCTTATTAAATGTTGATTAAAAAATTAAAATATTAAAACAAAAAATCCGTTACAGATGGAAGAGTATTACTATCTGAGATTTGAGTATATTTGGACGTGATTAAGTCTTTAAAATCTATTCAGGACGTCAAAGTAGTAATTGGCAAAAACTAGCTCGACACAAAAAGTGTGGATATTTCAAAACCCCATAATTCCAGCCATTATGGGGATAAGAAACCTACCATCGTTTTAGAGGACGGTGAGCCACGTTATTCATTATTCTACTAGCCCGTCGGGCCTTTGTATTGCAATAAATAAATCCCATTTCGAGCATACGCTGGATTTTTTAATCATTGTAACGTTAGTTCTAATCACGGGTCGTGTCAAGTGCTAGCTTAAATTGAAGAGAATGACGAGTTATAAAATTGAAGACGTGTGTGAAAGAACCACACAGCTCCAGTTTTCAAAATTGTTCAGGACATATTAATAACACTGCACGTTTCTTGCAGCTATATGATACAAAAGTCCATTTCTTTTATGTATAGCCATTACCTAGAGCTGTCTGGTTCTTGCACCCAATCGATAGAGAATCTTTTTCTTTATAAAAATAAATGAAAAATTTTAAATCAGAAATAATTTGAGCTGTTTGGTTCTGGCACCCACGTATACAAGTATGTATACTGTATAGGTATAGCGATAAAAAGTAGGGACGTGACGCATAGTGATTTGGCCGAATGAATATACCGAATATTTGGCAGCCGAATAACAACTTCCTTTAAAATTCTTTATACAGGTAAACAACCCAAGTGCCTGAAGTAAAAGCTTAGGACGCAAAATTCGTTAGGACAAAATTAGGATGGGAAAACACATTCAATGAACAAAAAATTTGGGGGGGGGGGGATAATTTTTCGAAGGGTGTTAAAATAATTTTTGCCCATGTGGAAAATCTACCTCGAGCCGCCCCTGTTTGTTAGGCAATGCAGTAAAACAATTGACTTCTAATTTAGTTTTAAAAAGTCCAATATATAAAAAAGTTGCGGAGGCAACATACAAAAAAGTGCGGGGGCAACATCCGAAAAAAGTGCGGGGGCAACATACAAAAAAGTGCGGGGGCAACATCCGAAAAAAGTGCGGGGGCAACATCCGAAAAAAGTGCGGGGGCAACATACAAAAAAGTGCGGGGGCAACATACAAAAAAGTGCGGGGGCAACATACAAAAAAGTGCGGGGGCAACATACAAAAAAGTGCGGGGGCAACATCCGAAAAAAGTGCGGGGGCAACATACAAAAAAGTGCGGGGGCAACATCCGAAAAAAGTGCGGGGGCAACATCCGAAAAAAGTGCGGGGGCAACATACAAAAAAGTGCGGGGGCAACATACAAAAAAGTGCGGGGGCAACATCCGAAATAAGTGCGGGGGGAAACCGCCCCCCCTTGCCCCCCCGAATCGCCGCCACTGCTTTTAAAGACCCTTCACTTTTGGAGAAAAATCACACGAGATATGGGAAGAGAGCCAAACGGGATTTTATACCGATGACGAAGTCGACACCTGAGGTGGTACACGACGCAACCGCAATGGGCGTTTGGATGTGGACCATGATCATATTTAACGTGCACCAGTCCCTTATACACGCTGGGTGAAATTACGGAAATTTTTAGACGACGAGGAATCTTACACCAACCACTTTTTATTCCGTTGTTCTGTACTGTGTGTGTCAAAGTTCCCATAGTTATGCTCTGACGACATAATATATATTGTGTGTATATATATATATATATATATATATATATATATATATATATATATATATATATATATATATATATATATATATATATATATATATATATATATATACACTATTGTAAAATTTCCGTTAAGGTTTTTTTTCTGGTGCAAACTATGTTCCAAACAGAAAGGCTGTAGCACCGGTAGAGGTCCGCATTTGCATAAAGTGATTCCATAACTTTAAAAGGTGGCGCGAGATCGAAAAATTTGAGAACCTCTTAGGACTAATAAAAAAAAATTTAGTTTACAAGGTTTTCACCCCCTTGAAAAAATTGCTGGGAAAGCTTTGCGGGACTTGCCTATAAAGAATTTTTACCCGGCATGAAATAAAATCAAGTTGAACTTTGGAACCGGTCCCTCTCATCACCTGCCCAGACGTTTTTTTTCCCCCCCTTGCACAAACGGCTTTTGCAAAAACCGGACCCGAGCCTCATTCTTCTTTGGGGTCCCAGCAGAAGCGAGGTGCCCCAACATTCTCGGCCAAGTTCAGGTGTCGTGTGCACGAGAAAAGTTAACGGTGCGAAGAGGGCAGGCATTACCGGCGTGTGCACACAGCTGCAGCGATTACCTTGCGTGTGAAAGTGGAATGGCCGCCCGTCTGAACGCGACCGGAGGGTGTGAAAGTGGAGCATGTGTTTGAAAGCGTGGTTACCTTGACTGGCGAGTTCTTGTTGTGGTTTTTGTTTGTGAATCTTCTTCGCCCGAGGAATTAAAAATGGTGGAAAATTTCGTGTGGTGTTTACAGTGGAGTGTTTGTGTTAATGTCGTTTTTGTGAATTTGGATATTGTGCGGTGTGGATAACCTTCAAAAGGTAGGAATATTTTTTATATATTAAAGTTATATGTTTTTAAAGTTTTTTGATGTAGGGTTAAAGCTAAAAATGTTTCAAGTATTAGAATTTAACAATTTTTTTTAACGGTTTTGATAGTATATTTGATTGCAATGAGATATTTTCTAATCTCTAGAGCTGTTTTGCCTCAATGTGTAGCTTTAGTGCAACGTTTTTTAAAACAACCAAATAATATAATATAAATGTCTTTTCAGAAAAGTCTGTTTTTCTTAGGCATGTTTGGTCTAACCGCAACGGACTCCAACTCTTCAAAACTTTAATAAAATGCATATTTCAAATTAGTATTAAATATAATTTTTTATATTAACTAGAACGTATTTTGTCATCTTTTGTCTTTTTTTTGTCATCATTGACTTTATCTAAAGTTGGTACATACACATCCATAAACTAATTTGGCATATTTATAATAGTTGTTATAACTAGTTTTTCTCTTCTTTTTCTGTATTTTACGCGATTCTGCGACACACCTAAAAATTTTATTTCATTTTAAGTTGATCTCTAATCTACCCTACAATCCAAAATTAAAGCTTCAAACATTTGACACAAGTCCCTTGTTGTAGTGCAGTAGCATAATCGCATGTTCTTTCACGGACTTGTATATAATTGATATTGGACCTTTCTTAAGAGATTTTTAATGATTTATAAAAAAGAACTTTTATATATAAAAAAAATAGGGAGATTCATCAAGTGTTGCATTATTGCCCAACATTCACTTAACTGAACCTGTTTAAGATTCAGACCTTTTATTTTTAACCCTTAAAACGCATTTTGTAATATATAACAAAAAATATTTAATTTTTTTTTGAAAAAATACTTTTTCCACAATGTAAATTAATCGTTATTTAAATTAGTTGTTTAATGTTAGAGAAATTGTCCATTGTAATACGCAGAAAGTGCTGATTTGTTTCAAACTCGTCAAGTATTACTTAAAATAGACACTTATACCAATGTGTGTGTTACGGCTTCATAATTTTATTATATTTATAGTTAGAACTGATTTTGTGTGCTTAGACTTTAATGATTCTATAGATAAATTATAAAGAATGTGTCGTTGTTCATAATCGGGGTCCGATCACTATATAGACTATTTAAAACCATGTTGTGTCATCGCAGTTTTTAAACGGAGTGTCAAATGCTTAAAAACTTTAAAAAATGTGTAACAGCCCCTACAAATTAAAAAAAAAAATTATGAGAAAATAAAAACTTTTGTAAAAATACTTTTGTAAGTAAAAAAAGTCTTAATACACAGAAAGTTTTTAAACTTTTTAATATACTCTAACCCGATTTTTGAAATTCTGTTTATTTCGATGGCGATATGGTAGTAAGAGTTTTAGTGCCAGTAAATTATTGATTTGATTTTCCATTTGGAAGGGAGTGCATAGGCGATTTAAAAGGAAAACTAAATGTATTGAAGTGGGTTTATTGATTAAAATCTTTCCATGGTTTCATGTGAAAGGCTCTGTACATATGTCAAATGTGATGTTGGTTGGATTAACATTTTGCACTAGATCCGCGCAATAGGCGATTAGCGACGAATTTGGGATCGATCGGGGTCCTGGTAGCCCAGTGGATAAAGGGGGTTCAGCTGGTAACCAGAGGATTGCTAGTTCGAGTCCCTGCGATGGACTTGACGAAAAAAAGTAAAAAAGTAGTGATCTTGTGATCGGAGGGTTGGCAGCTTTGCTACAAAAATATGAGAAAGTCGTCCAGAATATCCAACAAATTTTACGGGACTGGTACTCGATAACTCTGATCGGGGTCCAAAATCCTGACGCCTATTGAAGGCGGGGGGGCCAGCTCAGGTGTTGTCCTCGTCATCTAATCAGGGTTCAAAAATACGAGGCATCGTCCCCGGGTTTCCTTCGAGATAGGCCCCGAATCGTCACCAATAGACCAATGTGCAGCTGTAGTGCGACGTTTATTAATCAAACCAATCAGGATCGATCAACAAAGAAAAGAAGCAGGGAAAATTGAGTCGTAATTTTAAACAAAGATCAAATGGCGACGACAACACCTGAGCTGACACCGAACAGTCCAAACCCTCACAGGACGATAAAGTGAAAACATTTAAATCACGGCAGATTTAAAGTGAATTTTCACGCTTTACACTGCAAATGTTTTGGCGAATGGCAAGAATTGAACCCGCAATCCTCTGATTACGAACTTGGCACTTGCTCTAATAAGCCATCACAAGTTTTTATATGAAAAGTATATTTTTCGCGTACTGAAAAGAAATTCGAAAAAGAAAAGACAGTCCACAAGAAAATTGCCAAAACATTGTTTAGTTGTTTCATATATTTTTCAATTACGAGAATAATCTTCGAGCATGGATCCCTCCCTCATAGTAGAGAAATCATAAGGTTATAATCTCGCTAACATCAAAGTGAGGCCAACATGTATGGCCTTAGACACGTGGTCTACTACGTCATCCATTCATAAATTTTTTCTAGTTCATTCATAAAAATATCCTGTACTTCATGAAGTAACACATACACTAGTATTTCCAAATCACAAGTCAATCGCGAACGTTTTTTTATTCATAAATTTTGAAAGGATGTCACGTGTCTAGTGCCATTAGGTCTGAGATGTTTGCATCACGATGATGATGACGTCATATTCGGTATAATCGGATTTTGTTTTTGGGTTTAAATTTTAATAACTTATTAAACCCCTCTAGTTTTATAAAAAAAAATTTAATTGAAATTCATATTCGTCTGAAAGTATAGTTGTTTATAGTTTTCGAATACGCGAAAATTAAAAATACATTTTTAACAAAGTTATTGCAACTGAGAAAGATATTGTAATCTTTTTTTATTAAAACTATGCATAAAAATTATCCCTACTTTCACAGAGATCAATCTGACGTATGGCTGAAAATAACACATGCTCTATCGTTATTTTTATACAACCGAAGACAAGTCCAACAAGAGCATTTACCGTCCTCTCCTATCATTATCAATATTAAATTCATTCTACGATTTCATTTGATGCGTGGGTTAAACTAACGAGCAATGCTATCAACTCCGATGACATCCAAGTCCAACTAAGGAAGATAACTAGCCCGATGGTAAATGACTTCTTCCCAAAGTATTTATTAGGAATTTTTTAATTGGATTTTTTCAATTAATATTTGTTCTAAGACTATCTGAGAGTTGGGATGGCAAATTGATTTTTATTTTATAAATTAGCGTAATGAATGGTAAGGTTATCAGCGTATTTTGAGTTCTTGTAGTAGATTTCAGTGCTCTTCAGGTGCATGGAAAAATTTCACTACATCTTATTCTAATACAATTACACTATTTCCTCCGTTTGATTATTGATATCTCAAATGCTAATGATATGAATTTGATTAACATTTGGTAAAACTGTATTTCCCACTCTTAATAAGGTTTTAATTTTTTCGATATGTTAATTTGAAGAGGAATTGTCATTATAAAAATCGTTCCCGTATCTTTACAATATACTTAAAAATGAAATTTTGCTAGCGCTACACTGTAAAAAAAAGCACTTAAAAATGAGTATCTGAACCTACTCATTTTTCATTGAGTACAATTGCATCGTAAATGAGCGATGACGTACGCAAATTTAAATAACCGTACTTTCTCAAAAATGAGCAGTGTGATTTAAGATTGCTAATCTGAGCATCTGTTCAAGCCATCTTAACAAAACGACTTGGCACACTTAAAATAGCTGTTCAGAAGATTGCTTAAATGGAAACTGAGTTATTACGACTCAATTATCTTGTTTCCCATTTTTTTTGGCCCACCTTTTTAACATGACTTCTGTTTATAACTTCCTTAAGTCCCCTTGATAGTTTAACGGATAAGACTCCTGGTTCGATTCCCGGTAAGTGTTGGTTGTAATTGTCGATATTTATTGAAAGTGATTTATAAAGGCAGCCTATTTAGGTTATCATCTGCTCTTTTTATTTATTTTTACTCGTACTCATTTTTGAGTACATGTCTTTTTCAAAATTGAAATTTATATATTCGGAGACATAGTAAGCATCGAATGTACTCAAAAACGAGTAAATAATACTTATCTTTCAGTACCTTTTTTTAAAAATTTAATATTAACATTACAAATACAAATATTGACGACCATTAACAGTCTCAAGGTTGGTCCACCTAGTATCTCCTAACTATTCCCTAATGAACATCTAACTTCTTCTTACTTGAAATCCATTACAATTCATTAACAATATCCACCGGCAAGTTGTTCCATTCGTCTATTCTCCTATTATAGAAATAGCGCTTTCTCCGTTCTCGATTAAAATGGGATTTGTTTTATTTAAACCCATGACTTCTTGTTTTATCGCTCATGTTAACCCACTAATTGTTTATCGCCCAGACAAATGGTTGCCATGGGCCGCAACTGGAACTTTCCGAACCCACTGACGCTCACGCTATTTTAGCAAATGTAAAGTTGTCTTCGATGTTTGGAAATTTAAATATTTTTTTCTAGGCGTGATCTTTTATATTTTTACCGGAGTTTTATTTCATTGTAAAGAGGTGGCTTTTAAGTTATACCTAAAAAATTAGATTAAAAAAATATTGTAAAATTGATTATTTTTATGAGTTTAAAAACTGGATGAATTGATAGAATACCGGACGTGATATCAAGTCCATGAGCGTGAGAGGCTTAAAATCAAAACCTTTGGCATCCCTCTGTTTAATTAATTTGAACTTTTGAGTCAAATCTCCCCTAACCCTTCTCTCTTTCAAAGTATACACGAATTTTGCCAGGGCTTAATATTGTGAGAGACAGTATTGAATTTTACGGAATTTAAAGACGTTATTCACAAACTAAATATAGAGGTTATATATACATATAATAACATTTAATTAAATAATTTATTTTAGCAAATAATTCTTCGGTTTGTTCTTCCTCTACAAAGAACGTTAAAAAAATGTTAGTATTTTAAAAAAATTCATGTGTTTGGTGGATTTTTAAAAAATTATTTGTTAGTAGTGTTTAAATTGGTAGTGTTGAGGATTTTTTCAAATACTATCTTGAAATTAAAAATTTACTTTTTCTGTAATATGTTGGTAATATTTAGAATTAAAATTATTTTGAAATATTTTTTGAAATTGAAATAACTTTTGTGTTAGAAAATGCTAAATTGAGATCTCATCTTTTTAAAAAAATTTTTATATTCAACAAAAAGTAAATGAATCGATATTCAAACACAGAGTTCGCTTTAAAAAAGGATTAAACACATTTGTGTTAACTAGTTGAACTAACTAACTTCTGTTTAATTTAAAATGACTTAAAATGTAATTGACAATTTCAAATAATTTTTTACAGGAAGATTATGTTTAGAATATGTAATTATTCTAAAAAATTAAACACGTTATTTCTAGTATTCGAAATTGCCGAAATAATTTAATTTTCATATAACCGATTTGTGAACTTTTCAAAGATAATATATAATGAATAAAAGTAATAGCTACCGAATAAATTTAATATTTAAAGGGTTTAATGAAATTAATAGAGAACTGTAGGCGTTCCAAGATATAATTGAAAGATACATTAGATTAAAATAAAATATTTTTTAAATATGCCAGTTTTGATTTGACTTTTACACTTTATTTTGATCAACGGACGTAAAACTTTCCATTTACCTCTCTTTAAGTTAGAAATATTCACAAAGTGAAAACAAATGCCCTTTCGTGATTGTTCTAAAACAATGCGACACCCGGGTTTTAAGGGATTCAGAAATGGGGCATTTGCATTGTCAGACGATAGTCTTATTAGCATTTAAATAGCTCCAGAAAGTGTGATTAACTTACCTTTTGGTGGATATCTTTATTGCTAGTATAGAATAGCCCAAGTTTAGTTCTTAATAAGGCTTTCGTCGACTTGCAACAGACTGCGATGAAAATGTTATAATTAAATGCATTTGGTTTTATATTCACATGCTCATACTTACTTTCTGTTATTCTATATAAAATAGAGGGTTAGGGAATTATTATTTATTTAGTATTATTATTAAATTCCAGGAAAATTATTAAATTTCGATGTTCGCTTTTTAACTGTTTCTTCGAGTTCGAAATTTCTATAGGGTTGCTCAGTGGTAAAGTTCTCGACTCATAATGAGAGGGCTGTGGGTCCGAATATTGACTTTGAGAGTGTAATGAGCACGTGATCGGAGGTTTGCAGTTTTGTTCCTCGACATCCACAAAAAAACATTCGTCAAGTATAAGAGACTAGTACACATTAATGTGTGTGGTTAAAAAAATAGGAACTAATACAACCAAGCAATCACCTTCAACAACTCAGAGAAATTAATCCAGTAACGTGGATTGCCAGTTCAGGTGTTCTTTTCGTCACCAAAACTCAAGGCGGTGTTCCTGGGTCTTTTATTTGGGGTAGATCCAGAACCGTCGGCGATAGTCCATTGTGTAGCTCTAGTGCCACGTTCTATATATATATACCACTATCTTGAGTGTTAAAATTTTGTTCTTTTTTTTTGTCTTGCGTGTTTTCAATTTCATCTGTGTTTTTAATAAAATACCCAAAAAACGTTAATTTTTTCGATAAGCGTGAAATGTTCTGGAAAATGGCAACGTGGTAGCGTTTAAAATGGACCTTTTCAAAAGTTTTGGAAATGTTGTTTAATTTTCTCTTTTGTATGCGTTTTTCAAACACGTTTATAAATATTATATTTAGTCTCAAATACTTGAATTCGGTTTTACTGACTTTCTTAGAAATTCGAGGGTCAATACATTTTTTAACTTTTTTAATATCGAAATAAGTTAAATAGAACTTATCCAAAAGGGAATCAAAATTTTAAAAAAATTGCTAATTTAAAAACAATCAGCAAAACCTTTTTAAATTCAATCCATAAATAAATTTTATATGAACGAAAGTTGCTCATTTATATAAAACGTATAGTAGGGATATAACATATTAATATTATTTCATTTATATTTCAAACCAAGTTGTTTCCAATTAAAGCACGGATGAATGATATAAATTTTAGGATTTAGTATTAAATTAATTTTATGAGTTTTTAAATTAAGAAAATTTCCATTGATATATAAGGTGGTCACAAATTATTGGGAGATGTTCATTGTATTGCTGTATCACATTTATCTGTATTGGAATAATAAAACTTTAATTTTGCACAACAACTTCACTTATATTTCAAACAAGTCGCTTAGCTTTAGTAGCAACAAACTAAGTAGTTAAAGCCTAGTAAAAATAATGGTTTATTATGTGCTGTTAAACAGCCACAGAATGATCGTCGCCCAACATTTGGTGACCGCTCTGTACTGTAACGTATTCATAAAATTATAATAAATACATAGATACTAATAATTCTAATTATATACTGTACTTAAGATAAAAATTTAAATATCCTTTAACTTTTACTTAAGATGTAAATTAATTATGAAATGCACTTCTATTTTAGTTCGGGGTTCGTATAGTTTTAATAAAAATTAGTTATGCCTTTATAATGATTAGAAATTATTTTATTATTATAGATATAATCACTTTTAAGATGACAGTTTTGAATGATGAGTATTTGAATAAAATTATAATGTAAAACGCTTGTCGCTTGTTTAGTTAATGTAGTTAGCGTGGACGTAGAGTGTTTAGTTTGCATTAACTAGTTTGAGGAGATGGTTTTAACTTTTCTCTTTTTAAAACATTCCCCCAGCTGAGGCCCAAACGTTGCTTTAGCTGTTGATCAAGTATATAGGCAATGCTCAAACGATTGTTATCATGTATAATGTGATAAGAGGAAAATATAAGAAGTAATTTTGGAAACAGTACAGGACCAGTACCTCGCGACAAAAAAAAAGCCGAACTTTGTGCATGAAATGGTACTACTCAAACGGCTACCACCTAAGATCTTGGAACGGAATCAAATAATAAAACGTCCACTATCTTGAAACGGAATTTTAAAAAATATGATTTTTTTAAGATAAATTAAAAAAAAAAACGACTTTAAGAAAAAAAGCGATAAAAAGTAATTTTTAATTTTACGAACAAGTTGAAAAAAGTTAATTATTTAATGTTAGTTTTTTACTTATATCAAATTTTTGAAATAGGTGCCAAAGTGTTTGTATGCTTTTATGTAAATTGGCACCAACTTTAAAAGTTGTAAGTATAAAATGAATATAAATGAAAGGTACAGGGGAAAAACCACATTTTTGTATTTTTGACCGAAAATGAGCTGATGTGTCGTATGATTCGAAATTCCCAACTTGAACAATTCGAAATTCCCAACTGAACGGCATCGGATGGCAGCTCAGGTGTTGTCCTCGTTATCTGATAGTTCAAAAATACGAGGTATTGGTCCCAGGTCTTTCCTCCGAGATAGGCATCGAACCGTCGCCAATAACCCAATATGCAGCTGTAGTGTGACGTCAATTAACAAAAAAAACAACTTACGATCGAAATTTCCAACTCAACAGTGTTAAAAATTCTCAGTTCCACCTTATCGACCTTTTTCAACTTTTTTATGGATTAGATAATATCAAACATTTTACTCAAAAGTATTTAGAAATTTGTTGCACGCATGTTCCAAGAGGTTTTTCCAAGAAGTGTCCGTTCAGCGGTCTAATTTAATTTAATCTTACAAGTTGGGCAATATTTATTCTTCCCTTGCTTTCATTTGCTAATAATATTAATTTTCTTCGGGCATAAAATTTTCGGGATTTTTAAAACTCGAAATTCCCAACTTTTAAAAGTTTTTAGATTATTGGTGTTGCCGTGCAAACTTCCAAACCCCCCGGTGCGACGGGTCTGCCTAACGTGAAAATAAAAAACCACCTTTAAGAGACACCCTGTTTGAACTACCCTAATACTCACAAAAAAAAAATCCCATAGGAAGGACATTTAAAATCCAACTAAATCCGTACCCACGTACCAAAAGCATGTTTACCTTGTAACTTCCAAACAGTTACACGCATTTTCACCCACCAAATCTCAGCGTGGAACACGCCTCACTTTTTTCCTCCCGCCCTTCCCCCTAAATGGAACAGGTTCTTTTAGCATCATCATCGTAAAGAACTCTTTTTCGAACGATGGCTACGCGGGATTCAGAAAATAAAGAAAATCGCGAATGAATCGACCATGTTTGAAATACGGTAAGCACAGCAAGACCGCTTGTTCGGTGCGGTTGCAGGGTCAGTGTCCGACTCTCTGGAGGATTTGTGGCCTGCGGGGGGTCGTCTTCTTCCGGCCCATCCCACTTACCTGGTCTTCATTCTAGAGGTTGGGGTCAGAAGGCAAGTGCGGAATAACAACATGGCACTAATGGCGAAATTGTATGGTTTTCAAACTGATTAGTTAAGTGGAATCCATTAAAAAAATCTTGTGTGCAACTCTTGTTACATAATTGTCAATAATTTTACAGCTCTTTTTTTAAGTCAGGGTCCGATTTATAAAATTCAGCGTTATAGGCACATTATCACTGAGGAAGCCCCGCTTCATTAAAAATAACCTTGAATCAGGCACGTAGGTAAGGGGGTTGTTCAGGGGGTTCAAACCCCTCCCATTGTACCATTGAAAGTCAAGAAGTAAAAATAAAATAAAAATCGAATTACCGTAAAAATACCTTAAAAAAAACTAGAAAATTTAAATTTATCTTATAATACTTCTTGTTGAGTTGCAAGTGGGAAAACCTGGTATTTTTTCGAGGTCCTACCCCGGAAAATAGTTTTAAAAAGTTTTCAAAAACATGTTTTGAGGTCATATTTATCTCAAATTAAGGTTAACATGACGTCATCGTGTTCATTATCTATACTCGGGGACAACCTAAGTTGAACCTGAAGCGGAAGCCATATGTATAAATATTCAATTGCTTTAGGTTCAACTTAGGTTGTCCCCGAGTATAGTATTTTTATTTCGGCTACAAAGGGAAAATATCGTAAAACAGGGCCGTATAAACAAGATGCTCCAAACATATATTATTCTAAACAAGGGTTCTCAAAATTTAAATGTGTTCTTTAATTTTTTTTCCTAATTAGGTACTGATATTTACTAATTTTAAAAATAGGTAATGACTGAGATTGCTGAAAAGTAAATTATATGTTGCCGTTTCGATATTTATATGCCAATGTATTCCTATTTTCTTAGTTGATAAGCTTAATAAGCTTAATTAATAAGCTTTAAAAAAATGGGGACAAGGGGAAGTTTTGATTTTTTTTTTGGGTGAGTTTGTTGATTTTGTAAGAGGATCCCCCCCCCTCTCCCCTTTGGTTGAGGGCACTAAAATAAGCTATCTAAAGAAATCCGTTGCTCAGTCATTGAACCCCTCCCATGAAAAATTAATACCTACGTGCCTGCCTTGAATACAGAAAAGCAAATCTCGCCAATAGCCCATTGTGCTGCTCTAGTGCGACGTTCATTAAGCAAACCAAACTATATAATAAATTAGTGATAGATAAAATCTCTATATTTTTCAGCTATTAAATGTTAATAGTTTTTAATAATTTATGTTTTAGTCCATTTTAATTAGGGAAGTACAGTTAATATAAAAATTTGGAATAACTATAAATATGGCTCTCAAAATTATTATCCGAAAGTGCATACGAATTTTTATATCATTTTAAGGCACAAACCCCGATATCAAAACTTGGTTGCTAAAACGATATTTGCATTACTCTATACTTTATATAGTGTAACGGATAATAATTAACAAGAATGGCACTTACTATAATAGGGCATTTGTCGTATGCACGTTAACTTTTAATTACCATAGCATCACATCGTTCGAAACTATACTAAAGCATGAAACACGATTCCTTTAGTTGAAGCACTCTGCTAAATGACGGGTTTGCGTTGTACTATGTTTGCTTGACTATTTTAAATAGCCATTAAATTTAATATACAGGGTGCTCAGAAATTGTTGTGCGATGGTCATTGTTTGGCTGTTTAACTACACACAACAAACCATTATTTTCGCTATACTTTAACTTGTTTGTTTTCACTAAAGATAAGCAACTTGTTAAACATGTAAGCGAAGTAGTTGAGCAAAAATAACGTTTTGTTACGCAAATACAGCTAAATGCGATGAAGCCAAACAACATCGTCTAAGAGTGCGTGACTCTCCTGCTTAATTTATAACTGATGTCACCTCACTAGGAATATATCGGTAATTTTTTTAACATATGAATTTTTTATATTGAAATTTACACTGTTCTGATTCAAACAGTTCTTGACTTCAAACAGTTCTTATTTAAACAATAAGAACTGTTTGATGTTAACATATTTTAATGCTTTGAAAGTAATAAAACTATTCCATTAATTCTTGAGAATTTTTGTGAAGTCATCTATTTGCATCTGTATCACACTTACAATACGATTTGCAATTTTGGGTCATCAGTGGAATGTGTGGTCAACTATAGAATGCCACACTTTTTCAAATAATTACTGTTATAAACTACTTCATGTGAACTAATGTAATCCTATATATGAAGGTATTTTTTTAACCGTGCAAATTCTAACTTAATTTAAACCTAATACAAATAATTTCTTTTTTCCTAATTCAATGGAAAATTTAATTATGCATAATTTTAGTTATGTAAAAAGTCAACTTTTAGTACTTTCTGTACTAGTCAAACTTTTCCTGTACTAAATTGCTTCATGAATTTTTAACTTCCGATTTGTACCTCTGTCAGAAGAGCTAGGATACTCAACTATTCAAAATTTGGCATCAGATAACATAGATTGCTACAGATTTAGTGTGCATCAATACCGTCTGCTCAATGAATATCTAGTGGGAACTACACAATTTAAAATGTTAATATTTTCATTAATATAAAAATGATCTTTATAAATGCACATGCATCAACAACGTTCGTTTTTGAGTATGCTCAATGCAGAGTTATGCAGTGTTAATATATTTAATAGAAATATAATTTCATGTATTGTAAATAAAATTTGTAGATATAAGTAGTTTTAGAAAGATTTTCACGAACTATTCACTTATTTTTAAAACCCGACATTTCAAATTGGACATTTAAATGAAGTCTTCGAGCAATTCCAACTGACTTTGACGTTAATGATAAAAGGAAAACTTTTACTTGTGCCAAGTCGAGAAATCTCTTAGATCTCTTATGTGATAATGCCTTGAGATAAATCTTTTGTGTTTCTTCCTAAAGGTTTTTGTATTTTGGATTTAAACAAATAATTTTAAATTAAAACGTAGTTTTATCTCTGAAACTTCTTATAATACACGCAATCTGTATATAAAAAATGCTATTTCTTTATGGTCAAAGTTATGGGCCATACCGAACTATGAATCCTTTTCTTAGCCTTGACTATGCAAATGAACACTATAATCAAGGGCCGGATTTAGGCATAGGCTGCAGCCTAGGGGCCGTAGCACACATCAGAAGAAAATAAAAAAAATGGTTAACTTGCGGTAAAATTATTTGATTTGTGTATTACAGAACAGTAGAAATTATTATACGTAAGAATTTAGAACAAAAATTTCATTGTATGAATTGAATTAAAATGCATTACTAACAATGAAGAGATCATGGAGGCAGCTCAAAATGTAGTAGAAGCATATGACAATGATTTGGATAACAACCTGGGAAATGAGCTAATTTAGTTCATGTTTTTAAAAAAAAGAATTTAACGAAGAATGTGAAAAAGAGAACTGTCAAAAGCCATGGGGTGGGTGTACAAACAAAAAGAACGGCAAAGACTGTTTTCCTATCGTGGAATTGGCACTTTCAAATATATTTGTCAATGATGGTTGCAAACGGTAGTAGTAAAATGTCATTTTATAAGGTGAAATTTATTAAAAATAGGGTAAAGTGTTCTTCGCTAAAAAAAATATATTCCTGGAAATAAGCATATTCCTCCAGGTAGTTAGGAAGAGGTAGAGGTCCCGTAGCACATATTCAGCCTAGGTGCCCACTAACTCTGAAACCGGCTGTGCTACAATTTATGTACAAAGTTCTATATAAGAACTAGCAAAAATACACATTTTTTGGTGTAATATAATAGAAATAAACAAGCCTATACTCAGCTTAATTAGATGAATACATAACGGTTTTTAAATTTTTTAGTTTTCATAAAAAAATATTGTTTTAATAATGCAAAATAATGGGATTCCGATGACCCTATGAGAATGCATGGTAAACACGCAATCTCATAGGGAATGTAATGGTAACCATGCAATCCCATAGGGAATGTAATGGTAACCATGCAATCCCATAGGGAATGTAATGGTAACCATGCAATCCCATAGGGAATGTAATGGTAACCATGCAATCCCATAGGGAATGTAATGGTAACCATGCAATCCCATAGGGAATGTAATGGTAACCATGCAATCCCATAGGGAATGTAATGGTAACCATGCAATCCCATACGGAATGTAATGGTAACCATGCAATCCCATAGGGAATGTAATGGTAACCATGCAATCCCATAGGGAATGTAATGGTAACCATGCAATCCCATACGGAATGTAATGGTAACCATGCAATCCCATACGGAATGTAATGGTAACCATGCAATCCCATAGGGAATGTAATGGTAACCATGCGATCATTCTATGTCAGTTAGAAAAGTTATAAAAAAATGTAAACAGTAACAAGTTATATTTGGACAAACATAAAAAAAGGCGCGTAAAGAAATGGGAAGCAAGAGAATTAAGTGGTAATAGCTCAGTTCCGTTTCAACGTGTCGATACAAATTAAAGTGTTAAATCTTCTTTGAACTATTTTTAGCTTGTCAAGTGTTCTTAAAATCAGTACGTCATATGCTGAGATTATGGCGAATTAAATTTTACTTTTACATCAATTGGAAATATGCATAGGGAAAAAATATAGTTACAACTAATTAATATATAACAAATAAGTAACTCAACCTTGAAACATTATCTTGAGTAGAAAGTATGATATTGCCGAGTTTCCACGAAATTGTGTCAGTTAATGTCGCTATATGACCAAACAAACGTATAGAGTAATTTTATTCAACTCGCATGCACCTTTTCAATTGCTTTGAAAATAATCTTTGGTTAGTATTATAGGGTTTCATTTTGTAAACTTAATTTTAATTTTTTATGCAGACCAGTTGACTTGACAACATAGCTGCTAATATTAATGAGAAAAAACTCTTCTATATGAAATGGACTATGACAGAACCTCGATACAAAACGATAGCGCTTTTTAGCACAATATTGATAACAATAAGTAACAAAAATATGGAATATAACAAGTATATTTTTGATTTTTGAATCAAATTGAATTTTTGAAATATTTTGTTGAAGATAATAAAATGCATTCCTAATCTGGTTTATTATATTTTAGGTGTTTCGAAGCTCCATGCTGAAGTCAATGAACATCGAGAATTACTCTAACATGAAAACCAGCCTCTCGAAAGTTAAAATGATTATAGCCTTTAAAGAAATGGATTAATCTAAGTTACGACTTAAAGCAAACAGCAGCCCAATCGAATGTGAAGTGTTGATATGTGTTTCTAATGGATATACAGTAAAGCTGCATGCACGTGCTGTGTTAATTAAAGTGTGCTCATGAATGTGTGAAAATTAAAGTGTGACAAATGTGCAATGAATCTCCAATGCAAGTGAGCATGGCGACACAGCCCCACTGGTTTCCTATACTGGCGACACCCAACATTCTCACAATGTAAGTATCGATTTTAATTTGAAGTAATTCCTTGTTTAAAGTAATTTTTTTTAATGTACTGTTAAAAACTCCGTTTTTTAAAGTGTGTGTGTGCATTTTCATGGAATTTTTTATTGTAAAATTAGTATTAAAAATAGAAATATTTTTGTTTTATTTCGCTGATGAGGCATTTTTCTTCCCAGCTTAAAATTCAACAACAAAATATTCTGTTTGTGTGTGTTTTTTTATGTACATTAAAGTTTTTTTTTTACATGCAAATAAAAAATAACTCTAAAAAATTACTGGAATTCGATGGGTATAGTACTGAAAAGTTCACAAATGAAGATATTTGTTTAAATAAACTGCAATTATCATTCCTTTTCCGAAGATAAAACTTGTAAAGGTTTTTTACTGATGTTTTTACCAGGGATAAAAATGTTCAAATTCCTCAAAAATCTTAATTAATCAGAAACAATCTATTAAGTTTTTTTTCATATGAGGAGCTTGTTCTACTACATGAATATTCGTAAATATTTTACTTATGTTACTCAATTGGAACCGTAGTCAAACAGCAAAAAGCACGGTCATTCAATCTGTTTACCAATTCAATGTTTTTTCGTGGATATTTTATTAAACAGAGTACTTGTTAATTGGCTGCTGTATAGAATTTTTTTTATTAATTAGCAATAATAGCAACAACTTAAGTGAAAGACAGGTTTAATGACTCTCAAGGAAATACCGCAATTTGTTAACTGCGCTACTGAGATTTAATCTCCATAGTGTTATAATTTTTTTTTAATGCGATTAACATGGTGATTTGGTTAAGGGAACATATAAAAGATATGAGACGAATATATCAGTTGAACACTGGATTTAGTTTATATTTTTACTTGTTAAGAAGGAATTATTGAGTTAAATGTTTTATGGCAAATGGTTATCAAAATCTTCCCATAAAAGTAGGATAATATACAATTTTTATAAATGTAAATTATTAAATTGTTGACGTCTTTAAAATCAGTTATATAGGGGATGGGGTTATGAGGATAGAAACTCTCTGTTATGTTTTTAGGGGATCCCTTCCGACACTATAGCTCCCTGACAAATAGCGAGCAAGAGTGGCTCCGGCGGTGTGTTGCTAAATTCATTACCGTTGTCCTAAAAAAAATGTGCCATTTGTGCGTATGAGACTGGTACATGTTAAATCAGTCGCATTATCGACGTCTCCACACCTTTTCAAGTTGTGTGGAGTGCCAGCTCAGGTGTTGATTTCGTCATTTGATCATGGTTCCATATTACAAAACATATTTGGTTGTGTTAAGGCTGTTAAATGAGGCTGGAAGTCTATTCAAAACTTACCCCCGACAAATAGCACGATTGGCATGAATAAGATCTTTTTCGATTGGAAATTTGGCGTAATCATAAATCATAAAAATCATAAAATAAAACAAACCAAGTATAAGGCGTGGATGACACCTCGCAGTGTCAATTAGAATATCTTGCACATCTTTCTTCTGTTGGGGACCAATCCTTATTTCTATAGTTTGCAGAAATGACGTTTCACCGTCGTTTGGCGGTGTTTTCACACAACCACGCCCTATATTTCTATTTTCTTGATGTTAGTCATAGAACCAATAAGTAGTTAATATTTTTGCTGAATAGCAGTCATAAAGTGCAAAATATTTCTTCTAATAAATAAACTATTTTTCTTCTCACACAACTTTTAGCGTTTTCTTAAAATTGTACGTGTAACGATATTTTATTATTGTATTCATAAGTCTCATAAAGCATTCTTATTGTAACCTGCAAGTGTTTAGTTTATTTAGAAATATTTTTGTAATTTTACTAGCCTAATACATTTTGTGTGGAATTTCGAATTAAACTGCCAAGCAATTAAACCTTCAGAATAAGAGATCGACATTCAGACACGATTTTCTTTCGAAAACCACTGCAGCGCCGTCAAGACTGGTAGCAGTGATTACATTTTCAACGAAACTTGCGATGTCGGAAATTCAATAACCGAGTCTAAATCTAAACTTTCAGCTTTAATCAAGATTACAGCCGGTTGAAAATTCTCTGTTCAAATTTAACTTTAAATTCTTAAGTGTGATTTGGCAAAAATCCCCGTTCCGTTACTAACTTTGCTATTTTATATTTGATTCGTCCACATTTATCCGTGGAAACGGAATGAATAAGAATAATTTAAGACAAAGTAATCTCACTTCAATGTAGTTTTATTTGGACGACTTTGGAATCGAATCAGTTAGTACATTCTAAATTTACAGATAGGTAATTTTGTATGAAAGTAGTAAGGCGAATTAATTACAATAAACTACTTAAAGGAATATTCTAGAATATATTGGTTTATTTAGAAGATTATTTTTGTTTAAAAAGGCAAAAAAAAAATTAAAAATCAAATTACTGTAAAAATCATAAAAATACTTTAAAAACTAGAAAATTTCAATTTCTAGTATAATACTTCTCGTTGAGTTATGTGAGGGAAAACCTGGTATTTTTCGGGATTTCTACCTCAAAAAATAGTTCTTAAAAGGCTTCAAGAACATTTTTTGAGATCATTTTTATCTGAAACTAAGCGTAACATAATGCCATCGTGTGTTTCATGAAATAGCACTTGAATTTCGGAGACAAAGGGAGAAGATCGTTAAACGGGAACCATATATTTTAAACAAGGAATCTTAAAATTTAAATTTGTTCTCTAAATTTATTTCATTATCACTAATTTTAAAAATAGTTAATAATTGAGATTGGTAACGATTTCATGAAAAACCATCGATAACTGTTGCTGTTTCGAAATTTATATGCCAACGTATTCCTGTTTACATGAATAAAATTTAATATAATTTTCTAAAAAAAAACGAAAAAAAAGGGGGGGGGGGGTTAAGTTAATCAGTGACTGAACCACTCCCATGACAAACTGACTGAATCCGAATTCTGACTGAATCCGTGCCTGACTGAATCCGATGTATGAATCAAGTAAACTGGGACAAATACCACAGACGTCTACACATAATTGTACTGAATAGCCGAATGCGGCCGAGTTACGTGTGTTTAAGTGCAATACGTACAAACACTTTCATAAAATGTATCACTTTCGTCGTGTGTGTCCATTTAAAATACATGTTTGACATTAAAAGGCGTTACATAGTTTTAAAGCAGGAAACACGCAGACAATAGTTTAAAAAAAAAGAAAAAAACGACACCAAATGAGATGTTATCCACGCCATCCCGGCTCGTGGCGAGGATAAAAGAAAGTCTCGAAATATCCTCGTTCCGATATCGAGAACTTAATCCCCACTCATTACTTCCATAAATTCTCACAGAGCCGAGTAGTAAAAAAAGAATGGAAGTGCGGCGAGTGTGAATACAATGCTAGCGAGCCGATGACGCGTGTTGATAAGCGCGAGAACAAAACGGAGCGGTCGGCCTGTGAGGGTTAATTTGGCGCATAAAAACATGACATCGGATAAATGACCATTATCACAAGATCTTGCGAGTTGCGAGTGAAAGTTGGGGCAGAGAAGCAGAACCGATACTCGACGTGCTACCGGTTATAGTTCAGTTAAAATAATAATAAAATATGAATCTGGAATCATGTGTTGCCATCTGGTGGTCGTTATTCAAATCAATCTTCCATTGGCTCACCAGAAAAACTCTTATTTTCTATGTATTCTTGAATATGAAATTTGGTGGAATTGTTTCTTAAACCGTAAATATTAATAGGGGCAGATCAAGGAATATTTCTGACATTAGCGAAATTATTTTGGCAACCGAATTTCACAAATATATTTTGTTCTGGATTTTATATTTAATATAGAAATTTTCTAACTTTGTCATTTAAAAAAGTATATATTGTTTTAACAAAGTTGAATTGACTAAATTTCGGAAAAATCACTAATGTGCAGTGTATATAGAATGTATTTTTCCGTCAAAAATAAAATTCAAGTTATATATCTTTCTTAAAATAATATAAGGATATAAATATTTTAATGTTGCATATTTCACGGAAATCAATTTACTTAAATAAAATATACAATAAAATTTAAAAATATAAGTCCGTTATCTAATGAAAATGCAACATTTTCAATGTTAAAAAAAATACTAAATGTAAACCGCAATTTTTTAACTAAAATTATTTTTTTTCATTGAAATTTGACGCCTTTCTTAGTCCGGTACCCCAAGCTGCCGCTAATAATGTTAGGGTGTTTCACCGCTGCTGAATATTAAAAGAAAGTTATAGTATTAAAATTGAGCGTTTTTAAAGGGTAAAAAGTCCCGTATAGTTACAAAACAACAACAACAAAATGAAAAGTTATATTTTATATTTATGATTTACTGAAAGAGATGAGAGGAAAATGTTTAAAATTCAAATAATCATTTCTTTCGCTCATGTATATTGTATTTTTTTATTAATTACACATTAATTTTTTGTTTAAACTACTGCTGCTTAAGGAGAAATATCTAGGAGTTAATTTTTTTTATCTCATTAATTTAATACTTCATAGATATTTATAAAACTAATTTATATTTTGATAAATATTCGAAGATTCGAAAATGGAAATAAACGTTGGCTGAGCATAAGCTCTGAAAATAACTCCGTAAACATCAATTTGAAAAATATTTAATTTTAATACTTTTAAAAACTTATTTTTACGTTAGTGAATGGGTTGAATTCTATAGTTTGAAAGCTTTGATAAAATTGAGAGTTTTCATTCATTAAACTTATTAAGTTAGTTATAAATATTTTCTTTCAAAGCAAGATCACTTTGTAATTATAGCCACATCTTTTTAAATAAGTTTCAGAAAACCTACGCATTGGTATTATTAGCCAAGGAGCAACAACCTACGAGACTAATTAAAGTTATAAATTGGCGATTAAAATAAAGTATGAAATAAGTAACTTTAACATTGCACAACAAGTATTGATTTAGAATCCTTTTGTAGGAAAATTCGCTAGGAAAGGTTCGTTAAAGCTATTGTCTATCGATAAACTACGAAAAGAGGTAGTCGATTTGTAGTATAATAACTTTAGTTAGGGTGATTAATATTAACTTCTTATGTAATGAATTACGAGTTTTAAGTAAGGATATGGTTTACGAATTTATATTTTTGGTAGTATATTTTTAAAAATCTCTATATAAATTATATAGTAAATTGAAAGAGTAAGCTGTTGGAGTTCCGATTGAAAGTCATTATCCCCAATTGTTTTGCTATGGTTTTACTTTTCACGTAGCTAGAAAGATGAAATTTCACGGAGTTGTTTTTTATATTGTAAATTGGAATAGTAAGCTGTTAGAGTTCCGATTGAACGTCATTAAGGGATGGAAAACTTTGTAGATCCCAAAATTTAAATTTATATTTATACAATATGCTATGTATACGACAGGCATATATAAATAAATAAGATATAATTATTTTTAAGGTCGTAGTTGAACTCACTAAATTAGGGGTGTGATTGATGAAAAACTTTGTTTCGATCCCCAAATTGAAATTTATAATTATCTAATATGCTATGTGTATAATAGGCATATATAAATAACATGTAATTATTTTTAAGGTCGTAGTTGAACTCACTAAATTAGGGGTGTGATTGATGGACAACTTTGTTTCGATCCCAAAATTTAAATTAATAATTATCTAATATGCTATGTATATAACAGGCATATATAAATAAGATATAATTCTTTTTAAGGTCGTAATTGAACTCACTAAATTAAGGGTGTGATTGATTGACCCCGAGGAGCCGAAGCGTGTAAAAAAAGTTTCATTATTCCTCTTTGTTTATTGTTTGGAAACTAATATTCTATAGAAATAATGATTAATCTAAGGTTAAAGAGTGGAAATTCCCCTGAGCAACCTTAACAAGGAAGATGAAATAAGGCAGAATTATTTTTTCTTGGGTTGTAATTGAATGTACTTAATTAGTAGGAGTTAAATTGACTGTCCCTAGGCAGTGGATGCGAGTATAAATGCTCCACATTTTGATCTTTTGTAATTTCCCCCTTTTCGTGTAGTCTGTAAATTAAAATACTGTTTCTTTTTTTTAAAGCCATAATTGGTTAACGTTCAATGTCACTCATTCGTAATTTAACTAAATAATTTTTTTTTTAAGAAATACGAGTAGCAAATAAATAACACGTTAAAAAGAGAAATATGGAAATATGAGTGGTTCTGCGAAAAGGTGTTTCGTAGTGTTGATAGGGCAAAACATGGCAACCTTTTGTTTGGGCGATAAACGATTGTTTTCTTCTTTGAGAATATGGTAAACCTGGCTCCTTTCGGCCGCAATTGGGCTATTGCCAACAGGGAAGTCCTAAAACGCGCGGTGCTCAAGCAAAACATGTGAGTGGTTAAACAATATTATGACATGTTAGTTCTTGGGACTTTTTTCCCCTATCAAATTGATTGATAGGGAAAAATTTATTGGCCCAAGCCCATTGACGGATGCGACAGGTAAAAAAAATAATTCTAAATTGAGATATTACTACTTATTCTCATATTTACTATTACTGGCCGGAAAAGAAACTGTAGCAAAAACCTTCTTAATTATATTAGGTTTACTTAGCTATACATAAAAAAAAAGGATAAATTATTTTAAATCTAGATTATAATTTAATTTTTCGTTTTTGTATTTATATATTTTTGTAAATGCTATTTCCCCCCCGTGCGTTTAACAGGTATTTCATATAGTAGTTTATGTTTTTGGAATTGTTTTTGTGTGTGCTACGTATGCGGGGTTAGGTGAAGAACTTTAAGTATTTAGATTTTAAACTTTACAAAAAATTAGACAAGAAAATGTAACTCAAGACATTATTTTAAATGTGTTTCAACCATTGGCGTGCACAGGAAATTATATTTGGTGGACACCTTGGAGAAATTTGGGGGAAAATGAGGAATACATTTTTCTTCAATCTTCAAATATGTTTTTTTGTATAATTCCAAACGGAATTTAAATTATCTCATTCTACTTTCCTACATTTATTTCTCCATTTCATTATTATTTAAAACCTTTTTCAGTTACTAGTTAAAAATAAAAATTTGTTTAAAAACCATCTAATAACTTGGTATTTTTGTGCAATCAAAAAACAATCATTAAAAATGGGCGTTCTTCGGTAACCAATATCGTGAATTGTGGGATAACAAGTAAAACAGTGAATAGAATGTTAGTATATATTAAATGAAATGTGTCATCTAAATCTAAAGATGTAATTTTGCAATTGTATAGGTCAGGGGTAGGCAACCTATTGAAACGGAAGAGCCAAAAGTTACAATTTACAAAATTTCCCAGTTTTTAAAGAGCCACTAAAATTTTCCGTTTCAATATTATAGTATTTGCTTATATATATTTGATTTAAAATAAACGGCTTTAAATACGGAATAATACTTATTCATATAAAAACACAAATATAGATAGTTACATCAATGGGAGCAGTGGTTTTGCATGCCTTTTGAAAGTTTGATTAAATTTGGCTTATAACTTGTTGTTTTAAGTTTCAAGCACTACTCTAGATTTTTATTTGTTAGTTGACTTCTAACTTTACTTTTTATTATATTCATGCAAGAGAAGGCTTGCTCGCACGAATATGTCGACCCGAAGATCGTCAGCACTCCATGTGCCAACTTCTTCACCTCACTGTAGCATTCTGGAAGACTATTCCATGCACCGAATATGAAGGCCTCAACTCGCGGAATTTCTTTTAGGGCTTTCCACTTGTGCTGCGCGATGTGCATGCATTTATGGACCTCCAACTTGCTCTTGAGTTCTGTGAACTTGCCACTCCACAAGTCTTTGGTTTTAAAATCTAGCAATTGCATTGGGAGCGATCCAGCATCAATTCCAAATGGCTCAATGTTGATCTCATTTGTATTTGTGTTGAGAGGATTGACTATGACGCTAGAGTACTTTTGTTTGTTTTGAATTGCTAAAACCTCTCAGCGAATCCATCCTTCATGTCTTTTAAAGATATGCTGAAGTAATTCGTGCCAACAGTTACATTGGTCTCATCGCGATATTGCTCCGGATTTTTAAAATAAAGTAAATTTACCGCTCTCCATGTCTTCAACAAAAATAATAAAGAAGTAATTTATTTTCGAAACAAACTACTTCTTCAAGCAAGGCGTAGGCTGGGTTGCCCTTTCCTTGCAGTTTTAGATTTAGTTTCATTGTGGTATCTACCGATACCACAATAAAACTAATTGTGACGATTTGTAATTAACTATTATGAAAATAGAAGCTATTGAGAAATTAGGTACTTAAAAATATATTTTCTTATTTTTTAAGGGTTTTGATAATAAATTATTATTTTTTTCGTATGGAACTGGAGAGCCGTAACTTTACATCAAAAGAGCCGCAGGTTGCCGACCCCTGGTATAGGTGGATGGTTAGGCCTCATCTATGCAGTACTATTTTGGTCACGTAATCTCAAGGATAGTGAAGACCATATATATATAAGTTGTGCTCGTTCTCGCGCTGTCTGACGGAAGGCGGGGAAAGCACATTTTTGACGTCATAGTGACGCCTACCTCGCGCTTTCTGTAGGTCTGTAGGCGTGTCTAATGCTCTCGTTTGTGAGGTGCTGCCATCTATTCGTTTTTTCTGAACTATTTAAAAATTATATTGGCTAATTCAATTGAGAATTTGCTGAATTTTAAGAGTTTAAATTACATTTTAAGGATTGCATTTAGTATGGAAAAATTGCAAAAGATTTGCATAAAAAATTAAGCGTATTAAAATAATATTAGCTGCCACGAGAGCATGTCCATGAATTTTGAAACAGTAAAATGGGGTTAGGAAACATCAGGTCAATGCATTTGTATTGGACATATTAAATGAGTTACAATTTCAATCAAGGGAACTGGGACATAACAAAACAAGGACGGATTAGTAGTGAATCTACCTGAACACAATTATTTACAGGTATTTACATATATTTACATTATTTTGCTAATTAAAAATTAAATCACCAGTTGTTACCCAACCGGGGATCGAACCTAAGTAGCAATGCTTGAAACACACAGCCAATGAGAATGATCAAAAACCCATAGTAAGGCGGAGCTAAAATGACGTCAAAAACGTGCTTTCCTTGCCCCCTTTCAAAAAGCGAAAAACGAGCGCACCTTCTATATATAGTCTTCACTATCCTTGACGTAATCTTAAAAAATATATCGATTTATTAAAACGGGTTCAACACAGGACTATGAAATTAGTTCTGGGTATTTCAGGAATGAACTATAGCGACCGACTTTAAACAAATTACGCTATTAAAAATAGGTACTCAAAAATAAGTAAAATGTACTCATTTTTGAAAACATTCGATGTTTATCATAGCTCCGAATACAAGTCTCATTTTTGAAAAAGACATGTACTCAAAAATGAGTACATGTCTGGTTTCATTTGTTTAATGATGTTAGTTTCATTGGTAATGGTGTTAGTTTATTTGTTGGAGCCCAGGCACCACTGGCACTACCTGCGCGTACGCCTATGACTGCAACTAATAATAAAGTATAGCAATTTGTGATGAAGTTTCTTATTTTTATTTTTAATCACACTGGATACATACTATTTTGTCGAGAAAGGTATTTCTATAGGAATGTAATTGGAAAGCAACAATAGCACAGTACAAACTTTTAAAATACATAAAGTAATGCAAGCAAACCGTGTACATCGTTTTCTTAAGATTTTGTAAACTTCTCGATATTCTGTATTTTCTTTTATTTGCTTGGCATTTCACACTGCGAGTGCATACTTGAAGGCTATATTAAACTCTTAAGATACAACACGCTAGCGTTTATTTGTAATAGAAAGAAGATATACGGAAATGAATTGTATGCATTCTTAATGTTTATTTGCAGCGAATAACAAAATAGCGTGACTTATTCGTTTGTCAACGTCTGATTTTTTTTTGCTTTTTGAATATCCGCACGTGTTTCAAATCTAGATACGATTTTTTATTATTAATTCCAGTCTCAATATTATGTATATTTACCGAAATAATATCGAATATAAATTGTTTTACTATACCCGAGTATAGTAGTACGATTCAGTAACAATAAAAATTTCTCAACTCTGACATTTTATATTACACGCTTTAAATTTGATTTGTTTTTCTCACTGTAAATTGAAGGGGTTGACTAAAATTTTTGAAAACAAATTTAATTTTGATGTAGATGAAGGCTTTAAGGACATATGCGTCTTCCCTCAAAATTGTATGGCTCTGCTTGATTTATTTAGGCAGATACAGAACAATAAAAAGTATATGTTTCACTTATAATGGTTCGATTTCGTTAAGCGAACTTATATGTCAAATGTGTGAAAAAGTGACAAATAAGTCAACCTGCCACTACTAATCATGTTCACGATCGATGAATAAGAAAACGTATCGTGCCAATTTTTTCCTTGGCGACAAATAGTGGATGCTCAACGGAAAGCTACCCTTTTCTTTAAGATTGTCTGCTATCTTGGAAAGTGATTTTTGCCAGTTAACACTTTCTTCCACTTGCCTCTTCTATTGTTTATTACAGTAGTTTGTTTAGGAATTTTGATCGGAGATCATTCTGTTTTCTCACACCAGATGGGAAGTAAAATAGACGATATAAAGGTAGAATACACACAAAAATAAGTTTCAGAAATATACGAGATGATGTACTTCTGAGAAACGTTCGTTTTACGTTCTTTTTAAATCTGTAAATGTTACATTTTTATTGAAAATTAAAAAAAATAAATCGATTATAAGTTACATATAGATAAGTTATCGTCATTTTTTTAATGTAACGGAATTTGAGAAGCAACTAAAGGCCACGCCCATGCAATCTCGACTAACATGCAAATTTCACTGTATTCGTGTGACGTTTATAACATAACCCGGAAAAGTGTAAGGCAGTTTATTAAAGTTATTTAAAAAAATAATAAAATTCGTTATTGGATATATCCGATACAATATTGTCGGGTTTCGTTCTATACTACAATATTATCGAACTTCCGATATCTAGATCAGTAGAACTTTTTGTTGAATATAAAATTTTAAGTATTGATAGTACTGATATCAATAGTAAAGCAGACTCTAAATCCATAAAATACGAAAGATTAATTTATAATGTACTGTTACCGCAGATCCATTATTGCCCTTTTCAGAATGCTGCAAAGTGACGCTTCATTTCATGTATTTTCAGCTCTACATGAAAAATATTTTAATGCGAGTTGAAAGCATTTGAATAAATATAAGGATCGTTAATCACGCCGGAAATCTTTTTGAAAGTCATCTTAATTTTAAATTTTATTTTATTTTCAACGTTTTACTCTTTCAAACTAATGGTGAAGCTTTACAAAAGCTATATTTCAATTACTGATCTGGTATAAGATGTCGCTAAAAGACATTAAATGCTAAAGGTTTCGAATGAATTCCCTTAAGTGTTTAAATATTTTACTAAATCGCTTTAAATATAATGCCTTTACTTATCTGTAAATGCTGCTGGGATTGGAATTTTGAATATCAAGATCGGATTAAAAAAAATTCCAAGTAAAACACTAATATGAACATATGATCCCCCTTAATGCCGTTTCACAGTACCTCTACTGAACCCTTATTCTCAGAAGCGTAAAGTTATTATTCTTATAAGTTGCTTCAATTGATTTATTTCTTTAAAAAATTGGAGAAAAATATCGAAATATTAAACAAAAGTTCAAACAATCACTGTAAAACAGAGTAGGTGCTGTAACGGGAATTGATTTTAACGAAACTCCGTTGTAATATACTTATAGGACACTGAATTTGAAAAAAAAAAATTAGCTCCCCATGAACAAAATTAAAATTTGGCTCTTTTAGGCTTTAATTCTGCTTTACTTAATTAATTGTAACACTTTCAATCTTCGACGATATTATATATTTCCACTTTATCAGATGCCATATATCAATCCGTATATTTTATATTCTGTTAATTTAATGTCTCAATCCTGCAATGGTTATACTTTCCAGGACTGGAAATTTTTTGTTGATATTTGAAACTGTTTTTAATACAAAAAAAAATACAGAATACGTTTGTCTAATGTTTCGGAATCTGAACTGGATTGTTACTCGGTTGCCATTTGTGCATCGGATTTCCCTTACTGCCACTCAATGAGTTATTACATATTTCTATTTTGGGAACGTATTATTTGCATGGAGATCTAGCAAACAGAAATGTACCTATTGCTGTATCACTGGAATATGTCATGGAATCTGAATTTCTGCCTCTTTGTGAGAGCCTAAACGAATCAATTCGGTTTTCTAAAGTTATAAATAAACTAAATAGTGTGCCGTTACACAAATTTTTTTTTGGGGAAGTTAAAACAAGAAATTTCCCAACTTAACGATTCGAAAATTCCCAACTCAACAGTGCTGAAAATTCCCAGTTCCAACTTATCGACATTTTTCATCTTTTTTTTATGTATATTTTAGGTAATATCAAACTGTTCTCTTACAAGCATTGATTTTTTGCACCCATATTTTAATGCAGTGTCCGTTCTGAGGTCTAATTTAAATGTAATCTTACAAGTTGGGCGATTTCTAATCTTACCTAGCTTTAATTTGTTAAAAATGTTAATTTTCTTCAGGCATAAATTTTCCCAACTTTCAGAGTTTCTGGATTATATCCCCCCCCCCCCCCCCTGGTGCGACGGGCCTGAAACAAAATCTTATTCTCAATTCCATCATACCAAATCATTTCTGTAACTACAGCCGTGCTATTTGTTTTTCTAAAAATTCAGTGGACATTTTTAAAACTAAGCACATTGACATTCGTTACAAATTTACTAGGACTATGGTGGAGGAAAATTCGGTTAAAATTACTCATATTGAAACAAAAGACAAGCTGTCAGATTGTTTAACTAAACCTTTATTAATTATTAATAAATTGCAAGATGCTTTGAGTAAATTTTTCCATGAATAATTGATTTTTTTGATCTGACAGCGATTGATGGGGCCGATTGTTAATTTGTATCAAGTGTCGGTCGTTGTCAGCCATTGTGCATAAATTGTTTTGTGGTGTATGGTGTACTTCTTTTTCGAAGTTTTTTTGCCAGCGTTTTCCTATTGGCTGTGACGGTTACTGAATTATATATATGTAATATCTTCCTATCTGGACTGATTGTGATTACCTGTGATTCTCTATACTTCAACTCGCGTTATTTTTATTGTCGAGTTTAACTAATTATTTGCATTTTCTTAGAACTTTGTGTTTGCGACATTTTTGATTGACTTAGAAGCGCGCCAAGCAATTTCAAAAAGCGCACCAAAGGTGAGAGGTTATCAATGCGACTGTTATGTAATTTTTTTTAAGTGTGTATGCGCAAGATTTCTGTTCGAATTCCGATATTTGAACAAATATTTTCTCTTGGATATTTTTTGTTATCGCATTTAATTATCCGGAATTTTCAATTAACCGGACTGTTTGAAAATAAATATTGTCAGATTTCGAAAGTTATTTTTTTGTTGGATAGAGAAATCTCCTTTAGCAAAAAATGCAAAAAATAATTAGCTATCGTCCTTTTTTTATTTGTTCGTAAAATTAAAAATTATTTTTTACTTCTAAGAGCATTTTTCTTAAAGTCGTTTTATTTAAAGATTTTTTTTTTAAACTTCGAAAGCGAATAATTATTTTACAAAAATTTGTTTTACAACATTCTACTCCTGTATTTAACAGGAGTACAATGTTTTAGTATAAGCTGGAGAAGTATGTACTACGTAGGAGGTTTTAGGTGGGCCATAAAAAAATGTAATGTGACGTCAGTAGTCACAAACACCATAAAGGTTTTATTGCCCGACGTTTTCCGGAGTTCGGACACTTTATTGCCTGCGTGGGATCAACACGTGATGGAATCCGATTGAGGAACTTCAAAAGTCCGTATCTTTTGTCTGAATCAAACCGAAACTATTATCGTAATTGGTTGAGAATTCATATATGAGCAACTTTCAAGTTCGTAATGCGATATGAAGTCTAAAAGAATCTGTCGAAAAGTAAGGACTTTAACATTACGATAATTAAATGGTGTAGGGTTTGATAATTGATGTAATGTTAATATTTAGAAGCAAATATTGTGTAACAGTTGTATTGAATGCTCGAGTGATCTATATTTGCACGGATACAGAGGATTTCTAAGGATATATTAATCGCACGGAAATCTATATTTACATGCTATTATGTACAACGTAATGTGGTATGAATGAGATTTTCAGTGAGTTCTAACGAAACGGTAGCTTCAAGAAAGCTTCATACTCTAATCCAAAATTTGTCAATGGTGTTTTGTATAAAATAACTGATGGAATAGTTGGGGATTTCATAAAAGGAAATTAAACATTTTATGAAAAGCTTATTTTTAAGCTCATGGTGGCCTGGTTGTAATGGTACCGAGCCCATAATCGAAGCTTAAGGCGTTCGATTTTCGTCGTCCACCAAATATCCTCAGTGTGAAAGGAGCTGGTCCACATTAAATCTATCGTGTCTCAAATGTTCTCAAGTTTCTAATTCTTTCCTTTGAGATATGTTCCAAAGTATCTTCGGGCCCCCAGTTGCCTAATGGATAAAGGCGTTCGGCTACTAATCAGAGGATTGCTAGTTGGAGCCCGACTAATGGATTTTACAAAAGAAGAGTAAGTGTAGTGATCTTGCGATCGGAGAGTTGCCAGCTTCTCTACTAAAATACTAGAAAGTCGTCTAGAAACATCCAACAAACTATACTGGCGTTTATACGGGAGTGCACGAGGCCTCCGTGGCCGATCGGTTAAAGGCGTCAGCTGGGAATACGAAGGTTCGCGGTTCGATGCCAGGCAATGGACTTGACAAAAAAAAAGTAAAAAGTAGTGATCTTGTGATCGGAGGGTTGCCAGCTTTGCTACAAAATACTAGAAAAGTCGTCTAGGACATCCGCAAAAATTATCGGCGTGTATACGGGACTGGCGCACGATAAATCTGATCGGGGTCCAAAGTCCCGATGTCTATTGAAGGCGTTGGGCGCCAGTTCAGGTGTTTCCTCGTCACCTGACCATGGTTCAAAAATACGAGGCATCGTTTCCGGGTCTTTCCTTTAAGATAGGCCCCGAACTGTCGCCAGTAGCCCACTGTGCAGCTCTAGTGCGACGTTAATTAATAAAACCAAAACCAGTGCGACGTTAATTAATAAAACCAAAACCAAACCAACGGGAGTGCACGATAAATCTGATAGGGGTCCAATGTCCTGACGCCTATTGAGGTTGCTTTGGGTGCCAGATCAGGTGTTTAATCGTCATCTGACCTTGGTTCGCAAATAACGAGGTACATGTATGAACGTGTGTGTAGGTGTGGCTGCGATAAGTCTCAATACGAGGACAGAAATAGGCAGCCGGAAACGTAAAAATCAACCAAATTATTTCCAACAACCCACTGTGTAGCTGTAAAAAAACGTTTTAACTCAACCAATCAAAGCTTCATTTATTACACCTATATGGATACAGTCTTAAGACGCTTGTAGTATCGAAGTTATCTTGGTATCGGTGGAAGAATGATGAGTGTCCTTCTGTTTTCAGAGTGGAGGAATGCGACTGCGTGTGCAGTGACGAGGGCCTGTGCTGCTGTTACGGGGAGACGAGGACGAGCGACTCGTCTTCGGCATCTCACACGGCAACGCACAAGGACTTCAGGGAATTCGACGATGTCGACGATATCCTGGCTGTGAGGTGAGTCTAATCTTGTAATTGGATTTATTTTTTTAAATAAGTTTATTAGATTTTAAACATAATTATAGTGATACGAGGTACAGTTATATGGTAAACGTTATTGGCATGTTATGTGACACCTTGTAACGATTTCTTATACTACGAAAGCAAGTGACGTGTGTCCAGAAATTACATTTGAAGGGTGCAGGAGAATAAGTTTTCAGAAAACACAGAACAAAGTTCCATGTTTTGTAGACCCTTTCTTCAAATTCTGATATCATTCTTCCCGTTTCATAACTTGGCAACGCTTTGTAGTAAACGTAAAGCGTTGATATTTCAATTTTAACAAATGTTGACCTTTTGTTAAAATTGAAAAGGTTTTCCTCCACCATCTTTCAATTTCTACCTTCATCCATTCTATATGATGGAATAAATTGTGTTTGCAGTTCAATGAACCCACCAAAGAGTTCAGGAGGAAATACTAATCAAACAAAAAACATTTTATTATTAAAAAAAAATGTCTGGTTTGATTTAGGTATTGTTTCGCTTTTGATATAAATATAAGTTTTTTATATCATAGCGTATGAATACCCTGATGAATTAGATTTATTTTTGTTCTCCAACAATTTCATTGCACACCAAACTTCCTTTGATATGAAATTACTTATTATTATTTATTTCCATTGGAAATCCAATTTTATCCGACTTTGATTAAGTAAATATTTCAAAGTTATATTTGTGCTGATTTTGTTTTCTGCTGGAGCTTTAGAATAAGGAGTTATTTAATGTAATAGTTACAACTGCATGTATGTAGAAAAAAGAAAGCCATTTAATAATCAGCGTGAGGGAGCCATTCTCAAATTGCTATAAAATACATTTTCATTTTATTTCATAAAAAAGGTTGAAAAGTATTCAGGGAAACCAGTGAAGAAGGAACACTGGTATTTTCAATGCGATTTCGCAAGTGCATCCACTCCTTCAAGTCATTTCATTCAGAAAAGACATTTTCTATTTTAAAAAATGGATTTCAATCGTATGCCATTGAAAAATTTCGTTATTCTTCAAGAAAACATGCAAAGGAAAAGTGCATACGCCAATAAATTCGACTTTTCAGCGTTCGGTAAAAGCCTCGCTGTATTTGAAAGCAAAATAATATTTCCCGACCATTCTTGGAGTATGCCATTTTTTAAACTATTCTGGACGTTAAACCTGCAGACACGATCAAGTTCGTCGTAGTCGTAAAAATCGTTTTATGCATTTTCTATGATCGAAAAACGTACTTTAGAACGTCGCTGCTTCGATATTAGGCCTACATTCTCCATGTCAAAATGGCATTGAAGCTTTTCTTGTCGTGACATTAGATGCCCTGGAGAACCAGAAGACTGTCGACTCGTACTTTAATGCATGATACCTTTTGTTAAGAGCCATTTCCTTGAATAAAACAACTTTGAATATTGGATAAAAGGATGCCAGAAAATATTCTAACCAGCGGACGTGTACGCATAAAAGATGCAGGATACAAAGGAATCGTTGTCAGTCCTTGCGTACACGTGTTCTATTTTCGAAAGTTACTTTTTTTGCGCTTTAGAACACAATTGACAGTTATGACAAGACGCCATCTTTGTCAGTGTTCCGTTGTGCTAAATAATTAACCTTATATGACTTCCTTAAGTAATTAAATATCGCAAATATTAAAGTAATTAGTTTTCGGCTATAGCATTAAATCTGACGTTAAAAATCTAAATTTACGCAGTGACGTTAAATACGAGTTTTTACGGTAAAACTTAAGAATATTTTTGCAAAAATGTTATCTATAACTCAGAATAACTAAATGTATAGTTATATAAGTTGAAATTTTTAATAATGGTTATCTTAATTTTATACTGGAGTGTTAAGGGATAATTAGGTTGGAGTGGGTTGTTAGTGGAACCGTTTTTGTTTCTCCATTTTTAAACTGTTACTGTGAGATAACTGTAAGAAGTAAAGAAACAAAACTCAACACACAATTTGGGGTTATTTAACTACAAGAACTTGAAATTAGATTTTTCTATCGTCCTCCATTGATGTTCTACAATTTTTTTTAATATTTATTTTAATGTCCGCTGGTTGCTGCGCACAAATAAAAATGAAGCAAGTGTGTATTAAAACTCGAATTTTACTGGTTCTTCCAGTTTTTAATTTGTATTTTTATCTTAAATGGTTTGGTTGGTAGGCATTTTTTTCCGTGAGTAAAAGTGGGACGATTGGGAATATGAGCAAAATTTAGTTGGTGTTAGCAAGAAAAAATTTAGTTTAGCAAGAAATAAAAATATATTTTTTTATATATATTGTATGCTTTGCACCAGGTTAACACACGTTTACCAATATAGTTTTCATATAGTTTTTAAAATTTCAAGGACAAATTTATAATTTCCCAAACTTTGCAGCACTTTACATGATATTTGAATATTAAAGTTTTCTTAAAAGGCTTGATTTTTTTCTTATTATTAGGTTACAATAAACATATTTCTAAATTAAAACTTGTACCTAGGATAAAACTACTATTTAGACGAGTTAGACTTTTTTTTAATACTTATTGAAGGTTGTACGAGAGAAAGCAACTGGAAACGTCAAATCTCCTCCTCTACCAATAGCTGGCTTAGGGATTACTGTAGTATTACTGTTCTGTCATCAACATCAGTAGGAGACCAAAATAAATTTTATGGCATAAAATTATCTTTCTCTTGATATCTCATCAGTTAATATTCATTGCGTCTAATTAAAAGGATATTTACTACAGAAATAATATATATGATTTCTCATTTTTGAGAACGTACGGTTACATAAATTTGAGTACGTCATCGCTCTTTCACGATGCAATTATACTTAAAGAAAAACAAGAAGGTTCAAGTACTCATTTTTAAATACTTTTTTATGAAAGTTTATTTTAATTTCTTATATTTTTTATACCAAATTTTACTTGAAATTAACCTATCAAAATTCTAACATTTTCGAAGAAATAGGCAATAACCTAACAATATTATTATTATTATTATAACATTATTCATTATTAATATTATTAATATAACAATATAATTTTTTAACTATTTTTTCTCAAAGAAAACTTCACCAATTGAACAAATAAAAATCCTCTTTTGTTTAAACCGACTTTTATTACGAGTTTCGCAATTCTACGAACTATTTTAATCCAATGCTTAGGAAGTATCCGAACGGCCGGGTTGTCATTTCAGGTGTGTAGGGAAGATGGAGAGTTGCCCAAACTAACTCTTTTCCCCCAATAACAACAGATGGCGATGATTGAGACAGAGAGGTCAGGGTTACGTCATTCAAGAAGGGCTCGAAAACACTGTCTCTCTGTTGTTACATCTGAAGTTCGCATCGATGTTGAACTTATTGCTTTTGGGGGAGAGAATGCGTTCGCGTCTCCCGACTCTAGTTTTCGTATAATTGAGAAACATGTACAGGAATTTACTGGATTTTTAGGGAGAAACTTAACTTGACAGTGTTTCTTCAACGTGATCGGGATATTAACTAAGGAACTTGCTTTCTATGTGAGTCAGATCGAGTTGGATTTTGTTGCAGCTGAAATAAATATTTTTGTGTTACACATTTTGATTAGAATTGTTGAGTTTCAAATCAAAATGCGCAAACCAGAGCATATTTTAAGGAATTTTCACTGGCGGGGACAAATACTTTCCTTTGGTAAAAGATAGGATTCTGTTAGATCCTGATAAGATAGCTGAACCCCGATGTAAACCTCCTCGCGGGGGCTACGTAAGAGTTTTGGTTTGGTTTGGTTTTGGTTTGGTTAATTAACGTTGCACTAGAGCTGTACAGTGGGCTATTGGCGACCATCGGGGCCTATCTCGAAGGAAAGACCCGGGAACGATTCCTCGTATTTTTGAACCATGGTCAGATGACGAGGAAACACCTGAACTGGCACCCAACGCCTTCAATAGAGATCAGATTTATCGTACACCAGTCCCGTGTACACGCCGTTAATTTTTGCGGATGTTCTGGACGACTTTTGTAGTATTTTGTAGCGAAGCTGGCAACCCTCCGATCACAAGATCACTACTTTTTTACTTTTCTTTGTTAAGTCCATCGCCTGGCATCGAACCACGAATCTTGAGTGTAACTGTCTGACGGAGGGATCGTTAACAATCCTTCCTCAAAGCACACAGATTTGAGGAAAAGGCCATTCCTGTGTCGAAATGCTGAAAAGCGAAACGCGAAACATAAGACGATCTGTGTAATCCAATCCATATGAGTAGTGGGGCTTTTCTTAGCACTAATGGGGAAAATCATAGAGTAATGATACAAATAGAGGAATAAAAATGCTGATTTCCGTGTGTCCATCATTGAAACCACGTGATATGTGGAAATATGAACAATAAAACCTGAGAAATATAAAGAGTTTCGCTTCTTCGAGTATTGAACACAAAAAATATTTAGCGCACATTGTTTGAAAAAAAGTAAATACGTACATATATGTTAAAAAGATGAATACGGACAGAACTCCTTATCACCAAATGAGAAGAAAGTGCGCCAAATTTGAAACTCCTGCAGATGTCTGAACGCCAAATGTGGCAACGCTATAACCACGTGATATGAGTTTTTCTTTTCAATGTTGACACCGCGGCCTTACGAGAGTCTGATATTGAAGGCGCTCTCTATTTAATATTACAACTCTCTGGGGAAAATGCCCCACCAACTCTATGTTAATCTATGCCGTGGCACAAACGGGCTACTGACGACGTTTCGGAAACCTCTATAAACTGTGAACAGTTTTGTGATTTATTTTTGAATCACTTAAAAGAAGCATTACGATAGAAAAACATTTAATTACCAAATGAAAATAAATATAAAATTTCTAAACCATAGTCACATTATGTATTCATGATGCTGATAATGTAAATTTCCAGGAAAATGTTTATATTCATATTTTATTAATTCATCTCTATACTTTTGACATTTAGCTTTTTGTTAACGCTTCGAAAACCTTGAATGCAGATTTACTCTCACAATGAAAAGGAAAATTTTGGATAATCGTGTTAGAATTTAATTACTTTAACTCGGAGGTAATATTCTTTTTCATTTATGCAGATAATGCCTAAAGCTTAGTGTTCTTTTATGAATCTCGTATCGCACTCAACTGCCTTTGAAGGCTGTCATAATCAGTCATCTAAAATTAAAACCAACCAAAAATATTGCTTGAATAGCTGGGATTACATTTTTTAATCTTTTGTAAAAATTACATTTGAAAGCATGTATTCTTTAGAAATTACATTTGAAAGAATTTATTCGAAAAATAGTTAATAGCTATAATATCCTTTAATAAATTTAGTTATAAGTTTAGACAAACGTTTTTCATTTACAATGATAGATCCCTCTCAACCTTGGCTCAATAGAAAAATGTCTAAAATGATCTTTCAATTTTATCAACATTTTGACATCTTATTTAAACTCACATTCTAATGCAGATACAATACCACTATATATGTTCATATAAGCACATAATAAATATAAATATTTTAAATTTATTAACATACACCATTTTATCAAATGCGTAACTTTTTGATTCTGAACAATTTCTCAGCCCAATATATTTTTATGCGATGTCAGTTATAATAGTTAAATATAGTGTCTGTATGTGTGTGTCAGTCCCAAACATTATTTTATTCTGCTTGGACATGTCTCAAAATTTATATATAGATACTATTCAACCTCTAATTGTGCATCTAAGGCTTGGAATTTTAAAATTCTGTTTATACTTCTGTTTACAACTGTTTTGGAAGCTAATTTGTGTTAATCGCTAATTAAAAAAAATAGTATATACACTATTATAAAAATAGTATCTCCATTATTATAAAAATACATTGTTATAAAATCGTATGATCTTGACAACAATGAAATACTTTATCATAAATCATTATAAGTAAATTATGTTTTGAACAATTGAAAGTAGACGATCAAAAATTGCTTTGGCGAAATAACTTTAATTATGATTTTATTAACTACAATTATGCTGAAACGGGAAAACTGACGGAAAAGCTAACATTCGGGGATCTACCCGAAGATGTCTGAACAGTTATTTTGCCATTGAGAACATAAAAGAGAAGGAATAAACACGGAGAATTGAATCATGGGAGTAAAAGAAATTTAATGATTATGTAACCACGTGTAACAGCCATAACTTATACGTATATGCTGTAATCGGTTCCCCAGCAACGGTGGGCAAAACAGCTAATTATACAATTAGATGGTAACTTTTCTTTCCTTTTATGTAAATGATATTGTTATATTTATTTTTTAATTAAGACATAACATTATCCCAGTTGTGTCTTCTTTTAAAAAACAAAAATATTTTTGAGAATGAGACGTCAGTCTTTATTATTAAATAATTTTAGTATCACGAAAGTGGCCTGCTAGGAAATGTACCGAGCTCATAATCAGAGGTTCATGGGTTCGAATCTCTTCTTGAGAGTGTAGTGAACTCGTAATTGGAGGATTGTAAGTTTCTATCTTTACTGGTGCGCGTTAAATATGTCATGGTCAAAAACTTCTCATGATAATTCAGATGTGCAGGGTTTCGGCTCAAATGGCCATGGTTCAAAATTACAAGACAGGGGTCTTTCCTTTGAGGTATAAAAACCGTCGCCTGTTGCTAATTATTTACCTGTTAAATCAATTTCCACTGTAGTTAATCTAATACGACTTTAGTTCATCGAACCAACCAGAATAACTTTAAATATTCTTTAAGGTTTATAATATAGCTCATTTCTTCAATCTTTTTATATGATGAAATATTGTAGTGTTAGGCCGCTTTTACATTTAACGACACGATACCGATAAATCGTGAACGATTGCGAAGGGACGACACAACGTTTTATCGTATCGTCTAGTGGTCAGTTTTTCATTACACCGATATCGTTCGCCGAAAACGGCAATTTTTACATTCAGTTCGTGTTCGTCTGTTGCCGAGAGCACATATGGCGGCATCGCAACAATTTACATTATAACAAACTGCGATTGTTGTATTTGCTGTATTTAAGGAGAAATAAGAGATCAATAACAAAACGCTTCTGGGTGCATGATATCACCAAAGCAAGACATGTTGAAGGAGATTTTTATGTTTTATTTGAACGTCTACAAAAAGCTAGAGCTAACCACTAGAGCTGCACATTGCGCAATTGGCGACGGTTTGACTAAATATTGCCTCCTATGCCTTTTCTCGAACAATCTTGCTCTTGTAAAATTCATCTCGCTTATCCCAAATACAGGTCTTTACTTCTACTAACTCACACAATTTCACAATATCGAACTTAAAAGCCATATTGATAATATAAATAAAAAAAAACAAACAGTAGACTATAGAAGACGGCAACAAGCTTTTCGGAAACAAACTCAAAATGTCGTCACGATGAAGAAGGGAAGGTGCGTGACCACGATAAAACGTTCCGATAAATTGTATCGTCTGATCGGCAACGACAATATCGTTATCGTATCGGCTAGTGAAAAAGCGCCCGGCTTCGTATGTGTACTTTGCGTACCCCGATATCGTGCCACTGAAATCGTATACGATTTATCGGTTTCGTGTCGTTAAATGAAAAAGCGGCCTTACTGTTTAGTTTCCCAGTCTAGTTCTTTTAAGTAGAAACATAGAGTTGATTTTTTTGCTAATTTTATATAAATTAGTATGCAAAATTCTGCTTAAAATCTCTAAGCTTCAGAAATTTCATAATAATTCCCCATACATCAATTCAATAGAAATTCCAAATAAATATTCTAACAAAATCTCTGCCTATTTTAAGTATATAAGTAGTTCGTCTATCAGTTGTATATATATAGTGCTATTTAAACAAACAGATAAATTAAAACAATTTAAGAAAACTGTAATAATTTTTTTTATTTTGAATATTTTATAATTAAATATTCACCACACATACTTAATTATTTAAAAATCCATTAAAAAAATATGTATGGGGTAACACGAGATTTCTCTTATAAAGCAAGTTGGATCCAATATCAAAATTTAATTTATTTCAAAGCCCTTTATGTAACGTTAGCATGCAGGATGAAATATAAAAAAGACTACATACCTTTATGAAATACCGTAAGAAAATTAATAAGATTTTTGATATGCGATCAACGTATTTCCTCATGCATTTGTTTCCACGCTACATTCTGCCTGTTTAAAGCCACTGTTCCGAAACAATTCAATAATTCAATAACGTAAAAAACGACCATGAATAAAACTAATCAGGAGTAAGAGAAAGTTTATAAATTTCCTATCTAATCTTATCATCTTACAGCGAAATTCCAATATCGATTTTCTTTTCTTTTAAATTTTTTAATGCATATTTCGCATATTCATATTGTATTTCCTTGTACAGCAGTTTTAGAAGGGTATCTTTATTCGTTATTTGTTGCTTTTTTAACAATTATGTTTTAAATTAATTTTTCCTATTTAAAAAAATAGTAATTTTGTAAAAAAAAAACGATATTTATTTTTTATTTATTAGATTGGTTTTTGGTACTTTATTTTTTAGAATTTTCAGGTACTTTAATTAAATTTTATTCTAACTTGCTGTGTATACCTTCAATTTGGTGTATTTGTTGAATAGAACTGAAAAGTAAATATTTTTGTTATTAAAATTTAGTGGTTTCTCAGCAACACTGTGATTTATATTGTGTAAGGGTTTATTCATATTTTAAATTCATATTTAAAAAAATACTAAATATATAAAGATTTTGTTATTGAGCATAAAAGTCAGTTTATTTTTCTTTACTCATCAACAAGAAAAAAATAACGAAACTATACAACGTGTCTAGAATAATTGGTATGTTGAGTTATTGTCGAACGAGTTAAGTTATTGGCGATTGTTTGGGATATATTGTAAAGGAAAGAACTGAGAATACTGCCTCGTAATAAATAACCATCTCGTACTAAATAACCATAGTCAGATGACAAGAACAACACATGAGCTGGAACTCCACACTTCAAACTTTCATAAAACGACATTTGGACTACGATTTAACGATCACTAGCCCTTCACGGTACATGTTTGGAGAATGACGAGGTTCGAACTCACAATCTTCTGATTACAAGTTATGTCTTTTTCCGACCGGGCCATCGCTGTTCTTGTAATTAGAATAAATAGAATTTCTACAAATTGCAGCTAAATAAATGATTACTATGTATAATAGTTTGGCTATATCGAAGTTATAGATTGAAAAAAATTCAAACCTTCCAAAATGATGAATATTTTAGATAACAAGGTTAAGTTTAGTGCTTCTTTCAGCCAATAATATTCACGTTAAAATATCGTGTGTCTTATTTATTACATGGTATAATCCTCTACCAACACGATACAGTAGAAGTGTGGCAATTTTGCTAACAAGGTCAGAATATCGCTTCGTTGGTTGCCATGGGAATGCAAGTTAAAGCTTTTGAAGATGAAGGAAATTTTTTAGCTTTGATGCAATGCAACATTCGACCTCTTTGAAAAATCTATAAATAGTCATAGTCGTTTCTGAAGACATTAAAAGAGGTATTTCATGTGTCGCTAATGCGCTTAAATAGTTCCGAAAACTCAATCATCGTTCGATCATTTTGTGGTCTGCGTTTTGTTGGTAATTGGCCGCAATTGTGTGGCAGCGTTTGATGAATTCAACGTTAAACTTAAATGAATAATTTCGAAGGGAAGGGTATTTAAATTAAGCTTGTTTTTAATGTAAATGTTATGCAATGTATGGCTGGAATAAAAGCTAATTTGTTGTGCCAGATAGAAGTTTATCCTTAAATATATCCAAAATCCGAAGTATCCAGGGCAATAACCTCTTTCACAACCATTAAAAGAGTAAATGACAGTCTTTTGAATTGTAAAGTGTTTTGAATAATTAGCTTCTTTTAGAGCACATTTGTTTAGTACAAGTGCCTAATTAAAGACCATATTTTTAATATTATACACGATAATGATAAAGTCTTACGGAAACTAAAATTTATCGATATCCAGCTAGTGATATTTTGTATTGATTTAGAACAAAATTTTATTTTGAGAGCTGAAGGATATCTATACAAACAAAGAAAAATTGTAATATCGTTGCTCGCAAGATAAATACTTAGTTTAAGGAGTCTCAGTTTTCTGAAATATAAAGTTTGTCTTAGTGAATAGAAAATTGTGATAAAGTTTTGTGTTTATATCTCTGAACATATTCGAGATATATGGAGTTCATCGCTGGGGGAATTAAACTTCAGTAATACTTTCTTGTAAAGTTAGCGCAATATAAATACGTCTTTTGAAAAATATGTCTGACGTCTTTAAAATTGTAATTCAGCAAAAAAAAAAGTCAGAAAATGCTTCATCAGAGTTGTAAAATGAAGGTTTTATGCAACAAATCCGTTTTTTTATTCAAATAAATTTTAAAAAAATAAAATAACTGCAGTTATTGAAAGTTTTTTGCTTCAGATTATTTTTTTATACCTGCGAAAACTTTACATTTTAAAGCATTAAACTTAATTAGTTTTTTTAAAGGTTTTATGAGGAAAATTAAAAACAAAAAAAAAAACCTAAAAAATATTGCAGTTTGTTCTGAATTCCTTTATTTAAAAAAAATCCGTCAAACAACTTTAAATTTCACAACATTATTGAAGTTTTTATGCTAATTAATTTTCTAGGAAATTTCGGCTGATAGAGATCACATTTCGAATATAGCATTTCAAAGAAGCAGTAGTTATAATTCTTTTTATTTAAGTTATATAAACAAAAAGAGCAAGTGTTTATTCCTTGTATAAAAATGTTTGAACCCAGAGATAGTTAGCAATAAAACAAGTTAGTGGAATCTATGTACTTCATTGGGTAATTAAGAACGTGGGATCCCACTTATTTAAAACAACAAAAAATTAGTTTTAACAAAACAACGACATAAAATTATCATCAATTCTACATTTCTTTTTATAATATGCGCAATAAAGTAACACAAAACACACCAAGAAAAACTTTGCACTAGCAGAAAAATAAAAAATCGCAATTCAAAACCTTCAATATTTCTATTTCCATAACAAATACATTTCGTATATTTATGTTCAACTTTTTTGACAGATAATTTGTTTTCCCTGTAAAGTCCGGTTGTTACTTTTAAACTTTATGCTTCCTTCGCCCCCACGTAAACATGCGATAAAATAAGACCGGGTCTATTTTGGGCACACAAGGAGCTAAAAATAAACCCCCTCATTCAACAAACCGCACGTGTTTCGAAGCAGCCCAACATGGCGACCTCCACCCATTATGAAATTAAATCCTAAGACACCCAACCACTTCTGTGGACAGGACATCAGTATCCACTCACTTGAAGCACTTCTTCTAAACTAACTGCCCATTGCAAATCCCCTTATGAAACGAACTGAAAAAAAATCCACGCTTCGTGATCGAACATACCAAATTCGACGCCATCCATTCCAGCTAACAAAGAAAGGAAGATGCTTTTTCACAAAATAAGATGCTTTCTTCGGCGTTAATGGATTCAGATGATGTCAAAAACTTGCAGACTCGCTGACTGTGCTTTTGCTGGGGAAGGTCAAAGACCCTGGCCGTGGATTCGGACATTCAGCTTGATTGAGATGTTTATTATTAGGGAATCGGATCAATATCGTTTATCATTGTCTTGCTGGATAAGACGAGAGAAAAAAAGTTATTGAGGGGGAAGGAAGAAGATGCTGACATAAAAATTCGATATCTAGAAATCTCACACCAAGTTTCTGGATTTTTCCGATGATGTGTGTGTGTCGTTGAACTCTTAAGTTGGTGTTTTGTTTGAGGGTTATTGTTCGTTGCGAGGAATTAGAAGACATTTCGAGCTTGGGATTGGTGTCGTTTTATATTTTAGAGGGAAATATACTGTGTTTAGAATTTTGTTTTTGAAGGAAAGGTCAATAAAGATTAAGGATTTGGAAAGTAGCCGGTTGCTTGGTGCCAAATAGAACCATGGACAAATATAAAGGGATGTAGTGTCGGTAATATCACGTAAAAAAATTGCGTTTTTTGCTATGGTTAGAATAAAATAACCATATGATTTTTCTTTGAAAGGCAACATACTAATTTGGTTATAAATAAAACTTCATATCATACTACAGAATGGTCACTAATTGTTGGGTGATGGTCATTGTTTGGTTGCCTGACATTTAGCTGTATTGGGAAAATATAACATTTTTGAACAACTACATCGCTTATATTTTAAACAAGTCGCTTAATTTTAGCAGCAACAAAATATTTAAAAATATAACAATTTGGTTGTATTGGAAATTAGTGAAAAATGTTGGTATTTATTTTCATTCAGCTGAGAATTGTAAAGTTTTTTTTTTTATGAAGTTGTATTTATATCATCTGACGAAATAATTTTGAGTTTCGTTTAGAAAATTTGTTCTTCGTTTGGTTAAATTTTATCTGTATGTGACAGGATTATTTAACATGAAAAAAAATTAACAATATAACTACTTCTAAACACTTTATCCTGAATTTTATAATTTAATAATGATTTCGGCACAATATGAAAGAAGTTTCAAAAATCTTTACTGCATAGGTATTTTTAACGTTATTTTAATTTCGTTGAATTATTATTTCGTGTTTTTTTTTTTAATTCACCATTTAAATTTAGTAAATACAAAGAATTTTCATGTTTTTTTTTTTCAAAAACATTTGTGCAATATTATTTTTTTTTTAAATTTTAAAAATAAATATTATTTTTCTAAAAAAATACTTTAAAAATTACATTAAAACCGCATATTTGTTTTATTTTACAATTTTTTTTAAAGAACCTTTATATAATAACATTATTATTAATTTAAATTGATAAAATATAATAAAATAACTACTAACATTCAAAGTGACTTGAAGAAAATAGCTTTAGAGTTTGTTTCAAGATGTTATTTTAATATTATATTTCCTAGATTACGTACTAAAACTACATAACTTGATTCGTTGAATTACAAATTTTCAAATAAAGGGACCCAGTTCAGAATTGAATATAACTTTAAATTATTATCAATTTGATATCAAATTCTATTCTAATGCCATCTTGGAAGAGTAAATGTAATTCTTAACCATCATTGCTAACTTCATTTATTGGGAAACGCTTCATCTAAATTGTGAATTTTAAAGTGGATTCTTGTGGTTACATAATCCCACCAGGGTACTCAATTGTCTGTGAATTGCGGGACACATTAAGTGGCTGCTAATTAGCGATCCATAGTTACAGATTTTGAAATAATTGATGAGGTTGTTGGTGACTGCTGTTTAAATTGCAGAACCGTCTGGTTACGTATTTCACCCTTGATATATATGTGGGTCATGGGGGCCATGCAATCTCTAGATTTGGAAGTTGTTATCATGTTTGTATTGGGAAAGGATTTTCAAACAATTTTAAAGTTGGGGATTTTTATTCTTGAATTAGATTTTGTGTATTTTTTTTCTTTTATTTTCGCTCAGAAAATTTAAAAACAATTTTTACTAACTTTATATTTACGCCATCAAAAAGAAAAAATTTGATATAAAAAAAACAATACAAAAAAATTATATTAATTGTTTATGATTTATCTTAAAGTTATATTCTTTTAAATGCTGCTTATATGTTATGCGTTGAACCTTTTCTTTGAACACTTTAATCCTAATATAAAAAATACATAAGTGATTTTATTCGACTTTCCAACAGAAACACGTATGTCATTTATTTGAGTTTTATTACACTTGCATATATCACCAACTTGAACGATTATGACTAATCGGGTATCAGTTGCATTGTCATGATTACGGAAGGCTCGTTAGGGATATTATGGCAGGGTTTATAAAAATTGTAATACATTTTAAATTTAAATATAATTTGTAAAATAATAAAATAAAATTTAATGTCTATTGCATCAAGTTTATTTCAAAATAAAATACGCTGTCCGCTTGTTTAAAAAAAATTGTGTTAATTGAATGCTATTCAATTTTGAAATGAAAATTAGACAAACAGCTGAAATTTTTTTTCTGTAGATGAAAAACACCCATTGTTTTAAAATGCTCAGTAGTTAAAAGATAAAATAATCTTTTTAAAAAAAGGAAAAACCGACTTTAAGAAAATTTTTCTTAAAAGTAAAAAATAATTTTTAATTTTACGAACGTGTTGAAAAAAAATAATTATTTAATAATAATTTTATTACTTATTAAAACTTTTTTTAAATCGGTGCCAAAATTTATATATGATTTTTGAAAATTGGCACCAACTACAAAAAGTTGCAATAAGTATAAAATTGATATTAAATAATTTATTGTTTGCAACTTGTTTGTAAAATTTAAAATTAATTTTTATTTTTATTGCATTTTCCTTAATGTCGGTTTTCCTTTGTTTAAAAAGATTATTTTGTTTTTCCCTGTTTAGTTTTTAATTGAGCATAGGCCTTTGCCCCCTGCTATTATCCACCAAGAAATTCAAGTTGCTACTAACATTTTGTCTCAACAATGTATATTGTAAAACAATCCCTATCTATACCAATAAATTATCGGTAAACGAATTGTAGTTGCTGAACAACCTCTATCAAACAATGAAAAGATTTTGAAATTGAAGAAGCTGTTAAAAAAAAGTCCGGTTAATCGATTTTTACGGATTTGTAACAGCCGCATAACCAATTTTTTTTTTGCAATTTTTTTCTAAATGGATTTTTCTCTATGCAACAGAAATAAATTGTCCAAATATCTGAATTGGAACGGAAATTTTGCGCGAACATACATAAAAAAACATAACAGAATTGATAACCTCTCTCCTTTTGGCGCGCTACTGAAATTGCTTTGCGTGCTTTTAAGTCGGTTAAAAATTATCGAAATTGGTCGGTTTTAAATCGGGACGATCACAAATGTTATTATATAGATAAAAGGGAAAACATAAGGATACGCAGTATTTTATGTTTAAGTTAAGTAGAAATTCCGATTTGCCTTTAGTGTTAGGCTTATCAGTTGGAGATATATTTGAAATAAAAAGAAAATTGAAAAATGTACATCCCCACTTATGTTCCCAACAATAAACAAAATGGAAGTTTGTATTCAAACATAAAATATTTGTCATATTTTCTTCTCTTTACTTCTACAATATCTGCTAATAATAATTTGTCACGTAAATTAGAGGCTAAACTATACAGTTCCAAATATGCTTGAACCTTATCAGTTGGAGATATATTTGAAATAAAAATAAAATTGAGAAATGTGCATCCCCATTTATGTTCCCAACAATAAATAAAATAGAAGTTTATATTCAAATATAAAATATTTGTCATATTTTCTTCTCTTTACTTCTACATTATCTGCTAATAATAATGTGTCACGTAAGTTAAAGGCTAAACCATACAGTTCCAAATATGCTTAAACCTTATCAGTTGGAGATATATTTGAAATAAAAATAAAATTGAGAAATGTGCATCCCCATTTATGTTCCCAACAATAAATAAAATAGAAGTTTATATTAAAGTATAAAATATTTGTCAGATTTTCTTCTCTTTACTTCTACATTATCTGCTAATAATAATTTGTCACGTAAATTAAAGGCTAAACCATACAGTTCCAAATATGCTTGAACCTTATCAGTTGGAGATATATTTGAAATAAAAAGAAAATTGAAAAATGTACATCCCCACTTATGTTCCCAACAATAAACAAAATGGAAGTTTGTATTCAAACATAAAATATTTGTCATATTTTCTTCTCTTTACTTCTACAATATCTGCTAATAATAATTTGTCACGTAAATTAGAGGCTAAACCATACAGTTCCAAATATGCTTGAACCTTATCAGTTGGAGATATATTTGAAATAAAAATAAAATTGAGAAATGTGCATCCCCATTTATGTTCCCAACAATAAATAAAATAGAAGTTTATATTCAAATATAAAATATTTGTCATATTTTCTTCTCTTTACTTCTACATTATCTGCTAATAATAATGTGTCACGTAAATTAAAGGCTAAACCATACAGTTCCAAATATGCTTGAACCTTATCAGTTGGAGATATATTTGAAATAAAAAGAAAATTGAAAAATGTACATCCCCACTTATGTTCCCAACAATAAACAAAATGGAAGTTTGTATTCAAACATAAAATATTTGTCATATTTTCTTCTCTTTACTTCTACAATATCTACTAATAATAATTTGTCACGTAAATTAGAGGCTAAACCATACAGTTCCAAATATGCTTGAACCTTATCAGTTGGAGATATATTTGAAATAAAAATAAAATTGAGAAATGTGCATCCCCATTTATGTTCCCAACAATAAATAAAATAGAAGTTTATATTAAAGTATAAAATATTTGTCAGATTTTCTTCTCTTTACTTCTACATTATCTGCTAATAATAATTTGTCACGTAAATTAAAGGCTAAACCATACAGTTCCAAATATGCTTGAACCTTAGATGTTTTTAGCTATTTAGTTCTTTTTTCAACGAACTAAAGAGCACAACTGTTCGTTATTGAAAAAACTTCTTGAAAGTCAGATGCGTATAAAAGATACATCCAATTCAAATTCTCACAAATTTACTTTTTATTGAAAATTTTCGAACTTTAATAGGGCTAAGAAGAGTATATTGTAGTTTGATGAAAAATAATATGAAATTTTCTCGATTTTTCTATTTACATTTGAGAGTGCAAGCATAAAATTTAAATATTTTCATTCCAAATTTATGTGTGCTCTATATTTAAGTGCCATCTTTCAAAAGGCGGATGTTGACTCGAAAAATAAATTTTATCCATGTATGCATAAATCCATTCAATTTTTTTCTTGCCGTACAAGGAAAAAGGTAACTTTCATTACTGACTTTACTAATTACAATCGGAAATTAAAATTATTTTGTGCGAGTATGATTTTTAAATCGAGCAAAACTTTAGCGAGTGATGTTTTATTGAAAATAAATTAAAATCATAAGAAACTTGACTCAGTCTACGAACTTTGAGTTCTTGGTGTTTAAGTGGCTTGATTTTAATTTGTTTAATAATTACTTTCTTAGAGTTAAATATTGGAGAAAGGATGCTTATGCGTTCAATTTGAGGTTAAACCGCCTTAAAAAAGTATTAAAGGGTTTAAGTACTAGAAAATGCCATCCATCTGTTAGTTAATCAAAATTTTCAAAATGAGATAGAATTTCTATTTTTTTAATAATGATTTAAACAGCAACTTGCATTGTAATTCGCTGTACATGAGTTTCTTAGAGCCTGTTAGTTCTATTATATTTTATTTCTATTATAATCGGCTCTCCATGTCCATTTGAAATAAGAGTATGCTGTTTGATATTAGAAATAATAGTATTAATAATAAATTCTGAGGCATACTTACTTTTCGCATTGATGAAAAACGTTTTGATGTCTTGTCTTCTGAGATGAAGAAGTGAAATTTCTCATTTACCAGAATGAGAGATTGCACTTCTCTTTCATCTCTTATCGCTTGTCCTCCATCCCGTGTTCTTTTAGTTCTTCTGTTCTTCGATTTGTCCTCGATCTCTTCCTATTTTTTCCATTCATGATTACTTTTTGATGTACTGCTTTCTTATTGCGGTGAAGAGGTGAAATTTCTCATTTCCCAGTCATTATAATGAGAAATTGCACTTCTTTTCTTGCAATCATCTCTCCATCTCGATCTGAAAAAAAAAAGAATGTTATTTGATACTATAAATAATAATATTAATAATAAATGCTTAGGCATACTTACTTTTTTTCTTCTTTGATGAATTACTTTTTGATGTCTTGTCTTTTTATGACGAAGAAGTGAAATTTCTCATTTTCCCTTCAAACACAATGAGAAATTGCACCTCTTTTAAATCTACCACAGCTTTCTCTCCATCCCTTGCTTTTTGCTTTATCCTTGTTGTTTTGCTACTTTTTTCCATTAAGGAATTACTTATAATGTCTTGTCTTCTTGTGATGAAGAAGTGAAATTTCTCATTTCAATTTCATCCCAATGAGATATAGCACTTCTTTTCTTGCATTTCTCCCATCCGTTGTTCTCCTTGTTCGTTTGCTCTTTCTTTTCTCCTTGCTGCTTTGCTACTTCTTTGCAGTGATGAATTACTTTTTAATGTCCTCTCTTCTGTGATGAAGAAGTGTAATTTCTCATTTATCGAAATGAGAAATTGCACTTCTTCTGTTGCTCCATCTTGTCTCCTCCATCTCGATGTGAAATAAAAATTTGTTATTTGATGATATAAAAAAGTATTAATAAATTCTTATTCGTACTTACTTTTTGCATTTATGAATTACTTTTCGAGGTCCTATCTTCTGTGATGAAGTGACATTTCTCCTTTTCCCTTCATCACAATGAGAAATTGCACCTCTTCTCTTGAATATCTCCTCGCTTGCTCTTTGTTTTCTCCTTGCTGTTTTGCTACTTTTTGAATCGATGAATTACTTTTTAATTTCATGTCTTCTTATTGTGATGAAAAGAAGTTAAATTTCTCATTTTCCCTTCATTGAATGAATAATCGAACTTCTTCACTTGCAATCTTATCTCCATCTTTTACCTGAAATAAAAGTACGTTATTTGATACTAAAATAAGAGTATTGAAAATGAATCCTTATTTAAACTTTATTTTTGATTGTTGAATTACTTTTGGGTGTCCTGTCTTCTTATTGGGATGAAAAAAATGAAAACAAACACTTGATCTTATTGAGTTCACATTTGTAATGGGATAGAAAAAATATATTTTCACAGATTCCATAATTAAGGATAAGATAAGTTTTCGAATTGCATTCCTCACGGGTATATGGAAAATTCAAATGGCATAGTCTGCAAACACTAATGTGCCATTGACTCCGAAAATATGAAACTCCCAATGCCTTTTGGAATAGTGTATAACGAAAAGATTTCCGATTTCTATCTATAATTATACTCGCGATTTACAAAGAAAGTAATGTTTTGTAAAAGCAAACTCTAACTCGAAATTCTTCTTCTCAAAGCAGCGGGAATGCAGAAACGTCTTTGTTTTAATAGTGACGAAACAATAGAAGATTTCTCAGAATATATTTCAAAATTATTTATTTTTTTCAAATGTATCAAGTGTTTTACTAACAAATATTTCGGCAAATGATATATTTTCCGAGTAGTATCCGGATTTAAATTTTATAAAGCGATTCCTAAAAAGTCATATTCTACGAAGAAAATTACAAAGCTACTTCATAAGGAATATTAAAAATTTATAAAGCACATGATAGCATATATTCAATAGATTTTCGAATTATTTTAATGTGAAAGGAAAGTTAAATTCATCAATTTTAGGGACGTTTTAACTTTACGTAAAGTAGCAGTAGTAAAGATATTTCTATATTTAAATTTGATTGTTTTTAACATCAACGAATTATTGTAAGATTTCTTGCATATTTTTAATGATCATATGTAGCAATTACTTTACTAACTTGACTTTGGCAAGAAGAATCTCGATTTAAAATGTCCTAATCGCTTCCCAAAAAAATCATGTTCTACGTAGAAAATTACAAAATTACATTATATTATGAGCAATGTTCTTCATTGAGCATTTAATAGCTTATACTCAATAAACATTTAAATTGATTTCAATGGTAAATAAAAGTAAAGTTTATAAACAGTTTTAGAGACGTTATCACAATACAACGTAATAATTCTTTTAAAACTAAATATCTTAATTAAAATTAAATATGCACTAAAATTATTTAACGGTAGTTGAAGGGTAAAATAAACTTATATTCAAGCATGAGATATTCTTAACAAAAATAAAAGTCGTATATAACGGCGTGATAACGATTTACACACCAAAATTTCTTAGATTTTACAGGTACAAAAGAAAGTTAGTTACTTAAGTACAAAAGATGTCGTCACCAAGTTTCATATGCTTTAAAACAGAATAACTTTATGATTTCAGAAATGCTTCCAAACTTTTTTCAAAATGGCGTCCGAATTAGAGATTTCAACAAACGATTTAAAATAATAAAAGAATAATATTTCGAAATAACTTTACCAAACATTGTTGCAGTTATTGATGTCTTGATATTATTATAAGTATGATTGAGGCTTCAACAATTAATGTGTTTCCTTTTATTACAACGTGTAAAAGCATTATTGTAACAATCCGTTTCTATATTATAGATATAAAAAAATAATCTTTTTAAGAAACGGAAAACCGACTTTAAAAAGAATGAGCTAAAAAGTAAAAATGTATTTTCCGACCATCTGGAAAAATTTATGTATGACTTTTGTAAATTGGAGCCGACTTTAAAAAGTTGTAATAAGTATAAAAATGATATTAAAAAATTAAAATTTTATAACTAGTTAGTAAAATAAAAAAATATTTTTTACTTTTCAAGTGCATTTTTCTTAAGTTGATTTTAATTTAAAAAAAAAATATTATTTTATTTTCCTTTTTTAGTTTTTTATTTAATAGAAAGTTATGCTCAATGTAATTATTCATAAAGAATTTCAAGTTTTTCCTCATACTTTTCCACGTTCGGATCCGGTTTAAGAAATGCTGGGTAATTAAAACTATTGTCTCAATGATGTATATTGTAAAATAATCTCTATCCATTATTGAATAAAGAAAATATTTAAAAATCCGAAAAATTGCTACAAAGTTCGAATATATAACAGCCGGTTAACCGATTTCTTTAAAATGTTTTTGCAAAAGTGGATATTTTTTTCTAACAAAAAAAAAAAAAAAATCGAAATGGAACAATTTTTTCGAACGGTTCGGTTAATTGAGATTTCCGGATAGTTAAATGCCCGGTAACCGGATATTTTTTTAAAAGATTTCCAAGTGATCCCTACCCAACAACAACAAAAAAAGAATTTTCCAATTATCTTAATTAAAACAGAAATTGTGCGCGAACATACATATTAAAAAACACATAACAGTCTAATTGATAAACCTCTCTCTCTTTGGCACGCTTTGGCGGTTTTGGATTGCGCTCTTTTAAGTCTGTTAAAAAAGAAGCTGCGTGTCAAAATTAAACCTTGTGCAATCGCATATCAAAGTATTGTAAGTTGGGCGATTAAGTATGAGTTAGATGTGAAAACAGGTAATTATAAAAATTTTAATTAAAAGGCATTTAAAATGTATCATTTTTAAAGCACAATTTATATAACAAGTAACCAGTTTTAAAAAAACTGATAGTTATCAAAGAAGAAAAATAAATAAAAATCATTTTTGACTTTCTACAAATAAAATGTAGTATGCAAAATATTCGAAACTTCACTCAGAAAATCTTCGTATGAATGAAGGGAGACCGAATTAAATTGATCATCTGAATTTCAAGCAACATGATGATGATTTCAATAGAAAAACTCGACATCATACTATAATATAAAATATATCAAATTTGAACTGCAGCCCGGTTAATACATTTCCATCGATGATTTCTAAATCAATGTGCAAAATATAATTTTGATACAATTGACAATAAAAGTTGCTTAGGTAAAAAAATTATAATAACGTGTTACTTATTTTGAAATCAGAAATTGTTTACCTAAATTTCTTATTGAACGAGACTAATTTTATCTTAATCATTCTATTTATGAAGGATTCATAGTGTCGTAATGAATCACCCAAAAAGTATAATATGGCATTTTTATCCTGCTACCACGTAGATGATTTTAAAAATGTTTCACGTCAATAGTGTATTTAACATACACAAGCAACAAATGTTTGCGTTTTCTAATGTTAGAACTTTCTATGTCGGTACCCTTTTAATATTAATTTCATAATATTCCTCATGGCAGTTACATAATAAATAAAAGTCAAAGTTGTATGAAATTTGATATTTCAGGAAAAATGTGTGCATTTTTTTTGTCTAAATCCTTGTAATAATATGTAAAAAGATTTATTCAAATTTCGAATCGATACATTTGATAAAGTTGTAAACTGATAATATGAAGAATAACAAAATTTAAAATAACGAACCAAAATTGAATTACACATAAATATATTATAATATTTGTAGACATTTTGTTTAAATGTAAAAAGTTTTAAAACTGTTTTGGTTCCACTATTACATTTTGCAATTTTTATAGTTTATTTAGTTTATCGTATTGTGAAAAAGTATAAGAATCGTTTTAAAGTTTGTAATATATTTGAATGAATTTAAAAATGAGTTTTGTAAGCGATGAGTTATTTCAGACTCTTTTGTTCAAAAGCTTGTTCAGACTCTTTTGTTTTGGTTCCAATATTACATTTTGCAGTTGTTATAGTTTATTTAGTTTATCGTATTGTGAAAAAGTATAAGAATCGTTTTAAAGTTTGTAATATATTTGAATGAATTTAAAAATGAGTTTTGTAAGCGATGAGTTATTTCAGACTCTTTTGTTCAAAAGCTTGTTCAGACTCTTTTGTTTTGGTTCCAATATTACATTTTGCAGTTGTTATAGTTTATTTAGTTTATCGTATTGTGAAAAAGTAAAAGAATCGTTTTAAAGTTTGTAATATATTTGAATGAATTTAAAAATGAGTTTTGTAAGCGATGAGTTATTTCAGACTGTTTTATTCAAAAGCTTGTTCAGACTCTTTTGTTTTGGTTCCAATATTACATTTTGCAGTTGTTATAGTTTATTTAGTTTATCGTATTGTGAAAAAGTATAAGAATCGTTTTAAAGTTTGTAATATATTTGAATGAATTTAAAAAGGAGTTTTGTAAGCGATGAGTTATTTCAGACTCTTTTGTTCAAAAGCAAACAAACCGATTCTTTGAATATTAAAGTGAAAATTTGGACTCCTATTTTTTTAAACAAACCCCATTATTCTTTTATTTATAAAGATAAAAAGAGTAATGTATATCAATAAAAACGAATATACCATAATAGTTTACTATTTGCTTCAATTAATGTAAGTCTGGTCCATATTCAATACAAGAATTTATAGTGAAATAAATGGAAATTTGATGATTCATTTTTAAGAATATTTTTAAAAGTTAATTCTAAAATCATTATTATTTAAATACCTGAACTTCATTTTAAGTTCAAATATAAAACTGACCAAATCATACAAAAATGAGAATTTTTAACTTATTATTAATTGCATGCACAAAATGGATGAACTTACATCAATTCCTGTTGCAGTGTTGTTGACAGATAACTCATATGACTTTTACGGTGCACAAAATTAATTATTAAATGATGCATATTTGCAATTTTCAACTGATTACATAAAAATTACAAGGTAAACTATCCTCCTAGTTCAAAATCGGGAGTGAAAATGAGGAAAATATTTTGGATAAATGTTCATTGTTAGTAGTAGTAGTGTTAACTGTTTTAATTATTTAAATGACATTGTTTAGTAATATTTATGTAAAACTTAAGTAATGAGACATTGTTATTTTACATTGTTGACGTCATGCGCTAACATGATGTTTTCACTCTTTCAACATAGTTTTCTAATTTTTATATTCTATTGCTGTTGAATTTAGAAACACTATGAAACTGACAAATTGCAGTATATTGATTTATTTAAAATGTATGAAACTTCCTTCTATTTTTGAGAATTTCATTAAAAAAGAACGCATTAGGAATGCAAATACCGTGATATTTTATTGAAAGAGAAAATTAGGTCCTTTATTTGATACACTTGGAGGTATTCCATAAAAGTCCCGATAACTTATATTTGATTTTTTCTAAACATAACCAAAGAAAGAATTTTTTTTTCTGAAACAAGTCTCTTTACTATTTATAAAGAATCAAGATAATCAAACTTTACACAACACTTTAATTTTTTTACCCTTATGGTTATTTATTTAAAATATAAATAGCTATTTTTCTAAGTAAAACCTCAAAAAGCTTCTACAAATTTCAATTCATGGATACTTAGAATTTGAGAAATCAATATAATTTTTTTATGACTTTTCACTTAGTTTTAAGCATGGGTTGTCATAAAAATTCATATAATGTATTTCCAAGCACAAAAAAAACATATTCAAGACATTTATAATGGAATGCCTTCGTATTTAAGTAAACTAAATATTTTGAATGATATTTTCTTTATTCTCTTCAGTAAAAGGAGAAACAATTCCTTCCCCTTTAAGTCCACATACCCTACTCAGAAATGATTCTCACAAATTTGATTAGCATCAAACTAAAGATGAAATGCAGTTAAAATAATTGATATGTCTAGTTTACTGATCATTCTGGGTAATTAAATGTCCCTATTGGTTAATTAAAATTAATTTTTTGGAGATAATCAACTCGTACACAAATTGAATAACTGAAGTTAAGTTTGCCACTGGTTCATATTTATATAACGTGCTTATTTCATTGAATAGTGCAAAATTATGCTAATTATTACTTGTGATAAAAAAAGAAAAGAATGTATAATTGTACTGTATATAATTTATTGGTTTCAAAGGAAATAATTCAACAGTTCCACATTTAATTGCTTAACATCATTTTAGGTTAAAGTAACAGTTAGATAATTAAGTTTGTCATTTACGAAATTTCTATGAAGAAGGATGGCTGTATTTAAAGAACAAAAGCTTTAATAAGCTTGAAAGCGTCTGGTTTAAGAAGTCCCAATATTCTCTATTGTTTCTAATTTCTTCCTAATATTTCAAATTTCCATTAATTTATATTATTATACATATGAGTTTAGTTAAATTAGTTACTACTTTATTTCTCAATTTTTTTTTTATTAAACTAATTTATTCTTAATGAAAATATTTTAATAGAAATGCTTTATTTGTTAAAGAATTCTTCATTAATTCTTCAAAACTTTCTAAATTCGGAGCATAATTTACAAGTGTCTGTAAAGCTCATAAAATAATCTTTAAAAAAATATTATACGTTTCAATAAATGCCGGGCAAACAAATTATATTGTGCCACAATGTATATTGTTATAACAATCCTTATCCAACAAAACGAAACGAAATTTCATTGTGGGAAAATCTTTATCTAACAATGAAAATATTTTAAAATCGGAAGAAATGTTAGAAAAAAAAAAGTCCAGTCAATGGATATTTCCGCATAAATGAAAGCGGGATAACCAATTTTTTTTGTATTTTTTTTGTTAAAGTGGACGTTTTTCTACCCAATAAAACAAGAATTTTCGAAATCGGACAATATTTGTTTTCAAAGGGTACGGTTAATTAATAATTCCGGATAGTTAAATGCCGGATATTTTTGTTACAAAAGATGCCTAAATGAGACATTCCCTATCCCCCAAAAAATAATAATTATCAAAATATCTAAATTAGAACAGAAATCATGAGCGAATATACATAAAAAAAATACAGGTCGAATCGAAAACCTCTCTCACTTTTGATTGCACGCTTTTTAGTCGGTTATAAATAACTTAAAAACTAGTTCAGAACATCGCACCGGGCCTTGGCCCTTATTAAATGATATGCCCTGATAACAATAAATTCAAACAATCTATTCGCCTTTATACTATCAATCTCACTATTTTACTATTTATGTCCTTATTTAAAAGATCATTCACCTATACGCCAAAATCAATTACAACATTTACAACAACCCAATATCGATATAAAATATTCCCAATAAAATCCCCCCCCCCCTTTTCATTTCTTTACTTCTATAATAAATTAGCATATAGAAACACCACCATTGTAAATTAGTCGCGACATACAACGATCCATATGTATGAGCTCTCTTCATATGTACGACACACTACTGCGTGGGCCGGGCAAAATTTGATTATTCTGCCCTTGCCTGTGACGTAGGAGACACGTCTACCCACTCCCTGTGGACGAGGCTGTTTGCTGACAGGGGGTTTTGCCCCCATTCATAAATTCCCCTGTCTGGAGTCCGAAGCTTTTAGAAGTTCAAATAAACCTCTCTGTTTGGGAAGTGTGATTTAGGATCCAGTGAATCTGCGGTGGTCGATGTTCACTTATGGTAGATAATGGCGGGGGAGATGTTTTATTGTTATTGCTGAGAACGTTCTTGAATAGATAATAAAAAAAAAACAATATTTTTTTATTATAGAATAAATCAGTGGTTAAAAGGTGGTCCGCGGACCCCCGGAGTTCCATGAGTCGATGTTAAGGGATCCGGAAAGTTCACAAATATAAAAAAAAATCGTTAAAATATTTATAAAGATGGTAAACTCATTGAATTTGGTTAACTATCCATAGGAACCTTACAAAATGACAACTGGCCGAAAAAGCTTTAAGGTTTTATTTGATCCCTTTTTGCACAACTTTAAGATGTGAACAAGCCTTTAATACCTATGGTTAAAAGAAAACAAATATCGTAACAGAATAAATATTCACACTGAGCGAAAATATCAAGCTTGCAGCCGAATTTGGACTTGATTATGAACCAAAAATAAAGAGTTAATTCCATACTGTTCGAAAAGCAGTGTAGTAACTAACGTGAGTACTACAATATTTTCATTAGTTTAAATGAGTGTTAAATGTACAAAAGACTGAAAATAACTAAACTTTTGATTGGGGTGTTATATTTTTTTTATGTATTTGTTGGGTAAATTTGTGTCCATATTCTTAGTAAAGGCACTGTAAAATTATAAAATTAATTTAAGAATGTTTCTTTCATTTTCATGTTCAAACAAAATTTTAAAATTATACATGCCCAGAAAGCTGTGGGAATTCCATGAACATATATGAAAGAGGTCCTAATCCTATTTTAGTTTTAGAAGGGGGTCCATGGTTTAATACTACCTGAGAACCGCTGGAATAAATATTGTAATTATGGGATCAGAAGATGGAAACATAGTTATTAAGTACTAGCTAAAGTACCCAGCGTTCGAAACTATTTTAAAAAAATAAGAAAAAGTACTTTTATATTGCATAAATGGTACTAGCTGAAGTACCTGGCGTTACTCGCGGTTTACGCAGAGTGTTGGCCCATTTCTTCACGGTGGTGCCATCTGGTGGTTTTATTAAAACATTATTTCGGCTTTAAAGTGTAGAAAAAAGGGGATTGGGTGGTTTTTGGAATCTCATTTAGACTGTGACTTTTTTCTGGTTTTAAAGTTCAAAAATGCAAAACTTCCCCAAGCTCGGAAAATAAACTGTTGATTTGTATATAAAATAAACAAACTCACTGACACTATTAATTATAAATATAGATATTTGAGGAGCTTATTACCAAAAAGAAACATTTCCTCAATGTCCCAATTGAAAATATTCCTTTTTGGATATAAGCTCCTTCTTTATTATATCCTCCCTTATTATTAGCAGTCTATCATCTTTGGGATGTTATAAATAGAAATCGACATTTGTAGCAATAAGTCATTTCTTACAAGCAGTGGTGAATAGTGCATGATGCCGAAGAGCGTCCTTGTGAAAAGCTTAGTAAAGCTTATTTATAATATTATAAGCTTACTTTGATGCTTTTAATGCTAATATATTGCTATTTACATTTTAAATTGTGAAGATTCATCAGTTTTCAAATTTGGGAAAATATATGGAATTTATAGCTTTATGAATTGTTTAATTTATAGAATATTTACCCTTAATGAATTATCAAAACAGTTTTTCTTTTTAATAATTAAACTCGTCATATTTAATGTTAAAATTTTTTTTATATATATTTTTAATTTTCAATTTAAAATATCTTCACTATTTTTGAACAACATATTTTTTAAATATATTTTTAATTTTTAAATAATTAAAAAAAAATTCAATTTTTATAAAAGCATGAATATAAGGTTTCAGAATTTTTTTCGAAATTCTTCACTTGTCAAGAATACAAGCATAAATATATTATATTTTGATTTAATTTCAACACCCACACCTTTACACCCACGCCATATATAAAATGGAAACAAACAAACAAACAAACAAACAAACAAACAAACAAAATCAGACCAATAGAGAAGCAGAGAAATTCTAAAAGTATTTTTTATTATAAATAACCCAAATAATGCCCAAGATAAAAATATATTCTATAATAAAAACGCAATCACCGGTACTGCTTTATAATTTGAATCGATGAAGTTAAACTAAAAAGTAATATCAAACAAAAACTTCAGGGAATTTAAATACCTTTTTGAATGATTAGTTAAGTTAATGTATATCTAAGTCAACTAAAATTTAAAAATCTATTACATTCCGTAATTTAAAAGGTTGATGAACTCTTATCTGGAAGTTAGCAATTAAAAAATGTAGAATGCATTTATATAAAACTCATTTTAATGGCAAAGTATTTAAAAAAATAATTAGATAGTTATTTCCTGATTGGAAAACAATTTTTATTTATATGCAAATGCACCGCTTACTTAATTCCGTTCGTTTATCTGATGCATTAAATAATTAAAAACTTTTTATAATTATAACGTGATATTTGATCAAGTCCGAGTAATGAAAGAGAAAAGTCCGTGTCATGAATACCACATAGAATATGTAATTTATATTTCTGACAATACTTCGCTTTGAAAAATGGTTAAATAAAACTTATTCACGCTTTTTATTGTTATCGCATGTTAAAAATGTTTAAATATATACGAGTTTCATTTGTAAACAATTAAAGTTATTGTTATATCTAATTTATTTTGTTAAGTATTAAAAAGGATATTGAAAAATTTGAAGAGGTTTTTATTGGCTTTTTTAAAATGAACTTTTAATCTGTAATTTTTGTTATTTCAAATTATTTCTTTGTGTAGAATGTTTACTTTAATCACTAATTTAAGAGTTGCATTTTGATATTAAAGTAATTAGCTTTGTATATTTTGCTAAATATTTGTTTAAGTAGTCTTCAATTTTTTTCTGATAATAACCTAATTTCTGTTCCTATAATTAGTATGCTCTGCTTATACATATTTTCATATTTGAAATTAAGTTTTAAAAAAATGTGTAAAAACTTTGATTTTTTCTTAGTTAAAGGGAAAAATAATAATTTATTTAAATGTTTTTATTAATGTGTTTTTAATGTGCATATTTTTATGTACATATTCCTGACATTGTCAATTCCTTATGGTTTGACGCCCATTTATTTGTCTTTTCAATGCATTATTAATGAAAACGTAATTAATGGTTGTTGTATACGTTTTAACGAAAAAACGCGGGAAAGTTCTGTAAGACTAAGCTCTAATTATTTTGGCGAAGTATTGTTTTTTATATAACGGATTTGTCAAATATAAAAGAAATCTCGACCTATAATTTCCAACAGTTCGTTCGTACAAATTACACGTTTGAACTTTAAGGTAATTGTTCACACAAATTAAACTTATAAAATTTTCTTTCTTTCAAAAAGACTTTATTTCTTCAGAAAACTTTTATTTCTTTGGTTTTTTAAAGGCTCAGTATTAATATAATTATATGACAGATTAAATGGAACCTTTTATTGAATGTTAAATTAATGTTATAGTGAATAAATTTCTTTCATTATTAAAAGAACGATAAACCAATAGCCTTATGAAAGTATAACCGGATAGAAAAGATATATCTTAAAGGTTTTGCTGACAATAACGTTTACTTACTTATTCATATTCAGATCGTAAAAAACAAATTTACATGTCTTGTTTCCAATACTTTTTTTTGTACTTTCGAAATACTATATTTTTTTTTGAGAAATAACCCCGCATCAAGCTTTGTAAAATTGAAATTCTGAGTTATTGGGTCTTCTGTTTTGGTAATAGTCAAACTTAATAACTTTTAAGTGCACTTTTAAAAATGAGAACCGAATGCAATAGTCCATATATCAAGTTGTTCAGTTTGCTTAAAGTTCGTGGGATAAGTGAGTTTGACTATTCTTTGAATGTAAAAAATGATTTACTTGAATCGAATGTTTTTTTTTTTAACAAATTAAGATATATATTTAAACAAGAATATTTAAGTATATTTTTAGTTTTGTTTTAAATACTTATTTTAAACTAAATGCGTTGTTGCTTTCAGTACTCCTTTGCGTTATTTTTTTCTATAAATACATTGAAGAATGCTTATCTGAAGATGAGACTTTAGTTATTGTGTACACTTCTTTTCTTTTACCTTGTTTTATTTGAGAGTTTTTGTTGTTTTTAGTTAGATGGTAGCGTAACCTATCTGAAAATATAAATTTGTTTGCGCAATGGTGAAAGAAAAATCTTATTTTATTTGTAAATAAAAACTAAATCGAAAATCTAAATTTGTTTCGAAATTTAAACAGAAAAATGTAGCGTTCAAATTAGTTACAATTAACCAGCCGATTACCCCTTCTGCGCATGACTTTGAAATATTTAAATATATTTTGAAATTTTTAAGCTATAAGAGTTAAAAGAAAAGTAGTAAAAAGAATCATAGCATTCATTTTCTGAAAAATTATTTTAAGTTTAACTCTTTGCTTGTGAGTTGTAAACTACTTAGAGTTGAAAACGGCTTCAGATCTTCAAACGCATATTTTACTAGTTAAGTAATACAAATTGTTTAATCAATAGAAAAAAAATCTTGAAGTTATTTTATGAAACTCTTGAATTACATTATTCATTTAAGTGTTAATTTTATCTAAAATAATTACAAAATTGAAATATTCTCTTTTGTATGAGTGAAATTGAACTAAATACAAACAAAAATAACTTTTTATATGTTTTTAATTATTTTCTTACCAAAATTATTAACTTAATCGTAATTATATGAAAATGGACATCATTAAATATTTTTCAGTTATACATATAAAATGATTTGTTTTAAATAATTTAAAATGATTTGTTAAAATGTAATAATAAGAATGATAATGTACAAAGAATAACATTTAATTCAATTTAAAAAGACTGTACCATGGATATTTCTCAATTCTAATTTTTTTAAATAGTTTTGCAAACAAAACATTAACGTTTTGCCTTTTTAATGCATTTTTTCTTTTTGATACGTATTTAATCAACAATGTGATAAAGTCTCATTGGTTTTATCTATAATATATTTATTTTATTTCTTTATTAAAATACATACAAAAAGGCCATATCAAAGAAAAAGTCATATACATAAAAAAGACTCTGCGGACCCCGTTTTTAGAACCACTGATGTATTTAGATAATATAATTATTTTTCTACATAATAATATTAATACAGAGTGCTCTAAAGGGAGTTTATGCTTATTTATACATTTATGTAATATATAAATTTCGAATTTCGTTCAACCTATGTACACAATGCCTTGCACATTTCTTTTGTTAGTAACAATAACGTCAAATGAAATAACCACCCTTACTCGAAACGGTCAATGGATATTTATAATTTTAGACACAAAACCTAAGTTTCTCTAACCACACACTTGTCTAAACCCTCAACAGCGACGAACATCCAAGAATAATACTCAACTCTTTTAAAAGTTCCCTTACTGCTTCACCGAACCTTCAGCTTCAAAAAGGCGCAACATCTCTGCTGCGATCAGGCCATGGCTGAAGAGACACCTTTGCATAACACGATATTTCTGTCCCGTTAACCATGGCGTGTGCCCGGGAGATCTCTTACCCAAGGAAAAAGCTTCCCATTCCTGTCGATTCGGCTGAAGGTTTACTGTCTGGAATGAAAGAAGAATCCGAATCCCGAAGGTCCTTGACCTGGAAAATGTGTTTGGAGGGGCTTCTTCTACTCCTGGACATGGATCTTTTTGTTCTTCGAGTCTGGAATAAAAGAGCTTTGTTAGTTCTACTAAAGAAAATGACCAAATGCGGGGTTTTTCTTCTGATGGTAGTTTGGTAATTGTGAGTTCGTATTACAAAGTGGTGAAATGTTTGTGTTTGGGCATAAAATATGTTTTGAATGTATCAATATTTATTTGCGCTGTCTTATTTTCTGTATTAGGGGCATTATTTATCTGTACTAAAATGGTCTATGTTCTATTCATTTCTATGTACATAGATCATTTTAGTTCCAGACTAGATCTTTAGAAAGTTTAGAAACTGAAATATCGTTTTAATAGTTTGCAGTCTACAGTCCAGTTCCACTGGAGATACAAATTGCTGGGCTATAGCCATTTTTCGATTATATCTCATTTAGCTTTATTTAACATAATAAAACTTTTTATGGAACTACTTTTAGAGGGCCTCCTGTTGCCACGTGAATATAGGCGTTCAGCTGGTAATCGGAGGATTGCTAGTTCGCCGTACGGTGAACTTGACAAAGAAAAGTAAAATAGCTGTTATCTTGCGATCGGAGGGTTGCCAGTGTCGCTACAAAAATACTAGAAAGCCGTTCAGAACATCCAACAAATTATACTGGTGTGTATACGGGACTGGTGAACGATAAATCTATTCGGGGTTCAATGTCTTGGCGCCTATTGAGGTTGCGTCGTGTGCCAGCTCAGGTGTTGTCCTCGTCATCTGACTATAGTTCAAAAATACGAGGCATCGTTCCCGGGTCTTTCCTTCGATATAGACCTAGAACCGTTGCCAATAGTCCACTGTGCAGCTGAAGTGCCGCGTTAATTAACCAAACCAACTACTTTGTATATATTTTAAACAAGTAGCTTAGCAAACAAGTAGCTTAAACAAGTAGCTTTCTATATTTCGGCATTAGTAGCAACAAACTTAATAGTTACAGTATATAAAGAAAAATGGTTTATTATATGTTGTTAAACAGCCAAATAATGACCATTAACTAACTATTTTTGACCACCCTGTATTAGTTTACTATGCTTAACGGAGGTGTTTCGGTCTATCTGCCAATGAAATCAATAGATCGGAAAGGGTTAAAATTTCATTATACCTGGCTACCAACACTGAATAAATCGATGGACCGCAGAGGATTAACTATTTTACCGATAATTTAATTGGATGCATCGTTTCAAAAAACAAATATTTAATTCCATATTGGAAATTGATATTTAAATTAAGATTTTATTTGTAAAAAGCTGCATGACTTAAGAATCAGTCATAAGTGTAGCTTGTTATTGGGGTCTTCCCACCACTCTTGTATCACCAGCCGTGCTCGTTGCTTTTCGAAGATTTGATGGTTGTTTGCAACTTAAAATAGTTTTTCAAAACTCTGTATCGGCGATGTTATTTATAATATTTGAGGTAGTCAAAACATTGTTGCAACCTCTTTACTGGGTATTTTATTTGATGATTCCCAAAAAACAGACTATTCAACTGTGTGTGGGATGTAAAATTAGAAATTAAATTTATTCCGTTAGAAGTTGCGTGGCTTCAGACTCGAAAGCGAGTGTAACTCGTTATTGGCTGTCTTTTTCATCACAAATGCTACTCGTTATTCTCTGTTAAAGAGTTAAATATTTTATGGCAGATTGCAAGTTAATAAATTTTTCGTAAATAAAATGCAACAGCAATTGAATGAATTTTGATAAGATTTTTACCGGTTAATACTTTAAAATCCAACTAAATATTAGAAAATAAGATAAATGTTATATTGGGTTGGAGGGAAAGTTCTGTCGTATTTTAAATAGGCAGGTGATTTTTCTTGTAAATAAAAAGAACATCTGGCTAGTGAGTCAATAGGATTTTGTTGTTGTTTTTTTAGCTGCTGTATAATATAAAAGGTGCCCTTTTTTACCGTTCATCATTTACTTGTGATATTTAAAGTGAAAAACATGTCAGTAGATAAAGTGCATTTATGACACTGCATTTTATATGAATTCCAAAAAGGAAGCAATGCATCGGTTGCATGTAAAAATTTATGTGCGGTATTTGGAAAAGATATTGTAAATGTTCGTACTTGTCAAAGATGGTTTGGCAAATTTCGTTCCGGGGATCTGAGCCTCAAAGAAAGTGATCGATCTGGACGACCATCCAAGATCGATAATGATGTTTTGTGATCCATGTTGGAAAAAAATCCACTTTTAACAAGTCGAGAAATTGCAGAAGAGTTTGGCATTCATCATATAACTGTTGGAGATCACATTAAATCTCTTGGGTTTGCGTTAAAGCAAAGTGTTTGGGTTCCAAATGAATTAACGGAAAAGAATTTGTCTGATGCATACTGCAATGGTGACACAACAAAAACTGAATGCGTTAGGATGGGAAGTCCTTAGTCACCCACCGTATTCACCTGACATTGCACCATCTGATTATTACCTGTTCAGATCTCTGCAAAATTATCTAATGGGAAAAACATTCACGTCTTTTGAAAGTGTTTCTAAGGCAGTTGCTGACTATTTTAACTCCAAGGATGAGAACTTCTACAAAACAGGAATTCACAGGTTACCTGAAAGATGGCAGCAGGTTCTAACAAATAACGGAGCATATATAATTGATTAATATTAAACACATATTTTTATAAATGAATTCAAATATTTTCTTTAAAATACGACATAACTTTCCCTCCAATCCAATACATATAAAATAAAAAATACTGCAAAAACAACGAATATAAGACAATAGACTCAGTATTTTTAGAATGATTCTCTCTTGTTTTTAACAAAAAAACTGTCCAAGAACAAATTCTTAGTACGCAAATTTTGTTGACGGTTAACATGAAATTCTAAGATTGTTAGTACCATATTTGTTTTGCAATCAAACCATTGCTTTTACTTTAAATAAAGTTTAAGGCAAGTAGCGTGCTTATTTTCCTACTATTCAAACTTTGATGGTTTCCAAAAATTATATCTTAATGAACAAAAGAAGTTCAACATCTTCATTCATACTTAATGCTTCATTAAACTTTCACGTTAGTTTAAAATTCAATAAAATGCGTAAGCCCTTTCGTCAATAATGGCGAAACTTTAAATAGCGACACTTCAGGGAACGCTGTGTGGAATAAATTTGGGTACTTTGGAAAACTTATAATTTCAGAATTATTTGTTTACTAATAGTTTTAAGCCGGTTTAGATAGAATAAATATTTACTTGCAATACAAAATATTTTATATTGAATTTGGTTACTCAATATTTAAAAAAAGTCTAAAACTATTATTGGAGTAAATAATACTAAAAAAATATTTTTTATTTAATATGTGGCATGTAGGATAGTATGTATAAATATTGTTGATGTCAAATTTAAATAAATATTGGAGTTGTACAAATGAAGGCATTCATATGTTAACTGAACTAATATAATAGTCAGAACAAGCTCGTTAATAGTTAAATATAATATTAAAAAATTATATGCGGTAGAACTTCAATTATCCGAACTCCGGCTATCCGGTTAAAACAAAGTGGATCGGCAATTATCCAGATCGCTTTGAGAAAAAAAAATCAGAAAAAATCCATATTTTAAGTTCCTTGCAGGTGAATTATAGTTTCTAATAGTCGTTAAATTATATTACATCCTAAGAATTTTTTTTTTATTGAGAAATAAAATGTTTTCGTGAATTATCCAATTATACGGATATTTCATTTTCCGAATAGGATATGGTCTCAATTGTTCCGGATAATTAAAGTTCATCTGTACTTAAAATATGTTCATTAAATAATTTTTTAAGGTAATTTAATATATGTTTTAGAAAATAAAGAAAATATAGTATGTTTAAGTATTTTAAAATCAAACTTTTCACAAGAAAGAGAAATATTGCAATACTTATAATGTATAGGAAAATAAATATACTAATTAATGGAAAATTAATTGTGTATTTTTCAAGAGATAAATTTTTATAACTACTCTCTTAAAGTATATAAATATTTAAGAAAACCCTTTATAAAATGATGGTTTTTGTTTGAATTTATATTTATAACAACAGTAGTATTAAAAATTGTTTAAATTATTCTCATATTAAATATTTAATACGAAACAAAGCATGAAGTGGAAGTTAACTGAACATTAAAAGTGAATTAAAGAAATGTTTAATAAACAAAATATTTTTCAGCTGAATAAAATGGTATTTTTACGAGGAACATAATCTGTTTTTGTATTTTCCTTCTTTGAGAGGAGCCTCTTTGTTTAATCAATAAAAACAAACTACTGTTTGTGTTAGGTATAAGCAAGACATGTCATTTTAAACCATGCATTTTCATGAGGAAATGCATTTTATGTTTTTCATTAAACCGGTAGTTTTATAGATACTGCAAAAAAATATTTTATATCTTATAAACAAATGGGAAAATCTGTGCTTATTATGAAAAATCCGGTTATGAAAAATATCAGAATTTCAATTAAATGAATTCTTTAATGCAAATAGTTTAGTGTTTTTTTTTTGAAATATTAAATATCGCTTTTTTATCCTTTCTTGGAAAGTTATTAAATTTCTATAATAGTTTTCTATGAAATTACATTAAAAATAATTTCTGTAGAAATTTAATAAGTGTAATTATAGGAATATATAATATTTCGTTTAACATTTAAGATAATTTAATCAGCGCTCCCATTAAATTTTTTATAGATTCTCGAATATAAAATTATAGGCAATTCTATTTAAGTTTTCTATTGCAATAATGTTTCTTATAGTAATTATTAGCTTATTACACCACATTTCTCTACATTTTATTTCAGGTTCATTAACAAAATATTATTATAATTTTTTTTTTATGTTTGAGATATCCATAATTATTTCTACCATTAATGTTTGTAAAACTGGCGTAAAAAATTATAAAATTTACGATATATCCAAGTAATTCGTATATTTTAGAATGGAAAAATTGTCAAATATTACTTTAAAACTAATTAAAATAGATAAATACCTATCGTCGCACAATTCCTACCTATATAAATCAAACAAAATTTTGTAAATCCTAGCAACAACTTAATAATTTATAAATTGTAGGAAATCCCCGCAAGCATTTAATCATATGAACTACCGTATAGTGCCGTTATGGCCAATATTTCACAGTTTCAGAACATAATTCACCCGAAGAGAGTATTATGAGCTGTTTAGTGTCATTGCATGCCTTACAAACAAGGCTGTATATCTCGTTTAGAGACATTAATTTATGTTGTGGGAGGCCAATAACCCGTAGTAGCTAAGCATTTTGTGATGGTCATCTTTTCAGAAACATTGTACTGCTTTTTTTTGCTATATAAGGAATCAGACAATGTTTAAAAATGTAATAGTTGTAATCTGTTGCTGGTCACGATCCAAGATTTATGTTCCAAAAGTTAATTTTAAAAAATCTGATATATAGTTGTAGTGGAAGCAGGCGGGTGGTATTTTTACTAGGTGGTTCTAGTTCTAGAATGGTTTTAGTTGAAATGGAGCGTCATGATAAGGAAAGCAAGAAAAAATGACAGTAGTCTTAGAACTATTTATTTTTTCATTTTGAAAAACGAGGTGTTTAAGAATTTTTTTTAAGGACGATTTTATTTGGGTACTGAATTCTATGCGTTTATTTTTGATGTAGGAACGTATTTCAATCGCATATAAATAAATGATAAAAAATCAGTAAATAACTGTAAACAACAGTTCTTTTGGGTCGGAGCTTTAAATCTTGAAAAGTAAACGATATGACTATTAATCCCAATATTTCTTCTAATAAATTGATTTTATAGTGAAAAATAAGCGATGATATGATATTCTTTTAATCACAATATTTCTTTTCATAAATTGATTTTATAATGAAACGGTAATTTATGAAAAGCAAGCAATAATATGGTATTCATATTTAATCACAATATTTTTCTAATGAATTAATTTTATAATGAAACGATAATTAATGAAAAGTAAACGATGCTATGGTATTTATTTTTAATCGCAATATTTCTTCTAATAAATTAATTTTATAATTAACAGCAACACAATTCAATATTTTAAAATATATTACTTTTATGTAAGGCAGTGGTTTACAACATTTTGATGGTCATGGACCACTAAGGAAATGGACCACTGGGGCAATTCGATAAAACGCGGACCACCATTTTCCTATAACACTAAATAAAATTTTCAGATAAATAATATTATTGAGGTACAAATAATTTTTATAGAATTAAATAATGTATTATTAAGGTAACTTTTCAAATAATTTAAATTATATGCTACTTAAATATTTAATGTGATAAACTAATTAACTTCAATATTTATGAGCAAACAGCATATTTAAATAAACCGTAGGAAGGGGGTGAAAGAAACCCCTTGAAAACTACAAATGAAATTAATCTATTTGCACTTTCTTTTCAAAAACATGTATTTTTAATCCGCACGTAGATTAAGAATGGTCACGAGAAAGATAAAATTACATATCCAGCAAAATATATTTAGTTTTTGGTAAATCATTGGGATAAACAAACCAAAAATATGAGAACAGGTTCCCAAAGCATAATTGTTTGTTTATAAAAAAAACGTCAGACAAACTATTTCTTTAAAAATAAATAAATTTAACACTCGCTTTGGGGACCACTTTAGACCCGTGACGGACCACTTACGGACCTCTCTGGTCTGACTAAAGTTTTTTTAATTTGCTAGAGTACTAACGTTTCACTCGTGTTTTGGAAGTTATTGTGGAAAAAAAGTTTCATAATTCAAATTTTATTTCGTAGTTCCGAATTTATTTTTATTTTTCTGTCCTGGTTATTTTAACAAAACAGTGAGATGTGATTGCTCAAAAAAGTTTTACTTTACGCGTCTTTAAATATAAAAAAAAATGTGAGTGAGGAAAGTTGACCATTTTATGGAAGTAACTTTGGTCACCAAGTTTCCGTTTTTTGCCAACTGAATAATTTATGAAAATAAATTGCAAATATATTAATATTTAATAACGATAGTATCTACTAATCGTCATACAACTAGGAAATTTTTTTCTTTCCGAAAAAGCAGTCAGAAAATGCTTGATTTGCTAAGTTTAAAATTGATCAAAATCATCCCAGTTGACAATATATATAACATGCGTAGTTATTTAAAAAAAAGTTAATTACAATGTTTTGGTATTTTGCACACAATATATCTTGCATATATATAATTCAGCTATCTGTTTTATTCAATGTAGTATAAATAGTAATTTTAAAGTGTGTTTGACATTGTATAATACAAAATATTTTATGCAGAAAAAAGCCACTGGAGAATTTTAGAATTTATAAGATTTATGTATTCAAACACGTGAAAACATAAATGTCGTTTTGTATGTAAATTTAAAATATATCTCGGGAAGACTTTATTGAAACATAGTAAAACATTTAAAACTTAAAAATATGATTTTTAAATCTTATCTAAAGCAACTTTGTGGTTAGAGGAAATCCGAAAAATCAAATTATCTATAAAGTAAACATAAAGACGCATTCAAGCGTAAAGAATATTTACTTTTTCCGCAAGGGAAACTTCCACGCCGCTTTGAGGATGCGAATTTTCGGCATTAAATATAATTTAATATGCAAAAGGTGCATATTTATTTGAGAAATGTGTGAATATTTAAAGATATTTGAAATAAAGAAAACTTAACACGTATGAACATTTCGCGTTAGTGCTAAGCGTTTTTGATAAAATATAGTAGAACTAAAGCGTGAAAAAACAACAGAAAATGTTTCGCTATGTTTAAATAAATATGTAGTAGAAGTCGAATTTTCCACAGAGAATACGTTAAAAACGAACTGAATATCTTATGCATATTTAGCAAGTTTAACGGCAGTATCGTACTTATAAATTTATAGAACTTTTATTTTTGACGCCTGTTTAGTTCCATACGTTCATCTTTCGAATAATATTTTATTCATTTAAATTTCAGTTTACTTTTCTTTGAAATTGTAACTGGTAACGTTCCATGTTTTAAAAATTTAGCACTTATTTACGAATAACAACATTTTTAAAAAATTGAAAATTTGCATTGTTTTTCATAAAATATTTTTAATGAGAAGTTCGAAATTAAAGAACTTTAAATAATTTAAAAGTAAAAATAAACCAAATTTAAATAATTTTCCGAGTTTTAGTATATGTAGGGGCAAGGGGAATTAAAATTATTAATAAACGTCGAAAGTTTTAAAATGCGATTAAAAAAATGTTCTAACTATTTAAAGTTATTTTTCATTTTCTGAGTACGGAGTAGGATTATTTTAAACTTTTTCAAATGCATGCGTTTAAATTATACCATAATAATTATATATATTCATTGATCAATAATTAGACATTTTTAGAATTTTTATTAAAACGTTATAATCATCGTATATAAATCATTATATGGTCCTCAAACTATGACTTTTTTTGTTTTAAATTTCATAGAAGTACTAACAAAGAATGTTAAACTAAACAAAAGTTGTTATATAGGGTAAGGTGGAGGAAAATGTGTTTTAAAATACGACATTTGACGTTTAAAGTCCATTTCTTTCTAGAATTGTTTTGTTGTAAAATTATAATTATTTAATAAAAACTTTTACTTACTTACTGGAAACATAATCGTATATTTTTATTTAATTATGAGGTTGTTAATAACTTCTTTAATAACAATTGTTAAGAAATTATTGGATGCAATAAAAAAAGTTTATATATTTTTTATTTAAAGATTTATTTTTGAAATATTTCTTACAGGGTGATACAAAAGAATATCACAACTTTGAAAGTCTATATCTTTGCAACCAAATATATTAGAGTGCTATTCTACATAAAGAGGGACATTGTGAAATTTTATTTTATTGGCAAATTTTTTTTATTGGAGTGTCCGTCATTGCACCACAAAAGAGTGTTTTTCATTGTCTGTTCACGGTGAAAAGAGAATCATACAACCGAAATCGTTCGATGTCATTAAATTTGTTAAAAGTGAATCTGTTAAGACTCTTAGTATTTGTGATGGTCATTTTATACACCCGATACTCCCACTTGGGCTCGATTGATCACTTTAGCCTGACTGGTAGAGTGTCGCGTATCACGCAGAAGATCCTCGGTTCGATTCCGAGTGGCATACAAAAATGCATAGCTCTACATTGGTGACTTCCGAACTGCATATCAACGCAATCTTTGAATTAAAATCACTTGCGACACCACATCGAATCAACCGCCACAACTTCAACTACTGTCCACATGATAACACTTCGCGGGCATCTCAATCATTCGCTCCTCCGTCCGACTCACTGAGAGGGATACTACTGTGGGGATCACTTCATGTACCTGATACTCCCCCTTTAACTGGAACGATCACTTTAGCCAGACTTGTAGAGTACTGGCGTATCATACAGAAGGTCGTCAGTTCGATTCCGATTGACAGACAAGAAGTGCATAGCGTTACATATAGAACACGAGTTTGTTTTTCCAAATAAGGAATTCGTTCTGTGAAGAGGTGGAGTATCTTACGATGGTTTTACCACTTGAGTGAAAAAAAATACCTTTACAAAGACAAAAATTATAATCGAATGAATCTCCTAGCAATATCGCTTGCCAAAATAATAAAACTTCGCAATGTCTTCTTCACAATGATATGTAGAATGTTACTCTGAATTATTTTGTTGGCGCAGACATAACCTTTCAAAGTACACATATTCTTTCTTTATCACTCTGTTCCATTATCTAATGATTGCATTTAGCAGAAATCTTATAACTTTGAAAACTCTTGCTAAGACTGATCGAAACATTTTGTATTACAAAATACAGAAAAGTCGACTCTTCCATTTCTCTCGATACAACACCCTACACAACTTAGAAACTCTCAGCACTATTCTCCCTCTTGTTGCTCCTATTGCAGTAGGATTTATTACAACTCTAAGAGACAAACGCTGTTTCTGCTAATACCATTGAAGTATTCCCATCCCCTAGTGAGTCTATCCCGTGTTTATCGCAGCTCAAAATTAGAGGTATAATGGATCTCGATAGTCACACCAAATCAGGCTATCCTTGGTTATCGGAATTTCATTACGAAATTCCTTCAAACTGGATAGCAATTGTCAAATCACAATGCTTCGCTTGCAGGATATGGGGATAGAGGTCTACAGGGTATTAATTTGTGTAATTATTAGGAATTAATGCGAAGGGAATGTCTGTTGCAGTTGTAGATGTTCGGAATTAATTGAGTTTGGAATGTGGATAAATGGATGATTGTTGTAAATATGGATTTGATTGAGGTGTTTCATAATGGATATAGGTGTTTGTCGTTTTAAATGAAGGCGTGTTTCAGTTGTTTCAATTATAGATGATAAAATTAGTCATTGTATATTAAATGTTGTGTAAAATTTACACAATTTACATTATAATAAATTATATAATAAATTTTAATAGTTTTTACATATATAGTTATAAAATATTAGAGTGATGTATTTTTTTCATTCATTATTACATCAATATTGCAAATATTTACATAATTTTCGTTAAATGAATGACTGTTGTAAATATTGAAAAAAATATGAATATGATTGATATACTTCAAAGCGTATAGGAGGGGTGGCAGTTGTCAATAAATCAATATTTAAGTTGTTTCAATTATGAATAAAATTAACCAGACACAAATTAGGGAAGCTTAATAATATTATATTAATAATAACATACTTTCTGTATAGTTTTCATTATAAATGGGATACATGCTCTTTAAAATAATTAAAAGCAAATTATTTATTTTAAAGTTTTATTAGTTCAGCTATTTTTAAAAGTTGAAATCATAATGTGGTTTATTGCAAATGAAAATTATTATAAGTCAAAAGTAATGAAATGGTTATAATGAAAAAAAAAGCTTACGTTGTTTATATGGTTTATTTTTGCATATCTTCTAAGGCCATTAAGTCACTATAAATAACCAAGTCATACTTTTTTATTGTTTACATTTATGCCAGACGCTGTTTGACGGCAAATACCACCTATTGACACTGAATACCTTATTTTTAAACTTTATTATTTTTTCGCTATTTATTTTTGATTTTAGGTTCTTCGTTTGTTTTTGAGAAAAGACTGTAAATTCTGCATTACAAATACAAACATGCTATTGCGTCACTGCAGAAATATTAAAAAAATATTATATAAAAATAATTGTAACATTCTAGGAATTTAATACAGAAAAAAAATTAACTTAATCAAAAGGTAACTGTTTTTAATCATGATTATAAGGGAACTGCTAAAAATAATAACTCATTATTTTCCTTGAGTTAAGTTTTTCTAAGAACTCCAATCGATTTTTGCTTTTCATCTTAACAGGAAAAATAATTAGTTATCCAGATGTATTTATCTTCTTAAAAATAGTGTGTAGTATTAGTAGTTCTAAATATATGCCTTTGATTATATGTTACCTACAACGTTTTGAATTTTAATCAACTAAGGTTTTCTTCAAAAAACCTCAAGGTAATTTTTTTATGTTAGTTTTAAGATTTTACTTTCTACTATGTATATTTTCCAAAGTTGGCATTAGGTGTTGAAAACGATAAGACATAAATTTTACATTCCTAGTAAATTGTATTTGTTTTCAATCAGTTTTGTAATAATAAAATTATCTTTTTAAATTTTTAATACTATTTTTGTTTATTTAATTAAATAAATTCAATACCGTAAACATCGAATTATATTAATTTTAATTTATATTAGTTACACGTGAAAAAGGAAAGCAACTTGTTAGACTTACAACTATAATTCTGGTGCACGATGTTTCTTGGTATGGATAACTTTAATTATTAATACTAAATCTGTATTTGTAATGTGGACCAAAAATGGCAGTATTAAAATTAAAAATAATAATTTTTACGTGAATCGATGATGTGAACACAACATTTACGTGAATGACGTTTTACGTCAACGTAATAACTATTTTATGCATAAATGATTAATTGTATGATTCAAAAATCGCCTGGTATTTAAAGAACAATTCCAATAATTTTTTTAGTTTCTGTACTAAAAAATATTCAAACAGTGTATTATTCCATTCATGAAAATAAATTAAATCATGAAAATGTTTTGAATTTTATTCAAGCGTGGATTAAGTAATAATTGAAAATTAATTAATCCCGAAGATTTTTTGGGAAAAAAATAATTTAGGACTAAGTAACGTTATAGTGGAAATTGTTGTGCGTAAGACAAAATTTAGAATTTAATTTTTCAAGATTTTGAATGATTCTATTGTGTTTGTAAACTAAAACTTCTATTCCACTCTTTTAAATCTTAGAATAAAGGTATATTTTTAATGCGAAATTTGTTAAAATATAAATGAGAAAAAAATTAAATTATGAGACTCGAATTTTGTCCGTAGTTATACAACCTGATCTCTACTGACACATCTTTATGTACCTTTGGACATGTTATAGTTAATTTTAATTTAAAAATACATGTATTATTCAATTAAAATTTGAAATATATTACAAAATGGTAATTATTTTTCACCACCGTTACCAAAACATAATCGCCAAATGATAACTGATTTTCCAGTATTTCTCCAGTAAAAGGTAGTCTGTAGGTACACATACTTGGAATGAGCTGATCACACTTGTAGTTGATTATTTTGAAAATCTAAATGGCATACCATTTTGGTTTTCAAAGTAAGCAATAACAGATGTGATGGGGTTACGTTGAATTGAATATCAAAAAATAATTTTCTAGAACATCTACAATTAACCACAGCAAGTGTTAGTATCAATAACAAACATTAAAGAAAATCAAGCACAATAGTTTTAAAGACGTTTATTTTAATTAGGCTACCAAAAATGAGAATCTTATCCAGATAATATTTTTATGGGTTGAACGAGTCGAGTCCACATAATATTATAAACACTTTCCTGTTCGCATGGTCAATCGTTATATAAAACTATATTATAAAACACAATAAACATAATAAAAATAACAAACTATAATATAAAAGTTGTTAAAAAGTATCTTATTGAAATAATTTTCGAATTTAAAGCATTAGGAGGACTTTCTAAAACCTTCTATAACTGATATAATTAAAAAAAGAAATTGCAAAGAAAGAAATGTGTTGGAAATATAAATCAAACTTTCCTACAGTGAAAACAAACCTACAAATTCGAAATTTCCCTTATCCTTCGGTGAATTAGACACTTGCATATTCTAACCAATCGACAACTGTAAAACGATTGCTGAGTCATATTGCGTCTAGAGAGCAGACACGAGAGTTCACTAGATGCGCACGCAATCGTTGACGGAGAAAGTAAACGCACAATACTTTCACGTACGCTACTGCGGCTGTGTCCCCGATACAACTCCTTTCTTACCCACGTATTTAAAAAAAGAGTGTGTAATTAAAATTGTATTTATGTACAACGGTTTCTCAAAGATGCTAAGTCAGAAACTAGTAGCTAATAATAGCTAAGAAGGTAACATTTTACCTTGGGATTTTGTTATAATTCCAATAACCTAGCAGCGTAGCAAAAATGACCTAATTAAGTCTTATTGGATTTAAAATAAATTCCCATGTAAATGAAGATAAATAATTAATTATTAAGGTGGAATCTTCAAGTTCTCATTAAATGGGGTGGTAGCCCTATTAAAAGACTTAATTACCTTAAACTGCAGAGTTGGGAATTAACAAAATTACGTTTTCACTTTGTATTTTTATGTGCAACTTAAATACCAGACTGTAAGTTTTAACGTGTATTTAAAATGTGAGTAAATTCTATTTAAAGATAATTTTAATGATTGTTTATTCTTAATGTCTATAAATAATTATATGTTTTTTTTAAAATATGAGTGTCTGAAGAAAATTGAATTACCCTATTCCGAAACGTCTTTTGTCCACTTTTACGGTAAATTCCTTTTTTCGTATGAAATTTTATTTCTACGCCTGGAATAAACAAAGTGTGTTGTGTAATTTGTAAAACAAATACTTGAACACAAGAAATGTAATAAAACATTTGGGTATTTATATAGAAAAAAAATTTGGACAAGAGACAGTTTGGAACATAAAAAATATGGACAATAGTCGTTTTGGAATTGAACAAAATAGACAAACATTTTATAACTCAGTAACATGAACAAGACATTTTGAAACTCAGTAATATGGACACGATCTATTTAAGATTAAACTTTATGTAGCAGAACTGAATAAATACTTCACTTTTCAATCAAACACAAGTCATATTGCTCAAAAGTCGCATTTTAAATAATATTTCACTTTATAAAACTGGTACGTTTAACATAAAACGCGCACAAATAGAGGTTATGTGTAATTGTATTTTTTCTACATTTCTACGTTTAAAATGAGTCGAATCATAATATAGCTGTTAAGTAGTGTTGCCACAATTTTTTTTTCATATAAACATAATAAATAACACATAGTTTTAAACAAAATTATTTTATATTGAAATAGATTACACCCAGATTTGAACAAGAGACACTTTGGAACTGGATAGCTATTTAGATGTAGGTTTCAAACTGCGAAGATTACTAAAGAGGACTATTTTTTTTGTAAATTGTGAGCCGCCATGTTGGAATTCTTGTAGGTTGTGGACCAGAGTTGTTTTAGAAGTAAGTACCTTCTTTCCCGTTATTTTTCAATTAGAAAGACGTTTTTTTTCTGGAATGTTGTTGATTCTTCATTAGTTAATAAAAAACCAAATTCCAAAAAAATAATGAGGACATGAGACGTTTTGAAATTGGTCGACACAGTTCATCATTCATCAATGGTAGAGCAGTAGATCCCAATGAGAAATATTTTGCTTGTATTCCAATCGAGTTTTAACTTGTATTCCTGTATTTCAAAATAAATTATAATGAATAATGTACTCGAAAACTCCAGAATTCTCGTATTCAAATATTTTCATCGAATCTTTCATCAAAAACTTTGAGATCTTTGAAAATTGCGAGATTTTTTTTAGCTGATGTCCTATTTTATGTTATTGTTACTTCTATTAAGATAAAGATTCTACGGATGTAAAGTCATTTAATTAGAGTAGTGAAATATTAGTAGTTAAGGAACAACTCAAGTTGTTATTCCAAGTAGATTAGTTTTATTTACTGCCAAAGCTAGCGATTTTAAAAGCTTTATTTCAAATCAAAGCCATGCGTGGATATTATATTTTTAAGGGAAAAAAATTGGCGTATTTTTTGAAAGCCTCAAGAAAGCGAAAAAAGAAGCAAATATATAGGGTACTAATTTTTTTAATTCTATGTTAACTGAATTCTTCAAGCGAAATACCTGAATTAATATTAAAAAATAATACTATATGTTTATATTTACAAACAAAACAAAACCTTTTAAGGAATAAAACAGAAAATAAAAAAGTCACTTCTAAATTTATAAGAATTAGATTCTTTACAAATTAAATTGGAAAAAGTATAATAGGGAAACCTGTAATAACCTAATCTTTTTATTTAATATTAAGCTTTTCTCCAGAGAAAATGTTTCACTGAATTTGTTTAAATTCGAGTAAATATAAATAACGATAAAAAAAAACTTCATAACGATAAAATTCTTTGAAGCTATTTTTAAAATAATGTATTGATAAATACATATTTATTCAGATGTCATTTTGACTAGCTATTAAATGTATTCAGTAACTTCATTTTATATTTGAAGTACTCTTTTGTGTTAGAAAAGCTCTTTTTTTTATGAGTAAAAATAAAGTTGTTTCATTCTTTTAGAAGTGGGTCAAAATTTGAAATGAAAGTAATATAAAATGTATTAGATTGATGTTTGGAACAAAAAATATTAGAAAATACATTAATTAAAAATATGCAAACTGTAAAGTTTGTCAGAATTGCTTTTATAGGGTACGGTGAAGTAGACAATGTGCAGTCTTTTTCACTAAAAGCTATTTTTTTTACTTAATTTGAAAAACTTTTTTTGGTATATTTATGCAACATCAGACGTAAGTTTTTTAGTTTTTTATATACGTTTTCAATCACAGATGGGGTAAAAAGGGTAGTCAGTGGGAAATCATGGAAATTTTCATATAAAAAGGCATTATTAAAACAAATTTTTTGGTCAAATTTGAAACTTGAACAGTAGAATAAATAGCAGCCATCAACTTTTAAAAATTCTTTATTTAATTCATTATATAAAACTTTACTTAGTAACCAAGTCAGTATACACCACCTCAGTATACTTAATATATACACCAACTCAGTATACTTAGTATATACACCAACTCAGTATACTTAGTATACACCAACTCAGTATACTTAATATATACACCAACTCAGTATACTTAGTATATACACCAACTCAGTATACTTAGTATACACCAACTCAGTATACTTAGTATATACCAACTCAGTATACACCAATTCAGTATGCACCAATTCAGTATACACTAACTCAGTATACTTAGTATATGCCAACTCAGTATACACCAACTCAGTATACTTAGTATACACCAACTCAGTATACTTAGTATATACCAACTCAGTATACTTAGTATATTTCAACTCAGTATACACCAACTCAGTATACTTAGTATATACCAACTAAGTATACTTAGCATATACCAACTCAGTATATACCAATTAAGTATACACCAACTCAGTATACTTAGTATATGGCAACTTTTGTTATTACGCTTTATTATAAATTGTAAATAAATACTCATGTGCTTATTAAAATTAAGTTTTTGAAATAATCGGTTCTGTATATTAACTATTAACTAACGATTTGAATAAGCATACTTAGTATGTGATGTAGTATACTCTAATAATTGAAGTAACATATAACGAGACATGAACAAATAGCCCCAATCTCTTTGTATGCTCCATTTTACTTAAATAAGAGCACGTTCTTCTGAAATATGCTCTCACCAACCAAATATAAAGAGAAAGGTCTTCAGACTCTTGAGTTCCTAATGCAGTTATCTTTGTCGATACACAAGCTGCTTTCATATTCCAGTTAATACGATTACTTGTACAAATACCGCACACATGAGTGAGTTGTGAAGACGAGTCTACATAACTCATGAAGGGGGGGATTCGAACTTCAAGTACGAGTAAGACAAAAGTAGTTAGTATTCCCCTGCTAGGAAAGAGAATTAGACTAATGAGAACATTTGAATATATCTCTGTGAAGAGAATTGCTGTTGAGAGCGTTGGGTGGTGTCTCGATAAAAGATCTTAAGGGGTTGGTTGGAATACGAATTACGTTGTTTTAATATGGTGTGTTAGGTGGGGAAAATTGGCTCTTAAAGCTCGATTTTTGACGTTCAAAATCCAGTTTCTCATTGGTAAAAAAAAATATAAAATTACAATTGTTTTATAAAACAGATTGGAGACATAATCACATATTTTTATTTTATTCTGAGGTTTATTAATACATTTCATAATTATTTTTCTAAGTTAACCTACTATGATTCGTAAATGGAGTAAATAGGTATTCTGTGGGAATATTGGAATTTTTAGCATAAAAAGGTATTATTAGACCAAACTTTCAAATTAGTAACTTGAATAAAATAGAATAAATAACAACCTAAAAATCTTAAATACTTTATACATTTGATTATTAATGGACTGTTTTTCTTAAAAAGCAAGCTGTAATCCGTTATTCGCCATTTAAAAGCAACAACTATATTGTATTATTTATTTCCTTCGAAATAGAACACCTAATAATATTATTCTTGGTTTGTTTGATTCAAGAACTTATCATATATTTACTTTATTTTTAAGTTCTTTCTCAGACTTTTTATTATTTCATTTCAAACAGTATAGTAACGGTAAAATATCCGCCTCGCATACAAAAAGTAACTAAGAAAAAAGAAAAACGAGGACAAGATCAGTTTTTTGTTTGTTTTGGAGGCCATGCAGAACGTGCCTACATTAGGATTGCATGTTTTATATGAAGTATTTATTTTCTCAGAACGAATACCGTAGTCTGTGATATGAGTTGTATTTAACTCACGGAATCCCTTGGAAAAATAGAACATGAGTTAAATAACAACTCCTGCAACAGAATCTGTTGATAAATGTTCTGCATTATAACGTCCTGTGCAGGGTGGTCACACATTATTTGGATGAAGGTCATCGTTTGGTTGTATCATATTTAACTGTATTGACATGATAAAGCATTATTTCTGTCTGAAATCTTTGCTTATATTTTAAACAAGCCGCTTAGATATACACTGTTAAAAAAAGGTAAAGGTCAAAAATAAGTAAAATGTACTCAATTTTCATTCGATGCTTATCATGGCTCGGAATACGTAAGTTTCAATTTTTAAAAAGACATGTACTTAAACATGAATACAATGGGTAAAAAGAGCAGATGCTAGCCTACATAATCTGTCCTCATAAATCACTTTCAATAAAAATCGACAATTACAACCAAGACTTACCGGGAATCGAACCCAGATTCTAAGGCACCGTAGTTCAGTTCCTTATCCGTTGTACTACCAGAGTAACGTGAAGAAGTTATAAACAGAAGACTCGTTTGAAATTTGTTCCAAAAGAACGGAAAGTAATATAATTGAGTTGTAATAACTCGGTTTCCGTTTAAGCAATCGACATCAAATAATGTGAAAAACCATCTTCTGAACAACTATTTAAAGTTTGTCCAGTCGCTTTGTTAAGATGACTTGAACAGAAGCAATGTTAAATCGCACAGCTCATTTTTGCGAAAGTACGGTTGCTTAAATGTGAGTACGTCGTCGCTCATTTAGATGCAATTGTACTCAAAGAAAAACGAGTAGGTCCAGGTACTCATTTTTAAGTACCTTTTTTTTTAAATGTAGTAGCAATAAACAAAGTAGTTGAAGTATAAAAAAAAGGAATGTTATGTGTAGTGAAGCAGCCAAATAATGACCATCTCCCAACTATTTAACACCATCTTATATGCTGAAGATTAACAGCTATTTAAAAATGCAAATTATTTGCCAGATAGTTTTAGATTAGCTGTTTAAAGAGCTAAAAAGACTGTATTTAAAAATGTAAATTGTATGTCTTAAATAAACAAGTTTATTCCCGAATATTTCCTTTCTGTTATATTTTATAACATTTCGATAAAGAATTTCTTTCATAATACTCAAATTAGAGTAATTGGATGTTCTTTCGGGTAGTTAAATACTATCCAAGGAATTACAGGAATGTTATTAGGCTTATTTTCTGACAGGGAAGAATAAAAAAAAATAACGAAATTACTACTAATTCAAATTGCGAACTATTGCTTAATTTTCTGCAAATTGGGAATTAAACCCATTTTTCTTAAAGTTGGATAGAATGCTGATTGCGTTCCTTCCGTTGGATTATGTAATATTAGTTTGTGTTGCAAATAGTTTTTCGCAATTTGTCGATCTTATAGTATCTTTGCAATATATATGTCTAAAACTTATTTTAACTCGCACACAGTAAGAAGGAATTTGTAATTTAAATGAATAAAAAATATATTTTTTTTTTTTGGTGTGTATTTTTATGCCATTCAGTTTTAAATGATTTGTGATGTTGTAATTTCAATTTAGGAATATAACTCAGAAATTATTTAATTGGCAATAGTTTATTTTTTTTATAATTTCTTTGTTGATTTTTCTTAATATTATTCCTGTAAATATTTAAGCGTTATTTAGTTAAATCAAATTCCTGGTTTAATATACTAAAATCTCGACATATTTCTGAATTATATTCCCGTTTATTTAACCAATTCAAATCGAATAATATTAGGATGATATTTTTGTGGCTATGCACAAAATTTTAATTAAGTAGAAAAATATTTAATTTGATGCATTGGATAGTTTTAATTTTATTATTCTGTTTATGAAAGCTACTTTTTATTTGTTTATCTGTTACATTTTTATAATTCAAGGTATTCTAAATAATTTAAACAAAACGTAAAGCTTAAACTGTTAAATTATAAGTGTGTGTGGCTATTTATTATCCCATCTATTTGAATCATTCCATGGAAATAAATAGTATGTAAACTAAAAATAAAATGTTTTATAGTTATGAAACATTTAACTAAACTGGAGTATTTAACTATATTGGTATTTCCTATATGATTTATTTGACTTAAGTCAATATTACAATCATAATTGTATTAATGTTCTAAAATGTAAACAAAATAATGCAACAAGTCCAATGACATTCGAAGGGTAAAAGCGCAAGTCAAGCTTTTATCAAAAATGATACTCTTTTACCATCTAGTAGCATCCAAAGGGCACTATTAAAGTGTAGTTTCATTTTGGCAATAAAGATGCTCTGTCAAGTATAAACGATGAGAAAAGTTTTGCTATATTGAAGTATATATTTATTTAACCCGACCTCTCCCTTGAGATATACGGGTATTAGTTGCAATTACATAGATTAGAAATATTATACATGAAGATCACTATACTTCTAACAAATGGTATGATTTTGAGCTACTAGCTCCATGAATTACAACATGAAATATGTGTGCATTATATCAAGAACACTATGTAGGGTGGTTTCCCCAACCATCTGTAAATGCACATAAAAAAAAAAACCTTAAAGAAACTAAACTTAAAAACCAATCAAACTTGTCAGCGTGAGCACGAGACTGTACATCATTTAGATCAATGTTCACGTATTGGTATTGTCTGTCTGAGAGTTCATAAGTGTTAGTCCAATACTGACGATACACCAATGTTCACAGTGTATATGTGTTAAACACTAGGTGCGTACAGAGGTGACCTTATCACCGATAGTGTCTGAGGCACCGTAAACCGTTAGTGCTGGCACATATGCTGTAGAAGCAACAGTTCGTAGCAGTTAGTGCCCGATAATTGAAGATTTAAAAGTTTTTCTTTTCCATGATGGTTTGTACAATTGATTGGAAAAAAGGGCCGTGTGCCTTATTTAGAAGCAGTTTCCCAAGTGACAGCACAGGGAAGTTGAGGGGTAGAAAAAGGAATCTAAGGTGTTCTAATTCTCCGCATTCGTAAACATAGTGTTGGATAGTTCCGTCTTCGTCGTCAAAGGGGTATTTATATTGAAGTATAAGGCGCGTTGTTCTGAAAGAATCATTTTAGTCGATCCTCCGTCTTAATCCCTTGTACCTTTCATATGTTATCAATGATTTTTTTTTTATAATTCTATAACGTTTAAGTAATAACACAACATTTAATGATTAAAAAATGTCTATTTTTCTCATAAAAAAAAATCTTAAAAAATAAGACATTTATTATTTAGAAAAAATAACATGAACAGGCAAATTCACTTAAGTATGAAAACTAAGAACAATAAGAATTTAATTCAAGAGAAATTTCACTTAAAATACGCATTAAGTTAAAAATTACAAAGTAGAATAATGGAAAAAGCTCGATAAACATTCACTAGTAAATTATCATTCGCTGGTAATGAACATCCCCAAAGAAGTCAAACAGTTCAATTGATTGAGACAAAAAAAACCTGTCGCATGATTATATCACGTACTTGGGATCATTGTGCTGACAAGGTGAGTCAATTTCCGTGGACTTCTAGTCAGCATTTTTAATACTCTCTTCAAGATATCGATCTTTGCTTTTGTAACTAGCGCGATCTTTATGTAAGTAGACAGGTGGCCTCTCTAATTTGTAACCACATATATTTTTTTTAATTTATAAATTGTATTTCTTTATGTGTAATAAGAGTTTTTTTTTTAAATAAATAAGAATTGTTTTATAGAAGAATTTTTAAGTACATCGTGGATTTTTTTCGCAATTTTAATTAGTGAATAGATATGTTTCTTAAAGCGTGATGTTTCATAATTTACTATATTAAAAAAAACCTTTTTGATTTATAACTTGCTAAACAGAAATATTGTCATGTTATGCAATTCCCTGGTCTATTAAATTTATAAAGTTAAACTCTCCTAAAATTAATGTTGAAAATAACTAGTATAATAAAATAGTTAACTTGTATAATAAAATAGTTAACTTGTATAATAAAATAGTTAAGTTGTATAATAAAATAGTTAACTTGTATAATAAAATAGTTAACTAGCATAATAAAATAGTTAACTTGCATAATAAAATAGTTAACTTGTATAATAAAATAGTTAATAGTTAAAACAATATCAATAAACATTACATAATCAAAGTATGGTATATAGATATCGTTTTAACTATAACCCAGTAGCAATTGTATATTTTAAATCAATAAATGTAAATAATCGATATTCTAAACATATAAATAGAAGTTTCCTTTTTCCTTTAACAAGTAAAAGTATCAAGTATTTTTTTAAAAATCAAATTATATCGATTTAAAATACACTTGATTAAAACATATTTACCAAAATTCTTTTATCAATCTTTGATAATAAATATTGTTTACTTTTTCTATTCTTAGAGAGTGTTTAATTTGGAAATCATCACATAATACTTTATTTAACACAACTAATTTCTCATCAAACATGCTGTTAAAAATAGGTATTAAAAATAAGTAAAACATACTAATTTTTGAGTACGTTCGATGCTTATCATGGCTCCGTATATATAAGTTTCAATTTTGAAAAATACATGTGCTTAAAAATGAGTACAATGGGTAAAAAGGAATAAAAAGAGCAGTTGCTTGCCTACATAGGCTGCCTTCATAAATCACTTTCATTAAATATCAACAATTACAACCAACACTTACCAGAAATCGAATCCAGATCTGCCGGCACCGATGTCTAGAGTCTTATTCGTTAAGCTACCAGGGTGGCGTGAAGAAGTTATAAACAGAATTCATGTTAAAAAGGTGTACCAAAAGAATGGGAAGTAAGATAATTGAATTGTAATAACTCAGTTTCCATTTAAGCAATCGACATCAAATCATATGGAAAACCATCTTCTGAACAAATATTTTAAGTTTGTCAGGTCACTTTGTTATGGCTCATTATATTTGATGGCTTGAACAGAAGTTGAGATTAGCAATATTAAATCACACTGCTCATTTATGAGAAAGTACGATTACTTAAATTTGAGTACGTCATCACTCATTTCCGATGCTATTGTATTAAAAAAAACGAGTACGTTCATGTACTCATTTTTAAGTACCTTTTTTTACAGTGTACATTTAAGGATATTCGACATTTTCTTTAGAAACTTTAAAAAAAAAAATGTTCATTTATGACAAAGTGCGATTACTTAAATTTGAGTACCTCATCGCTCATTTACGATGCAATTGTATAAAAAAAAAACGAATACGTTCATGTACTCATTTTTAAGTACCTTTTTTTACAGTGTACATTTAAGGATATTTGACATTTTCTTTAGAAACTTTTTCAAAAAATAAAACCTTTTTTTTAGAAATATATTATAAAGTTTTCTTGTTACTTCAACAGTCTGCTAGACTTTTTGCCTTCAATATTTACCCTCAAAACTAACCCCAAATTATATTCCCAGCGCCAACTTTCCAAAGCAAGAAAAATCGCATCTATCGGCAAAGCCGGCGAGTTTTAACCGTCTTTTCGCTCCAACTCAGCTTAAATATTTGTACTCCTCCTTTCCACCATATTCATTACAGAAAGGGGTGATTCGAAGAAGCAACGTGATTTTCGGCGCATGCGCACTTCTCCGGCAAATCGCTGTCCTGTTGCTTCTTCCACCCCTTTTCCCGCCACTTTTTTCGCCAAAACTCGACGATGGAGAGCGCATCTCAAGATCGCAGTTCGAACTTCACCCCAAAAGCACTGTTGCCAGATTCGGATTTACTAGAGTACCGTCCTAGACCTTGAATCGGGATGTCGGTTCTAAAGCGGACTGTTCTTTATCCTATCCAATGATTGAATTTTGATTGGAATGTGTATATCGTATCTTGGAATTTTTTTTAATCAAATCGCAAACGATATTTAATTCTGATTACGATGATAGTAATTAATCATTTCGAAATGCTAATGGAATTGTCACGGTATATTTATTTCCCTGAATATATTTCAAGTATTTTTGTTCTTACTCAGAAATGAAGTGTAGAATAAAACGAAAAAAGTACATTCTTTTTAGAACATTGGAAACAGCCAATTTCCAGTTAATATAATTGTCCAAATGCTTCAAAAGATTTGTTTTACAAAACGAAAATATAATCATGGATTTTTAAATCGCAATTTGTATAATAAATATGTAATAATTTAACTAACATTGCACGAAAACATTTTCTGCATACGATAAGTGAAAATGAATTCTTTGACATTTCTGATTTAACTTCAAAGAACTGTTAAATGAAGAACATTTGAAACGGATTTAACTCAAAAGAATTGTGGAAAGAAGACATTTTAAACGAGTAATAGGATTTGAATATATATTAACAGTAATCTATCTCGTATTTGTGCAACGGAACTTAAAACCAGTGAAGAACGATATTTGCATTTTTAAAAAAATAATAGGCTTCAATGCGCGGTAGTTTGAAGAAGATGGCTTCCACTGCTTCAGATACTGAGCAGGGCCATGTGTTGTCCATGGACAAAGCTGCTTTTATATTGATAAGAATCAAGAAGGTCTTTCAAAAAAAGAAGAAAGGGTGAGTTATTATTTTGTTAATAGATTTTTTTCTTCGACAGCATAATTACTTAATTGTTCGTATTATGTCATGGTGCACTTTTTTTATTTGATAAAACAAGTTTTGGTAGTTTTGAATGTATCGAAATGTATGTTGAAATTTTTATTATAAGAAATTATAAACAAATTATTCATCTGATGAATTGAAATGTATTTTTTCAGTGACGGAAATGTCTTGATTGTTTATCTGTTTCATTAAGTCTGATTAATAAGTTTACATTTATTACTTAGTACTTTAACCAAAAAAATATTGAATTTTTAATATTTTGTATTTAAAGAAGTAAATAGTTAATATTATTCGTAAACTATTTTTCATAATATTCTACTTTTAAATTGAGAGGAATTAAAAATAACATTGCAAAACCCGTATTTCATCATTGAAAAATTTGCATATATTAAAAATTTTATAAACAATTTCAATACAGTTTTGAGGACTATAATTGAAATTTGTAGTTTGTTTAAAAAAATTAGGTCGAAATATTTTCTAAAAGCTAAATATTACTAGTGAATTCGAGTTGTAAAACCTTTAAAAACTCTGTTTAAATTACCCTTAAAGATTGTTTAAAACGAAATTTTTACAACAGATTCGTCTTTTTAAATATTTTTGAAACTGAATAAGTTATGATGTTATGATATATATCCATGAGAACTAATAATTACAAAATATTTCTATACTAGACTGAAATAAGTATCACAAAAGTTATTGAACAATAATGATTGCTCAAAAATATTGATAATTTTTATGTTATTTTGCATCATACTTGACACCGATCTGTATATTAATTTTTTTTCAATTCACAGTGCACTTTTATTCTCGTCATAAATAAAAGGAAATAATTTAAAATTGTGAGGAAGATAGAATATTTATTTTGTAAGAACAGTCAAATTATTGAAAATTAATTCTAATTCCCTTTAAAAAATAAAACTATTAACTATTCCAGTATATGTTCCTATTTTTTTCAAAATCTGTATAATCTTTAAACACACACGTTTTAATTATTATTTGTTTTTTTAAATGTTGAAATTGTCAATGGTAGAAAAATTTTAAAGCCTAACTCAGTTAAAACTACTAAAATACAATACAACAATACCAAAATATATTTTACGATACCAAAATATATGACACAGCATTTTGAATTAAATGAATTGAATCCTACATTTATTTATATATTTCCGTTAGTGTTCAATCACTTTTGTGTTATTGTTTTCATTCGAGTTTTGAATACCTTAAATGGCTCATTTTACACTAAATACACTTTTAAACACAATACAATAACTATTTGTGTAAAAATTCGAGAATATAATAATCGTGTAGTTGCATTAGACATAATTTGTATACTCAGCTATGTTTGTGTTTAGACTAATTTAAACTATGAAAGTATTTTAGATTTTAAGTAGAAAACAATTGGAAACACTAATATAGTTTATAAAACAAATGTATTAAAAAGTTGGTTACGTCGAAATACGTTGATTGCAGACGATCAAAAAAAATTTCTAGAGTTGCAAAGTTGGTATGACTCGTGCGCCAAAGTTTGAAATATCGAAATATTTAATCGTTTGTTAATTAATTAATTGTTTGCCATCCACCTAAGACTGTTGCTGATTTGTTTCCGGAGTATTGTTAACGTGTGGTCAGCTGCAGTGTGATATTGATCACAATCAAACAAGGTAAAAAATAGCACGATGTGAAACTCAGTTTGTTAGTTGTATAACGTTTCTAGATTACATGAATGACGAGAGATTTTTTTTTACACAATGTACAGAGTAATAACTTTTTCGAAATTAGTAATATACATTTATTAAATCCTGTTGGTTTACACAATCACAGCCCATTAGGAAAAAATGATGATGTAATTTACATAATTTGTTATCTAATTTGTTTCGCTATTTTTTATTTTCTGTGTGCTAATATTGACAGCATAACCAAAATTAAAAAACAAAAAGTACTTTTTATATTGCATAAATAGTACTAGCTGAAGTACCTGGCGTTTCTTGAGATTTACGCAGACTGTTGGCGGATTTCTTCACAGTGGCGCCATCAGGTGGCTTAATAAGTAGACATTTCTGCTTTAATGGGCGGAAAGGGGAACTATAGTAGTTTTTCGAAATCGCATATAGACCAGGCATTCTATACAATGCCTGGAGATTTCAGGCAAAGTACGAGATAAAATAATTCTTTTAATGTATTATACATTTTGCCTAGGCAATCTACAGAATGGCTAATTCTTTTTAGGCAAATGAAATGAGATTCATTAGCAGTAAATACTATTGGTATTAACTTGGCAGTTAATACATTTCATTATAATATTTAAAAAGTGTTTTCGATCGTAATTAGGGATAGAATAAAACATAGTATATAATAAAAAAAATTAAAGCAAATAAATGTATTTATTTTTATAAGTATAAACAAACACTTTCGGCAAATAAAGTTGAAGTTAGTAGTTTACAATTTATATGAATAGTTTTATGTGTTTAAAGTACATTAACATTTAGAGCTATTCTTTAATAATGCTTTTGAATACCCACATTATTTTAGATAAAAACATTTCTGGTATAAATTTGCATACAGAAGGTTATGTGTGCATTTGAATTCTTTAACAACACAAAAAAGTTCTTTAGTTGTGCAATTTAAATAAGTTTCCAAGTTAAACTTATACTAATAAACTGAATAAACATTTTTTACAAAAGTAATTTACATTTCTGCTTCATAAAACTAAACTGAAAAGGAGACTGAATTTGGTCCTACCATAACATTTTCATTATAAATATTTTCATTCTTTGATTTCTAAATGTGTAATATATTTTTTTTAAAGAAAGTTTTGTCATTCGAAAATTATTTTTGTATAAATTAAAAGTATATGTGAAATATTCAAGCGTGTTAATTGATATTTTTTATATATTTTTAATTTTGATGTTTGATAGTATTTTTGAAATGCAATGAACGATTGGAAGGCTCAAATGGATAATTGATTAATAAATACTTTTTTTAGCACGCTGATTAATAAAAATTGATTGTTCAATGTAAATAAGTATATTAGCAAACCTAAGCAGTCGAATTCCGATTTATAGTTAAGTTAAAGTCTTTTTATCGTTATTAAATTATAACTTTGTATTTCGTAAATAATAAAATATCTTTGCATTTAAATAAGGATAATTTATTTTGATATTTTTTTATTGAAAAATGTAGTAATTATATAATAAAAACTAATGTTTTAATTGTATTATTATATAAATAATAATGTTATGGTTCTATATTTTCAACTAACTTTCATTTCTTTTTAGATATATTTTAAGTATTCAATTGCATAAATACTCGGATTAGGTGGGTGATAATCGATTTTAAAACTCGATTTTTGAAGTTCAAATTAGCATTGAAAATAAAATTGTAAAATTACAATTGAAGCGCAAGTTGAAGAAAGGGTTAAATAACAAAAATCACTTTCCGAGATAAACAGCTTTTTCACTGACAACTATCTTGAGGAAAAGGGTCGCTTTACGTGGAACATCCACTATTTGTCTACAAGGAAAAAATTGACACGATACTTTATCCTTTTCATCGTCTGCGAGCGTGATTACGTTTGTTTGTTGACAGTTTAATTGAAAGAAACGTATGTTACTTTATTACATTAACGTATACACAGTTTTAAATATATGGCGGTTGGTTCTTGTTATTTATAAGCTTCACAATTTATATATTTGTAGAATAATTAAAAAAAAAATTATAATGTTTTCCAATTTGTTTGGGGGAGTGTATTAAATGGATTCTATTCTACAGAAATCTCAGGTATATACTTAAATAATTCGACTTTTCTAGTTTATATACGGAAGTTTTCATTTATCAAACTATCAATTTTTTTTTGTATATTCGAACAAATCGACATTTGGACTTGAATTAAATCTACCAGAAATGTACTTTTTTGCTAAAAAAATGTACTTTATTAACGAAGTAAATTAACAAAAAAAAAGAAAAGAACGAGATCAAAGCATAAATATAGTATTGTGTATTTCAATATTTAATTTTTAAAAAGCCATTTTACCCCAGGATTCATTTTCCTCCGCTTTATCCTAAACATATTGAAATTAACAGACAACATGAAATTATCAAACAACAACATGATTAAACGTAATTATCTTTACAATAACATTGGTGATTTTTCTTCGATATAACATGGATATTATCCTACGGTTCATTAACTGAAGTAATCAAAACACGAAAGACAAGAACTCTATAGCACAGCCAAACGAAGAAAAAAAAAGTGATCAATTGAAGTTAGAAAAAATTCCAACATATCCTATATTCCGTAATAGTTTTTAAAGACTTGATGATCCATAAAGTATTAAAACTTCAACTTCCTGAACTTTAATTGAAGTTAGACAGTATTCTTTATCTCTTGTATAATTTTCTTAACTTCTCGAATCCGATCCTTTTTCGCCTAGTGGATGGATGCTTCGTCCTTCGATTATCTGGCTCATTCGGGAAAGGGTTCTCTGATGCGTGGAATAACGTGACTTCTTCTGTAGTAAAGACAGCGTATAACACCCACTACGACACAGCAGACGATTCGATTCGGACGTGTTTTGTAGATGGCTTAAGATTTGGTCACAGTTACATAGGAACTTTAGTAATTTCAAACAATTCCTTTGTGCAAATATTTTATATTGATTAAGCATTTCATTTCTGTTTTAATTTTCTAATGCGGATACGTCTTTAAAGTTGATCCGGGTACAGCGGTCATCGACAGAAACTTGAGCTATTTGAAAGTGTTGATGTTTTAAAGTATTTTAACTCCAGGGTTAATGCTTTTGCGATAAATGATTTACTACCGTGTAGAGGACGATGGACTGCGTCGACTAGCTTGGTCGTTAATCCACTCCCAACAATGACCTTTGATCTGTGTTAGGAGAGGGGGGGGGGGGAGATGAATCACATACCGAGAATACGTTGATGATATATTTACCGAACATTCCTATTCTTTAGCAATTATAATTCGACAACCCATTTTTCCCACTTTCCAAAACAATGATAAAAAAAAGCTAAATTTTTAAAAAAATCTTATGTTTGCAATGGAAAAAATGTATTAAACAGTTTTTTTTTATACGAAACTCAATATTGAGAAAAAATTCGACTTCTAGTTTTTATATAGAAGTTTTCAGGCATCAAACCATCACTGTTTGACTTGAATTAAATCACATAGAAATGTACACCTTTAACAAAGTAAATTTTTAAAAAAAAGAACCTTTCAATATAGTTAAACTTAAATGTAGTAACATAATTAATGTTTTTTTTAGAAATACTATATACTACCACATATTTATATTTTCAATATTTTAATTAAACACTTTCATAAAACTCGATTAATCTACTTTCTTTAAATTTGTTTAAATAAAAATATTGTAGTTAAATTATGTTTGAATTTGATTTATGAATGCTGTTTTAAGTAAAACCTCTTTCTTTATTTGGAATTGAAACATTAAATTTAAAATTTAAATTGTAATACCACTTCAAGTACTTCCTCTGTTCTTCGACCTCTGCCTGAGTAAAATGCACTTTCGCATTTTCGCTAGTTGTGGGCTTAGAAATGTAACGAAAACTGCGTAGGATAGAACTTGTAATGCTTTAGTCTCTCGCAAAATAAATGTAAATTTATCCTCAAGGGATCTTTCTAAATTAAACTGTAAAGGTCGTATCAATCTGAACATGCATATAAACTTTCATCTTGCATTTTCATTAGGTAAATGCAACGCAAGGAGTAAAACTTGTGATTTAAAATAAAAGGTTTCTTCATTTAGTTTCCTATTTCTAAGTCAAATCTTTTATGGCAATGTTAAATTATATTTTGAATAAAATTTAGAAAAAAAAAATTGCTATGAATATGGACTCCTTACGCAAAGATTAAAATTTAAGGTGACAAATATTCAATAATTAGCGTCAAAGAGAGCTGTCCTACTTGCAACATAAAAACATTGTTAACATAAAAAACGTGAATTTATTTAATCGCTAAAATAAAAATTAAAAAATGTTCATGTGTTACACTATTTTATTTTCAAAAAACAACCTTTTTTTTTTTATTAGAATGGAAGTGGATAGTTTTTAACTTTCAAAAATAGATAAATATTTCTAAGTTTGCTTTGTTTTTCCAAATTTGAAATATACATTGATTTATCGGCCAAACATTAGAACTTAATTTTCTTGAAAAAGATATATCTTTTGTGACTCTAATTCTTTTTTAATTATGAAACTTGTAATATAAATGCAATACATATGTTTTCAAATTGTTCATCTTACATTATCGCAATTTTTTTGGTTTAATAAACAGTTTTTTAAACGAATATAAAGTTAAGTGCTTTACGTTTACTTTTTCATGCAAAACGTTATGTATAATTACGCTTTAACCCTATCTTGGTCGGTGTCGTATGCAGGGACCGACTTGCAAGCTTAGGAGCCCAGGGCTAAAGAACATTAGGGGGTCCATCGACGTAACGCAAAATAAAACTGCTAAATTTATGCACAAGTACACAATACAAAATGGCGTAATCAGTCAGCTTTAATGCAAATATAATTTTTTTTTAAAACTACAAATTTTCTTTTTAACGTTAATGGTCAATTCTGCAACAGAGTTTTTTCATACGTTTTCAGTTCTGTTCTTTCTTCCTTTTTAGCTTTTTTTAGTTAAGCAAGATTCGTATGTTCTACCCATTTTATAGTTAGCAAATCTTAATTATTACAATATTAAGAAATTTGATATAGGAAAAAAGTATCCGTAAACGACAAATCTATGTGCGATTAGTAAACACAGCTTGTTAATGGTCTTGGACTTACTAGTGATCCAAAGCGCATATCTTTGAAAAACGCGATGCAAAAGATCACATACATCATGAACGTGCTGAAAAGTGAAATTAATTTAATTGGGTAAAATAATATAAGTTTTATATATATTTATAAGTAAATATTTATAATTTATAAGTAAGTTTTATTATATAAGTAAAATAATATAATCGCAAAACAATTAACGATTTATTTAAAAAAAAATTTGATTAAAATAAATTTAATAGATTTTTAAAAAATTCGTTAGTAAATTTATTTTTAACTTTTTCACATATATTTAGCATTAAATCATTTTTCGGGGCCCCTTTAAAATGGGGGCCCTGGGCAAGTGCCCCGAATGCCCTCATGTAAATCAGTCTCTGGTCGTATGTCATACGTCCAGCTTTGTCAGACTCTAGAAGGAATGTAAAGGCCTTGCAATGGGCAGGACAGAACGGACTTTGTATTAGCAGGATAGACCAGATAAAGACCTACGGACCAGACTCTATTAGAAATAAGATAAAACACACAAAAAACTCTAATTCTTTTTTAATTATGAAACCTGTAATATAAATGCAATACATATGTTTTCAAATTGTTCATCTCACATTATCGCAATTGTTTTTGTTTAATAAACAGTTTTTTTTTACGAATATAAAGTTAAGTGCTTTACGTTTACTTTTTCATGTAAAAAATTATGTATAATTTCCCAATTATGTATGAAGTCTTTTAGTTTTATAAAAAGTATATGTATTTATGCACAAGATGTGTGTATTTATACAAAAAAAAATTACATAAATGAAATCTCCCAAATTATGTCAGACCTGTTACTTTGCAATAAAATATTTCTCGCAAATAATTTTTTTTAATAAGGATAACAAAAGAAGGTGCAAATGCCAGATATGAAACTCGTTTGATATTTTAATGTATGCAACAAAAAATTATTTTTATAGATTTAAGGGTGTATCGGACAATTTTTTTTCTTAAATTTTTCAGGTATCAATTTTTTCCATATATGCGTGAAAGCATATTAACATAGTCAAACATAAAAAAATATATATAATTTTCTTGTTAAAAATAAAAAGTTACAAAACGTGATCTTTCTTATTTTTGATATAAATAAAGAGCATATTTTTTGAAAAACTATTTTTTTTGCCCGTTTTATAAACAAAAGAATGGTTTTAGAAAGCTGTCTTTACAAATGTTTGTTATTTGCAAAAGTATTTTTGTGAAAATATTTTTTAAAAAAAAATCACTAATTTCACTCGTTAAACTATTTTTTTTTAAATACTGAAAAACCTGTAATCTATATATTACAACTCACTAAAAGACGAACTGAAGTAATATGTTTGAAAATACACTATAACAAATTTGAATTAATTTCTGCAAAACAATTATAACAATTTAAACTTGATTAAATACGAAAAATTTAATCACTGTGAAAAATTAGTTCAAAATTATGTATTCACTCCATTTTGAACCAAAGCTTAATATTAATTCTCTAAACATATTTAGTTGTACTTAACGGAGGAATAAAATTTTTGTGTCGTTCGATTAAAAATAAAATGAACTTTTTTGAAAAGCAATAAAATATTTTTAGATATTTTTGATGATTTTGACCCATTACAGAAATTTAAACTAATGAAAAAGTAACAGACCTAGTATTTTTTATTTAAAAAAATATTTAATATTTTCTTTCTGCAAAAGTATTTAATAGTTTTCCATTTGGGTCTAATTACCTGTGAGGAAAGAAATTTACTAATTCAAATAATTGTAATTTCATATTAAAATTTCAAAAAATTGTCCAGTAACAGACCTAACGTTTTATTTTTGTTTCATAGTTACGTATACGTGCCCTAAAGAACAAAATGTTATTAAATAGTTGATGCTGATCATGTAAATATGTACGAGACATATGTACAAAATTAATATTAATCAAAAACAACGGTTTATTAAGAAAAAAACATTTCAAACTCAAAAATGCTACATTTGAAAATGATACCTTCGTACTGTTTCACAATGTATAGATAGCGTTAAACACATTAACTGTAAATATTTATAAATCACCTGATTTACAATATATATACTAAATCAATCCTTTTATGTGATTACCTCGGATCGTTGTAATGAGTTGATTATTCACTGGGGCTGTAGCACAGACCAAAGTTCGGCTGTTTATTTCCAAAACATCTAGTTGCACTCCTAAACTCGTTCAGAACTCATTAAATATTGGGGAAATTCCTGTTTTCCCGTTTTGCCGGAGGCACGAATGTCCAAACTTTCTCCTGTTTTCCGCTGTCGCCATTAAATATCCATCAAGGTACGCCCATGTTCGGGATAAATGTATTGAAATACTATCTGTACTGTAGATCAGTTTTGAGACCATCGAAAATATTTTTGAGATGTTCATATAGATTTGGTAGGATTATTTAAGCCTTAATACGTACCCATACTTTATGAATCTTATTTCTATGGATAAACAAGTTTGAGTAAACTGTTGTTTGGCTTATCCAATCTCCCTAAATTTTAAAAAGTTTAAAATTGTGTTGTGTGTTAATTTTAATTAGCAATTATATGTACTGTTAAAATAGTTACTCAAAAATTAGCAAAATGTACTCCGTTTTGAGTACATTCGATGCTTATCATAGCTCGAATACGTAAGTTTCATTTTTGAAAACGACATGTACTCAAAAAATAAATGAGTAATATAAATAAAAAGAGCAGTTGCTTGCCCATATAGGCCTGCCTTCATAAATCACTTTCAATAAATATCAATAATTACAACCAAGACTTACCGGGAATCGAACCCAGATTTTCAGGCACCGCAGCCCAGTGTCTTATCCGCTGTTCTACTAGGGCGACGTGAATAAGTTATAAACAGAAGAAATGTTAAAAAAGTGAGCTAACAGAATGGGAAGTACGATAACTGAGTTGTAATAACTCAGTATCCATTTAAGAAATCGACATCAAATAATGAGGAAAAGCACCTTCTGAAAAACTATTTGAAGTTTCTCAGCTCGCTTTGTTAAGATGGCTTGAACAGAAGCTACGATTAGCAATAAGTATTCAGACTGCTCATTTTTGAGAAAGTTGGGTTATTTAAATTTAAGTGCATCATTGCTCATTTTCGATGCAATTGTACTCAGAGAAAAACGTGTAGGTTCAGGTACTTATTTTTATTTACTTTTTTAAAGTATGTATTTTGCAGGATCCATTACGAAATATTTAAAAAATACGCTTTTATAAACACGATTAGATAAATGTACTTAGAAGTTGTTCTTAAAATAACACACTTTATCAATTATTACTAATAAAGGGTTTTCTATTGCTAACGAAAAAAAACCAACACTATAACTGATTTGTATTCGTTAACACCGAAAATGGCACTGTTATAAATTAACTTATCCTTTTAATTATATATAAAATTTATTTTTTATTTCTAAAAGAAAGCCCTTTCCTTTAAAAAATAGCAACGTAATTTAATCGGTTCCTGTTATTTCCAGTCCATGCAATGTTAAATGAATTGAACTGTGCGGCAGTCATATGGGGACTGTAAAACCAGTTCGACATTCCGTTATTTTTCATCCATTAGAAAGAATTTCAAGGGATATTTCCCACTCTTTTTAATGGAGTTTATTGCTTCCATAAATTGAATTGACTGAATTCAAATCGGAAGCATTTATTGTATGAGGATAAGAAAATAATGGAAAATTTATTTGAATTTGTTGTGCATAGATAAAAGTTTTCAGAAGTAGTTAGGGTATAAACTTCTACCGTAATCTTTGTAGGGAAAATCCCCTTCTGGCAATGATATGAAGCAGGTGACATGTTGATGCGATGGGTTGACAATAATTAGTAGGAAAGAAGGCATTCTTTGACAATCAATTCTCGTTTCTTACTTTAAAAATAATGTTTGTTTTTGCTGATTATATGTTCTCTCTGACTTACACACTTCAAATATTGTCCTTAAAATATATTTGAAAGCGTATATAATCTATAAAATCGCAAATTAAAATAATAATATTTTACTATTGCGTGGCTTTGCGTTAGTGGGGATCTGTTAAAGTACACAATTTTTCCTATTTCTTTCTCTATCCCAATTAAAGTTATTAGAGTATATGAATAAGGAAAGCATTGGTTTGGGGTCAATATCAGTTATTAAGAAATTGTTCAAAAATGAATTTAATTGGTTTTTATGTATGAAAAAATAATACGATGAGATTGCGTTAAGTAACACTTGATCGAGGACTTCCATTAGATTCACAATATTCTTTACCGTGCCGAGCGAATGCATACAAATAGACAAGATAGGTTGAGAAAACATTCTACCTGGGATATGCGGGAATGTGACGTCACAAAAGTGTTCAAAATTGCTTTTTTCGGTGCCTTTTTGTCTTCGTTTTTGCTTAAGTAAGAAAGTAAATATGGAAAAACATTAAATGTGTAACATTTAATGTATTTTTTAAATCCAGAAATCTATTTTTAAACCTGCGCAGACCTATGTGAAAGGACTATTTTTCCTTCCTTCGCTCATAAAGCTGTAAATTGATCATGCACGCTTAGTCCACGCTCCAGTGTCTATTATTATTGTAGCTCAGTGCACTTTATACCAAGGTCTTAAAGTAATTTTCTACTTTTTGTACTAATTGATTCTCTACTTTCTGTTGTATAATCTTTTATAAAAGTTTTTTTAGTTTAGAATCTGATAAGACTGATATATTGTTGACGTTTTTTAAGCGAATCATTGTATACATTTTGAATAAAATATTGTATAAATTCTAATAACTAAATAGTTTTTTTCGTAATTTTTGCAATACATTTTAAATTTTGAATAAATAATGAATAAATCATAAGTAAAATTTAAATAATTTAGATTCTTTAATGTTTTTTTTAATTTGGACTTTTTTAATTTTGAATAACATTTTCTAAAATTTTGTATAAATTATCATGTTTACCATATATAATTATATTTTAAAGGAAAATTTGTGACTCAAAAATATTTCAATATTCCACCTGAAGGTGTGAATAGGGGAGTGAAGCTAGTAAAATAAAAGGAATACCAGGATTATACGATTCGTAACTCTACAAAATAAATATCCAGCGGTGCATGATTATTTTTACATTGTTTCAAGAGAATGCGTATACTTCCAGAGCTTTCCACCTATATCCCTCCTTTTTTCTTATTTTACCTACTCCAAACCTTGATACACGTTTCATATAACAATCCCTTCATACTCATTTTTATTTTTTAAATACAAATTCCATAAAAAGGAATAGGGATTGCATTGTATTTATACTTGTTGGGTGTGTCGCCAAGCGGTATATACCCAAAAATAATGCGTTTAAAGCTTGTAACTTGCCTTGGCTAGTATATCCAACTCGCGGTTTTCCAACCTATTGAATTTGGAGCCACGCTACTTTTCCAAATGATAGATTTAACCTACATCGAATAGAAAAATGACGTTGTTTCATTTTCGGATTTTTGTGACTTGCACCCCTAAACGTAGCACAAAGAAATTTTTAGAGGATTATCATTGTTATAACAATCCAAAATTTCCCGACAATCAGAAAGCCGAGAAAATGTCACTGGAACAAGCTCTCTTCAAATACCACTTTGTTAGGTTGAGTTCCGAGAATTGTATAAGATGCTGTTGAGCTAATAGGATTAAAGATCTACTGCTTGCCAAACTAAAACGTGAGGAGAAGACAGATCTCCTATCCAAAGTCCCTTACTCAACGGATATGTCATACACGGAATATAAACGTAGGATGGACTACTTGATAAGTCGGCTTGTATTTGTAATAGAAATGTCAGCTTTTGTAGCCGATGGTAAATATTTTGTGTGTGTTTTCCTTTGATTCGGTTTAGATCGAAAATGTTTATAATGTCAGAAGACTTTCGGAATGGAAATTTATTTTATTGGAATGAGATTCTCGGGGTAGTAGGATGTAGATTAATATTTGCGTTCTGTAGATTGAAATGTTTTTTTTTTATTTATTTTATAACTTTTTTGTTGCCTTGTTTCTTTGAAAAGGTAATGTAAGTAGTAGTATTCGGTAAGCTTTGTGATATAGAGTTTTTGTTAGATTTACTCGTGTTTGAATGTAATTACAGGGATATATGTGTCGGAATGCCCTAGTGCGGATATACACCACTAGAGGGAGTTACTTTGTAATGCGTTCCAGCGCCACCTGGGTGTCGCTGGCAACACTGATCAGTTGTAAGAGAGAGCTAGAGAAGTGTTGATGAAGGAAGGTGGATTTCTATCCACGGGAGCATGGAATAAAAGCGTTGTGGCGTAATAATCTTGTACTGCCCCTTATTTCGTTCACCATCACCCATCTCTAACTCCACATGGGGGCTCGAGGCCGTGTGTGAATCACTGAGCAACAGAGGATTAGTGTTGCGGCAGAATCGGAAAACGGAAGGAACCGGAGGCTAAGCCTAACGCACCACGAGACAACTGCGGTCGTCGTCGAATAAGGAAGCGAAATCCGATTCGCAACACAGCAGAATCCGAAAACATCGTCGTCAGTGAAGAGCGGATCAGCGACGTGCGAAAGCAATAGTGGAGTGTACAAAAGTGACTAACTTTTGCCCTCAAGATGTCGTACCTGGCAAAGACGCGTAAGGTAGATTTGATGGTGCTTTTAGACGAACTTGATCTGACTCCACCGGAAAACCCAAAGGTTATACAAATGTGCAAAATCATAACTGGACACACAGGGTATGATGAAGAAATTACCAAAAACCTGTTATACGCCATAGTAGCGGAAAGAGAAAAAAAGGAAGAAAAAGAAGCTAATGAGAGAGAAGCTCTAGAAAAGGAAAAAATACAAGAGTTCGAAATAGCGAAATTAAGAATAGATGCAGAAAACCGTCGAACAGACTCGTCGACAACAGAACAAACAAGTGTCTCCAGTCGTAACGTGATAAAGCCCTTTGAAGGAGGCGACATTAGCATGTACCTGGCTTTATTCGAGAGACAGATAATTCGACTGGGAGTGGACAAAAATACATGGGTAAATCACCTGATTGGTCTACTACCACTGGAGGTCGCAAATGTCATCACGAGAGAACCCGAAAATGTGACGAGCGACTACGAACAGATCAAGACCATCTTACTTAGGCAGTTTCGTCTGACAGCGGAACAGTTTCGACTAAATTTTAGTTTTGCCAGAAAAGAACCAAGTCAAACATGGAGAGACTTTTCGTACGTTTTAAAGAACTACCTAACCGAGTGGCTAAACGGAATGGAAATAAACACATTCGAAGCGCTCAAAGAACTCATGTTAGTCGACCAAATCAAAAGAAAATTACCGAGAGAGATGCAGGAGCATTTCATAGATGAACTACAAAAAATCAAGGACGTAGCAACTCTAACGGATAAATTAGATGATTTTCAAGCTGCACGAAACTTCAGAAGAAGCACAAAGCCGTACGAAAACAAAGCATACGAGGAGACATGTCTTCGAAACCGAGACGGCGCCAGCGCGCAGACGGGAGGAGCTTACGCGAAGGAGCGGGAGCCTACCCAGCAAAATCGACAGGTGAATAGAAAACTAGGAATAATATGCTTTGCTTGCGGAAAAATCGGGCATAAATCGTTCGAGTGCAGGGAAAATAAAGACGACAGTGAAAATAAAGTCAATAGTACGAACGCACTGAGATGTGGATTGATACGAGTGATATCATCGCAAAACTTGCAAACACAGACGGCGCGTCAGCCTGAAAAAGACTGTGCACCAAAGAAAATAAGCGAAGTAGGTTTGAGAATCGCTTCGAAAAAAGAAAACTCAAAGATGTTCTCTCAAAACCAATTTGAACATTTCCGAAAAACAAAACGGAATCGGAAGAGTCAATCAAAATACAAATTCCCGAAGAGCAAAAGCTACAACCACAATTGGCGAATTAGCTCGCAAGTTGATCATCAAATTCCAACTAAATACAAAGCAACTGATGCAAACGAACGAGGTTGGCGACGGAATACAACATGCCAAGTCTGCAATTGGCGAGCAAGCCCAAATCATAGGAACGGCTTTAAGAGAAGCAAACCTACCATCCAACAATTTGGAAGCGAGTGGAGTTGGCGACAGAAGTCACGTTTTGGCGATCACCGATCCATGGTTGAGAGCTGCGGTCCAATCACAGATCAGGATCAACGAACACAACCACCTTGGCGACGATATGGCCCAAATACAGAAGCCAACTGGAGAATACCAATGCGTTAAACAAGGAGTAAGCGACCTTGGCGTTAACTATCTTTTTTTTTTCTGTGAAGCAACCCTTGAAAGTGAACCCTCAAAAAGTGAATCTTTTATTATTTTTTTGTGCTTCGAAAAAGTTGTATGCAGAATTGCGAAATGTGGAAGATTTGTGATTTGTTTATTTTTTTATTTGGGGTTGCGAAAGTTTTTTTTATTTTTATTTTAGTAAATCGAATAACCGTTTTAATATTTTTTATCAGTTGAAAGAATTTTATTTTCTGAGAGAAGCTTTATTTTTATTTACAACAGCGGTGAAGTAATAAAGTGTTGCGATACTTTGCATACACCAGTAAATAATGAAAATTGTGTATCTTTGAAAAGTTTTATGATTTAATTTTTAGATTTCAAGCGTGATGTCATTTTTAAAAAAAACATAATTGTGATGTTTACATTTTTGAAAGTGCTTTGAAAAGAATTTATTAGTGAAAAGTGAAAAACTTTTTTTTGGTGTTAATTATTTTTAGGTTTGAACATATGAATTTCTTGAGTATTGAAAGACTTTGGAACATTTTTAACTTCGAAACTTTTGGAACACTTATTTTTAGAACATCTGGAACTCTAATGATAAAAAGTGATTTGAGTATTTAAGTTTTTAATAATAAATTTGATAATGTTTTGAAATTTTAAATTTGAAGTAAGATAATAATTGATTTATAGATGTTATGAAATAATTTAAAGTTATAATAGGATAATGATTAAGGTGTGAAATATGGGATGATGAATGTAGGTGTATGAATGTGTAGTTGCGTAATGTCATGTATTGTAATATAATGTATTGTATTGTAGTATATCATTGTAATTATGTGATTCCGAAGACGGAATAGTCGAATGGCCGAGTGTCGGAATGTCCTAGTGCGGATATACACCACTAGAGGGAGTTACTTTGTAATGCGTTCCAGCGCCACCTGGGTGTCGCTGGCAACACTGATCAGTTGTAAGAGAGAGCTAGAGAAGTGTTGATGAAGGAAGGTGGATTTCTATCCACGGGAGCATGGAATAAAAGCGTTGTGGCGTAATAATCTTGTACTGCCCCTTATTTCCTTCACCATCACCCATCTCTAACTCCACATATGTAGGCTTGGCTTTATTTAGAAAGTTCAGTTTTATAGACACAGCGTTTCTGATTGGGTATTTTCTAGTTAAAAAAATATATAGTCATTAAAAACATTGCTTATTAAGTTTTTACTTCATCTAAAAAACAATAAAATTATTAGGTTTTTGAAAAATTGCTCAAATTTTATGAAAAATTGCTATAATTATTTCTCTCAAAATATTGCTAACTTTTGCACAATTCATATGCCATTAAATAATAGTTGGAGCCTTAAATATGAGGGCCGTTAGATCCGTGCCTAACGTGTCCAATTGTATCAGAGTCATTGTTTGGCTGTATTCCACTTAGCCTTATTGGTCAAATAAAACATTTTTGGCCAACTATTTTGCTTATATTTGAAGCAAGTGGCTCGTTTAAAATATAAACGAAGTAGTTGAGCCAAAATATTATATTATGAAAATAGAGCGAAATGCAATACAGCCAAACAATGACCGCTCGTCAATAATTTGTGACCACCGTATAATGAACAGACACAACAATATATTTGTCCTTGTAGCGCATAAATAATTAATTTATATGATTTCTTTAAAAAAAGGTAGCGCAGAAATAAGGTACGAGAAAAAAGTATTTTTCTATATCCTTTTTAGCTGATGTTATATTTTTAAATAAAGTTGATTAAAGACGGAAATATTCGTATAATTAATTTAGAATTTGCCTAATGAAATGAAAAAAGTTACTTAAAGTCCCTAATGCAATCAGCCACCCTAACAATATTAGACCATCCACAGACGTAGGTTTTAGTCTTATTTTGTTTTTAAGATTCACGAATGCTTAATTTGATTAAATAGGAAAAAAGTATTTAAAGATGGTTTTTCATGCATAATACAATTAAAACCTTTCTTTGAAATCAGTCACGTTCTGTTAAGGGAATGTATTATTTATAAAAAAAATATTTTTATCTACAAAATAATTGTTGACTTTCATATAAAATGTTTCAAGAATATTTCTATATTCTAATAAAAAATTTGATTATTGAAATAATTAATTTTCAAATTTCATTTTTTTTAATATTTAATTTTCAAATTTCATTTTTTTTTAAATAATTAATTTTTAAATTTCATTTTGTTTTTCAAAATGGATTTTTTTTAAATAGTTCATTTTGCGTGTCCCAAATACATATATTTTAATGTATTTACAAATACACTCAAAGTTAAAATTAGTTATGGATAATTATAAATTAGTTATTGATACAAATTTGGTACCATCACGAATTTAAAAATGTTTGTTTCCACTAATTGAAAGTAAAACGATGTATTAAACTACAAAATTTTAATTTTAGGCTTTAAGTATTGCAATTGATATGGAGTTTTTTTATACTATATAATGGTTACAAAATTCATTTAGGTTTTAGAAACTTATTTTTATAATAAATAATTTCTCTAAAACATATACCAAATATAATAAAGGATTTCAAAGTTGGAATACCTTACGCAGAAAACTATAGATTTAGTTTAATATACATTTGATACACTTTTCAGAAATACAATATAATTTAAAGTTATGCATATTATGCGCTCAAATTTAGACTTAGCTGTTTCAAACACAACTTTGATAATCTAATTACAAATAAACGTAGTCACCTCATTGTCTGCATCAATATCTAAAACATTTAGACCATATCTTTTAAACTTAATAGAGTCGCTTTTAAATTTCGTCTATTTCGGCGCCTGAGTGCCCAGCCCATGTTTTGCATTTAATGCAGATATATAAGATATCGTATTAGCCAATCAATGTCGATGTATGCTCTGCACAGCCCTGATAAGAATTTTACATCCATGAATATAAATTGGATTCATCTTTTTATGATTGGGGGAAGCAGACAATCATAAAGAAGTCAACGGCTCACAATAAATATTCACGTATATATGGAATATTTGAATATTGTATTCAAATTAATACATATGAATGGCCGAAGCGAAATCTCCAAAAAAGAATTTTCAATAGTTAAAATTTAATTAATATTAAAAATAATTAAAGTCGAATAAATTTTTTAAAATCTTGTAGTTGGTGTTATGTTTGAAAATTCAATAGAGTAATGAATATATTTGAGAGTTCGATATTCGGTTTTACAATACTCTATAAATAAATTAAATAATTTAACAGAAACTTAATTTAAAACTAAATTTATTAACAAATAACTTTAATAAAGTTGTCATGAAATATAATAAGGGTTTACATTTTTCTAATTGCAGGATGATTTTATTTTGTTCATGAGATTTACATTCCCGAATTTATATTTTTTATTAATAAATCTTTAATATTGTTTCTTATAATATGTTGCGTAATAAATGTTCAAACATGAAAACATAAAAATTTAAAAATAAACGGTCCTTTGATATTCTATGCAGTTCAAACAATGCCTTGAACAAGTTTCTTAAAAATATTGCTTGCAAAGACTATCCGTCTGCTTTATAACATGTACTGACTTATGTTTCAGATACATTGGTAATTTAAATGCACAAGACATTCTTGAAATACTTTTTCGTTTAACAATTTGAAATATGATTAAAATTCATTTTTCTGTTCGCATTTTAGAAGCCTTCCCACACATGTATCATTTTATGAGAACTGTATTTTGTTGTATCTGTGAAATGAGATACAGTTTGACTTTTTAATCAAATTTTGTTTGAAATGAGATATTCCATCTGTTGAAATATATGGGATGGAAAAAGTTATGCTCTCGCGGTTTCTCCAAAGTAAATTGATATACGCCCTCTTATTTCATTTTTGTAAGTAAACAATAACAGTAAATAAATGTCTAGTAAGTAGAAAAATCACAGAAATAAGTAATATGTACCTCTCGAAGATTTTATTTATATAATAAACATTATTTTAAGAAACGATTCACTGTTAAAAATATATACAGAAAAATAAGTAAAATGTACTCATTGTTGAGTATATTCGATGGTTATCATGGCTCCGAATACATAAGTTTTCTTTTTGAAAAAGACGTGTACTCAAAAATGAGTACAATGGTTAAAATTGAATAAACAGAGCAGTTGCTTGCTTACATAGACTGTCTTCATAAATAACTTTCAATAAATAACGAAAATTACAACCAAGACTTACCAGGAATCGAACCGAGATCTGCAGGCATCGCTTTCCAGAGACATTTTACTTATTTTTCTGAATCCATTAAACTCCAAGGGCGACTTGAAGAAGTTATAAACAGATTTTTTTTAAAAATAGGTGTGCCAAAAGATTAGAAAGTAAGATAATTGAGTTGAAATAACCCAGTTTCTATTTAAGCAATCGACATCAAGTAATATAAAAAACCATCTTGGGAACAACCATTTTAAGTTTGTCATGCAGCTTTGTTACGATGGCTTGAACAGAAGCTGAGATTAGCAATATTAAATCGCACTGTTCATTTTTGAGAAAATACGATTAATTAAATTTGAGTACGTCATCGCCCATTTACTATGCAATTGTACTAAAAAACGAATAGGTTCAATTATTAAGTACCTTTTTTTACAGTGTTCCCTTTAAATATTGAAAATATACTTTAAATGAAACAATTAACTTACCTTCCACTCCCAGAATTGTACGTTAATTAATCTATATAAATATAAACTCGGACTGATTGCTATCGAACATGAAAAGTAACAAATTAGCCCTCTGAGACCCATAAGCTTCTTTAGTATCCTTTCCTACTAGCTTCTCTTAGAATACAAGCTTATTCGCTTTGATATTCCGCAAAAGGTCAGTCTTCTATTTGAATCAACGCTCATATATTTAGTTTAATTTATTGATAAATAAAATGTTTAAATAAGGTTAAAAACAACTTGTTACTTTCAGGGCTAATAAAACAGCTGGTTTTTGTTATTGGAATTTTTTAAATAACTTTTTAGTTGTCTAAACAAACAATTGAATATAATTTATTTTCTATCCAAATGTCGTATTGACTTGAAACTTGTCATATTTATGTAATCTAAACTATATGTTGTTACGATATTTAATCATTTAATTTAATTTCAAATTAAAAAAATTGGATAGCCTGCGCTACATATCGTACTTGTGTTGTTTCAATGCTCTACCAAAGTGTGCTATGAAAAAGAATGTTTTGGAGGACCGTTTCACATTAAGACACTGAAATTTAATACTATTATTAGAGTAGTAACATTAAGATATTAGTTAATAAATTATTAGTTTTATACTTTTGTTATACTCAAAAAAGAATAACTAATATATTTTTCTGAAACCTTGCATTTCCACTTACAACGCAAAATAGTTTTTTTTCATACAAATTAATGTAATTAATTTATATTTGAAAAGTAAATACAAGTAATTTAGTTTTCAATAAGTTTTGCTGTAAATAATGTATTGACAAAGTTAGTACAAGTAATTTAGTTTTCAATAATTTTGCTGTAAATGTATAATTTGTTTGTTTTTAATAAATTAGTTATTTATTATAAATCCTTTATTCATTTTTATTATTTATATATTATTTATTATTTGTAAATAATTAGTTTATTATTTATCAATAAATAATTTATTTATTATTTATATATTACTTATTTATTATTTATATATTACTTATTTATTACTTATTTATTATTTATATATTACTTATTTATTATTTATATATTACTTATTTATTATTTATATATTACTTATTTATTATTTATATATTACTTATTTATTATTTATATATTACTTATTTATTATTTATATATTACTTATTTATTATTTATATATTATTTATATATTACTTATTTATTATTTATATATTACTTATTTATTATTTATAAATTATTTATTATTTATAAATTATTTATTATTTATAAATTATTTATTATTTATAAATTATTTATTATTTATAAATTATTTATTATTTATAAATTATTTATTATTTATAAATTATTTATTATTTAAAAGTATTTATTTATTATTTAAAAGTATTTATTTATTATTTGTAAATTATGTATAAATGTATTACTTTGAAAAAATTCTTAATTTATTTAGTATGATAATATATTTGTGAAAATAATGTAATCTGTTTTAAATCTATTTAATGAATTTGAGATTTGTCGCAATTCTTTTCCAAAGATATATAACAAAATATGTTATTCCAAAATTGCATCATTTGATGATTGGATCTTTTACAGGTATAATCACCAAATTATTCAAAACCCAAAATTCTTATCGTTTGACTAACCAGAAATTAATTTATAAACATTTCCACATTTGCTTCCACTTGTCGATTTCTTCTAAGAGTATTCAACAATCGAAAATGCACATGAATTGATATTTAAAGGAAACGGAGGATTATATTTCCTACAGGTTGTGGTTACAACTATTTTGTAATTTTGAGGTGGGATTTAAACAAATGTTTTCGTTACTAAGCTCGAAATCTTATTAATATCTACTTTCTACTCTTCGCAACAGCGAATGAATTATATATTTATATTGCAGTGTTTTAGTGTGAATATATTTCCTTCGTCTTGTCCTACTTGAAAGCTGTTCTGCGTAGGAAATATGAAATAAGCTCAGTTATTTTACATTTTGAAACATTTGTATTAATTGATTTATCTTTACGGAGTTGGAAAATAATATTTGGTCACGTTTAAAGTAATTCTGGAAAATAACAAATTCGAGCATAAAGATTTATAAAGAACATATGAATTTGAAAACTATGGAAATTTTTTTCTGCGTTTAACAATGTGGTACTTATACTTTTTTACTCCTAAACACACCATGGATGTAAGATAACTGATTTGTAGGCGTTAAAAATTTCGTTGTCAAGTTTCACTTTCACTAACCATTTTGAAGTCCATTGAATTCGAAGACTTATCTGTGCATGTTTGACGCCAAACAAAATGTCTCGATGGCGGGTAATAGTAAGATAGTCAATATTTACTTGTATTCTAGAATATAATATAGAAAATATGACGTCCAAATATTTTTTGTATATTAACGGACTTCTAATTATTTTTAAGAAATTAGCCAATTAAATTTATTATGCATAAATTAGTAAAGAGTTGAAAAATATTAAATACTTTTTCTTTATAAGTTTAATTTTTTTAATTAATGTATCTTCCCGCTCATGACAATTTAAAATACACCATGAAAAACATTTCAACACGAATATTTAAATTTCTAAAATAGTTTTAAAGATAGCTTTGCACAGTGATAAGTTGGGGCTGTTTGAGGATATAACTACATAACATTACAATTTTAAGTGTACTTTGATTCTGATTAAGCAAATATAAAATTATACTGTGTTGCGAACAAGTACACCTTCCTTTGAAAATATAAAATTTTGTCTAAAATATCATAAAAATTTTTTGCAATGTCGGATAATTTGTGTTTGTAGATGAAACGATACTTAATTTATTAAATAAAGAACAAATATAATTATTTTCCCCAAAGAACAATTTGGTCTGGTAATATTTTCTTAACTAATAAGCAAAATAATAATTTAATTTGATAATATTTTAGTAGTATATCATAAAGGTAAAAGGAAATTTAACGCAGGATAAAATGTGGATTAAAATAAATTATATGTCGAAAATTGCCTATTACAAAAATTTAAAAGTATGGAAAATTGTTTGTTAAGGTTAAAATACTAAGAAATTGCGTCTATGTAAACAATAAAAAGAAAAAAAATCATTGCCTATGAAAGCAAATTAGCTTTTGTTTATTGAGTGCATTTTTTTATTTTACGAAACGTTAAATATTGGCATTAGAGATAAAGCGAAATAATCAATGTTTGCTTTTCATGTGAAGAACTATTTGTAGTATATAATCATCTTTTGCTCTGGGTCTTTAATTTGTTGTATATAAAAGATATTTATAATAATTAATATATATTAAATTATATTTTTAATTTAATATTACATCTTCTTTACCACATTTGATTGGAAATTAAAAATTAATGTATGTGATTTTAATAAATCAAATCAGTTCGTATAAAAAGGTTTCACATATTTTCCCGACGTTAAAATAAACATTGTACTATATATTTATTAAATATTGTGCATCTAAGTTTTCTCATAGAACTAAAAGAAAATCGTATTTGCATTAGTCAGTCAATATAGTTCATCATTTACACATAAGGTTTTTTTAAATTCCATATGCGTATATGAAGAATCCAATAGTTTGAAAAGAGACATCTTCTATTGTATATTCAATCTAATTTTTTTACATTGTAATTACGAATAGCATTGAATTGCATATGAAGTTATTTTCATTTCAAATTAATATGGCATGTTATAAATTATCTTATATAAAAGTGCGACCGAATTGAAATATTTAAGTTTATTCTATTGGTATATAAATTAGTTCCGATAAATAGGTAAATTAGCAATATATGTTGATTGTTTACTAAAATTGTGAATATAATAAAGATGTTTTTAAAATTTTAGTATATTTTTAATAGGGGATTAATTAAATAAATTTTTTTTAAAGATAATTGCACAAAATTAAGTTTTCTTAAAGAAATATATATATTTGTATAAATTAACGTGTGAAAACACGTACAAATTTGAGAATTGCAGGTAAGGTAAAATCCTGATTTAAAATTTTAATTATTCTCTTAATTGCTAGTTTTCAAACTGAAATTATATTTTTTTTCTGTATTTATTTCCGCTTTTAACATTTTTTTTTATTAAAAGAGCTACAAACCATATTATAAGAATTCTCTAACTGGAATATCAGCATACAAATATGAATATTCTGATCTCTAAATTTATATAAAATATATAAAAATTCTCACCCTATATGATTATAATTTAAATTGCCTTGCGTTTTGCTATGTTAAATGATTTATTATAAAAAATTTCAGTTTTTAATCCTTGGGAGTCGGGAGGTTGACTCTCAGATACCACTTGGTTTGATGTTCTGATTAACTGTAAGAAATTCGCCAAATTTGCGAAAAACCATCTCGAGATGCTGGTTCGCCCGAGTGAAAATGATTTCGACCTCAAAGGGTTAACCCTCTAATGTATGGCAACACATATATCTGCCCGTATATTTTTCCGTTAATACACCTTTAAATTTCCTTTTAATACAACTTTTTAAACTCTGGAAGAAGAAGGTGTTAACGGGGCAAAAGTCACTTTCTAAGATAAACAGCTTTTTCACTGATAGCAATCTTGAGGAAAAGGGTTGTTTTCCATTGACAATCCACTATTTGTCGCCAAGGATAAAATTTTCACAATGCTTCCTATTCATCAATCAATCTTGGGCGTGATTAGTAGTGTTAGGTTAACAAAATTGGCACGTTTTCGCACATTTGTCATTTGTTTCGCTTAATGAAATCGAATGATTATAAGTGAAATATATACTTTTTACTGCTGTGTATCTGCCTAAATAAATCAAGCAGACCCATACAATTTTGAGGGAAGACGCATATGTTCTTAAAGCTTTCATATATATCAAAATTAGATATTTTTCAAAAATGTTAGTTAAACCCCTCTTCCACTTACCCCTTTACTTATTAATGTACATTTAAATTTTCCCCATAATACAACTTTTTAAGCTCATAAAAATACCCTACGTTTATACACTTTTTTTTAAATCCAAAGCACGGCATGAAAGTTTCGAAACCCATCACGACTATATTTAAAAGAAAAAAAATATGGTTTTAAGAATATAAATTTAAATCTCTTGCAATGCAAGCAACTTCACAACCCTCAAAAGGTTAATGCCACTAACAATTAATATTCAAAACTAGCACACCAGATAACTAAAACTTTATACACTCCATAGCTACATTTATCAATTCATTTTTAACAACAACAGAAAATCACATTAATCTCCCCTCATCACCCACATCCATCTGTATTTCGGCCTCCGTGGCCGAGCGGTTAAGGCGTTCAGCTACTAATCCGAGGATTGGTGGTTCGAACCCGTGCGATGGACTTGACAAAGAAAAGTAATAAAAGTAGTGATCTTGTGATCGGAGGGTTGCCGGCATCGCTACAAAAATACTAGAAAAGTCGTCTAGAACATCCGCAAAAATAAACGGCGTGTATACGGGACTGGCGCACGATAAATTTGATCGGGGTCCAAATTCCCGACGTCTATTGAAGCGTTGGGTGCCAGTTCAGGTGTTTCCCCGTTATCTGACCATTGTTCTAAAATAACGAGGTGCATGTATGAATGTGTGTTTGTGTTGTGAATGTGTATGTGTTCCCTGGTCTTTCCTTCGAGATAGACCCACTGAACTCTAACTGTAACTGCTGGAAGGCTCAAACCTTGTTTCCTCTACGGGCGCGTTGAAACCAATTGAAAGCTGCCATACTGTGCCCCAACATTTTTTTAAAAATGATTTAGTGGTGTTTTTTATTACCAAAGCATTGTGAAGTATTATATATATATATATAAATATTATATTTTCTTCTTATAGAATTAATTTTTATATTGCCAAACAGATAGTTTTTGCTCTTGCTTTTTAACTACTTCTACTTTGACTTGCAAATGACTTCCTATTTTAATAGCAGATTACATTTAAAATGGGTTTTAAAAGAAAATAAAAAAAACTTACCCAAAATTAATATATGTCGGCGTATTTTAACATGAAAAATATACGAAATATTTCGGTATCAAGAAAAGTGTGACCCATCATGGCGGCCTCCATATAGGCTTCAAGTCAACAAAATGTCTTGCCCTATCCAGAAGTTACAGTTAGAGATCAGTGGATAGACCCCAAACCGTCGCCAATAGCCCACTGTGCAGCTCTAGTGCGACGTTATTTAACCAAACCAACCAATCCATATGTATTTCATTATAAGCTCGATAATCAAATCACCTCCAATGTACTTCAACTTCAACCTTTCCTTGATTAAACTCCAAATTCCCAACCTTTGTTCACAACCCCTTCTGCCTACCAAACACAATTTCCCCATAAGAGGCTATTTTCAGACACCAATTACAAACAGGAGAGTCCTAAATTCTATCATAAAAGATGACATCCGAACACATGTCCTATATCCGCCCACTCCCAGTCCAACGATTTTTAAGACACCAGTGAAATTCCCGTTGTCTTTCAGATACTTAATTATACACTCCAGCGTTTAGTGATCCCTTTATTTGAGCGTTGACCCCCTTTAGCGTATTTGTCGGGAGGAGGGAAGGGCTTAGCGAGATATGTTTAACGAGGATTCGAGGTTGTCTCATTAGCATACGTCGAGGGGGGTTGGGATGGACACAAAGGATGTGCCGCTTCTACGCTTTTACTTTCTTCTTTTTAATTGTTGTTGGGGGAGCATTAAGTTTTTTTTTTTATTGTTAAGAGGTTTTTTGTGTTTGTTAAAATGTAAGAACGAAACAATTTTTTTTGTGGGTTAATGTCCTTCAATATATTAAGTATTTTTTTCTTGATTTTGGAAAAGTATTTTTATTTTGTTTACTTAGAAGAAGGGGAGAGCGTTTTATATATGCTAATGAGTTTAAGTAAATAGAACAAATCTGATAGTCGAGAATGAAAGTTTTTAAAGCAAATACAATGAAGCGATGGTATACATGAATAATACTGAATTTGAATTTTATCAACTGACCTATTTCTGTATAGTAGTCTAAACCTCCATATTAAAAATAAACACACATTTTCGAAATACAAAAACTTATTGTATATTATAAATAAATGTATATAAATCAGCAAGTATATTTAAAAAGTTTTTAATAATAGTAATTGATTCAAAATAAAAACGATTAATTGTATTGCTGTTTTAACAAATAAAACCCAATATAAATAAATATTTTGAATTAAAAACAATTTAAGGGTTAACGATGGGTAAGCAGGTCTTTATATTTCAACTAAATTATATATGGAGATAAGTATTTGAAAATTTTTAATTTCTTTAATTTTAAGTTTTCGACTAATTTTCAAAAGATGGTTAAATGAATAATTTACTAACATTTCGTTATGTTTAACCTAAAAACTTTTTAAAGTAGTTTGACTATGTTCATGAAAAAAAATTACGTTCATTTAAATATGAAATACTCATGAACATTTAAAAAAAAAATGAAGAAAATTTTAAATTTCCTTTTTGGGCTCGTAACTTAAGTAATTTGGCATAATAAAACACCTTTATTCTAAAATCTGAAAGTTCTATTCCAAAAATAAACTTGATTCTCACTAAGGTTTGTTTACTTCCATTACCGGCGATAATAGAGTTGGAAGATAAATTTCTTTTCTTTTTTCCCCCCAATGCAATTTACTCGCCTTCTCCAAAAATCTCGTGATAGAAAATAATGTATTTTCCCGATGACTCGCACTTCTTCAAAATACCCCTTCTGCAAAAAAAAAAATCAAAGATAAATCTACTTTTCACTTATACATGTTCCATTTGCTATGCATGCATGTCAGCAACGATTTTTTTCTTCTGCATATTTATCTAATAAAACTAATTAATGGGAATTTCTTAAAATTGATTGAAGTTTGATGGTAAGTGTTTTTAGGGACACCGATAATTAAACTTTACACATAAAATGCTTCTCCTCTCATTAAAACTCTACCACTATAGTTAATTAATTTCATTCAGAAAAAGAGTATACTCGTAGTTGAGTAGCCTAGATGCAAAATCAGCAGCTTATATGCACTTTAGACTATTTTGGTAAAATCCCGAAAAACTGTGAGTGATTTAAATGCTGTGGGAGGTTTTCCTCAAAGTCTTTATAAGTAAATAATTTTTTTCTGTATATTTTAAGGTAAAAATTAATTAACCATTGAGTGGTATAATAGCTCCTCATACCAAATTATCATTTTTTAACACTTTTTGGTTGTAATTCTTTTGCATCTGGGCTGCTAAAAGGTATGGATACTAGTTAAGGTATATTGTGAAAGTCATTTTTCTGTGTACAGTTATTCTGTAAGGAAATATTGTGGAATAACAAGACTAAAGTGTTTTATGTGGATGGTGTGATTTTTGTTGTTGTTATATTTGGATTTTAGATGTTATATTTGTGTGGTTTTCCAGAAAGTGTCACCATTTTGGAATAAGCTCCTTTGAAAACAAAAGAACTGAACTTCGGAATTGTATGTTACTTAGAAATTATACAATTTATCCGTAGAATTTAATTTTGCTCGAGTAGGCTTCTGGTGTTTGAATAGCATTTAAGATGGATATAGGAAAGGGTTATGAGGTACGGGTATAATAACATTATGCTTTCTAGTAAAACATAGTTCCGAAGGGGAAAATGAAGAGAAAGTTTATTTAAGTACTGGAAAGTTCGTTTTGTTCTTCGCCAGAAATTAACTAATTCTATATAATAACTATATAAATGTTTGCCCTAGAATTGATATCATGGACCTTGTGATATTAGTGTGACTTGAAATTGTGGCCGTGCATCGGATCACAATTCCAAGTGCAATGAATTATGTCCACAATCAATGAATTATGTCTACAATTGTATTCAATTAATTATGACTGATTCACAAGAAGTGTCATTAGAGCTGTTTTGCTCCACTTTTCTAGGAAACCCGTTTAGGTTTATACATAAAAGATAGTTAAATTAAGTTTCCCCGTAAGGACTCGAACCTGAGACCTGTTTTTCCGAAGTCCCGTGCGCTATCGACTACGCTACAAATAAAGCTAGATCTTGGAAATATTTTTTAAAGATGCAATAAATGAAAGATTTTCAAGATTTAAAAAATCTTTATGCGATAATTATTTTTAAATGCATTTTTAATACAAACCGTTGATCTTTATGATATGAACGTACGACTCGTTAGTGCTCTGAGAAATTATCTTTCCTTTGATATCTCACGTGTTAAGATACGGCGTGTGTAAGAGGCATAAAATTAATGCATAATATACAAATAATATATATGATTCCTTAAGCAAAAAATGAATAGACAATTTCTCAATTTGTCCCTATTTTTATAGAATTTTTTAAATTCGATTAAAAATACACAATTTTATAACAAGCTTGCCAAGAGAGAATGAAATGAAAAATATATATATATTATATATTGCTTTCTGATATATTTTAAAAAGTTTTGTTACTTTTCAATAAATGCATTCAATAGTAAATGAAATAAGTAAAAACTCAAAGATAGTGTTTGAAATGTAAAGCATCGTGACCTTGGGCCGTGATGTTTACCCTCAGAGAAGCATATGGCTCTCATCCTGTGACGTCATATTCCATTTCTAGGTACACTGCAGAAGTGAAAGCCTATTGTTATTCCAGACAATTTCGAAGGTACGGTTGAGCATGTGTTTTGGATTCCTTTGAAAGAATTATTACATCTTTCTTGGTACATTTTTATGAATACAAATTTCTGGATCTTGCTCAAGTCACATTTGAGCTGTTATGTAAATTTGAAATTCGATTTCTAAAAATAAAATTTCTGGGGAAAAAACCAGTCCTTGCATTTTTAGTAAAAAATAAGCTGACGGTGCCGTCCATTAGATTTTAAGGTGTTGATTTTGAATATGCTGTTTTTCTTGGTAAAGAAACCGACATTGCACTCTGAAGTATGGTTGAATATTTGCTCTTACATGTCTTTCTATTTATTGATAAACATTAAATTGAGTTTTTCTCGAAATCGATCTAGTTCTGCCTTGGTTTATTAAAAATTTTATGATTTTCTGGTGATGAATGATACCAACGTTACGGATTTTCAAAGTTAATTTATCATGTTTGATTTTTTTTTATAAGTTTATACATTCTTGATAAATTTTTATTTATTTTGAATTTCCAGAATTATAATCAATAGTCAGACTTTGAAAAATAATCGTGCCAAAAGTTTTTTTTAGATTATGAAATACCTATAGTAAATAGAGTTGTAGTTAATGTTCAGAACTTTGCTAGAAATGGATTGTCAAAGATTTAATTTATTTTCTAAACTAGTGTCGAAATTATACTTTTATTTAATAAAATATAAAATCTATATATATAAAGATGAGTGTATGTGGGTTTATTTGTTTATGTAAATCTGAAATTTTATTCAAATCTTCATGGCATTTTTCACATTTGAACTTCAAAACAAGAATGTCAGTGTCTATATGAAATTTCGAAAAAACCCTCCTACATTCTATACTACTTTTCCCCCCTTAATGCAGAAAGCATTTCTTAATGAAACCACCAGATGGCGCATTGTGAAGAAATAGGCTAACAACAAGAAACGGAGGTCCGTATAGCTAGTATAACATAAAATACATAGAAATGATAACACCACATTCAGAACTTTAATTACTTTTAGTCTCTTATTTGTACTTTTAACTCATATAAACACATGAAAACATTGTGATAGTTATTTAAGTTAGTTACTGTACTGATTTCCGAAGTGTATGGGGTGAGGGACATCTTTCTTTTTGGTTCATAATCTCGTCCTAATTTGGCTGCAAGCTTGATATTTTCACTCTTAAATCAATATGAATATTTAGCCTATTACACCTATTTGAATATTTAGCATATAATTTGTTTTTTCTGTAACGGTAGGTAGAAATATTTTTTCAGATCTACAAGCTGTTCAAAAAAGGATCAAATACCTTAAAGCTTTCTTGGCCAGTTTGATTTTGGTCACTTTCAACACTTAACCAAACCTCAATTAATTTCTTACCTTTAAAAATATTTTTCGTCGTGAATAAAATAATTTTAAATACATGTTAACCATTTTTTCTTTGTGAACTCTTGGACCACCTAACGTCGACCCGTGGACTCCGGGGGTCCGCGGACCGCCTTTTGGAACCACTGTCTTAGAGTATATGGGTACTTGAAGCTAACCTTATTATATTTTTAGTAACTACCAATATTACTTTAGTTGTTACCTTTCAGTAGCTATCAAAGTATAGTTAGGCTTCCCAGGGAGATATTATATCTATTCTTACACAATATAAAAAATTATTGAAATATTTGAATCGAGTATTATTGTAGAAAACTCCCCATAGCGCTTTACATTTTAAACATCACCCATGACCTCTCTACAATAGATAACAAAACTCTCTTTCAACTTGATAAAGGCAACAAGCACTTCGTCGAGGGAAAAAAAATCTATTTTAACGCCCACACAAAGAACTCCTCTCTCCCAATAAAATCGGACGTAGACAAATTTCGAACTCCTTTTCTACTCCGAATTCGTCTTGTGTTTTCTTTTGGAGTGGGCTTTGATTTCGAATTGGATTTGCCCCCTCGATCTTTCTTAAAGCCCCTTCCATCCCCGGAGCAACCCTCCGAGTAGACAGGGGGGCCTTCTTCTCCTTCTGTGCCTCGGTGACAAAGAACTCTTACCTGAACCAATTGATTGACCTATTTCCCCCCTGCTGTCTTCTTTCTCTTTACGTTTTGCACTCTCGTTGGATGGCAAATGGAAAGACTCTTGTTTGTTTTGATCAGAAGAAAATCCCATGCTTCTTTGTGATTGGAATTTGTACTATTTTTTATACTGTACTTCTTGGGACGAGCAAATGCTGCGGGAATGACTGAAGTATAACTGTATTAAGTTAGATTAAGTTTGTATTTTAACAATTTCACAGAATTTGAATACATGCTTAAACTTAATTGAAGAAATGGAATTAAAGGAGCCTCTTTTTTGGGACTCTACAATACAAGCAATCCTTTATCAAACACTAGCTATGTGGCCGGGCATTACCCGGGAAAGTATGGTTCATTTCTTCACAGTAGCGCCATTTGGCGGTTTTAATGAGAATTTATATATGCTTTAAGGAGTGGGGATGGGGAGATTTTATAAAATTTCTTGTACCAAGTGACCTTTATCTTGCTTTAAAGGTCAAGTGTGCAAAATGTCATCAAACTTTGAATAAAACTGTAGATTTGCATATAAAAAAATCTTTATATATATGGATAAATAAAAATATTTTTTATTGATTGGTTTTTTAGGTATTTTCTTAGCTCTTCATGATAAACTTTCGTTATAAAGACCATTACAAATTGGTCCAGTGAGTTGTCATTATAGCGAATTTCTGAATTATTATTCCCTTATTTAAAAGAAATTTTTAAGTTAATTCTTTCTTGGTCGGATGTTTTCAATTTTCTAATGCGAAAAGCATTTTTTATCCTGGTATTTTCTATCCAGAATTACAATTGCAAGCATATATCTTTCTTTTTATTCTGTTAATCTTCCGACTTTGCTAACTTGTACAAGACTGACCAAGATAATCCTGGTTAATATTTTTAATACTGAAAACATGACATGCGACTCCGACAAATAAGGGGGTTAAACCAAATTCTACTTAATTTCAAAGTGATGACAAGCAATTATATTAAAAGACCAATTTTGAAGTTGCCGAAACCAATTCGAAATAACAAACATAAATTTTAAAATATTATACATATTAATTCATATTTGAAAATTGCTTTTGTATGTTAATAAAACCAGTTATTTGAAAGTGTTCTGAAATGCATTTTCATTATTCCAATAAAAAATAAAATAAGAAATAAATGTCAGGTATAAACATATATTTAGATATATAAATATAAAGATGTCTAGTCTACTTTCTATATTTAAAAAAAAAAATGTAAATGTCAATTTGTTCTTATAAACTTCAATCTACACACACGACCCAATCTAATTTACTCTCTTCAAAAGTTAGGGTGGTTTTTAATACGAAAGTTTAATTATGCGTCACAAACATTTTTTTTATGAACTTCCTTTATAATTAAGTAATAATTAAACTAGTGTCGGTTTTATGCAACCGTCAATGCGTAAGTTAATCGTAAAAAGCGCCTGTTGGGAATGACATTCCGTCGAATGTTTTCTTTCGTATATCTTTTAACGTCCGGCTAGGGATCAAACATTGTTAATTAAAGTCTCAATGTCATTTTATTTTGTCATAAATTTTCATTTATAGCGGGGACGTTGCATAAGGAGTGTGAAATAGGCTTGTTTATTAGACGTCTGTGTTTCGGAAACTGGGGATTAGGGTAAAGTTTTAATTTTAAAAGACGTTGGGTAAGTTTAGGTGTAAGAGTTGCCGTAAAATCTTTTTAAGATAATTATAAATGAAGTTCTTTAGAATGAAGGGCTGTTTGTAGATTAGTTTAAATTAAAACTTAAAATTTGTTAATTAGATTGCTGAATGGAAATACGTAATTTTGCATTTAAATTTTTTATATATTTTTAATAAATCCAGTTATATGTAAACGAGGGTAATGAGGGTAGGTCATTAAATTAAAGAGGTGTCCGAATGTAATTAAATTTTGATTTTAAGAATAGATCTTTTAAAGAGGAATGGTATTTCATTAATTAGCGTCGCCAATAGCTCACTGTGCAGCTGTAGTGCGACTTTAGTTAAGCAAACCATTAATTAGTTTATTTTAGAATTTAGACATCACAGTTTCATAGAAATGTAAAATATTAATTAAAAAAAATTAAAATTGTTTTTTTTTTAGAAAAAACTATTTAAGATTAATTTATAGTTTGCATAAAAGAAACGCATGTTGAGAAATTTTTGAATTTTCATTTACATTGTATGATTTTTAGTCGATTTCAAAAACTAAAATGTCTTGTTTACTATTATGAGAAGTTCCTTTTTTTAATAAGTTCCTTTAGAGAAGTTTCTTTTTATGATAATATTTATGTCTCTTATTATCAATTTGTAGAAGTAATAAAATCAAACATTATTTTTGGAAGTAGAAGGGGGGGGGGGGGGGAGTAATGGAACAATTGTTTCTTAAAAAAATATCGAACATTACGAACTTTCGGTTAATTAGTCAAACATGCTGAACAAATTTAACTGAACTAAAGCTTGTTAAAACTTTACTAGTACAACCCCAGTCATTTTGTATTTATATAAAAAAAAAATGAGCATATGATCGAATAATAATTTGAATGCAAACGATCTTGATTATTGTAAAAGTGAAATAACTTTTATCGTATAAATGTTAATGACTTTATTATCATTTCAATGAGCATACTTCAAGTTTTAATTGATTTTTTTACATAAAAATGTTTTTCTATTCACTTTGTAAAACATTTTAAATAGTCAAGCTACTGACTGTAATAAATATCCGAAATTTTCTAAGTGCACTTCGAGTTGTATATGTTTTTACCTAGAAATATTACCATTCATATATTAGTCCACATTCTTTTCCATTGTATTATTAATATAGTTTGAATATATTTACTTGACTTCTCGTAATTGTTTCTGTGTGAATTATCGTTTAAGTTAAAGTAATTAACCATACGATGCCTTAAAAATTAAACACACAACAATTTAAGGGTTCTTAATTATTTACTAAAAAAATAAAAACAACTTACGGTAAATGCAACATAAAAACCATATTCTTTTATACTTACAAAATATAATTATTTATTAAGGTTATAGAAACCCTTAACTGAAGAGAATATTTTATGTAGTTTTAATAATTAAGTTAAAAGCGGTTGCAGGAAATTCTTTGTTAATCAGTTACGATATATGATATTAATTAAGAGCTTAAAAAATAGTTATATGTACGCTTAATTAGAATTAAATAAAATAGTACATGTTTATAATTAGAGACACATGTTAATCATTGTAGACAAATACTCTTTGATTTATAATATTGACTTGAATAACAAATTGGCTCGACAATAAAATGAAGTAATAAATAAAGGGTGTTTTTAATTAATCATTTAATTAAAAAACATGTTCGATTACGGAAGAGTAAAATGTGTTTTTAAAATTAATCACATAATTGAATTATACTTATTTTTTAGAATTGCTAAAGTGGAAAAAAATATCAAGTAATACTTTTAAAATTTTGGGCAACGAAATAAAATACAAAATTAATTATTTTATCAAAATAAAGGATTTTGTTTAAATTTATTTATATAATTAAAGGAGGTCTAATATTTTTAAAAATCCTTACCAGTCTTTGTTTAATGATAAATACTTATACAACAAAATGTATGTGTTTTACGACGTTAATCTAACTAGTCAAGATAATTAGTAAAAAAGTCGATGTAGTGTTTATAAAACATATATTTTTATGTGTAACTGATTTAGGCTTTATGACTATATATTATATGCTAATGCGAAAATACAATGTCCGTCTATTCAATATCTTCTTTTTAAATATAAATATATTTTAATATTTTAAATTATGCATAATTCGTTTCATACAAGAAAAAATAACTTAAAAGTGAAAAAATTATTATCTATCAAATTTCTTCAGTAGATTCAAGCATGTATTCAATTAAACGCTTTAAATTATAATGGAATGTGTATTTTTGATTATATTTCAGAATACAACTCTAATAACATATACTAAAATAAATATGACAATTGTAAATGGTAACTTAATTCTATGATCCATATACAAATCGGAAATTTAAGATGATATTTGCATAACCCATACCAATTCAATAAAGCAATCTTGAAAATTCTAAAGATAAAATGACAATCTTTTCTTAAAAGCAATATGCACTTCAAAATATTGAAGCAACCCATTTTACCGTTATTCAAGGAGATTTTCGGTTTCTTATCCATTGGTTGAAGTTCTTAACAGTCCATTAAGAAACTGAAGTATACAGGTGATGTAATATTCATACTCTCACGAAAACCAATTATAGGTGATGGAAGATAAAAGTAAACGATGTCAACATAAAAGGAGTCACTTTTTTTCCAGCGAAACTTTTATATTCTTTAATGGGTTTTAAATTTTTCAGAAAACTTTTTTATAATAATGAAAAACTAGTTTTGATGTTGAAGAGTATAATTATCTTATTATTTGGAATGCAGAATTTTTTTTGGTTAATAATTGTTTTGTAAAGTGTATACATTTTGAAACAATATTAAAAAACAGAAATTGAAATTCTAACATTTAAAGCCTAACTTAATAGTTTTCCAGTGTTAAAAATGTTATTTCAAATAGAAATGTGGATGAAAAGTAAATATTTAAATAATTTCCATTAGAAATAAAAAAAAATTGAATACCCAGAATAACGTTCGGGGTAAAAATACGATTAGTAGCAGAGATTATAAATTTTCGTAAGTATTCGAATTTTAATTAAAGTATTAACATTTAAAATGTTTTCTTAATAAAAGTTTTAAGTTATTATCCGTCTGTGAGAAAACACATATATCAATCTTACAATGATTTTTGTAGAATACATAATTACGTTTTATATGAAAAAAAAACTTAAACGTTAAGTTTTATTCAATGAATAAAAAAATGTATTTAAAATATTTTTAAATTAACGAAAAACATTACCTGTTATGTTATTTAGGATTCACAGCTAAATAAATTTGTTTTTCCATGTATAAATATTAATATTGTACATTAACAGTTTGGAAATTTAAAACATATATTTGTTTAAATACAATAATTAGTTTAAATTTAATTATGAAATATAACGAATATAATAATAATAATAATTTAATTGTGTATATAAAAAACAACCATTTGGATATGGATGTGTTTGTTTTAATAATGAGGATATTTTATTTATATATGTTTTATAAATAGTAGTTATTTTGGTTAAGTAAATCATTATAATAATACATTTATTGTAAAATGTGCGACATTAAATTTTTTAGGAAAATATTTTTTATCTAGTTCAATTGAACCCGTTACAAAAGTAGATTTTTAAAAAGTCGGACAATTCAAATCCCAATCCCAATCTTAGAGTCACATACTTAATATGTGATATTTTTGGTTACGTCCACGATATATTTATAATTTTTTTTTGTAATTTAAAATAGATGATCTCTACACCCCATAGCATGTTCGCCAAGGAACAGCTTATAATAAATAACAATGATAGTTAATATAACTATGCGTAATAAATAAACCCAACCGCATTCTACAAATCACCCTCTACCCAATCAGTTACTTCATCCTTTATTAAACCCACACACTACATCGCGAGAGCATCTCCAAAACAAGAATAAACACCAGAAAACCCAGACAGACAAATAATAAAGGAATTCAATTCCTCTAAGAGAAACCCCCATTCCTCACAAAGAAAACTTGATAGAATAGCTGTCTCGATCAGAGTTTCTTTCCTATTCGATTCTAATGCATCTTTTTTATATTTCAGCCATTTGTCAGAGAAGCCATCCATCAAAAAGAGGATTCCTCTGCTGCGTGCCAAGACCCTGCCTGCCATCATATCGCCCAGCCTCAGCATCATACAAGCGCCTCTGGTTCCGGAGGCACGATCGAAGATACCCACCATCACCACGACAAGTAAGCGGGTCTCGAACTGAGAGTATTTTTCTTTTGAGGGGGGTGGTGTTTCCCTTTTTTTAGAGGGGAGTGGGGAAGAACGTGGTGCTTTGAAGAACGTTCGTGTTTTTCTGTTGGAATGAATAAGGAAATTCTTGTCCGAGAAAGTGTTTGGAATGGAGGTAGAGGACTTTAGGTGTAGGAAATACCTACACGTGTTTTTTTGGTGAGGGGTGGGTTTTGTGTGAACGTGGAGCGATTGCGTAGAGATGTAAAGGTAAAGCGTTCTTGTATCTTTGGAAATTACAACACTAAAATAAGGCGTTCAGAGATAAAGTGGATCAAGTCCATAAATTTATACATTAAGGTATCCGAACACGTTCGAAGCACTTTTTTTAAAATGTGTCAGATAAAAACTATTTAATGCAATTGTTAGATTATTTGTTAGTTAAAACTAATTATATATCATGAATATTTAAATTTTATTATTTTAATTATTAAAAAAAGTTCAATAATCATTGAAAATTTTAAGTTTTTTTTCAAAAACTTGAAAACTTATACAAGACATACAAATCAGTTTATATGGAAAATTTTACTTTTAAAATAAACTACATGTTATTATCTAGTGTTCCAAGTAAAATTAAATATATATATAAAAAATTAAATTTTTGGTGACACATCGAAAATTTATAATAAGATTTTTGACAATTTCACAACCTTATAGTTCAAAATTTAGTCCATAAATAAAAATATATTAATGATTTTCAAACAATTTTAGTACATGCACTAGAATACACTCTACTGAATATGGACACAAAATTTAAAGACAATATAACAATAACATTTTGAGTTATGATTTTTGAAATTTGATGTTTTTGAATAAAAATAAATTCTGAGAAAAATGCGTTTAAAGTATAAATTTGTCTATTATTAATATTAAGAAAGTTTCAACACACTTAAAATCCCCCCAATTTATATGTTATACCCTCCTCTTGCTCATCTTTAGCCAAATTTCCTTTTTTAGCTAATCTATTTTTTTTTCTGGCAACTTTAACATTAGGTAAATTAGGATTTCAGCAGCATCGGCAAGTTTTGTCTCCAATGTTCTGAATCCAGACTTGGACAGTGTGCCAATGTCAATTGAAGAACATAGTTTTTTAGCAGCCGAATGCCCTTTCCCAATGAGTCTTAGCCCAAATACAAATGAAATATTTACAGAACGCAATTTGTTTGATTTTTCAGAAGTGCAAAATGTATTTTTGTATTCGCAGTTTTGACATTTCACCGTCATATTTGATGCCAGTCCAAATACAGACTCTTGTAGAAGACACAGTCTACTGCTAAAGCAATCAGGGCAGCACAAACACTTTATCACATTGGAGAGAATTTGAATATTAATTATTTGATTTCCACTTATTTCAGTTCGAGAATAATTGTCCAAATAAGAAGTCATAGTGAGCTTCTTTTCACTTGCTGTAGGCACGTTGTTCGACGCAGATGAATCAGTTTCAGTGGAACATACATATTTATTTCCTCGGAATTTTTTCTTACGAATAAAACTTTGGTTTCTCGAATTTCCCAAGGTGTTTTAACATAAATGAAAGAAAATTTGGAGAGTCAATTAAGTAATGTCTTTAAAAATAATTATTAAACAGATCATACAAAAATAAACATTGCTGCTTGTAAAGAAATAAACAAGAGAGTAAAGTTGTTGTCATTTTTAATACAAAAACTTCTGATATAAATGAAAATATTTGGTGGCTAGATTAAAATAATAACATTAAAATAATAAATATTGCAATTAAAAATTAAAAAAGGTTGAAAATTAAGAAAAAAACGATGTTTCTGCCTCATTTCCGGTTTCGGAATGCTACTTCCTGTTCCATTTAATACGTTTCCACTTGGACTTTAAATTACTATAACTTTTGTTCTAATTGACGCACAACTAAAGTAAAAACTGTTTTGGAAACTTAAAAGTGCAGAAAATCATATTTTTAAATAAAAAAAATTTGGTAATTTCAGTCAAAATCACCTTATTCAACGTGTGCGGATACCTTAAGTACCCAGCAAAAAAAGTCAGCATAAAACCTTCATCGAAATTTTGAAATTGAGGGTTTTATGCAGGAAAACTGCAGTTGTTTTTAAAGATCTATAAAATTAAAGGTTTTTGTTTTAATGTCCTTCATAAAAACTGCAAAAAACCTTCATAAAAACCCGCAAAAAACCTTCAATTTTCAATCATGAAGGGAAAATGCAGATATTTTAAAGGTTTTATGCAGGAATATATAAAAAAAATTCAAAAAAATTGCAGTTTTTTGGTTCAATATCCTTTATAAAACCTTCAATAAACCTTCAATTTGACAATTTTGATGAAGGTTTCATGCTGACTTTTTTTGCTGGGTAACTACTACAAGATTTCCTTCTTCCAATGTATCTTTTAGATACTGGTTTTTCACATTTTTGTGTTGTTGATTCCAATAGCTGGTTTTCCCTCAACAAACTTGTCATATCTACTAAGCTATAAGTTTCCAGTGTTGGCCCATGTATTTTTGGCTACTTTGCTACTTGCTGTTTTGGCTACTTTGTTCTGGGACAAAGTAACCCATTTTTTGTAGACATCAACAATATTTTTTATCATACGTTATTTCTGTACTTAAAATCCCTTTTACGCTCCTTAGACGCAACGGATCTTAACGCACGAGGAATCAAAATAAAAATAATTTCATGGACCAGTGACAAATTGTAATTTCATCTCATCATTATACATTTTTTTTAATGTATTTCAAATTAATTTGACCGTTTTTTTAAGTTGTTAATAATGCTGCTCGCGTTGTACTGCGGTCAGGTAAAATCACCTGTTATTATGCGAATCTAATCAATCAGGTTGTACCACCCATGGTTCAGTCATATTTCTTTTTGTGACAAACACACAGGGCTACAGTAGCCCGTTTACATAGTTCTTAAGGTAACTAACTTTTGACATGAGGTAATGTTATACAGAACAATCATAGTTCTATGACCACCAACTAAAATGCTTTAAAGTTTCAAAAGGTTTAAAGAAACGTGTATTTTATAAAAGCATAGCCAATTTGATTATCTTGAAAAATTATGAACATTTCGATAATTGTATTAAAAATCAAAATTTAAAGTGTATAACAAAAAAGACAAATTAACAGAAAATGTATTTCTTAAATATGTAATAAGAATTTTATATTTTCCTACAATATTAGCCTTTCGAAACAAAAACTATCCGAAATATATATGGTAAAACAATAATAAATTTAGTTTCTATTTCCTTATCTGCAAGCCAGTTTTATTCTCACGAAAAAAGCAAAGCTTTCATTTACAATTCTTACTTTGCAAGGGTTTTCGAGTCGTATTCTCCGCAAGACGAGTCTAAAAATAGTTACAAAGATTTTGTTTTATTCAAACTTTGTTTCGGTTATCGGAAATCGCCCAAATCCTCTTCCGTTCAGCATCAACTTTTGTTGTTTCACGTCTCGTATGAATAACTTTTTTGGTTGTTTCTCGGTCTGCCTACACAATATTCAAAGAACATTTGCTTCGGTTTTCTGTACTTGGCTTAGTAAGTAAATCTTCAATAGATCGTTTTCAAAATAATTTATTTTATAAAAAACTGCTGTTAAAATTCACGGTGTTTTTTTTAATGTATCTAGTAAATATATTTATTTTCCCAGGACAAAAATCAACATAAAACCTTTATTTATCACATAATTCTGAAATTAAAGGTTTTATGAAGAAAAACAGCAATTATTTGAAGATATATTATTATTTTTTTAATATCCTTCATTCAGCCTACAAGAAACCTTTTAAAAAACTTCTATTTTGAAACATTGCCATTATTTATTGCAAAGTGCAATTATTTAAAAAGTTTTATGCAGGAAAATTAAAAACTTTAAAAAAATTAATTTTCCTTTCTTACCTTTAATTGTATAAAACCTTCAAAAAACCTTTAATTTCCCAATTTTTATGTAGGTTTTTATGCTGGATTTTTTTGCTGGGTATTACCACTTTTTGTTGTTTTTGAAGCTCACAATTCGGCAACGTTAAGACATTTTTAAATTGGCATTCTTATATGAATTATCCCGCATCCTAACAATGTATCAGAAATATTTTTGATTAATTTGACTAGTATTCCCATGCGATATGCATTCACCTACAATGAGCGACTAGAACGGGGCAAAGCTTTGTTTGTAGGGGGGAATTTCGGAAACGTTTTTTCATGTAAACAAATAATAATATCGTTTTTTAAGTTCAAATTTTCCTTAATTACGTAAAACTTGGGTTTCAACTCTATATTCTAAGAAAATATCTTCAAACTTTGCAATATTTTAGTAGTTTAAGGGAAAATTCTAACAAGATCCCACAAAAAAATCGTCTGTGACGTCATTGTAGGCGGAGTTTATTTAACCAACCAAATTCTGGGAAGGTACTATCAACATCCAATTGTTTATTCTATTTTATTTAAACTTTTTAAAAGTACAGAAGTCACCAACAACCACAATTTTATTCCGTGTTTATCTAGTTATCAGCAAAGCTTTAACTTCATTTCAAAGATCCAGCCTATACACAAAAAGCTTCGTCCGATTTTGATGTATTTACTTCACCCATGTGATACGATGAGAGGTTTTATTTCATCCTTATTACATCCAACATAATGTTCATAGTTAGCCAATCTACATATATTAGTTATTTGGTTGAAAAACCGTCGTACTAGAGCTACACAATAGGCTATTGTTGACGGTTTAGGATATATCCCTTTAGAAAGATCGGGGAACATTGCCTTGTAATTTAGAATCATGGTAAAATGTCGAGGACATCATCAAAACTGGTACACCACTCACACCAAACTTCCACACCACGACCAACGTGATGATATTTGACTAGAATTGAACATAACGAGTAAGCAGCTTTCCGATTATATGTTCGGTACTCTTCCAACTCGTTACTCGCGGACACCAATTCGAATATCTAAAAACTACATTGGAGCTCTGGCAATCGATCCACAGTTCGATTTTGGGATTCTCCAAAAGCTCAGATAATCAAACTGTAAAATCCAAAGCTTTGAATAACATACGCTTTACACGATCTTTTGAGTTATTCTATTTATTCATTGCTCCACGGATTAAGTAATAATACAACCTACAGAAAATTCTCGGTTTTATGAGGGTTAGATCAAAAGATAGAAAGCTAATTCTAGGGACATTAGGAGATTGATTTTCCATTACATTTTTATGGTGAGATCTGATGAGAAACGGTACCGATAGCATCATAAAGCAGAGAGAAAAATATATTATCTCTGTTTCTATTTTGGAATTCTCTTTCCGAGCATTTTCCGACATGATTCACCAGAGATACTAACATTATAAAAATATTTTTCCAATAGCAATGACTAAATAAAAGAAACGCTATCATATGTAATAGATTAGGAGGCTCTGATTATTTTTCGGATTGAAAAAGTTGTGTAAAAAATCATAATGAAATCATAATACTCCTATCAACATTCGACATCTATGATTTTTGTCTACGTTGTTTATATTATACATTTACTAGGTTTACATTTAAATAACTTTTTATACTAAATGTGGGATATGTTACTTCCTAATACTAAATCATAGAATTGGTTATATCTACCAAACTGAAAGGTAAGCCTGTTAAAACATACAAGTTTTCCAATATTTGGCATCATTGGATCCTACGTAAATTTCATATATATAAGTACAAATACTCAAATATATTGTGAAAATAAGTATAGATAAAATTTATAAATAGGTATTCGAGTAATACTTAAAAAATCAATATCTAAAAATGTAAATCCTCTTCTAAAATGTTCGATTTGTCATAGTCCTTAATATTACATATCCGAGAACTCTAACAATGTGATTAAAATATTTAAATCTATGTAGTTATCAAACTAATTCATAATTTTAAGAATTTTTTACATAAACATTAACCAATATTTAAAAATTTATTTTTTGAAATCAAGGATCCGTAATAAGTGTATTAACATTGCAAATGCGAGACTAAAAGTTTGTCTTAATATAACACTTTCATTATGTTATAGTCTACGTAGGTTTATATCTAATCTAATACTATTAAAAGAGCAATGTCACTATATTTGTTTGTTTGTTTGTTCGTTCGTTTGTTTGCACAATCTCCAAATCCGCTCTAACGATTTTCACGAAAATTGATGTACTACCAATTTTCGGGGTAAAAATTCGATTGGGATAGGTTTCATCTTCGAAAAATTTCAATTAGAGGGTGAAATAAGTATATTAAAAGTTCCATTTAACTCTTTCCATTGCAAATTATTCATCGCGTATGAGTTAATAGGTTACATGGCAATAACTGCTAAACGTTATTTAATTCGCCACATGTTATTTTAATTTAAAACGTGTAAAATATTTTGATGATATATTTTCATTATAGTTTTTATTCTAAAATAAAGTATTTTTTTCTCGTTATTAAACGAAGTACATTAAAATTAAACATCAGTAAATTAAAATTTAAAAATCGTTTGCGTTTTTAAATGAACAAAATACACATTCTAATCACGTGACTATTTCGTCTACTAAATGCTGTAAGCTTTTTAATAAATATTTAAAAAGAACTTGAGCAAAATCGTTTGCATTTAAAATAATCAAAGTTTGAACCATTTTAACCCTGCGATGTTTTACTGTTTCTGCACATGACGTCATAAGTGGTATTCAAAAGAGAAAGTTTTTAAAATTCCGTATAAGATAATATCGTTTTGAAAAACAAGTAGATTTTTTTATTCCATGTAAAATGGATTATGTATTTCCCTAAATAGAACATGGAATTTTCAAAACAAAAATTAGAAGCAATTTCGTGTGTTTTGTTAAGTATTTATATTCCAATGAAATCAATTGAATAAGGTTTTATTACATTAATGTTATGTGTTGTTTATAAAATATACATTTATTTAGATTTAAAATTAAACTTTGTTATACATTTTTATTTCATAAGTTTTATTTTAGCTATTGTTTATAAATATTTATTTTAGAATTTATATGCTAATGGAATTAATTAAAATAAGTTTTATTAAATTAATTTTAAGCAATATTTATAAGGGTAAATATATTATTTTATACATTAAATTTTTTTTTTGTTCTATTATATATAGCTTTTATTTTACCAATTGTTCATAAATACACTTATTTCTCATAGTATTGAACACGAAACAGAGAAAAATTCTGAGTTTTCCAATTTTCAAGATATGTTTTGGAAATTGTTAAAAAAGGAAGCGTTTCCTAAAATTCGCATTTGTTTAACATGGACACTTTGCACTGGTTTGTGTGGAAATTACATGACGTCATTTCAAGAAATAAGCGACTTCACGCGCATTTTTTATTGGTTGATGGTAACCACGTGGTTTGTTATTCACCAATCACAGAGGCTAATCGACCATGCGTTTTTGTTATTCCGTCAAAATTTTGATCTCGAGACCATGCATAGTGTCTGTAAAAATAGTTTGGTATTAATTCCACATTCTAATGAGTAAATAATTAATGAAAACGTTAAATTGTTTCAAATTATATTTTTTTTCTGGAAAACTGATACCAGTAAATTTTTCATATAAAGTTCTGAATGTAAAAGCAACATTCCTATGACATTTTGTACAACTTAATAATGAACTGTTTCTCGAATTACGTAAGTAAGTTTAGTTTTGAGAGGGATTGAAAATGAGTAATGAGCTTTTACAATAGAACAAATGCAAAGAAGTTTAAATTTTTCATTAACAAATTAAAAATTATTTGTAAATATAAATTTTACATCATTTACTATAAACGTGTTTAAAAATTTATTTACTTTGTTACTTCAAATAAGTTTCTTCTTTATTTAAAAGTTTGTCCGAAATAACCTTGCACCTGCTTAATTAAATATGAAATTATTGTCGAAATTAAATTGCATTAGATAGTAATAACAAAATACTGAATAATGTTCTCGTATTACGTGGATATATTTAGATGAGTAACGAGACTTTATACAATATAACAAAGGGAAAAGAGTTTTTAATTGAAACGCACATAATAATTTAAACGCTTGAAAAAAAAATTCACATACACACAGGGAAATTAATTTGAGTAAATTTAAAAACCCTTTTTAAAATAAATTTTACATTTACCGTAAATGTGTTTTTAATATTTTTTTATCATGTTACTTCAAATAAGTATTTTGTTAATAAAAAATTATTCAAAGTAACTATATTTTTATCAAGATCCAGACTGCAAGCTACCTACACATATTTTATATTCTGTAATCTTTTCTTAGGAACAAAATTATGACATTAGGCTAAAACATTAGGCTAAAAAACATTAGGCTAAATAAAATAATATGTGTGTATTGAAAAGCCGAGAACAGCAGCTTCATCATTAAAAAAATGTGTTTAGCAAAAAAAAAAAAAGATTAATATTAGTTTAATCGTAACTACTATTTTATCATAAAAACTCTTATATTTAGATTATAGAAAAAGTTTTAATTTTATAGACGGTTAATTTTCAAAGCCGTTATAATGAATAGCCACTTGGTTCAAATTATATTATTTTCCACTGAATTAAATATAAAACTTTGTTTTCGTCACTACGATTAATTCCTAATTGCACATAAAATTATTCGAAATAAGTAAAAATCTTTATTATTGATTAAACGTTTAATAAGAATATAAAACGTTGTTCGTTCCTTATTATTTGTGTATGCAGGTTGAAGAAAAAAATTGCAGAAATAATTTTTCAGTAGCAAAAAATAATTTGTTCTCTATTATCATAATCTTCTTAATAACAAAACTACTTTGCATACTATTTAAAAGTCCATTCAGTTACTCTAGAGTTAGACTGAAGCAAACATCATTACAAATGGTTACTGAAAACCAAGAATGTTGACACGTTTTATCATGCAAACGAAAAGTTTGTACTACAATTGTGCGAATGGTTGTATTAGTCGCTCAGAATCGCTAATAATATTAATTAAAGTTACTTTTGCAGAATTAATACGGTAACGTATAACCAGTTGCTTGAGCATATTTCTAAGAACTTAAAGATATTTCGATAAAAATACATTATTAGATGATAAAAAAAATATAATGAAACGTTTAACCGTTGATATGGACATTTCAAAGCATTTGCATTTAATTCGATTCATTAGAAATATTATTATGTAATAAAATATGAAAACGAGCTGGGCTCGGTCCCCTGGTACTTAAAATTTTAACTTAATAATTTTGTAACAGTAATAATGTAATAATTTTGTAAAAATTACGAAAAATTATATTTATTAAGCGCATTAAATAAGGGCCACTGTTTTTTTCCGCTATTCTTCTTAGTTTCAAAGATTAATATATGTATAGTTGATATTTAAAAATAATCACGTGCTTCAAATCACCCTGGGACATAGACATTTTTAAATGAACCAAGTCAGGTTTTGATAAACTTATCCCATATTCCGAAAGTGATTAAAATGGATAACAGAAGCCATATATGAGATAATTAATAATTGTGTACATTGTAGAATATCTAAAATAATAATTTAAAATTAAGTTTTGAAATTAAATGAGAAAATTCTCCAAAGGTTGCACTGCAATAACCTAAATGTAATATTTATGCATTTAAATGCAAATATCCTGAAAACTAAAATTGGTTATTGTATAATTATAGTTCTATACGTCCGCATCCAAATAAATAAAATACTCTTTTGAAGGTTATGCTAATTTAAAAACTAAATCATTTATATGACGTTGAGCGAGCGAAACGAGTTAAACTGCCATTATAAACTCTTTTGCAAAAATTGGATTAATGGTACATAAGTTTCTACACTAAAATATTAAATTAATGTTTCAAGATAACGTGAAAAAAACAAAATGTTTTCTAAAAACCTTATTTCCCTTGCAAAATAAATTACACTTTCTCCATTTAAAGAAGAGATTTACATGCATACATAGATAGTAGTAAACTTAACAAACTGTTATTAGTTCATTTGAATGCGCCGGTTATCATGGGATTCCAGAACCGAATTTTATTCCCAGTCCGACCCTGGTTGTCGTTTTTCCTTTCCCAAATCCCTTATATATAACATTTTCTAAAGTGTTTACAAAAAAGAATTACATTCGAGTTTTGTTTGTCTAATATCAGTCGGAAGATTTAAGCAAGAATATTTAAAAACGTTAAACTAGATTTTTTTTATCACAAAATACAATGTATGATTATTAACTATTAACCAAACTAATGATCAAATTTTAAAACTAGAAACTAATAACTAGCTGAACAAACTAGAAACTTATGTGGATTTTTTTTATGAGTCATAGTTTCTTTTGTAAGGTTTTTTGTTGTTTTTTAGTATCTTACTTATTAGAGCAAAGAGTTAAAATAATAAAACTCATTTATCTATGTATTTTAAAATTGGTTTGTTTGTAGGTTTTTCACTTTATATGTCGATATGAAGAAAAGATAAACTTATATTACAATTTCTTTTATATTTGGGTAAAAATTTTCGGTCGGACTATAACCTTTTGCTGTTGTGAAGTTATTTTGATTTTTTTTAATTAAAGAGGGTTATCATCTCATGGTATGTGTCCCCGTTCTATAGATTTTTTATGGAAATGCGAAGATTTCCAGAAAAATTCGAAAAAAAAAGCTCTATAACAGCTGTTATTTGAACTTTTATTGAATTACGGCCTTAGCTCTTTTTTTTGGTGCATCACGTAGTTTATAATGATCCCAATGCGAAGAACGGGTATTTTTGCTAGTGTATGTGTTATGTATAAACTGTTTATTCGAAACAAGTCATCAGCTTTTACCATACAATTTTAACACTTTATTCGTTTTATTATGAGATGCTGTGGATTAAGGGCATGAACGTTATTTATGCACTTTTACTTTTGCAGGTCGATCCATGATTGGCGAATACAAACCACGTGGTTAGTATTCTCCAATCACAGAGCCATAAATAACGTCCGTATGAAATGGGCAAAGATATGTTTTAAATTCATATCAGGTGCGATTTTCTGTAAAAGCTAATATATACGTCAAATAGTTTAAAATAGAACCGCTGATCATCTTTAACTTTCTTGACGTAGGAATTGGTTTTGTTTTGTTTTATTAATTAACGTCGCACTAGAGCTGCACACTGGGCTATTGGCGACGGTTCGGGGTCAATCTCGAAGGAAAGACCCGGGAACACATACACATTCACACACACATTCATACATGCATCTCGTTATTTTAGAACCATGGTCAGATGACGAGGAAACACATGAACTGGCACCCAGCGCCTTCAATAGACGTCGGGACTTTGGACCCCGATCAGATTTATCGTGCACCAGTCCCGTATACAAGCCAGTATAAGTTGTTGGATATTATGGACGACTTTCTAGTATTTTTGTAGCAAAGCTGGCAACCCTCCGATCGCAAGATCACTAATTTTTTACTCTTCTATGTCAAGTCCATTTCACGGATTCGAACCACCAATCCTCTGATTAGTAGCTGAACGCCTTACCAACTGAGCAACTGGGGCTCGACGTAGTAATTGGAGAAGTCCCCGACATTAATCGAGGAATAACGCTCATTTATTTACCTTTACATAAGTTTATTTATTTTCATTTCATTAGAACAAAGGCTTATTTTCTCCTCTGTATCAGCAGCAACATGTGAATATTCAGTCTGAGTCCAATATCAGGTGCTGCAATAGCGGGGTTTAGTATAGATCTATTGGTTGTAGAAGGCAGTGAATAATAATCTGCGACCTATGTGGCAACTTCGATGATTGCTGCATCTTGTATTAAGCTTGGGTCTTGCATGATGCATACATTGAGCCCTAATAACACCTGCTAAACTGTTAGGATATCCGAGTATTACGCAGCTATTGTTATAGCAACAGGAATATAAAGAATGAAGTTATAGAAATTTTCAAATCAATTTAGATGACGTTTAAAAATCGTTATCTTGCTGTCAGAAAAATCCTTGCTTACCATCATGGATTATTCATTTCTGTACTCTTATTTATGTTATCAAATATACAGAAGTTGACAATTTATTTTGTAAATTTAATTATAGCATACAATAAATGTGTATAAGTCTAATACATTGCGGCATTTACTTGATACAATGTATTTTATTATAATGCAGTAAATAAAAACTGCTGCTGCAGGCGTTTGGCTTGATGAGAGGGTGCCGAGTTGATCACATTAAAAACAGACTTGAAAAGAACAATGCGACCATTTCATAAACTAGACTGTTTTTAAGTCTAGCACGCACTACATTGTTAAAAATTGGTACTTGAAAATAAGTCAAATGTACTCGTTTGTGTTCATATTCGATGCTTATTATGGCTCCAAATACATGAGTTTCGATTTTGCAAAAGCCATGTGCTCAAAAATAAATACAATGAATAGATACTTGTCTACATAGGCTGTCTTCACAAATCACTTTCAATAAATATCGACAAGTCTACCGGGTATCGAACCCAGATCCTCAGCACCGCGGTCCAGTGCCTTATCCGGTAAACTACTAGGGTGACATTCCAAAAGTTATAAGCAGAAGAAATGTTGAGAGGTGTGCCGAAATAAGAGGATTTAAGATAATTGAGTTGTAGTAACAATTTCTATTTAAGCAATCGATCTCAAATAATGTGTAAAACCATCTTCGGAACTACCATTTTAAGTTTCTCAGGTGTCATTAAGATCGCTTGAACAAAAACTGAGATTAACAATATCAAACCACATTGCTACTTTTTGAGAAAGTACGGGTACTTGCATTTGAGTATGTCATATGCCGTTTACGATGCAATTATACTTAAAGAAAAACGAGTAGGTTCGCATAAACATTTTTAATTTCCTTTTTTTAGAGTGTAGACTGTATATTTGAAATTTTAAAATATTGTATAATTAAACAAATGTAATGTCCATTACGAAAAGTAGCCGAAATGTGGATTTTTGAGATTTGATGAGAAGAATGCTCGATTTTTTTTTAAATTATTCCTTTTTTTTAATTACGTCTGGATCAAAGTAATGAACTGAACTATCTAGAATCCAAAAAATGTCGGCTATTCCCTTTTAAAGCGCCATTAAATTCCACGAAAAACTTGACTTCCACAAGGAACTTAGTGCTGACAACCAAATGTTATTGACAACTGCATCTTGAAAGGGAAGTTTCTTGTAAATGAATGCGATACAAGACCAGACAGAATACTTTCCTTTCTTAAGATGTTGGTAAATACTCGCACTGACTCCGGGACAACTGTTAATCATATAAATTGCTTTTCTTCACGAAGATGCATCCGAAGTGGGTCGCGACAGTGGCCTTGCGGACAAAATGGAACTCGGGAATATTTCCTTTCTTTTAATTGGAACTATTGTATTGCTCGCAGATGTAATCATGGAGGTAGGAGTAACAGGAGGGAACGTGTCTTACTACCCGGCATTGTCGCGCTTGAAGTAACTGTAAGGGCGCGGCGGCCATGTTAGATACACCAAAAAAAGGGAAGAACTCGCGTAGTGTGCGTGGCATTTTTCTTATTTCATTCATCTCCTTCAATTTGATGCCTTACAATTATGAGTATATACCATCAATTTTATAACTAGGTCTTTTTTATATAAGAAATTTTAAATTTCAGCATAAAAACAATTTTGTTTTCTTTTAATCTTTGGATTTTCATAAACTTTTAAGAATAAAAAGTATGAGTTCAAACTAGAAACTTTAAAAATAATATATATATTTTTTGTTGTTGAAGGAATTGGGTGCCTATCAAAAAATAACATTTGTAAAACGTTACGGTAAACGTTAACTAAAAGTAAAGGTTTCTTAAAAACCTTCTCTTAGAGTAAAAAATCTATAGTTTATATATATGCTATAATAGTTCCCATTTATTTAAACAAAAAAAATAGACAATTATAACTTTATGAAACCAATATTCAACTATTTAATTATGGTAATTTTTTATATTTTAGTTTGATTAAAACTAAAATTAACAATATTGTAAAAAAAAAAAAAACTTTTAAATTGATAATACGTTTGAAAAACTGTTTTACAGATTCGTTCTTTACATAAAGGTTTTTCCGATAATAAACCAAGTGAACCTTGAATTATTGATGGAATATACAAGGTGAACAACATCTATGCAATCGAATTCAATTAATAACATCAGAGGCTTTGGCATAATGACAAATTTATAATTTTTTTCAATTTTTAATATATCTGGCGAAAAAACCATATCGTATTCTTTACAAACAATTACAAATAGAAACAAAAATGAAATAATATTACGAGCTTTTCTTCATATTTAGATTTTACAAATGATAATGTTGTCGGAATTGTCTAGGATAAGCAACAACAATGCAAGGATAGCATTTTAAAATACACTCAACTTCATTATTACAAAACCTTTAATGAAATAAATTCTAATCTTTTTGCATTCGTTTTAAAAAAACACAAACTAAAACATTATCGTTCTTCTACTAAAAAATCGTATTTCATGTTTTTTGATGATACACTGTGTTGCTAATTTAAACTAAAAACATAGAAATATTTAACAGAAAATATGGAAAGCCAGGTATATTTAAATTATGAACCTTGTGACATTTTTTTTATTTTAATGCTTTCATAAAAAAAAAATTAAATGTTAACTCGCATAAATAGTTTGCGCAACAAAACAGATTTTGAACCTGATATTTTTATAAACGTTATTTTAAGTTGCATACATTATGGTGTAAAGTTTGTTTACTTTTGTAAACATTTCAAAAGTAAAACATGACCTTTGCCAACTCAAATTAAAGCTTTGTTGTATATAGAACATGTAATTTAGTACTAATTTATAAATATACAGGAATTTGCTAATTAGTAGTAATTAGTAAAGTGGTTTTTATCATTTATTAAAAATACTTAAGTAATAAAACTTGCTGTATCTAAATTTACCCCGCAGTACGAACTTCAGTCGTGCGGAAGTAAGTCGCAGTAATCTGAATCGTAGAGCCCAAAAAAATGTATAAATTATAAGAAATTTGTAACAATCAATTTCAAAATTCAGATTTTGTAACTTAAGGAAATCAGTTTATATCCGTAATATTCTTCATAGTTTTCACCTGCAATCGCAATAAACAAAAAATTTGCTTTAAGAATATAAAAGCGGACTTCCCTATAAAAAGTTAATCTTGCGATCTTCTTAAAAATACTATTTGTACAATTGAAAGCTACACAAAACCCCATGCTGCCCAAATAACCAAAAATATCGTTAAAATAATATAAAACTCAGCGCGCTAAACTACTCGAAATAGTATTTCTTGGTGTAGCAAAGATGGCGCCACGGTTACAGCGAATGCTTCAAATCATTCGTCCAATGCTCTCTCCTGTTACTCTTACCTCCATGGATGTAATAGTCTCTATGCTTAAATTTCTTATCAAATATAAATATGTTTACGTAAACATGTTTGATTATATTTTGCGTGAGTTTGTATGTACATGTTTACAGGATTGCATGTTCATTCAGTATAAAGAGCACTGTAAAAATAATCGTATGTATTATATTATTAATAAATATCGCTTTTGCAGGTATTAAACGCGACGAATCTTAACATGTGAGGTATAAAAAAAAGGAATTTCCCGGAACAGCGACGAATCGTATTTTTGTCTTATGAATATTAACGTTTTTTTTAATGCGTTTAAAAATAATTCGTTTCTAAGCAGTTTTTAAACGAGCCGTTGGTAGTGCTTCCCTCAGTGAAGAAAACTGTTAAACTTAAAAAGCAAAAACACTTAAAGCAGATGTAGGGGGGGGGGGGGAGGGATTGTTAATGCGAGAATTCTCGTTAGTATTTACATAATTTAATTAAACAGCTTTTTTTTATTTGTGAAATTTAAATTCATTGTTACTGTAAATAAATTATTTTTCGTAAGTTGATGACTTCAATTTTTTTTAAATTTTAAACTATGACTTCAATATAATTAAATCAATATTTGTTTGTGTCAAAAGTTGTTATCATGCCCCATTTTATAAATACTTCTAGGAGTATGGTCTTTTAATTTATTAAAACCTATTTTACGTAAATATAATTTCATTTCTTACAACCTTTTATGTTTGCTTTATATAGATCAAATAGTCGAAATTAGTGTTTTCTCCAATACTTAACTGATAAACAAAGAGCATAATGAGCTTAGTATCCTTTTAAAATATTCCGATATGTATTAGTCGCCTGCAGGTATTAGCGACTCGCTTTAAATTTTCTATTCAAAATCAAGTTAATTTTGTACATCAAAAAGATTTTGCATCGATAATTGTCAAGTGGTAATTTTTGTCAACATAAATGTGTCCATTTAAATTTAATTAATATTCCCTCATTAGCGTTTATTTTGCCGATTTGAATAATAATTAATATAAGGCCTTTGTACTTTCTTAAAATTTATTCTTTAAATTATTTAGAGCCGAATAGTGGGATTTAAATTTTTGAATGTAAACTCGTCTGATCTAAACTGGATCGCAAATATAGAGGATTTTTTTAAAAAAGATATTAGCAAAAATCGTGAATTATAATTATATTCTGCATATATATAAGTAACGTCGAAGTTTTAATATGGAATAAAAAATGCATAGACTATAATTTCAATCTTTATAACCATAAAAAAATCCAATATGGGAGATGCTGCACGATAGCATTCTAATTCAAATAGTTTTATATTTAATTAAAAAAAAAATAGATTAGAAACCACCTTTATTTTTTGTTATTTAATTTCTTTTTTACCTCATAAAAATTAAATTAAGTACCTTATTATAAAAATAATTAATAGTTTATTTGTATAACAGATCTTTACCAGAAAATACTAGAAATGAAATACTTCAAAACATATCTTAATTATCCCTAATTGTCCACACCAGATGTTAACGGTTACCTAAGACCAAATATATATACTTCTAATAGCCCTTAGATATAATCTATATATTTTCTTTTATCACACGGTATAAAGTAATCTTCTAAGAACTTTGACGCCCATGAATTGCGATATCGAACATTACCGCTCAGTGTGAGGACAACCAATTTCCTGAATCCGCTTCTAGTGTCAATAGATGGCGCTGCTTACTGACCGACCAGCATTAGCCTCTAACAAAGGGGGATTCGCTTGTATAAACATCATTAGAGATAACCAATTTTTTTTTGTTATGTTATTTCGTATATTCTATATGGGCTCTTATCGTGATGGAATATTTTTCTGATATGTTTCTGTTTTTTTAAACAGGAATAAATACTCAGAATACAGATATATCAATATAATAATTCCTTAAAATTCATTTAATTTTTTTTAACTATGTGAATGTCCTTTTCATTAAATAATTAACTCGTATAATATTGTTTAGCAATGTAAAAATTAAATTTAACTTTATTAAAATTGCTTTTAAATTTAATGATGACTATACTTTAGTACTTTAGACAGAATACTTTAACAAAATTAATGATTGGTTTATTAAGCAGGTGAAATATTTGTAAAATTGAATTATTCTTAATGAAATTAATTCATGAAAGTTAAAACTACAAAGGTTGAGTTCTTAAAAATTCTATTAATTAAAATATTTATGCAATTGGATTTAAAGTTGAAACCAATTTTATTTAAACTGTTTCATAATTTAGAGTATTTTTTGCTTTTTTCAAATATAATAAACATAACCTTACATGCTTATTTGAAAACTGAGTTGCTTCAAAACCTTATTTTTAGATAGCTGAAGTCATTGATATTCTTAATAAAGTTTAGGTTAAAAAATATCGGAAATAATGATTTAAGTGAGTTTTCGAAAAAAGAACGTTAATTTTTTAATTTCATAACGACAATTTCATAACGTCATCTTTAAAAATATATAAATTTCTAGTAATCAACTTCACACGTTCAACTCCACATATTTTTCTATTATTATCCATCAAAATCCACGTGACAGGCACAATTTATATGAAAAATAGTACAATTTTTGTTTCATATCAACTGTGCAAAATTCCCTTGGCCAACTACATTGATTTCTCTCCCATACGACATTTTGATATTTCCTTTAAAGTTAATATAGCTAGGTAAAAATTTAGGTGATGATTTGGTTGTAAATGTAAAAAAAAATGCTTAAATTAGAAAACAAGTCTAGGTTTTATATTTTAGGTGATTTTTGTGCAGATTTCATATATATTAATCGTAGGATTATAAAACGTTTCCATGTCAATTTTGTATAAAATCGTTGGCGAAGTTTCCACATTCGGCTTAAACTATCAAAACAATAAGCGGTCTTTTTTTATAACGTTTTATTTCAACGAACACCCTTCACTCTCATTCCATATAAAATTTAGTAACTTATGTATCAACGTTAGTTGTATGTCTTATATTTTTCGTATCGATGATGTAAATGGGAGCACTTTAACACACAGATGTGGTGACAATTCAATAATTTTTCGGGACAGACATTTGAAAGTTAATAGCGTTATGTTACAGAATAAGTAAACGGCAATCATCAAGATTTTCTTCCAATTAAAATAATTGTTGTTTTATCCACCACAATTAGATATTATAAAGATTATTTTTTTAGGATTCGAATGAGCTCGTTTACCTCATATTCACTTAAAATGCACTTAGACCATTTGGTTACTTAAACAATAATTTATCTACTTCTTTAACACTATCACGGGCCATTTTATAAAACACAACACTTTTTCGGAACTTAAGTCATTTGAAAACACATTCAACACCGCGATTTTGTATACAACTAATGCTTTCTTCACCTATATTTCGCAGAAAATTCAGAAAAGAAACCTTTTTGTTTCCTTCCAATATATTAAACAGTCCCTAATTTACAGTTTAAAATGCTTTTAGCAACCTTGTGTTCAGAGAAGGTAAGCTTCTTTTATCCCGAAAGAATGTCCCCAGATAAATTCAAATCTAAATTCCGAATTCCGTTAGGTTGGTCGCTCGAGACTATTCCGTGGAATTAGCGTGAGCTCTTCCCATTTTCTGCCCGATTCCTGTCCTTTTTCAACCAAATTTAGAGGTCACAAACACATTAAATTAGTATTTTAAAACCAGTATCGTGAATGAGTTATTCTCTGGTTATAAAAACGGCAAGCTCTGATTGAGATATTTTCGTGTAAAATATAATATTCAGAGACTTGTCAAGTTATAATAAGTGTCGATGGATAATTTTGTTTTGTTTTTAAGAAGACACACTACTCTAAAAATTGTAAAAATCGTTTTATTTTATTTGCTAAAATTATAGTTTGGAAACTTCTAAATATATTTGCAAAATTCTAGAACTGTATCTGTTTTTTAATGCGTTATTTGAGATTTTATGCTGGGTGATGTATTATGTTTTCCACGGAACGAAAAAGATAAATATTTTTTTCCAGTGTTTGTTTTTCTTTGGTATTAAGTTTTTCAATTTGCTAGGGTTTTATTTATTATTAATTGAGAAATTTGCAATTTTTTTAAGTATATAGTGAAATGTGTTTATATCATAAATTGACATGCGAATTAGCTTTATAAATAGTAGTTTTTTTAATTACTAAAGTTAAAATTACGGTATGTTTTATTTTATTTAATTATTTAAAGTCTTCTTAGTGTTACTGTAACAACATTAAAAATAATATAAATACGACGTTAAACTCAAAATTAGTTTCTTAAAATTGGTATGTGAAACTAAACAATTATGACTAAAATTCATTCAATTTTAGTAAACTCGTAATTTTTTTACGTAGAATATTTGTTGTTAGAAAGTTTGATTCAAATGCATTTAGTGGTTATTTATCAGTCAACGGATTTTTATAAACTAAATACTCGCACAATTCTCAAATAATAACAAAAATATTTAGGCTAACCTTTTACATTTCCCTATCCGTTTTAAGAATATTTAACTGTAAAATCCTGACACCTGTAAAACTATTGGTATGGGTTTGCTTTGCACCTTTTTTCAATCCTTACAGGTAGTCGAATACCCTCCAATGATTCAGTACATTTCTAATAGCTAATAGTCCAATTTCTAGTACTTTAGAGTTGTTTATAAAACATTAAAATGTAAATGGTTCATGATTAATATATTTAATAATTTTATATCAATGAATGCTTTTAAAAAATATCGTTTAAATTGTTTTAAAAACGGAAACGGAGTTAGTTGTCGTTTATGTCCCTAGGTGGCAGCAGTATTGAATCAAGATTTTCGGAAAATATCTAAGAATCACTAGAATAATACAAAAACCTATTCTTTATATAGTTATGCGTTACTTTAAGATAAAAAATAAAAATATAAATTTTAATTGTACGCACTGCTTCTTACAAAATTGCTTTTGACCAAAATTGTTTAAAGATGCCAAATAAAAGCAAGAATTGATTTGTTATTTTGCGTGGCCACATGCAATATTATTTAATTTGCCCGCAGTAATGTAACATTAGTTTTTAAAATGATATTTAATAAAGCACGCTAGCAATTTAACCGATTATTTTCTGAACATATCTTCTTAATTCGATAGAAATTCTAGTAATGATCCTTTTTTCTGAAATACATCATTAAAAATAAGTACAATGTGTGGGTTGAACTTTTTTTTCTTAAAACAAAATCAATCTTTGATTCTTGTTAACAACCTGAAAAGAATATTAAAATAAGCAGTATATTAATTGCAATTGCTATTACAGCGAATATAGTAAAAAAGAAAAGATTTCGTACCTTGTATTTTTATTTTGATAGTAAATCCCAGTGATGACTCTTTTTTCCGAAATACGTCATGAGAAAGAAGTACAGTTGTGGATTGAACTTTTTTTTCATGACGTTCTGTTTTCAGACTCTTGTTAACAATCTGAAAAGAATATTAATATAAGTACTGTATCAATTGCATTTAGTATTGCAGAGATCAGATTGAAACAAGAAAGGATTTCTTACCATCTCTTTTTATGTTGACAGTAATCCCAGTGATGACTCTTTCTCCCGAAATACGTCATGAGAAAGAAGTACAGTTGTGGATTGAACTTTTTTTTTCATGACGTTTTGCTTTTCGGATCCCTGTTAACAACCTGAAAAGAATATTAATCAAACAGAAAAAAATATACATTTATAAGTTTTAACTTTTCTGTGACATTGTTTATACAATCAATTTTTAATCTTGTACAATAAATTAAAAAGTATTACATAATTCCAATATGTGTAGATTCTACTTAATACCAACTGCAAAATTGTTGATGATAAATTCGCACTTTTCCCTGATTATAGACATCTTATGATATAATCAAGCTTAAATATGATATCGTCGAGTCACTACTACAACTAGATACCTACAAAATTGGCATAACATGGGTTTGTATAAGGACTTGTATAGGTAGCTAATTTGTATTTATCTAGTATTAGTAATGGCCCGATAATATAGTCATGGTTAAGTCAAATTCAAATATGATATAATCAAGCTAACCTTGATATTAAACTCTGAAACTTGAAATTTATTCAAGGCTTTAAATCCACGACGTATAGGAGTTGAAATTTCACCTGTACTATATTGTAGAAAATTTCTCGTAGAATCTCACAAAATTAAAACTTATACTAAGAAATTAGATTAAGCATTAAAGTTTATACAATGACGAGTATTTTTATAAATAATTAAGTTATTTGATTGTTAGAATTACAATTGTATTTTTAAATTATTATTTGCAACACAAGGTTATTGAACTATTGTATTGGAATTTATGAAATGCTGTTGTTGAAAGTTAAATTATAATAGTAATAATAAAAAAATTGAAAAAAAATCAACAACATAAGAGCATTATTTTATTACAATCGTGAAATACAAATATGAGAAAAGGAAAATCTTTTGACCGAAAAAAAGCATAGCAGAAAAAACAAATGCTCTCTGTAGTTTAAACAATTGTTTTTACACATTCAATAATGTATTCGATCAATAAATCTCGAGAAAATTGGTCATTTTAATCAAATCTGCAAATAATGATAAAAATATATTTATAAAAATAATAAATTGCTTAAATTATACTTCCTACACTGTAAAAGTACTTTGCGAAAGATACCTAATTTTCTACAATAATAATAATTCACAGATTTCTTTTATATTTTAAAACGTTGTTTTACAATTATATAATTTCTTTTTTTAATAAGGGAGGGACTTTAATGGTTTCTTATTTGCAAGAATTTGTACTTCACTTAATTTCGAGCTACTATTTTTCATGACATTTGTTAAAATTCTGTGTTGATTGAATAATATATTTACTCAAACTTTTTTAATTAATAGATATAAAATATAAACATTGCAATTCTATACTACGATAATAATAATAATGAAAAATACATGTCAAAATGAATACATTCCAAAATGCTAAATATATTTTTAAATATTAAATAAATTCTATTTTGATATACATAATTATAATATTTTATCATATTACTCTACATATTTTTTTTTACTAGAACGATTTATGTATGTACAGTGGTTTCGCTCACTGGCGTAAGATGGCGCCATCATTCGTCATTCAATTCTTCGAAAAACTTGGGGAAATTTTTGAACAACTAAAGAAAGTAGTAAAAACGAACATTTGTTTTTACTAAAAGTGAAAATAAATTACATTTTTAATACATGCCATTAAAAACATATTATTTTAAAGATGTAGATGAAGTTTTAAAATATTTTATAAAATATACATTTACCTATAAATTAAAAAAAATATATTTTTACCTGTAAGGGACGAATAAAATATCGAAATTATAAATTTAAAAACTGAAAAAGTTTAATTTACATTTCTAATATATTTCTTTACGCAAGAATTTAATTTTTTTTAAATTTATTAGATATAGTTTTCTAAATTTATTACAATGCTTAAGAACTAAAAAAATATTTCAACAAAGTTTAAATTTGTTAGTTGACAGAAAATATTATATATTATTTATATATTTTATATTGTATATATTTGCTTCGTTTGTTCCTTTGAAAATTTGAGATTTCCAGTACGAAAATGTTCCGAAGTGTACGTAATTCCCAGAAAAATTTTACTAATGACATTTATTAAGTAGCACATATTTAAATAATACTTTCCTAATCTTTTTTTAATCCGTGTACCAGTGTTAAACATCAAAACTCAATTTTGTTTGTTAAATATAAATAGATCATGAAACTATATTCGATTATATAAATGTATAAATATAAGTGAAGGTTAATTGACATATTTCATGTCACACATTAGGTTTGCATGTTTGCATAAATCAAATTATTAAGTCGCCAAAGTTACATTACACATTTTTGTGACTTTGAGTCAATTAGTGCAATATAATTAATTCAACAAGCTGATTTGAAATTTTAATTTTTCGTTTCGAATACTTATGGGTAATAATGTAACTGTTGTTTATTCATTGGTCCGCATTTTTATTCATTGAGTATTTCTGATCCCAACAAGATCAAATTTTCAAAACCATTTTCTGGAATTTGGAAGATGTAAAGCCTTTGTTCTCGAGGAACATGTTTCATATTTATGTTCTCTTTATGGAACAGTTACATCAGATTCCTGTTCTTTTCCCCAATCAATTCTCAGATGTAACCCAAGCGATGTCATATTTTTAAAGGCAGTTAGACAACTCTTTTCCCGTTAGCTTCTTGTTTACGTTCAGGAACATTTTGTTCTCATTTAATTTAAAGAACAGGGTGCGCAAAAGAACAGGTCGTAATTTTTGTGAACGAGAGCCACTTCTCAAAGGCAAAGGATTAAAATGCTTAAGAATGAGGAAATGCACCTTAAAATTAACCACATTTTTTTCAGTTCCTATATAATTAATATAAAATAAATTCCTATACATTAATATAAAATAAATTCCTATATAATTAATAAAAAATTAGTTCCTATATAATTAATATAAAATAAGTTCCAATATAATTAATATAAAATAAGTTCCTATATAATTAATATAAAATAAGTTCCTATATAATTTATATAAAATAAGTTCCTATATAATTAATATGAAAAAAGTTCCTATATAATTAATATAAAATAAGTTCCTATATACTTAATATAAAATAAGTTCTTATATAATTAATATTAAATAAGTTCCCATATAATTAATATTAAATAAGTTCCTATATAATTATTATAAAATAAGTTCCTAAATTAATATAAAATAAGTTCCCATATAATTAATATAAAATAAGTTCCCATATAATTAATATAAATAAATTCCTATACATTAATATAAAATAAATTCCTATATAATTAATAAAAAATTAGTTCCTATATAATTAATATAAAATAAGTTCCTATATAATTAATATAAAATAAGTTGCTATATAATTATTATTAAATAAGTTCCTGTATAATTAATATAAAATAAGTTCCTATATAATTAATATAAAATAAGTTACTATATAATTAATATAAAATAAATTCCTATATAATTAATATAAAATAAGTTCCTATCTAATCAATATAAAATAAGTTCCTATATAATTAATATTAAATAAGTTCCTATATAATTAATATAAAATAAGTTCATATATAATTAATATAATTAATTTCAATGAAAGATTGCTAAAAACGCAAGTTTCAAAATTAGTTTCCTATCCTAAATCTGGCACATGAAGGTTATATATACCAACATATATTAAAAACTTCAAAGTTTATTAATTATTAAAATAAGAAATTACTGAATATTCGAAAGAAAAATTATTCAAAAACTTAGATCTGAAATAATAATTATGCATATTTTCTACAGACATGCACGGCAAAATTACTATGCGAGTAACGGAAATTATATCTACATAAAATATATTCTCTTTTACTTAACGCTTAGCGTTGCAGTAAATTTTATATATTTTTTTCTTCATAACAATTAGATTGCTTTTCATAAAAAAATATGAGTACTTACAAACTCCAGCATTCTTGGTGACGTATATCCATCTTCATGACGTAGGTAAAACCATGGAAACAAACTTGATGAACAGACAGCTATTAATTATTTAGACACAGTGGAAAAAACATTTTTCTTTCTAAATATGCCACTGCGTTTTGTTTGCCGATTTTGGTGGTATTGTGCTTATTAGTTAACGTTATTACGGGTATTTGTATTTTCAAATATATTTTATTAATGTATTTTTCAAATGAATTTTTGCAATGTAGAGCAAAAATTATATTAATACAAAAATATGTACCATTGGTCATTTTCTACAGAAAATGTAATTGGTTGTGCATATTACTAAACATGAACTGTTAAAAATGCATTCTTATACTTAGGGAAACTTTTGTCATTTTTAATAAAAAATACGACTGCTATATTCTCCGAATAAATATTTCTTCAAGCTAAGGTATTCATTGTGTCGTCTTTTTAATGACATTCATTTAGTCAAAAAAATGGGATCGATTTTAAATAACGTTATAATTCAACATCGACGAGTTGACTCGAACTGCGGACCCCTCCTTACAAAGTACAACGGTCTATCCACTCGGGCCAAAAAGACTCGATTTAATACTGACAATATAAGACAATATAAGAACTAAACACGAGCTTATGATCCAGAAAAAGGTCGAAAAGGAATCTGAATAATTAAGTTTCGTTCAAAGTCACGTGATTCAATATAGCAACGATTGTCAAATGTAATTATCAAAAATTATAGTGTTATTTCTTAGAGTGTGCACAATTATCAGTACTAAGTCTAAGCAGTAAACACAATGATCACTATTCAAAATAAAGTAACACAGTGGTCGCTGTGAGGTGATCTTTGCTCAGCAAAACAAACTTATCTTTGAACTATCTTTCAATGCTGTCGGTCACGTTTTCTGCGTATTTTTCTATGTAAAACGACCGGCGTGGCTCTTCTGTATAATAATGAAAGTTGGTCTGAGAATATTATTTCAAAATAATGAAATATATGCTCGTTTAGAGAAAATTGCGACGATTGGCACCAAATAACGAGCAAAAAAAAAATTTAAGCAAAATGCTCCTAAACAATAAAAATAATATTTTTACACCATAACAGATTAAAACTAAAATCTTCTATCGTATTCTAACTATTTTATATAAAATTCTATGTATATTAATATGTTAACTTAATATTAATATGTTAAATAATTAGTGACAGATTTACTAATGTAACACAAAATAAAGGTTCATATAAAAAGCTTATCTAAGCTTAAACCGATAGAATGATTAAGGCAAAAGTCAGTGGAATCATTACTGAACCAAAAAAAAAAGGATGGTTGCTTAACCGACAGCTATAATATACTGTCTGTTCTTCGCTGGAGATTGATTAAAATAACGCATAAATACCTCATATAAATAAATATATACCCTTATTACAGGAAAACTAATAATGGTGGTTATTCAAATGTCAATTTTTAATGTATTTTCACGAAAAATAAAGGAGCAGAGACCACTATGGGTTCTTTTTAATAGTTGACAAAATAGGTACGCAAAATAATGTTAGTGCAAACGTAGAAAATGTGTACCAAAAATGAGAAGCCAGTTGTAATAACTCAGTTCCTTTACATATTGATGAAGTCTGAAGTAGAATGAATTTTGTTGAACTACTGTTTTAAGTTTTTATCAAATGCAACGGATGTCGAGATTCGCCTGATCAAAATTTGATTTTACGTTACATAACGAATTTGACTTCACGCTTGATACATATATAAATAGAATAAAATACTTGGGTTCTTTTAAAAGAATGGAAAAATACATAAATAAAATTATATTTCTGCAATTAGAATTCTTTAATTAATACATACATTGAAAAATAATTTGTCGATTGATACAGAACACCTATCAATAGGAAAAATACACACCATCTTTTGAAATTCTATATAAGGGTTGCCAATAGCCCACTGTGCAGCTCTAGTGCGACGTTTTGAACAAAACCAATCTATATAAGGGTACAGTGGACTATCCGAAATTTTTATTTTAGTTTTCAAACTAACACTCTGAAATTTTTACTATGTATTTATAATGCTCATTCAATATGGAAAAATATTTTGGTTTGAAAATAAAAATAATTAAAGCGTTTTTTAATTTAATAAAAACAATTAATAAATTTTAAATGTTCCAAGAGCAATTTCTTTTTCAAATAATTTTTATCGTAACATTTCTGACAACGTATTGCATACCAAATGTGCTAAATGTTTGCATTTGTAAAACAATTTAAAAAAAAATTTATTTTAAAACTTTTGAAACTCATTTCCATTAAAAAATGTAGAAAAATACTGATATTTTAGAACAATATTCCTAATATAAATTTTTGTTTTAAACTTTTATATAAGAAATAAGTAAAAATTATTTTCTATAAGTAGGATGAACATTTTATAAAGTTTCAAGATTCTAACCGAAAACATAATGAACATGGAACATTTCGAAATATGACCTGCGTTCAAATTTAACAAGATGAGAAAAAAATGCATTTTTGTGAAAGATGTATTAATTAAAACTTTTTTTTGCACAAAATATAAATTATCTACACATTATTTGGAACATTTGTAAAGTTATGCTTATAAATATAAACAATTGTGTTATTTATAGGAAAAAAGCAAAATAATCATAATTTTGATTGAATTTTGCTATTTTAAACTGTACTCTTAAGTATATAAATTTTCATTAAGAACAGTCTAACAAAATAATAAACAAATTTGACTTTTACATCAATAAAAAAATATACAAAGGACATATTTCTTAAATTTTACTCGTATTCTAATATTACCGTTAACTATTTTAAGAGTAAAAACAATAAATTACACTGCCTCATCAAAGTAGGATAATTTGGTTTTGATCTACAAACATACAACCAAACTCTCCTTTTTTGTTAGAATAATGTATAAAATATTTATACACACACTGAAAAGTTCATTGACCAGTTTTTTTCCCTTTTTAACATCTTCCTTTAATCCTTTCCTAACTGTTATTACCTAAAGTATAACAAGCTTCCAAATACTAACTGTTCTCCAGACAAGCTCCCCTTAAGACCGGAAGTGATGGAGCCTTAAATTTAGGTTAATGAGTCCGGAATCAATCCTTACGCTCCCCTTCCCTAATTGCATTGTTTCTTCCATCTTCTCTCCTAATATAGTTCCGTAATTGATGAGGAAGAGCAGGATCAATTGCATCTTCGGATTTTTCTTTCGCTTGCTCCTCGGTGACTGAGTTATCTGGCAGGAGACGTGGTTGGGTCACTGTGTCTGTGGTGTTGCGATGTGTTTTGGGGTCGCTGGAGAAAAGTTTTTACTCTGGAAGAAAAGTCCGCAATTTGAATATGACCTAGGAACTTTTGATTCGAAGTTTTGTAATGATTTCGGGAAGCGAGTGTCGAAAAGTAGAGAAAAATGATGTCAAATGGGTATCGACAGCTAGGGTTATATAGAACTAGTTAAAGGGTTATTCAGGACAAAAACTTTTTATCTACAACACCTACTTATATAAGTGTAACATAGCTAATATTATTGAGGCCTCCGTGGCCGAGCGGTTAAAGGCGTCAGCTGGGAATACGAAGATTCCTGGTTCGATCCTAGGCGATGGACTTGACAAAGAAAAATAAAAAAGTTGTGATCGGGTGATCGGAGGGTTGCCAGCTTCGCTACAAAAATACTAGAAAAGTCGTCCAGAACATCCGCAAAAATTAACGGCGTGTATATTGGACTGGTGCACGATAAATCTGATCGGGGTCCAAAGTCCCGACGTCTATTGAGGGCATTGGGTGCTAGTTCAGGTGTTTCCTCGTCATCTGACCATGGTTCTAAACTAACGAGGTGCATGTATGAATGTGTGTGTGAATGTGCATGTGTTCCCGGGTTTTTCCCATAGAGTAATGATAGAAATAGAGGGAGAAAAATGCCGATTTACGCATATCCATCATCGAATCACGTGATCGGAGGACAGATTTCCTCGCCCACGCGAAAAAGTTTCTTCCTCCTAATAGAGTTCCAATAGGAACAGCGACGATTCACGGCGATCCGAAACAAAACATAACAGAAAATGGTTCATAGCTGTGCCGCTTATGGATACAAAGAAAAATTTCACAAAGGAGGTCCATATACCTTCCATTGGTAAGTTTTCCTGAAAATTTTATTTCAAACCAAATTTTAAAATCATGTAAAATAATCAAAATTACTTTGTTTAACATGAGGTTTACGAATTCTTTTCTTAATTTTTATGAATATAATCTGTTTCAATTGAGTAAATATTTATAGGAAATTAGACTACACTCTCGTATTTCCCTTGGGTAGCAAATTCAATGTTTCGTAAATATTAAATTTTGTTTTTTTAAGGTTTCTAATACTTTATGAACTAGTTATGGAGCGCCGATGTTACTTGGCGTGCCTTGGCATGCTTTGGCGACTTTCCAAACTAAATGAAATCAAAAGTATTGTTATATGGTTTTGTGTTTAATTTTCTATTTAAATATCGCTTCTTGAAGAATGATACTTTAAAGGAATTTAACATATAAATTAAAGAGGCCATTTCGAAATTTACTAAAAATAGCATATAGCAGTTGTACAACAAAATTCTGTAATAGCTTTCATTTATATTTTGTTATTTATTTTAATTAGAATTAAATAGTTATTTTTTCCATTTTCGAATGTTGCGTTTGTCTTTGTTATTTTCTAATTAGGGATGTCATATAAATATGTACATATATTTTCAAATTAGTTTCTGCAATGTTATCAGTATAAAATTTACTAAATTAAATTTATAATTCAAATGTATTCAATTAACCTTAATTACATATAGTTATTGAAAAGTCAATTATAAGTTCGAATGCTTCCTCTTTAAATGACGTATAGCCTTGAAACTTTACATACTTACGTAATACTGATGATAATACGATATTTAGTCTAATATAAAACTTATATATATTAAGTAGAAGATTGTATTTAAATAGTGCAACGTTAACCCGGGTTATGAGCACTATGATCAGGCAAAATGCGCTATTGAAAAGCGTCTTTTGGAAGGACGACTTTATATAGAATACTACGAATTGATACTACTTATTTTCGGACAAAAAACAATTTAATCCTAATTGTACAATAAAAAAAAACGTAGTTTTTTAAAAAAAAAAATTTGTGTGTGCGGGGGAGGTGGGATTACATTTCTTACCTTAAATTCTTCAATAAATAGTTGCAATTTAACATGTTTTTTTTGTTATTTATAATTTAAATATAATTATGTATTTTACTTGTATATTTGTCTGTTTTTATGTAGATGCACAATAAGCGTAGTTCTTTTAATTGTTATTTTGTATATTTCAATAAGAAAATATGAACAATAAAACCTTAGAAATGTAAAGAGATTCGTTTCTTAGAGCATTGAACACAAACAAAAGGATATTTTCGTTTCGTTAATGCAAGGAAAATATTTAATGCACATTGTTTGAAAATAAGTAAATACCTACATAACTTATGTTTAGAAGTTCAATACCGACGGAACACTCTATCGCCGAAAAGAAGAAACTGCGCCAATTTCGGAACTTCTGCATGTAGGGTGTGGCAGCGCTAAAACCACGTGATGGGCATCGGTTCTTATGTGTGTTGAGAACGCGGTCTTGCCAGAGCCTGACATGGAGAGCGCTCTCTATTATATTTATACTCTTTGGTTTTTCCTTCAAGATAGACCCCGAACCATCGCCAATAGCCCACTGTGCAGCTCTAATGCAACGTTAATTAACCAAACCAAACCAATATTATTGTTCTGTGTCTTCTACTATATAGTTATCATAGACAAATACTGTTTGATCAAGAAATATATAAACTTAATTAATGAATCCATAATAAAAACTCAATTTTTTTTATATTCATAACATGTTTCTTCACTTTCTTCTTTCACTTATTGTTTGCATTTTTAGTTTTTAGAAAATTATTTTTCACTAGCTATTTGCTTTCTCCATAAAACGGATAGGGGTAGAGAAGGGGGAATTGAGAGCCCCCATTCATATCGGAATCTGTGACTTATTGCTTTGCAGTCCGGCGATACCTACGTTGCAAAGACACGTTCTACTTGTACCTTGAAAGTATTGTTTAAAGAAGTTTCTTTATACAATAATTCCTTTAAACGCATTTTTTAAAACAAACTGTTGATAGCTATGAGAAGATCTTAGGATTTGTCAGTACTCCGGGAAATAAATTTCTTTTGGTACCCCACTTGTTAAAATTTGTCGCGTGCAAGAGGTGTAAAAGAGATCTATAATACAGAAATAGAATACGATAATTCGTAAGTTTTTATTTAATTTCGTAAAGAAATCGAGTGAAACAATAGTTCCATCATCAAGTGCAATTAGTTATATTTTGATCATATTTGCTAGTTTCAACACTAGAAACAGCTAAAAAGACATTTGCCATTTGTTGAACTGATGATAAAAATGTTGAGTACCATTTACGAGTAAAATTTCAACTGTTTATAAAAATGGTGAGTACCGTTTTCGAGTAAATTTTCAACTGATTATAAAATGATGAGTACCGTTTACGAGTAAATTTTCAATTGATGATAAAAATGGTGAGTACCGTTTTCGAGTAAATTTTCAACTGATTATAAAATGATTAGTACCGTTTACGAGTAAATTTTCAACTGATGATAAAAGTGGTGAATACCGTTTTCGAGTAAATTTTCAACTGAGGAATATCGTGTCTTTCCCTATTGAGGATATTTTGTTGAGGCTTGAGTGTTCCTTGTGATTCAAATTCTTCTTTAAAATATAGCCCACTCCCATATCCACTATTATCTTTTAAACACAAAGGATTTCACAAAAAGGATTTCACAAAAAGGATTTAAAGTTGTAAATTTAAGGTTTCAAAAAAGTTATCGAATTTTTTTTTACAAACTTACACATGAAAAGTATTAAATGTAAAAAAAAAATGTACGTTATTAATTTTTAAAAATACTTGCTGTTATTAAATATATTTTTAAAAGTACAAATTTATATAAGTGGCCTCAAATCTCAAGAAAGAGTGATGAACATTAATAAGGAATTTATTATCTAAAGCACATAAAACCTCATACAAAAGCAGCTTAGTTAAACAGTTACAGCCTTAAATAAAATACCACAAATGGATCTTTACCACAGCTAAGCCTTCTTATGATTCCCGTTAGGGGATAAACGCTCCATACATTCTATATTTAGTTACCTCTAATACAAAATAAATATGACCTGTTATGGTCACGGGATTCAGCTATGGATTCCTAATTCGGTATCCATGGAAACGATTAAGTTCACTGTCCGATGGAATACCTTCGAGTATCTGGTAAAAATGAAAGTGAAAAAAAATGTGGAGAAGATTGGGTTGCCCACTTGAAGTTTTCGTGTGTGAGGAAACTTTAACGAGATGCTCCATGCACACTTGAAGAAGATTGGAGTATGCTGGTTGTGCAGAGAAAAATGGTTGGCTCAATGGAAAAAGGTTGAAGTGTACTTGAAGTTGGTTCTGTTCTTAACGGGAAGAGATAGAGAGCGAGATATGTACACTGTAATGTAGTAATGATTGTGCAAATGGTATGATGTATATCAAACTTTTATATATTTCTTTTTTCATTAAAAAAACTTTCGCGAGGAATGAAGATGAATATTTAAAATTCCAATTTGTGTTGCGTATTTAGATATGTTTAAAAGGGAATAGTCAGATTGGATCGGAAGTAGGTTCCGGGTTACCATATTCCCAAAGAAGAACACTTCATTTATCGCCCCAAAAGAAGGTTGCCGAGAAATGCAGTTTGAACTTTCCTATTTAAAATGACTTTTTATTGAACTAGCGTTAGAGAGCTCTCTGTTTTAACTAGACCTGTCGTCCATTTGTAATTCTTTTTTGTTTGTTACGCAGTTATAAAAATAAATATGACCAAACAACCCTAATTTAGCAGGAATATTCTTTATAATAATTAAAAATGACATTTTTTTAAAGATTTTTTTTGGGGACGCGAGGTCTACCGTTCGCAGAATTACTAGTTTTAAATTGGTTAAATAGAAATTATTAAGTATCACTCTCCTCGAAAATCAAAAAGTTCCAATTAAATGTTTTGTTTATATTTATTTCTTTATAAAATAATTTAACTTCTATAAATCAATGCGTTGGGAGCATTGGTATCTTGAAATATTTAGCCCCTTGTTTTGTGTCGCAATCTCTTTTATGGTCTAATATTACAGGACTGTGATTAACTATACACAATACCTTCACTGATTTTGGTAAAGGATAATGGTCTTCTCCGAAACAAAAACCGACTACAAATTCGAAATAGTTTTCTAAACATGTTATTGGAATAACTAGAATTTTATTATACCCATTTTTAAAATGCGTGGTCATTGCTATCCATTTTTTTTTAATATTCTCCAAGCAGGGCATGTTATATTTATATTTTTCTTTTTTTAAAATGCTCGGTCGTTCAAGGAGTAGAAATGGGGGGAAGGAGATTAAATAACCACACACAATCTTTTAAAATCTGGAAAAACTTTATCTAACAATTAGAAAAAGGAAAATAGTGTTTCGTATTTTTGTACAAGAGTCAGTTCACTTGACTATAATTATCAGGAAAAATAAAACCCTACAATTGAAGACGTGGATTTCAGAACCAGACAGCTCCAGTTTTCAAAGAATTTCAGGACGGACCAAAACAACTGTATGTTTCTCTCACCCAACGAGACACCAGTAGAGCGCTTTCCTTTACAGCTCTACAGCCATTGCTTAGAGCTGGCTGGTTCTTGCACTAATTGATAGATACTTTTTTTTTCTTTATAAGAATAAGTGTAAATCAGAAAAAAGTGGAGTTATCTGGTCCTTGCACCCCACGTTTTCAATTTTAAAATGTATTTTTTATTTATAATTGTCTCGCGGAAAATAAAATACTATAAACGTAATTTTTATTTTTTTTTTGTTCATTCACTATTAAAATACAGGGCTAGCATAATTGATTCATTGGATTTCAAAACACTTTTAATTTTTTAGTTCTTACACTTCTAAATCAAAAGTGTACAAAGGTGGGTGATACATGAACATCTGTAATATGTACCTAAAACTTGTATGCATTTTAAAATCTTTATATTTAAACCATATTTGTAGATCTTATACTTCTAAATAAAAATTGTCTTGAATCATATATGCTAACTCGTTCCTTTTCAAGAGAACGTTTGCCAGTTTAGACTGGACAATTATTTCTTCTAGTAAACTGACTAAAAGTTATGTGAGATTAAATTCATATTCAGTGACAACGACACTTGTTTCAATGAAAGGGTATGACCCTCTGCGCCGTCATCCTGGTGTATTATATATTATGTTAGATGTGTATTAAGGAACTTTATGTTTATGTATTTCATTGTTATGAAAACATAACAAAATGCATAAACATTCAGTGCCTTAAAAAAGGCTGAAAATAATTCTTCAGTTTATAATGCAAGTTAAGTTGAAAAATGTAACACCAATATTAACGTAAATTACATGAACAAGTTGCCAATTTACATGGAACATGTTTTTCTCTCAAAATATATTATCGGGGGTGAATTATAAAAATGTAGGTTGACTCTTTCCTACAGTGGCGGCCCGTGGTCAAAAATGTTAGTGCAGCCGAAATCATCCCCTCCCCGCCACTTTCCACAACCATTCATGAACAGACATTATTTTAATTAAATATAAAACTCTTACTTATTTTTTAAAAATTAAATCAATCCTCCTATCAAACTTGCGAATCGGTCAATTTTAATATTAATTTAAATAAAGAAACAACAACACACGTGCAAACTTATCGAAAACTATTTCCGTTAAGAGAGATTATTCGAAATTATCGTTTTCCTCCACCCCGCCCCACCGATTCAGCAACGAACCAATCATTTAATCAAAATCCCAAGTGCAGCAGATTTGAAAAAATCCTTTTGCGCTGCGTTTGTGTCGTCACATCCTCCATTTTACCGTGTTGGGGAAGTCATACTACGTAAGGTTACCATGGCAACGATGCAGCCGATTTCGAACTTTGCTTTTGGCTGCAGTTTTGATTGAATGGAGTTTTTTCCTCTCCTGAATTTGTGCATTACGGAAACAGGTTTGCTATTTATCGGAGATTTTTTTTATTTAGAGTTGAAATTTCATCTTCATTTCCAATTCTAATCTTCATTTAACAAAATTAGTAAAATATTTAATTTTAGTTTTAAAATACACTAATAAAATTAGGCGCACCCCGGCTGTACTTGCTGTAGTGCACAAGCCGCCACTGCTTTCCTAAATTTCATATTATTTACAATGGTGTGCTTTTTTTTCATATATAACTGCTAGTGTCCCTATTCAATTAAATATTTATCTACGTTTTACTTTCTTTGAGACAACCCCATTTGATCCCTTATCCTAAATTGTATTTGAAAGGAAACGTTTCTTTGCAATTGCCTGGCAGACATGTGGGATTATCGACTGTCTGGACTTTTTCTCGTCGAGCATATTCTCTAACCCACTTCTCAGAGGTGAATGGTTGCTCGATGATTCTTTGAATTCAGATAAAAAGGCTAATAAATAAGTTATACAACTATCTTTATCAATGATTATTTCCCTATAAATAAGGCTACATTTAGTGATTTATATTATAATACAGTAGAGAAATGCCCATTCTTTTAAGTGGGGTTAATTAAAACGACGACGAAAAATAAATCTATACCTAATGAAATGAAAAATAGACTAATAGTTAGCGGTTTTAATATTTTAATTAATTTTTTTCTGGAATAAATAAAATGTAATAACTAAGTTCTTTTCTAACATATCTACATAAAATAAAATGCAAAATCTTCTGTTGAATGGGTATTATAGCGAACAAAATTTGACTGTTTATCAATTAGTAAATACAAATTGAAAGGATAGGTACAATTATTACTTCCCTTCTAGTTCAAATATCGAAAAAACTCGGCAATAAAGCCTTCTTTCTTCTAGAAACAATTATGAATTTAGAAAGTATCATTGAAATAGGATAATTTTCTGAGGTATAAAAAAGTAAATGAAGACCCATCTATAACCTTTAAGTACAGAGCACTTCTTCAGTTATACCTTATTTTTTACTTTTTAATTAATCTATGTGAATTATAGAGTGAAAAAAGTATTTTTGGGTCAATATTCTGCGTTTTTGTTTCGGCGTACTCTATAAATTTGAGATTCCCCTTCGAAAAATAAAGATATGTTTAAAATTTGTTCTTCTATCATACAAATCTACAAATAATGATATAGTTAAAAATGCGTTCCTATTTCCAAATATTCAAAAATAAATTTCTTTAAAAGTAAAATCTGAAAAAATTCCTACCCTAACTATTCCAAAATAATATAAAAAATAGTTAATAAATATCTGGGAATGTTAACTCGTTCTCAATATATTGTGCATAGTGTTCATATAAATACACCACACATATACTATTTTGTATTCAGGTCTACCAAATATATTTCCACTATTAATTCACCGGCATTCTTAAAATTACAGTAGTTCTTTCCAAATTCAATTGATTGCTCGACTTTGTCTACCAGATATATAACATTTTATTTCCACTAATCTAAACAGTCGCTCCCATTCACGTATTCTCATAAAGTTGTCATTGCTAAAAGCCGAGATCACTCTACACAGGAAAAAAAGCTGGAATCCGTATACTAGTATTCCATTGCTCCAGTTTTACTACCAAACCGCATTATATCGATAAAATATTTGTCGATCATCTGAATCAGAGTTCTATTTGAGTTGCTCCCATAAATCAACAGGAAGAAATGGTCTTTCAGGAAGCAGAAAGTTTTCCCAGGGAATCGCGGTAAAGTAGTACTGCATGAATGATGACTCCATGTTAAAGGAATAAATAGTGCGGTGTGATTGACCTGGGAGTATTAGCATATCGTGAATTGGTGTGGTTATCAATCAAAACTTGTCGTCTGTCCTTTTGTTATTAAAATGTGATGACGCTTTAAGAGCTCAGCTTATTTATAATGTCTTTATTTTACTTGGTTTTAAACAAGGATGTAGAAATATTTGTAGTTAAGAATTAAAAAAAATTGTATGGGAAACAGTTTGGAAATAATTTAAATTTTTAAATTTCAGGGGAATAAGTTTATATTACGATAAAAAGTTTTTTTAAAACAATATTTTATGTTTCTAATTTTGTATTAAACGAAAATCTATGAAAATTACAAAAAAATAATAAACAATAAGATTAATTTAAAAATATTTACCATTAAAATGCGTTGTTTACTTGGAAACGGGTTTTGATGGACAACCGAACACTCTCTTCAAATAATCTGTGGCTTTCACCTAATTATGGTTTTTCATTAATGGACGCTTCGAGTTATTATATTTGCAAGCGTTCTTTCGGTATCCTGAATGTTCTGGTCTTCCGAGTGTTTATCCCGACATCCGAGTGATCATCCACACTTCTGAGTGTTCATTCGGAATTCTTAGAATTCTTCCGTATACTTCCGAGTACACTTTCAATTATTCGTCAAATCGATTATTCGTCAAATCGATTATTCGTCAAATCGATTATTCCTCAAATCGATTATTCCTCAAATCGATTATTCTTAAAATCGATTAATCGTCAAATCGATTAATTGCCAAATCGAAAATTACAAATCGAAATCGCGATTATTTTTACCTTCCGGAATTTCAATATATATCAAAACATTGCCTAAGCCTGCTTTTGAAACCCAAACCCCTTTTTGGACTCATGCGGGTCATTATGGTTGGCAAACATTACGTGCATGCCTTTTATTTTAGGAATAAAACAAATATCTCCAATGAAGGGTTAAGTTAATTTTTTTTTAAAAAAATCTTATTTTCAAAACATAGTGTTCAGGTGTTTGCTCCACTTTCCTAACCCAAATTCAAACTCAGTCAGAAGTGTGAAGTTCGTGTTTGGACCTTGGCACTTATTTTTATCCAACCCCTTTTTGAAAGAGGTCACGCATGTGGTTACAGTTGTTTCCCGAGGGTTTTGTCTTTGCATAAGTAACATATATAAAAATACAACTTTGAAAATATGAGTTTTTTTATCACAGAGCTTTTTACGAGTTTTTTTTTAATAAAATATTTTTTAAATATGTATAAATTTCGGTATTTGATATAAACATTTAACAAAGCTTTCACTTGATAAAATTTTAACCGAACTATTTGTTTTTTCAAACCCAAGACCAAACCCAACCAACTTTGTTCCTCTCAAAGAAAACGTTTTATATCAAGTAACAGTAACATAATTCGATCTTATGCTTGCAATAATCATATATATTAGTTTTTAATAAAGATCCTTTTACGCCCCTAGACGTAACTTATTTTAATGCGTGAGGAATCAAAAGATAATTTCGTGGACCAGTGCCGAATCATACTTTCATGTAGGGATGAGCTTAGTAGTTATTTTTAAATAACGACAGTTATTACGATATTATAATGAAATAACTAGTATATTTAACTGTTACTTGATATCTTGAGAAATATTAAATGACGCAACCTCAGAATTAGGCGGTGCAAAATATCAAATGCTAAATTTTCATGAATTTTTTTTTATCAGCTGATAGTGGCAAATCTTTTCATTAAAATAATTTTAATCATCTAACACTTAATAATATTTCAATAAATTATTTCTATTATATAAACATATTAACTTTTCCCAGCCATTTTTTCATCACAAAATGCCCATTTTTTATTAATATTTCAAAGATAATAAAAAAAATTAGATTTTATGATATTACATGCAAAAAATATTAAAAACAAATATTGTAAAATTTATATATTTTATTTAGAAACAAAAATTCTAGTTTTCTTTTTGCAAAATGCTAATACTGCTTTTACAGCAATATATCATCATGTAATAAAATAAATTTCTTATTATTAAATATGATTTAAAAAAAATACTTTACAGGTAATAAAATGGCGCATTCAAATTGGCGATCTCTATAAACACATAAAAAAATTCAGTACTATTCAATTTTTGTTAACATACACTTTAAATTTCCATCCAAATGTCGTTTTTAGTTAATGTTGCGCAATATACCAGACCGTGATAAATAAGAAAATTAATATTATTTCAAATTTATGCTATTTACCTTTTATAATGCGACGAGGAGTACCAAAGAATCACTTCTAATTAAAAATCTTTCACCTAAATGCGAAACGCAAACTAAGTATCTTTCTCCAAAACAGAACCGCACCTAACCAAATAATTTCTATAATGTAAAGCGGATTCAAACATTCATTCATCCCAACCATAAAAAAAACATCTTCTCCCCCCCCCCCCCCCCCCACATTAAATGAATTGAACCATCCTATCACGACCCTTCCCACAAAACAAACTTTCGCCGACTATAAATTTAAAAAATATCCCGATTCAATAATCGTATGATAAACCCAATATCGAAAACATCCAAAAAAATATATTTTTAACCAACGAGTTCTGATATACCTAATATATATATTTTTTAAATCGTAATCACAAATATCAACAGTATTTCTGAAATTATTTTGATCGTATTTTGGACACGTGCCAATAACGAAGTAAGTATTCTAATAATAAAATATATTTTATTATTAAAATATAAAAATACCAACATTATCCTGAAATATTTTGGATCTCATTTTGGAAATGTTCCAATAACTTAGTGACGTAAACATCTCAATTCAGCAATTTGCCATCATTCTGCGATCAATTATATCATGATATTGTATCATAGAGTAAGATTCGTTTCGACTTTCGACCAAGGCCCTTGCATGGACTTTTTTTTTCTCAAGGCCGTTTGTTTTGTTTTTGTTCTTGTTTGGCAATGTAGGTGTTTCTGGTTAAAATTAAACAGCCCATTTATTAATTGTTTGAAGTACGTATTTTTTCATTTTTTTTTTAATTTTGATTTCGAAATACTGCTTTTTTTTAGTAAGTAAATAACTGTTATTTCTCATAAATAATATTTTTAATTATCAGAAATTGAAATAATGATATTTTATACCTGTTATTAAAATATCTCTCATCACTACTTTCATGTCATAAATACCAACGCTTTTTTTTAAATGCACTTAAAATAATTCAATTAAACTGTTTTTTTTAAACAAGCCGTTGCTAATAGTGCCATCTATGAACAGACCGTCCAACTTTTTTTGATATTTTTGGCCATAAAGGATTTGTTAATATATTTCACCCAAATGGGCGATTGGTATGTGTGAGTGTGTGTGGATAGGGGGGGGGGTTGTTTATGGGATAGTTATTGTACGTGCATGATAGTTGATATAAATTGTAGTTATATATATATGTATATATATATTTTAAATCTATAATATATTGCTTTAACAGTTTATTAATTAATAGATTAGACGTCTTATTTAAGGTTCACATGAAAACAATACTTACATTTTCTTAGTTGAATATCATTTGATATGTGCGCATGCACGTAACTTAAAATATTTATAAATGCCCGCTGTCCTTACAGCATAACTCCACTCATGTTATCGACTCTGTACTCTGACCTCAAAAACCTACCTTTTGCGGGTACGCCTTCGTAGAGAATATTCGAAAATAATAGAGTGACCATATACAATCGGGTATTGTTCAGCAGCTTTGATGGATGCATGTTATTGAATTGATTTCATTTTGCAAAACAGTGAGTTACTACCATTAACGTCCAACAAGACGGATTAATTTCATGTGCTCCAGAATTATGCTGTTTATTGCGTGCCAAATTATCATGCAAATATTCTTCTGGTACATGAGATTTAGATCAACATAAATAAAGTCATACAAATGTCTATTGGGAAATTTAAAACAAAGTTTTTGCATTCATTTTTTTTAGTAAAACTGGCTATTAAATTTAAATTGTTCGTGATTCTCATGAGATTTTCAATTAATTTTACGTCGATGGTTTTGGAATAACTAGTGAGTAAAGTATTAAATTTTAACCATTTTTTTTTAGAATATTGCATTAAATGTGTATGGGTGGGTTGAATGGCAGGTGGTGCAAGTCCGAAAATGGTCTAACCCAACTTAACATTACTAGGGAGCTAGATCCAACTTATTCCCAAGTGGGGGTGGGTCCTAGTTCGATAGGTTGCCCCGAATGTTATTCTGTTCAGCAGTTCCTTTCGCTTGTCGCCTGGAATCGAAACCGGGACGTTCTGCATGTTACGCCGATACCCTACCTACCAGACTAAAGTATTTAATCACTCGATCCCAAGTGCTAGTATCAGGTATATAAAGTAACCAACACAGTACTTCCCCCTTCTCTGTGAGTCAGATAGTAGAGCGAATGAAGAGCTTATCACGTTGGTGAAGATAAGTAAGTCGTTGTGAAAAATGTGATGGTAGAAGTATGTACTCTAACCGGAGTAGCCTAGCTGATTTGCAAACTTAAAATTGGCAGTTGAATCCGCATCACCGCCCATATACGTTATAAAGTTTGGTATTTATGATGTAAAATTAAGATGTACATACCATAGAGTAATGATACAAATAGAGGAATAAAAATGCTGATTTCCGTGTGTCCATCATTGAAACCACGTGGTATGTGGAAATGCCAATTCATTCATGCGCCAATATTACTTGGCAGGCCTTGGCGACTTTCAGAACTAAACGAGATCGAAGTATTGTAATATGGATTTGTGTTTAATTTTGTATTTAAATATCTATTAGAAGTCAAATAATAGACTCTACGCATGTGGAAGTTTAAGTTACTTTATTAAATATATAATGTCAACACATAACGATAACAAAACGGTCTGGCTTTCTGGCCGTTACGAACAACACACACACATTGACTAGTTACGTATATATATAGTACCGTATGCCCACGGTTACAGTTTACAATATTGTTATTTGCATAAGTCCGAATTATCCAACAAGCGGCCCCATCGGACTTCTTGAAAACTCGAATCCATTGAATATAGTCCATGTTATTTCTTGAACATCAAACTTGAAAAACACTTGAACATGAAAAATAGATCAAACACATTTAATGAAATATATTATACAAACAATTTTTCAATTTTTCTTTTACAAGTGGTTTTGTTAGAAAATCCGCTAAGTTATTTGAAGATTTTACATACTTTAACTCGAATTTATTTTCATCTAACAATTGTCTTATAAACTGATATTTAATATCAATGTGTTTAGTTTTTACATTCTCTACACAATTTTTCGTAAAAAATATAGCCGACTGGTTATCACAAAACTGTGTAGGAATTACAACTCTCATTAAATTTAATTCACGTAATATTTCAAAAAACCAAATTAATTCTTTTACAGATTCCGTTAATGATACAAACTCTGATTCCATTGAACTTAGTGCAATACACTTCTGTTTTTTAGATTTCCAGCTAAATGGTATTCCACCAAAAAATAAAATGTACCCACTTGTAGAATGCCGGTTTGATAATCTACTGCCCCAACTAGCATCAGAGTAAGCTTTTAAATCATAATCACAAACATTTAAAAGATTAATCTTATAATCCACAGTATTGAAAACATAATTTAATATATCTACTACGATTTTCCAATGCTCAAACGTGTACGCGTTACAATATTGAGACATGACATTTACAGAAAAACTTATATCGGGTCGACTTCTATCTGCCAAAAAAGATAAACATCCAATTAAAGTTCGATATGGAAAATCAATCATTAAATCATTTTCAACAATTTCGGAATCTTTAATTTTATCTGGAAGAATCATACCAACTTTAAATGGTAAATTTACATTAGATTTAGGCAATCCTTCAAATCGTTTCATTAACCTTTTAATGTAAGTTTGTTGATGCAGAAAAATTCCACTTTCATTAGTTTCAAAATTAACACCGAGTAAGAATTTAACTTTTCCTAACTCTTTAATATCTAATTTTAACTTAAGTTTGTCAATAACATTTTGAATTTCATTTGATTCTTTACCAAATAAAATTAAATCATCTACATATACCAACAAAATAACATTTTTATATTTATAAACACAATTTACCCATTTCATTCTTTTAAATCCTAGGTTTGTAATTATGGAATCAAATTCATTGTTCCACTGTCTACCAGATTGTTTAAGTCCATAAATCGCTCTTGATAACTTACACACTTTATTTTCTTCACCTTTCTTCAAAAAACCTGTTGGCTGTTTCATATAAATCACTTTGTCCAACTTACTATACAAATATGCAGACTTCACGTCCAGCTGAAAATGTTGCCACTTTAACATGCAAACAAGAATTATAAATAAAAATTTCAAAACAGAAAAATTTATTACAGGTGAAAATATATCCAAATAATCCATACCATATTCTTGTTTGAACCCCTGTGCAACGAGTCTAGCTTTATAACGTTTTACTCGATTACTTTCATCACATTTGATAGTATAAACCCATTTACTCCCCACTATTCTAGCTTCAGGAGGTGGGTTAACTAATTCCCAAACGTTTCTATCTTTCATAGTTTGAATCTCCTCCTGCATTGCGAAATTCCACTCATCTTTATTAGTGCTTTTCTGCGTGTCCGCAAACGTTTTCGGTAATTCTACGTTATAAACTTCATTTTGGAAAATATCGTTTATATTATTTTCGAAATACATTGACTCGTTGGTATTCCTAATTTCTGAATCAGTGTCAGAGCTCGTATTGTCGTTGCACAAAGTTTCAGACAAATCTACACTTTTAGGTTCAGACTTAAAACAACATACATTGGGATCATATTTTATATCATGCATTTCACAATACTTTTGAACATCATTTTGTGATCTTAATCTTGCATTATCAGGTGTAAAATAATATACATACACTCTATTACCTAACGCATTAACTTTTTCCTCCCTTCTCCAATCTGTAACATCCAAAACCTTTTCTTGTTTGTTGGATTCTACAATTTGTGTTTTATTGTCCTTAACCCCGTTTTTTAACTTAGATTTTAAAGCTGATTCGGATTCACGTTTTACATCCAAATCATCCTCATAGTCACTTAATAATTCATTATTAAGGCTACTTTTAATTTTTACATATTCACAAGCTCTATCTTTACCAAATAACACATCTACAGCTTTCTTACTTTCATCTATTTTAACGTGAATAGTCTCCTCAATTTTTCTTTCTTTAGGAAGATATATTCTATACCCCTTTGTCCTACTAGCATACCCTACTAAAATACCGACTTTAGCTCTGGGTTGTAACTTATTTCGCTTAACTTTTGGTACGTGAACGAACGCTAAAGATCCGAATATCTTTAAGTGTCTTACTGACGGTTTGTAACCAGTCCAAAGTTCTATGGGTGTCTTACCATTTAACAATTTATGTTCACAGCGATTTCTTACATACACAAACGCGTAAAGTGCTTCACCCCAAAAATTTGGATTTAGTCCGCTATCTAACAGCATTGATCTAACCCCATCCATACACGTTCTATTGAATTTTTCACAAATACCCATTTGTTCCGGCGTGTATACAGACGATCTTTCAATTTTTATACCCAAATTCCTTAAATAATTCTCGAATTCTTTATGAACAAATTCTAATCCGGAATCGCTCCTTACACATTTTAATTTAGTATTGAGCTGTCTCTCAGATTTTACCAAATAATCTTTAAAACAATCGAACACTTCAGTTTTATTTTTAATAGTGTAAACATCTACTTTTCTAGTAAATTCGTCAATTATAGATAAGAAATATCTTTTACCGCCTAAGCTTTTTACTGGAGCTGGCCCCCATAAATCCATATGTACTCTGTCTAGTACTTTGTGGGTTCTACGGTCATAATTTAGTTTTAGAGAGGTTCTAGTTGACTTTGCTACTTTACAAATATCACACGAATCCAACTTACCTACTAATTTTTCTAAACCTTTTACAACATTATTTCGACTCATTTGCTGTATTAAGGGAATATTTACATGACAAAAACGTTTATGAACAGTTTCAATATTTGTACTACTGATAACATTACATTCAGATTCAATATTTTTACAATATGCATACATTATATACAATTTTCCCCTCCTATGCACAGTGAAAAAATATTCATTTAACTCATTATATACAGTCATTTTATTATTTCCCCAAATTATAGTATGATTAGCAAGATCGATGTTAGCCCCTCCTATGAGGTTACGACGTATGTTTGGTGCATACAAAACGTTCATTAATCTTAAATAAATTTTACGATTTTCATCTATCACAACTAATTTTACAGTACCTGTGCCTTCTATTTTCAAGCTTGTGTTTTTATCTCCTACTAGCGCTGTTGTTGACTCCAAAGGCTTGAAGTTTTCAAAGTAATCACGTCTGTTGCAGAAATGCGACGTTGCTGCCGAATCAATTAGCCACTCTGTAACTCCGTGGTTGTTTTCATTTCTTTCGACGTACTCGCTGTTGTTCATTTGTTCGGCACAATCTCTTTCTAATCCGATGTAATACATGCCATCCTTTCTTGTGGTTTGCTCTTTTCCTTGAAAAACGTTGTCGTGACGCTTTTGAGTTGCTCCTTGATATGGTAGTCGTTCTGTACAATTTCTCAAAATGTGACCCATCTTCTTACATCTCCAGCACGGCCCCAAAATCGTGCGTACTGCGGCTTCTTTTATTTGCTGTCTGGGTTTTCGAATCTTCTTAGTTTTCATCACAAATGCATCCGCAACTTCGTCAATATTTTTATCTTTTTGTTTCTGCTGTATACGTCCAGACTCGTTCACTAGCTGGTCTTCTATATTTTGCATCGTGAACTGCTTATCCTCCAGTCTGTACAAAACTTGAACTAGGTTGTCGTAATCATCAGGCAGTCTTCTTATTAATTGAAAGCACTTCAATAACTCGGGTATGTCGAATCCAGCTTCTTTAACCTGCAATGCTACGTCTGCTACTCTCTTGATAAAAATTCCGATGGTCTCGTTGTCCGGCTCATATCTCAGGTCGTAGAATTCGTCTACTAATCCGGCTAGGCGTGCTCTTGAAGTTGGTTCAAAATTCTTTTTCAAAATAAACCAAGCTTCTTTACCATCAGTGGTTGTGGATATCAAGGATTGATATTTTCTTTCAACTGCTTGATATATTGAGGTATACGCTCTGTTCTTCCGCCACTCATATGCTCGCTTGTCCCGTTCTGAAGCTTCTTCGGAATACGGCGTTGTCTCGCCTGTAATGAACTCCCAGGATCCTCTGTCCAGCAAAAGAACTCTGATATCATTCTTCCAAGTAGAAAAGTTCGTTCCGTTTAATTTTGGAAAGTTAAAGCTCATCTCACTTAGCTCAGCCATCTGGATTCACACACGGTTAAAATTTCTAATTTTAAATCCTAACACTTATTCATATTTTAATAAAACCTTTTTTATTTTTTCGACTGACTGACGAACGCTTTTCCATGCTGACTGGGCCCATAACCCTTATTAGAAGTCAAATAATAGACTCTACGCATGTGGAAGTTTAAGTTACTTTATTAAATATATAATGTCAACACATAACGATAACAAAACGGTCTGGCTTTCTGGCCGTTACGAACAACACACACACATTGACTAGTTACGTATATATATAGTACCGTATGCCCACGGTTACAGTTTACAATATTGTTATTTGCATAAGTCCGAATTATCCAACAATATCGTTTTTTTAACGAGTGGCACAATTTAAGGGAGTTTAACAGATATATTAAAGAGATTTTTCTTACTTTGTAGTTTTGAAATAATTGCATTACGTTTTTATGTAAAAAATTTACCATAAGCAAAGTTCTTTCAATTGTTATTTTGTATACTTCAATAAGAAAATATGAACAATAAAACCTGAGAAATATAAAGAGTTTCGCTTCTTCGAGTATTGAACACAAATAAAATATTTTCGTTTCGTTAATGAAGAGGAAATATTTAGCGCATATTGTTTGAAAATAAGTAAATACGTACATATATATTAAAAAGTTGAATACGGACAGAACTCCTTATCACCAAAAGAGAAGAAAGTGCGCCAAATTTGAAACTCCTGCAGATGTCTGAACGCCAAATGTGGCAGCGCTATAACCATGTGATGTGGGTTTTTCTTTTCAATGTTGACACCGCTGCCTTACGAGAGTCTGGTATTGAAGGCGCTCTCTATTTAATATTACAACTCTCTGGTAAAAACTAGATTTTTGAAACAATAAGCAAAAACAAAAAGATTTAAGTGTATATACGTACACCTTAAACAATTCTCAGCAATTTAATGATAGAAGCATATTTTACATGCATGTTATTTGTTCTCTTTCAGCTGATGCCAATGGTCATCCGAAGGTCTCACCAGGAAAATCCCGTTGCAAAAGGAGTCCGGGATCGTCTTCTGCTGGGAAGAAGAGAGACAGTGGAAGTGAGAGTGAGTACAGTTCTCCTTTTGGTGTATGAAGGTTGATTATAAGTGTATGAAGGATTCAGGGTAAAAAAGATAAGGGTCCAGTTTTTTTTTTAATCGTATATCAACGCCTTGGGTTAGATACACGGTTATACTTACAGGGTGCCTAGTTATGAATAGTTATATTCCGTTTTTCAAAGATGATAGTCCAATTGTCAAAGGTTATACTCTAACGATGATATAACTTGGTTAATGTTATATCATTGTTAGTGGTTAACTGACATAGGTTATACTCTAACGATGATATAACTTGGTTAATATTATATCATTGTTAGTGGTTAACTGACAAAGGTTATACTCTAACGATGATATAACTTGGTTAATGTTATATCATTGTTAGTGGTTAACTGACAAAGGTTATACTCTAATGATAATGGTCAAAGGTTATACTCTAATGATAATGGTCAAAGGTTATACTCTAACGAATATATGATTCCATAAACAAATGTTAAAAGATCGCAATAAGATTTAAGTTGTCTGAAGCACACACGGCTTTCTGATCTTTTTTTTAATAATGCTTGTTGTATGCGTGAAGTTTTTAAATGACCAAATCGATACAAAAAAATGAGCTCTCATTTACTAAAACAAACAAGAATTGTTAGATACTTGATTATTCTCATTTTATGGAGGAATAAACATCAACTTTAATTATAATTGTAATTTTCATCCCTGTTAATTTGCAAGTGTAACATGTTCACTGTATTAACTTTTTAAATAAATGTTGTTACATTTACCAGCGCAAACCATGGCAAACGCGAGAAACGGCAATGTTCACTGGGACCTATTGTAATAGACAGGTTATTCACATTCCAGAATTATAATAAACCTACCATTTTGCGTAGATAGCAGTCCCGGGCACAGTTAGTTAAATTAAGAGACATTTCAATGTAAGTGAAAGCGGTTTAATTAATTATTCATATTTAATTAGATTATTCTTCCACCGTTACACGCCAGGAAAGCCTGGTTCTCCCTGATTAATGCAACATACCATTAATCAAAAGAGAACTCTTTTGAAATTGCCTGCTTATTATCTCTAATGTGTTTAATAACAAACAGGAATTTCTTTTTGAAAGCAGCCTATAATTTACGTCAATATTTTGTCAGTGCTTAATTAATAGAGAGGTTATTGGCCCTAAATGTAAAGTAATTAAGAGATTTGTGTGTCGAAAACACAAAATTCCCCCTATTTATTTGAAAATTAGGGAAATATAATTAAATTAGACGCCAGGCGTCACTGCCTGCCTAATATGATGGGTGGAGAAATTTTAATGAAGAGTTTTGTTTAAAGTGTTTCAGAACCTCACACAGCTTGTCACTTCTGAAGATATTTCTTGGGGGCCCCCTACTTAGTAATAGAATTTTCTGCTCGCTTTCAACCGAACCGAAGCGTCTTGGGAATTTTATTTCCGGGTTCTGTTTATATCAAAAGCGTGTGACGTACCTCATTTTAATATCGCGTCAAAATTTACAACAAAATTCACAAAACTACAAACAAAGCGGGGGATGTATTTACTTCCGCGTTTCCGGGGGAGCTCAAAGAACAAAAGATTTCCCTAAAAATCCCGTGCTCTAGTTTCGAGGGGAGCTTGGAAGTAAATATTTTGGTGATTTTGCTTTGAAGTGAAAATTTTAATTAAAAGCTCGCATTTCTGAAAGTAATTCACTCGGTGAGTGGTGCAATACTGTTCACGGAAGCGGAAGCAGAACAGGTAAATAAAAAGGTAAATGACCCACCTTTTGTATCAAATTAATAAAACCCAGCATTCCATAAAAGTTGCTACAAAACCACGACACAATTTTAATTTGGTACCTTGTTTCAATAAAGTATTCGCGCGGATTAATTTGCATTCAATAAAACTAAATATGGAAAAACGTTATTAAAATAAATGTTTTTTTTTAATAATTTTCATCAAAGCCTTTTGTGTTTATTTTTTTATAAAAAATGTAAAAATGTTACTAATCTCAAATATAGGTTGCAATATATGAAACTAAAGTTGTTTATTCATTGAAAAGAAATCAATTCGTAAACTTGCAAAAATTATTTTCTAAGAAATACAATAATTAAATGAAAATGTGTGGGTGTTTATTATTAGAAAATATAGTCACATAGATAGGATATAAAAGTAAATTTTATGTTCACATATATCGATGTTAAACATATTAAACTTAATTTTATTAAAAAAATCTATTTGTGGTCAGTAAGCTTATGTCTGAGCTATATTTTTTTTAAAAAACATTATCAAATCAAAAACTGTTCTGTGTAAAAGTTGGTGTTTAGAAATATTACATATCCGAAACACAGTCTTCTTCTAAATAATTTTCTATTAAAGGGAGACCATACCATCTAAACGTTGTATTAATATGTTATTTTTTTTATCAAAATTTTAAACTTATATCATTTAAATTGATGTAAAAGAATAATATTTCCCATAAAAATTCTGTAATTGTTTGTTTTCAAAAATTAAACTTGCTTCATTTTTGTAAGCTTTTTTTAAATATTTTTTCCCCAATTTTTTTTCCCATGTCCTTTAAACTATATTACATACGAATTGGTATTAAAATTTAGTTCATGTATTTTACTTTTATATAAATAGTTTTATTCATAACTAGAAATATGGCTCGGCGTTGCTCGTGGTCACTTTGCTCAGTCAGAGCTGCACGATTTTGTCTTGTCAGCGTAGCTATTGCATATCACTCTCTGGGCACAGTGAAAAATGAACTTTATAAAAATCCAGATTTATTAAATTACTTTGAGTTGTTTTCGAGATACCTAAATCTATTTTTATGTTTCTGACTTTACATGCTATTGCGACTACTATTTAAACTGATGTTTTTGTAAAATGTTTCTTTTTGTGAAATAAAAATTCATAAAATTATTTAAAATTGCATATTTTTTGTATAAAAATTAACTATTTAGTGAAAATAAACCCATGTAGTAAACTGCACATTCATTAGTTTTAATATTGGCGTCGCAATAATATATCAAAGAAAAAATATTGCATTCTTCCAAATCGAAATAATTTATCGTCTTTGGTGAAGTTTTTTTTTTTTTTTTTTTTTTTTTTTTTTTTTTTTTGAAAATTCCACTTAATAATTTTAGCAAATACAAATAATCGAGAATGTTAATTTTTTTAGTACTGTGTCCCTTTACACTTCTGTGCAATACACTTTAGATTTAAAACTAATAAAATTGTATATCAACATGAAAGAAATTTATATCCGTGTTGAGAAAAATAAAACTTAAATTTTGATTTACGTTTTTAATTGTATTCCACTTTTCCGTGTAAATTGCGCAGCACATTTGTTTGATATTTCTTTTACTTTACCAATATTTCAAGAATAAAAATACTCGAAATGTTCTAAAACGAAAATAAAATTTACATTTCCCCGTTTTCATTCCATTATATAGATGACTCTCGACAAGTTCTTATCTGATATTTAACTACCGAGACATGCAAATTCAATCGTTTACTCACTATATTGAAATTCTACTGTTTATTTCCGATATTGTCTTTTACTTCCGGGTTTTAATAACACTGCATTGCGAGTGTCAATACAATAAGATATAAAAAAAAAACTTTGGCTTTTTTCCAAATTCCTGCACTTTGAACAAATGAAACTCTTTTTACTTCATTGACTTTTTCGTTTTGTGTTGGCCAAAGGTGACAGTTCTTACGTAAAGTCAATGAAATGAACTTCTCGAGAGTGGACGAAAGTGGAACAGTTTATTTTGTAAAGAGTAAAATCAATCGTCAATGGGGGCGACTTCTAATAAAAATTTATATTACCTTGGATTATGTCTCTTGTATTTCCAAAATGACCTTTTTTCAATCAAAACCATTTAATTCAATTTTAAGTTTATTGCGCAATAACAAAAAATAATAATGAAAATTAGTCAATTTAAAACTTCTCTTTTAAATTACACTGCATTTTATATTTAACTTTTAAGACGTTGTAATTGTCTTTACCATTGCAAAGTAAGCCGGAAAGTTCCAATTGCGGCCCATGGAAACCTTTTGTCTGGGAGGTAAATAATTGTTTTCTTCTTGGAGAATATGGTAAACCTGGCTCCCTTCGGCCGCAATTGAGCTATTGCCAAGTAAGCATAAACTACTGGATGTGAATTGAATATAATGGCTTGAGTGAAGTGTTTGTCCCACGTAGAGGTCAATACAATAAAATGGTTGCAAACTATTAAAAAAAAGTAAGATTTTTTAACTTATCTGGTAAATTTAATGTAAACGCTCACTGAAGGATTTTCATTGTATTTAATAAGAACTATCACTCGTAAAGAACCAAATTGGTGGCTAAAAAATTAAACATATACCGTTTTGAAAATTAGAAAACTTTATCTCAAACCTTGTCAAATAAAAACAGTCTCAAGATTTCTTCAAATTTTCTGTTTGAAATAAAGAATACGAGTTTGTCAGATATGGTTATACTTCTCTATTGGCCCTGGGTTCATAGGGAACTCGCGGCGAGAAATTTCAATGGCTCCAGTCGGGACTCGAACCCATAATCTATTGTTACGAAGTCCCGCGCGCTACAGACCAAACACGGTCTAGTTAAAACTCTGAAATGTTTGTAAAGATGTTTCTGAGTGCAATAATTCTTTTAGAAGATTATTTTAAACTAACCTTTGCTATTTATGATACGAACGTATGATTTGCAACTGCTCCAAGAAATTATCTTTCTTTTGATACCTCACTTGTTAAGATTCGTAGCGGTGTAATAGGCATAAGAGAAATCTATACTATAGAAATAATATATTTGATAGCACACCTATACTTTAAAAATAAAAACACACTTCGTGTACTACCTGAGAATTACATAATGCGTTTACTTTTCATTTGAGCATCCCATGGTGTATATATATAATTTTTTCTTCATATTATGCCTAATTTTTCTATCGAGAAAATCAATAACTTTTTCTTTATCTATCATAAACGGTTTTTATATATAACTTGAAATATTTCATTTTTGTCGGACTTAAGATATTACACCGCAACCACACACGATGTCCCAAAATATTTCAAATGTTTACAACGCATGCATAAAAAAATCTATTCAAGTTAAATTTGTGACTCATACCCCACAACATACCCAACGAAATATTTTTATATGACAATTTATAAAAATAGTTATACATAAAAATAAATTATTTCGAAACAAAACCAGTTAGATTAATTATTATTTATTAATATAAACCATTTTATAGGTCATTTCGTATGTTTCTAACGCTCAGTTCCCAGAAATTAATTATATAGATATTTTAACTCATTTCTATCCACACCTTTTGAGAGATAAATTGCTATCCTTCCACGTCCCCAACAGGAACCCGGTGCCCCCACCGCAAGTTTAGCTACTTCCGGGTAATTTGTCACCCTTTTGACGTGCCCTGTATCCGAGAAACTTTTCGAGAAAGGCTCGTAGAAACTTTTGAACAGCGGAATATGAATACAATTTTCATAGTAAACATCAATAAAAACCTATTTTTAAATGAGTCTACCCGTATTAGCAGTTTTAAAATTCGGTTTAATTTTTCATATATAATGATTTTATAAGCTATTTATTTTAACTGGCCATTAAAAAAATAGTATCAACATTGTCATAAGATCTTGACAACAGTGAAATAACTTAATATAAATTTATTGTTTTAAGCAATTTAAAGTTGGCGATCAAAAATTGCTTTGGCGAAATAACTCTTTCTGACAATTGTGATTCAACGGAAAAACCAATGGGGTCACATTTTTCTTTACGCTTATGAAACCGCGGGCAACAGCTAGTATATAATAATATGTATTAAAAATAATTTGTTTATTAAGGATAAATTTGTAAGTTTAGTTACGATTACTATAGAGGAAAATATTAAAGCAAAATAAATAACCATTTGTGCCGGAAAAATTAATTATTGAAAGGTATTTAGTAGTGTACGAAACATATTTTCTAAAAATACTGTTTTCAACTACCAAGAACAAAAAAAAAAAAAATTAAGGGACTTTCTAAGTTTTATGAATATTTTTTATTAAATTATAACTAATTTCTGAGTAAATGCAATAATCATTTCAAAGTTGAGTATATTTATTAAAGAATTTCATTCATGTTCAGGCACATAGGCATAGATTTTTCATGGGGAGGGGCTCAGTGACTGGGTTTCTTTAGATAATTTATTCCCCTTCCTGTCCCTCCCTCAAAATCAACAAATTCCTCAATTCAAACCCATACCCCTCCCATTTCCTTTCTTCAAAAACTTATTAAATTTCGTTAAGTAAAGAATATCATTTCAAAAATCGAATATCGAATAAACTAAATATCGAGTCGAAATAAATAAGTCAAATATCGAAAAAGCAACATTAGTTAACAATTATTATTCATGCAATTGTTATTAATATCAGTCATTAACTCTATTTCTAAAATAATAAATATTATTTCCCAATATGAACTAAATTTAGAGAATAAATTTAAATTTGAAGACTTTTTGTTCAACATAATATATACAGGATTTTGGTGCATCTTGTTCGTACGACCCCGTTTGGCGATCTTTTCTCTTCGTCGCCAAAATCCAAATTCTAGATAATGAAACACGATGACGTCATGTTAGGCTTAGTTTGAGATAAAAATGACATAAGAAACATGTTTTTGAAGCCTTTTGAAAACTGTTTTTCGGTGTAAGATTCCCCAATTAAATATCAATTTTCCCTCATGCAACTCAACAAGAAGTATCATACGAGAAATTCAAATTAATCTAATTTTTTTAAGTATTTTTATGAATTTTACAATAATTCCGTTTTTAATTTGTTCTTTCTTGACTTACAGTAGGAGGGGTTGACCCCCCACCTACACGTGCCTGTGCATGTTACTTACTTCCTGGTTACTTCCTCATTTATAAGGGGTCTTAATATGCATAAAATACTTCCTCAATTAAAACTCTTTAGTTTGGCAAGCACTATAATATTAGATAAAATTTGTAAAGACACTAAATGTAACCGCATCTCAGATTCATTAGGGAGCATTCTAATGGATTATGTTGTATGCTCTGGACTTAATATGCTCTAATTAATGAATCTGAATTGCAGCTTAAATGTAAGTAGATAAGTACATAAACTTTGTCACCCGGTATGGTAATTTCTGTCTAAGTGTGTCTTAATGCGTATCTAAATTTAATACTTGTTTACGTATTTAGCAAATGTTCTATTCCAAAGCTCTTGTATTTTACTCAAATAACAAAATATCATATACGATATGGAACGTTCACATTAAATGCAGTCTTTGTTTTTAATGTAAGGCTATCAAATTCTAAATAATATGGTCGCACATTGTTTATAGCATTATTTGTAATGAATATTAGGAGTACGGGACACACAATCATCAAAAATATACAAACTTATTTTATTGCTTTTAAAATAGTTTATTTTATTTTGAATCTAATGACACGAAACGTGTATTTCTACGTTAAGTACAACCGATTCATTTTTGCCAATCAATATTTAAATTTGGATTGAGGTTGGATTAATAATTGCTTAAATACCCAGTTTTGATATAGTTTTTCTCAGTGATGACTTTTATCAGGTTTGGTCAAGTTTGCATGATGTAAGTTCAGATCTAAATGAAGAATCTGCTCCAAATGTAATATAGCGTATTTAGTGTATCTTAATATTTTTATAAACAAAAATTCTGTAAATCGAAATTTGTTATAGAATATTTTAATACCAAAAAACGAAATATTACTTGAATTCGTTTTTAGTGATTAGTAATAAACAACTTATATACATAATTGGTATGTTTTTAAAAATACTTTAACAAGTAAAATATTGATTTTTTTTTCAATTTTTCAAAAACTATTCTTTTTGAAATGACCAAAATCTGCAAACACAGTTTGTTAACACATACCTTTGTTTAAAAAAAAATGCAAAATTATAGTTTTTCAGATAATATTTTCGTATATATATAATTTATACCAAAATAAGAAAAAAACTTATTTATATTTTTTTGTAAGGTATAATTTTTTTTAATATTTGAAAATGTGATTATGTTGATATTCTTTGCGCACATATGTGAAAAGAAAATTGTAATGAAATCTGCAAAATTAAGGAAAATGTAAAATTTGCCTTATTCGTCCTTAATTCAGTTATGATACACTGGAATTGTTTTGAAGGTAAATACAGTTAACTTATTTTGAAAAGCAAAATAAATTCTCAGCAATCGATTTGCTATAGAGGAATGCATTTCTTTTTAAATTTTTCTAAAGAAAAAAATTTTGTAATTAAAGTGGAGAATTTTCTAAAAAATACTTAAACAAACATAATAATTTTCTTTTTAATAAATTTTTAATAGTTTCCTGTACCTGATAAAAAATTATATTTCAAAACCTTACTGAAACAAGTATGGGTAAGCAATATATTATTTAAAATGTCACCTGAAAATATGTCTTTTGGTATAATCACACACTGTTAAAAATAGGTGCTTAAAAATAACTAAAATGTGCTTATTTTTGAGTACATTCGATTCTTATCATAGCTCCGAATACATAAGTTTCATCTTTGAAAAAGACATGTACTCAAAAGTGAGTACAAAGAGCAGTAGCTTTCATGCATAGGCTGCCTTCATGCATAGACTGCCTTCATAAATCCCTTTCAATAAATATCAGCAATTACAACTTAGACTTACCGGGAATCGAACCCACATCCGCATCCCCGCTGTCCAGAGTCTTTACCATTAAATTATCAATGCGATGCAAAGAAGTTATAAACATAAGTAATGTTAAAAAGGCGTACCAAGAAGAATGTGAAGTAAGAAAATTGAATTGCAATAAATCAATTTTAATTCAAGCAATCGACGTCAAATAGTGTGAAAACCATCTTCTGGACAACTATTTTAAGTGTCAGGTCGCTTTGTTAAGATGGCTTGAACAGAAGCTGAGATTAGCAATATTAAATCACACTGTTCATATTTGGGAAAGTGCGATTGCTTAAATTTGGTGCGTCATCGCTCATTTGCGATGCAATTGTACTCAAAGAAAAACAAGTAGGTTCATGTACTCATTTTTCAGTACATTTTTTTAGGGATGAACCGGATAGTGGTTTTGCCGGATACCGGATATCGGATAACCGGTGCACATTACAAACCGGATATCGGATATCCGAACTTGATTTTGCCAGATATCCGGCAGTTTATTTTTTATGAAAATAATTTCTCATACACACTAGAAAAAACGGAAATCGGTCAAAAATTGAAAAATATTTTTTTATTCTGTAATATTACCCAATTCTTTATCTTTAAAGTGATTAAATTAAATAAACATTCAAAAAACTTTTTTATTTACAAAGGGTTATTCTAGGGTGCTGCTAGCAATGGTCGTATGTTTTGTACATTTTACACGTAATTTCTGAATAATTGTAATTTTACCATATGCCCTTTCATTCCAAACATGAAAACTCAAGTTTGCTTAAACTTTTGAGAAATTTATTTTTTAATTCAACTTTATATTAGTTATGAGATGTGATGACCCTCCACCATAACGATTCGTTAAAAATATAATTTTAAAGTAAAAAATTTGAAAAAAAGTGTTTTTTTTAAAGTATCTATTGGTTACAATGAGAATCTACACACTGTGAATACATTGGTAGAATTTTCAGGAAAATACTTAAAGCAAGAACAAAGAAAATTGATCGCCCCCAAAAAAAATTCCGATGTTTTATTCATCCGGATATCCGGCAGGGAAAATCGGATATCCGGCACTTTACTTCCGGATACCGGATAGTTACCGGATAGTTAAAAAGCAGCCGGATACCGGATAGTTACCGGATATCCGTTTCATCCCTACTTTTTTTTGCAGTGCACTTTCATGTCAATCTGAAATATCGGGTTGAATAATAAAGATATTAATCCTAAAAAAACAAATCAGTCAGTCTCTCTCAAAAACAAGTGATATCATTCCATTCCCCAATCAATATCACATTGTTGCACGTCAGAGACATAACTCTTCATACCCAAATCTCATTCTCAGCCAACTAAACACGCCAAAGAAAACGATAAAAAATACCCCAAATATTATTCCTCAAGAACCCGGAAGTACAGCCAAGAAAGGGAGAATAATGGATATTGACTATGAAACATACTCCCCAGTTTGAGATCAATAAGATCACGATTCGTTTAAGGATAGGAGACACTGGCGACACAGTAAATAAATAAAAATAAGAAGAAAAAATATTTGAAATTCATTGGGGGGACGAGCCCTATTGGGGTCGGCAGTATTTTGTTGTCACAGTTATCTTTTAGTTTATTCATTCATGCGGTGGATGAAGAAGCTGGGGTATTTTTTGTTATTTATTTTGTACCGTGCACGTCGTAAAATATTGAATAAATATTTTACGACACACGGGCACTTGTTTGTTCTTTGAGTCTTTAAGTGTTTATGCAGAAATGCCGGAACTCTTTAGGTGGGTTTTCAAATATGTACCATGTTTTATTTATTCTTGGGAAATGAGTTCTGAAAGCAGATAAAAACTTTTGGCATATTTTTAAATGCACAGAATTTAATATTGATTTTTTTTAATTATTGTGTGTGCAATAGTAAAATTGTTACTTTGATGGTAATTTTATTTTATTAATAGTTATATAATCATTAATCTCCGATGTAACCAAATATTTTTTTTTCATTTTCTAAAGTGTTTAACTAAGTAATGCAGAATATATTTTTAATTTTTGATACGAGTAATTCATTCTGGAGGTATTTGGTTATTATATTTGTGAACATTTTTATTTTAACATTCATTTTTAATTTAAATTTTTAGTTTCTTTATTGTTGAAGTTTTGCATTTGAAATGCTTATTACAAGTGTGACACATTTTTAGCCGAGTTATGTTCAAGATCATTATTATTTCCTCAGAAAAAATCTTAATTAAATTTTTTAATTATTTTTTAAGAAAAATAATTTTTAAAAAAAGTTAACGATATACTCTTTTGGTTGTGTACCATTAGCTTTATTTTCCCGTTTCTTTTTCAAAACTTATGAAAATCATACCAATTTGTGTTTTCTTCTAAAGTCGTATTAAAACTGACTGCTCATTGTTTAGAACGTATAACTCCTCCCATAAAATATATTAAAAATGTCTCTCGGTTTAAAATTAAACATTTTATGAGATGAAAATAAATGACCTCCGCAAATTAAAATGCATCTTAAACTGTCGTAACAGAGAAAATTAAACGGACACAGAATAATTTATGTTCACAGTTGTGTGTTTTGCCTATCCAGTAACTTTCATTGCCGGTCGCTCAGTAATTTAATTTTATCTATTGTTAAGATAACTAAATAGTATATATGAGCTTTCTGAAATATTTTATTAACGCTTTTGTGCAAAATGAATTGATTTTAACTGTCGCAGTTCCTCAAAAATACTAGATTAAATCCAGAAAGTTGCATCAAGTTCTGTTTATTTATTTTCGTCATTTATTTAATTTTACTAATATGCTGTGTAGAGACGCTGCGTGTTATTAGGAGTTATGAAGGATGCAAAACGCTATTCAAATATTTTTGCTTTGTTTAAGTATGCCCCCTAAACTGTTATTGAAAATTCCAAATGGCTTCAATATTTAAAAATTAAAGTAGTTAAATTGCGTTCTCTGTAACATAGATTAAAATATATTTCTAATATAATCAAATATCATCCATTTTATGGATACCATACACTGTAAAAATAAGGTGTTCAAAAATGAGTACATGAACGTACTCGTTCTTTTCAGTACAATTGCATTCGTAAATGAACGACGATGTACTCAAATTTAAGTAATCGTACTTTCGCAAAAATGAGCAGTGTAATTTAATATTGTTAATCTCAGCTTCTGTTCAAGCCATTTTAACAAAGCGACCTTACAAACTTCAAATAGCTGTTCAGAAGATGGTATTCCACATTATGTGATGTCAATTGCTTTCATGGAAAAAGCGGTGTCTGCGGATCTGGGTTCGATTCCCAATAAGTCTTGGTTGTAATTGTCTTTATTTATTGAAAATGATTTATGAAGGCAGCCTATGTAGGCTAGCATCTGTGTTTTTTATTCATTTTTACCCATTGTACTCATTTATAAGTACATGTCTTTTTCAAAATTGAAATTTATGTATTCGGATTCATGATAACCATCGAATATATTGAAAAATGAGTAAATTTTACTTATTTTTAATACTTATTTTTAACAGTGCAAATACAGAAAAACGAATGTATTGATAGAATCCACTTAATCCATTACATTTCAAGTCAACAACCATCTTCATTTTGCCCATTGCAATATGCCATACAATTTTCTCTCGTAACATCGCTCGTAAAAAAAGGGGGTCTGTCCAGAACTTCTCCCATTAAATGCCTTCTCCAAATCAAAGCTCTTAACCGAAAATTGTGCAGATGTATTTTTAGCCCTTCATTTCTCTATAACAGTTGGGGGAAGAAAAGCAAATGCTGAAAGTATACAACAGTGTTGCGTTACTCTGATTTTTATCCCTTTTTATGTTCCCAATCGTTTATAGTGTTATAAGCAAAAGAATTCTTGCTATTTCGAAGAGCGGAATACTTTTAGAGGTTCGATAACCTCTGGAGAGGAAACAAACTTACTTTCTTTACTCGATGGAGAAGTAAATTGTGATTGAGTATGGGTTATTCTACACTTAAATATTTTAAACTACATTTTACGTTACAAATTGAAGTAAAGGAATTATCTATATTAAGATTTACTCCATTAAGGCAGGTTTATTTAAAAAAAAAACATATTTAGATCGATAAATGCAATGAACGGTTTGCTCGTGAAAATGGAGTCACCATGAATTTATGTACTACGACATTTTTTTTTTTAAATATTAACAAAAGGGGTACTTACTGATGGAGAGTACCCAATACAGTACTAAAACGCACCTGAAATATTCATATTTAAATAATACGCTAATAATAATAATAATAATATATTTTAAATTTGCATTTAAAACCCTTTTGTATTATGCATATTTTGAAGAAATTCGGTGCATAACTTAACATTATTTAAGTTTTAAATTGAAATTTCCTGCACAAGTAGAAAATGTGACTGTTTCATAAATTACTATGACGTTTTTTTTTCGAGAAAGATAAAAAAATTGCGTTAAAGGTAAAAATATTAATTAAATTATTTAATAGTGTTTAAAACCTCACTATCAATACTCAAAAGTCTAATAAAAAAAACCTGTAAACTATGAAAAAGATTTCAAATTATCCAAGTAATCCTCTTTTTAATATTAAAATAGCTATACCTTAACTACCAGTATCCGTCCTTCCAAATATTTTTCAATATTTTATTGCACCCACATTCAAAAGCTCTTCTCTCCCTATTTGTACTTGTTTACCAGAAAACCCCGTCCGTTCCGATGCTTGACAAGGGGCAGAAGTTTCAATCGATGGTCTGCCTACGCAAAAGGTTCCAGAAACTTTCAGGAGGAAAGATATTTATAGGTTTGCCATTCAGAGTTCCAATCAGTTTGAGATCCTGCTGAAGAAAGAGTCCGATGCAATTTGGGATCTCGAAAAATAGAGTTGTTCCACCTTCCTTCTTTTCCAGCATTTCCAGTTGTAAATATTTTACGCGATGTTTACAGGATCGTAATTTTGATATTGAGTTTTTATTTTTCCACCACACTGTAAACAAAAAAAATACATTCGGGATGGTACAGGCCGCACTGTACCTCAAGGTTTGGTTCTTGAATAATTTCGGACCTCATGTGTTGCATAGGTCAGAAGAGGGAACGGATAAATCAGTAACCTAATTGACGCGGCAACTTCCTTTAAACGATGGCATATTTTTTATCCTCACAGATGAATTTCACGTGGGTTTATTTGTTCGAAAGAAGTACTGCAGCCAAGGACAACAATCTCCTTTACGTGGTACAAAGGAGGCCAGAGGGCGGATTGGGTTAATAATCAAGCTGGTCGACGCGGATCATCTTTCTATGAATATCTTATTTATCCCTATAGGGTGATTCCATGTAGAGTAATGGGGCGGAATCGTATACTGCAGTTGTTCGAAACTCACCCTCCACTTCATACAAAGGTCTGAATGCGGAATGGGTTAATAATCGGTTTGTTCGAAATGTATCACTTTCTTGTACACGATGGTATGTCATTTAATTCCATAGGCAAAATTCAGGGAGAGTTGTAGGGATTTTACAAATGTCGTTTTCTACTACGCTACTATGTTTACAACCAAGCTCTTGAAGTTTATTTAATTGATATGTGTCTCTGAAAGCCATAGTTATTGAATCTGGGGCAGGTTCTACAAAGTTGAGAGCTTGTTAAATATTATAAATGGGAGTGTCACTGATTCCTTCTAATTACTTATAGTTTTTAATAATAAACTCTTTTACAATTTGCAAAATGTTTTGTGAATATCGGCACTTTTATTGCAATAAATTGATGCAACATAACACTATATTCTTCTTTCAGTACAATCGCAATGCACCTATTTTATTTTTAACGATGCAATCGACTGTTTTTAATTAAAATACAGCGAGTTTTAATAGAGCTATTGTAAGTAATTAAACTTACAAATTTTGTATGGAAAAGTTGCACAGTAATTAAAACCATCGCATTTTTTTAATTGCAAATGAATTTAAATTTGCCAAATAATGTTAAGCATGACACTAAAAAGGTAAACCTAAACTTGTATCAAGAATCAAATTATGTATGTCCAGACAAAGATAAATTTGTTATTTGGCATCAGAAAACGAAGTCCACAATTTACATTACACCAGTTTTCCTTACACAATCCTCAAATTTATTCGCATCTTCTAATATTTATAAATCGTTGAGCTATTTTTAAGTTAAGGTTACGTTCGTGTAAAGAATTCATTTTATTTTTTCAAACATTTGAAACAATGTTTCAATTGTTAATTCGTTAAGCAAACACCTAAAAATGTTCATAGTTTATATAAAGAATTTCTTTGTGCTCTCAATCGAGTAACGTTGTTTGTTCTTCTATTTAAGGTGCAAGTGCGTTTTCATCTTTTGTCTTTCAATCGGATAAATGTTTTAGCTGTTTGCTCAAAAAATAAAATAAAGAAAATAATTCAATATCTTGAAACGATACTTATTTAGTTTAAGCTTAAGGTATGTCCACAATAGATAAATAAATTAAATAGTAAAGTCTATTTTTTTCGTAATTTATTTTGCTTTTACATCAACTATATATAGATTTAAATAAAAGTCGTATAGTTCCATTTTACAATTTAAATTTAACTAACCCGCAAACAAAACTACATTATTTGCAATAAAAAATGGATTATTGATAAAACTTTTTTGAATTTTCAATGACTTCAATCATATAAAATTAATAAAAAATTATGTTAAAAAATTTATAAAGTTTCCTTTAAAATGTTTTCAGTCGGAATACATATTTTGAAAAATACTGCTGTATATGGTGCAAACAAAAGTAACACACATTTTTTTAATTAATATTTTAAACGAATATTTAATATTTAAGATTGATATATAAATAAACAATTTTTTAATCTTTATCTTTTTAAAGATTTATTGGCTTTTAAAATTTGTTTTTATATCTCTCAATAAAAATTATCATAAAAAAGTAAAGGTGTCTTATTTCAATGTATTTCGCTTATTTGATAGTTTTTTTTATTACCCATTAAGGCTCGAGATTTATGAATACAATATATACCAAAAGATCGAAGGGGTGTGGCTAACTCATTAAATACCAATATTTTTTATATGTCGATTCTTTTCACTCGTGGCCGTTTGGCGACACTCAATGGCGTTTTATAAAGAGGGCCGTGAACTTACGTTCGTACCAATTTCAAATTATAAAAATGATTCATGTATTTATATGTATAAGAGATAACAGAAATAACGTAGTCTTCCTATTTCTATAGCATTAATACATGTCTCTGCAGTGGATGCTTCCGTGCGTTTAGGGTTAATTTAAGATAAAATTGGTTTTTTCTAGTATTTACATGATATTATTTTATAAAGTAAATAAATGAGTACTATTCGTTTTTAAGTATTTTAAAGTATGACGTTCTTCACCACAAAAACCCTAAGAATTTACTATTATTTAAAATTTTGTAGGTTTCACAGTTGCTTTTGTATAAAGCTAGAAGTGAAAATTCATTCAGTCCTGGTCTCTTTCTATAGACTTTTATTCTATAAGTATCTATTAATATATATTTTAATACACTTAAATAAATAATTTAATATTAAAAAATATATACAAATCTATTTCTTTTAGACATTAATAATCCGACGGATATTTGGCAAGGAACTTTTTAATAATATATTCTGTCAAAGCAATTTAAAGTAAGTTAGAGAAACAGAAACATATTAAATTGTTTTGGTAAATCGAATAAAATAGGATGTTAATTCTACATGCATGCAATTATTCGGATTCACTTTGACTTCCTATGGAAAGGCATTGATATGGATGCTTGGATTTTTAAAAAGAACCCATCCTTTTATTTTCGGATAATTGTCTCGCATGTAAATTGCAGTGACTGCTGCCAAAATAATTATTTAAATATACATACAATTATTTTTCTCGTTATCAATTGACCCAAAACATTACCAAAGTTAATTGAAACCAAAATCGTCATCCATTTTCTTTGAAGTTTACTTTTTGTTGAATGCTTTAAATAAGAAGATTTAGGTCTTTGAACTTTGATTGTCTTCTGATTTCAATGAAGAAAGAATTATAATAAATTTTCAACTTGATTCAATAATTTTTTTTATTTATTTCATTGTGCTTAGGGGGTGAATAAGTTTACATATTCTAAATATATCCACATATTTAATAAGAAATATATATAAAAAAATTTGGATACAAATGACGGTTATACGAGATCGTAAAACAGAAGAGGAATTATTTATTCACATAGTTAAAGTATAGATATGCACAATTGTGCATAAATGCATTTAAAGTATTAGAACTGTTTTCAATAGTTTGGGAATACAATGATAATTGTACAGCTTTTTATGTTATGAAACAACAACGGATGGGCATGAAATTCATAGAAATTTGCAATTGTAACTACTTTGAGGAACAACATTTTAAAATATCATATACAGTATTTCTGTTGTAAAGGTCTGGGGCTTGAACTCATTGAATCTTAACGCATGAGGTATTAAAAGAAAGATAATTTTCAGGAGCAATTGACGAATCGCACGTTCATCTCCTAAATATCAACGTTTTTATTTTAAATGTGTTTAAAATAATTCACTTAAACGTGTTTTTTAAACCAATCTTTGACAGTGCTGCCATCTATGAATGAGCAGAAGCGTTAAACTTTTATAATTGTTTTGGCTATAAAAAATTTGGCTAATATATTATCACGGACCTATATTTAAAACTAAAATAGGTCCGAGGACCCCATTTTGCAAAAATATCTTAAACTATTTTTACTGAGAATATGGATTTTTCCAAAAAATACATAGGAAAGATTACACGTCAATCCGAAGTTTGATTACTTTTAGTCTCTTACTAATTACTTGTACTTTTAACAATCATTCAAACTCGTAAAAACATTGTAATAGGCACTTGTCATTGCACTGATTTGGGAACTGTATGAGATGAGTGAAATCTTTGTTTTTGGTTCATAATCTCGTCCAAGTTTGGCTGCAAACTTAATATTTTCACTCTTAAATCAACGTGAATATTTATTCTGCTACGTAACGTTTTTTGTTATTTTTTATGTAACGTTTGGTAGATCTTCTACACATTTGCTTGTTCACATTTACGTATATTGTGCAAAAAGGGATAAAACACCTTAAAGCTTTTGCGACCAGTTTTTTTCGTTCATTTTAGACAGTTAATCAAGAATTCAATTATTTTCTCATCTTTAAAAAATATTTTTCATTGGAAATAGAATACTTTTAATGCATCTTAATATATTTTTGTTAGGCAGTAATGTTCTTAAGTTAGCTGGAAAATTCATCAAACGACTGAAATTGATGACACTCTTACATGCTTTTAATTATTATATTTATTTTAGGTGTTTTCTGCCATTACTAATATTATTTTCGCGTACACCTAACTGGACCATCACGCACTCCTAGAGTACGCACACCACAGATGATTGAGAACCGATGTAATACAACCTTCATTTTATCTGAAGTGATGGTTCAAGTTGTTATACTTATACTTACAAACACACACACACACACACACACACACACACACACACACACACACACACACACACACACACACACACACACACACACACACACACACACACACACACACACACACACACACACACACACACATATATATATATATATATATATATATATATATATATATATATATATATATATATATATATATTAAGATGCATTAAAAATATATATTATCGACTTCCGGGGGTCCGCGGACCATCTTTTGGGAGCTACTGTATTAGAAAACAAGCAACTGAGCCTTTTCTCCATTTGATATCCATTTCGCTTCAGGAAATACGTCATCAAGTTTTCATTCGCCAAGAATAAACAATAAATAAATTTGAGCATACTGAACTAATTTCTCTGCGAGAGTAACAGCTGACACTTCCGATTTATTCGTCTTTAGACCTAAATACACATTCATTTCATGTCAGCTTTTTAGAAGCGATTTCCGAAATCCATAATTTCTTTGTGAAATCTCATTTCACTGGGGCACTCTGTTTTATCTGTAAATAGAATTCTGTCTTATAAAAAGAAAGTCTCTGTCTAAAAGTGAGCATTATTATAGAGGCAGTGAAGGGTTATTTTTAGAAGGATGCGATAAAAGTATATTTTAAGGGTGTAAAATATAAAAAAAAAGTAACTTAAATTTTTTAAATTTAGTTACAAACGTGCTACTTTCTTGCCATCAGCTGAAATCTAACGCATAATTTAGTTTTAAAAATATTAGTCTGATGTATTGTTTGATGTCTTATTTGCTTGATTACAATAATAAATTAGTTTAATCTTCTAGGAGGAGAACGAAATATTTCAAAGCTAACATTCGAGGAGAGTTTAGTTTATGTTTCTAAAATATTCTTTACTAAAATATTTAAATAAGTTATTTGAAAGAGATGGCTTTAAAAACTTGCCTCCATGTTTAAGATTCGAAATTTTTTTTAAAAATGTGAACTTATTGAAATCGAATTCATTCTTTTGAATTAAATGTTTGTGGGAAAACTGGAGATACACAAATGACTTGATAACCAATTGAGGGTATCCTCTTCAAAAGAGTCCCTATTTTTTAAAGATGTAACTGATTTAAATTTTTGATGGTATAATATATTAATGAATATTATATTTTTATATAATATAATTTAGTATTAATTATCAGGTACGACTGTAAATAATTTTTACTACTTTACTACATTCCAATAAGAGTTATGGTTGGTTTGAAAAATATTTTGACCTCGATATTATAATAAAACATATTCTCTAGAATATCAAAATCTAGTATAAAGCTATTAGCTTCATAATAAAACGTATTTTTCGTGCCACAAACAACGATAAAACATTGTGTAATTTTATTATATTAGCTAGCTAATTGTTAGATTTAATGTTTAATAATTTTTTTAATTTTAAAATAAAACAACTTAATTTTAAATAAATTGCCATATATTTTTATCTCATAAATTAATAAAGTAACAATCGTTTTTACATAGTGTCAAAAACTTATTTATTTCTAATGAAAATACTCTTGTTTAAAATTATTTGTTGTTAATAAAACAATTTTAATTTTTCTTAGCAAACACTAAAATTGATTCCTGGGTTTTTAAAAATGCATAAATTAAAAGATCTAGCAAATTCTCTTCCTACTTTCATTTTTCGCTTTCAATAGAAAAGGTAAACAAAACTAAAGCCATTTTCAAACTCGGAAGCAAATTCAATCAATATTAAGTAGCATCCTCTTCAAAAGAGAAATTGATAGGGCCATAGAAAAACCAGGAAGAGGAGAGGTTTACTTTTCTTTCAGAGAGTTTCAAAGAAGATGGCAAAAAGCACATGCGTCTCTATAAACACAACTGAGTTATCCCGCTTCAAATTGAGGTCAACTTCGGATGCTTATTGGTCGCTGATTGGGCCTCTGTTCTCGTTCCGAGCATGCGCAGTGAGAGAGGAGTTTGAGGGAAAAAGCGCGCTTGGCGGAAAATCGTCCGCGAAAATGTCGTTTTGGCGATTTCTTCGTTAAAAATTTTATTTATAAGAAAGGATTTTTGTTTCATGAATAGACTAAATAAAATTTCATAAACTGGACAAAAGTTGATTAATGAAGTTTTTAGTCTAAAATAGAATTTGAGTACGAATGTTTAATTATTATAATGTTTTCGTATTAAAAGGGCACATTGTATTATGGGCCGTTCAGTTATTACGTCATGTACTCTTGGAGATTAAGGGTTTTATTATGCACTACTGTCGCGTGATCATGGGAAAAGGGGTCTTAGTGGTTGCGTAACGTAGTGAAACCAAAAAAAAATTCTGAAATTTTGTTCACAAAATTTATTATAAGTTTCTGTTTATAGAAATCCCTATAAAATCCCTATCCCTATTCTGTTTATGGATATTCCTATAGAAATTTCTATTGGAACGTTTAGCTATTTGATAAAAGGCATAAAACGGGAAGAGTTTAAATTTTAAATTCAGGAATTTATCGTGATGTGGCATATTGAAGGAGAGGGGGTGGGTGGTAAGGGTTACGTCACATGGAGAAAGGGGATGTACAGAAAGATAGAAATAGCGTCACATAATAAATAAATGTCTTTATGTTGATTAGATTTTTCTTGCCTACAATTACAAAATAAATGTATTTCTAAAAGAATGAGTTTGCATTTATAAAGTAAATGTTTTACTAAAAAATATTCTATTTTTTTTTTTAAACTGGTTATATCAATTATCAATTTAAACACTTTTATTTGTTAATTATATCGATATACTCGTCTAATATATTTAATTTGACGTTTTAAAAGAAAATATTGCTTTCAAAATATATTTAATAAACTATTTTTTTCCCGTATATTGCAATAAAATTAAGTGAGTATTAAATATTCAAATTCATCAGCACAGATTTTTATCTTTACAACAAAGGAAATAAAAGAAATGCATCCATATTTATTTAAATAATATATGCAATTACAATCATAATCTTCTTTAATATAAAAACTATAGCGCATTGCGTTAAGCATATTAAAATACAAATATAATGTTAAAACTACGCAACAAAATACATCTATTTAAAAAAGAAGTAAGACGCACACATTATCCTAACTTTGTTTACAATTCCATAAATAAAATCCCTTCACTAAATCAATTAACGTTCAAAGACCTCCCCTTTTAAATCAACGCAGTCCAAATTATTCACAATTACCATCCCAAACATAGTAGCAAACAATACCCAAGCCCCTCAACCCACCCAGAACCAGTCCCAAAACCACATGCTACCCCCTTCCATTGTCAAAAGGATCATTAACCTCCCAGGCACCCCACTTCGGCGAAACTCCGCCAACCCTTGGCGCGCTTTCATCCCCCCCCCCCCCCCCCCCTCATCCTCTCCGGGATGAAACTTTCCTCTTCCCGGCAACCCTCCGCGGCATCTTCCGAATTCGGGCACATTTTCGAGGGGCAAAAATAAAAGTGTCCCGCGAAAGATGCCCCTTAACCATTCGTGCGGGGAACAAGATGCAGGATGGTGCGACTCCTGATTGCGTATCTGACGCCCGGGGCGAGAAACTACGATCCGATGAGGGATTGCATACCCAGGAGGACCCGGCATAGTAAGTGGAAACCCTCATCAACTTGCATTGAAATGGGATAAAATAATTAAAAAGTAGATAAATGTATATTTTTAAATAAGCGAATATAAAGATTATCAAAATGAACTTGAAAATTGTAAATTTCTCATTCAAGAACTTAGTGCTCAAACTTCGAAAGTTATTTTTTGCATTTTACTTTAGAACTGTGATTTTCAACCTTTTATCTCTCACAACTTTTATCTCATACCTACTTTTCACTTATGAGTATTCCCTTCTTTCATAGCCGTTCTCACTCGACCATTTGTATAAAAAAAATTGTTTTAGTCGTGCAGTAATGTTCTATGGTTAGCTGGCAAGTTAATGAAACGAATCGCATTGATGACATTTAAAAGCTTTTATTTTTATTTTACTTATTTTTTTTTTATTTTAAGCGTGTTTCGCCTTTACTAATATTTTTTGCTAGTACCCCCAACCGGACCACCACGTACCCCCGGGGGTACGCGTAACACAGGCTGTGAGGCGCTGCGTGAGAACACCAAATTACACGTCCCTGAATGAAAGTTGTCGTTGTACTTGAACTATCTAAACTCCTTAAAAAGTGACTTTGCGCGTTCGTTTACTTTGAATTTGTTTTACAGAAATATGTTGAAATATTAATTTTAACGCAATTCAACCTGAAAAAAAGACTCTCCGTCTGTTTTGGCCCTAAATTAAAAGTTGAAATGACCTTCTCTGTCTCGCACACCATTTTAATTTATTTCTTATTTGGGTTATTTTTTATTAAGTTTTTAACCAATTTCTTGTAAGATTTTAATTAGGAATTTCCTTCCATAAATGTGAATTCTTTAGTGTTAAAATTAATATGTATTTTCAATACTGAATGACAAAATTTAAATAATTATGTCAGCAAATTAAAAAAAAAATGCAAGCAAATGTATTACTTTTTAAGTGTATGCATTCAAACTTATCACGGGATATCAGTTGTTACATTTTATGCATAATTTTTTATAAAGATAAAATATTTGCCCAATAAAATTATGTATAATTTATTACTTTTACAGTTTACTATTGTTTTTAATGCTTTGGTGTTTAAGTATAAAAAAATACGAGAAAAAAAATATAGTTGAATAGCTTTTTTTTTAAACTAGACAACTGTGAAAATGAGTAAAAAAAAACTATAGTTTATTTATAATAACAGAATTTTCTTCAATTGAAGTTTTAATGTATTTTATATAAATCTTGTAATTAAACTTTAATGCTGTTTTCAAGTATCATTGTAAAAATTAATAGACCTAACTTTATTACTCTGATTTATTAATAATAATAAGTATTTTTATATTAGCAATTTTATATTTGAAGAGCTATTAGAAAATTTAAACCATATCTACAAAATATAAATATAAACTTATGATATTAAAACCCTTTATCATTATAATGAATTTATGAAACTTTAAAGTATAGCAGATGACATTCCTTGATAAATTTGAATGCATACAATTATTATAAATGTGATGATAAGTATATTTGTTTTAAATCGTCAATTATAATTTACTAAAAAAGAAATGATTCATTTTATAAATTTTTGTGTTAAAATATATTTAATATTTAAAAAATGCCACATGTTCACCAATATTTACATAATACATTGCTACATATGTAACTGAGTTGTATACATTAAATAACAGTTTAATATACTTAAAACAAAAATGAAGTATTGTTGGTCGCACAAGACTAGAACGACGACTGTATGAATGTTTGAGCGAATCGACAGTAGATGGCAGCACTATAGTTATCTTAAAAAATCTTAAGTGAAGATTAAAATGATTTTTACTAGACATGTAACAGACATATTCCAAATATTAAATGCAAATAGGTAATATTATTTTTTTTTAAAAGTAAATGATAGACCTTTTATTTAATTTATTGAAACTTCAAAAATTAGCCTGCATTTATTAAACATTAATATTCGGAAATTTAAGACACAAATGATTTTTTTTTATTTGAAATGAAAGTATTATATTGCGATTTATAACTGATACATTTAACTGTTCAGATAAGGTCAATTAAATTATAAATATTTTTGTATATATTATTGTTTTAAATTTTGTATAGGATACTTGTTATTAAAAATAATAGAAATTTTGAATTAACTTGTTTTACTTCTTGAAAATGCATACATCTAAGGAAATGAATAAAATTCAGCCTGGCCTAGATATTTTTTAATAATATGAGAAAGAATTGTATCACCGCAGCGCATATATGTGAGCTGTAACCGAAACTACACTATAAAAAGGTGCTTAAAAATGAGTATCTAAACCAACTCATTTATCTTTAAATATAATTGCATCGTAAAGCGATGGCGTGCTCAAATGTAAGTAACCGTAGTTTCTCAAAAAGTGCAATGTTATTAAATATCTCTAATCTCAGCTTCAATTTAAGTAATCTTCATGAAACTTGACAAACTAAAAATAGTAATTTAGACAAAGGTTTTCTTTTTTATTTGATGTTGATTGATTTAATAGAAACTGAGTTATTTCAACTCAATTATATTATTTCACATTTTTTTAGCAAACCTTTTTCTTAACATTTCTTCTGATTATAAGTCCTGACAATCGATTGGATAAGGCACTGGAATACGGTGCTGACGATCTGGGTTCGCTTGAAAATGATTGTATTGCAAATGTTTGATGTTGTACTATATGTCAAAATTACTATATACTATATATCAAGACAAATTCGTAAAATAAGGAAAATCAACCTGTTTAGACCAGAATTTACTATTTTTTACTCATTGTAATCATGTTTCAGTATTTCCATTCTTTTCTTAATTTCCATTATTCTTTTGGCACAACTCATTAACCATGTTTTCTGTTTATAATAATGTCTCCCTGGTAGTTTAACGTATAAGTCACTGGAATTGGGTGCTGAGGATCTGGGTTCGCTTCCGGGAAATAATTGGCTATAATTGTCGAATTTTTTTTAAAGTGATATATGAAGGCAACCTATGTAGCATCTACTTATGATACTAATTTTTGAGTGCATGTGTTATTCAAAATTTAAACTTTTGTATTCTGAGACATGTTAAGCATAGAATGTAATAAAAAATTAGTACATTTTACTTATTTTCAAGTCCTATTTTCAAGTTTCGACCTATTTTTAACAGTATACCAAAGTAATCTGAGGCACTTAAATATATTACGAAATGTATTTACCATCATTTTTATTATAAACTTTAACAAAATATATACAAATAAAAATGCCCAACTAAACAGCGTTAACCATATGCAATTCTCGACAAATACTGATCTAAATTTGAATTTGAAGTGCATATTGCAGACTTAGAAAAATTTAATAAAGTTCTTATATCTGCTAACATTATTCTGCTATATATTTCAAGAACATTTTTATACATTCAAGGCTACTAGGGGAAAGCTAAATTAATATTTTATTCGAGCCAATTTAAATTAAACGAAAACATATTTCAAAATAAAGCATATTTTGATTTTTTTGTAGGCCTTATTAGATATTTTTCTTATATTTAATAACGTTAAATAATAATAATACAAATTAAATAATTTTATTTTTTAAGTGTCTGGAGCAACTGCTCGAATTATTTGTTTTCAATAAGCAACCGTATTATATTTTATAAAAACCGCTTTCAGCTTAAATATTACTGAAGAGGTTCCTGACACATATGAAATGTTTTAAGGTACTTAACTTTTGCTTAGGACGAAATTAAATTGGTATTTTTTATTTTATTTTTTATTTAAATGAAGTTGGAAATTAACGGCAAATATATTCGAGAAATCAATTTAAATCCTGAGGAGTAATGTACTGACAAGTTAATGAAAAATCGGAGCAAGTTCTGAATTTTAATTATTTTATACTTCAGTTAGAAAACATATATTTAGAACTATTAGATTTTTCTTATTTCATTTATTCGGCATAAAATTGTTTTAATGAGAATATAATTTAATTGTTATAATTAATCATCTGAAACAAGAATTATTTAATAAAAAATGTAAGTTAAAATTTTATTCACAAGTGTATGATTTTAGAATTTCAATTATTTTGAAGTTAATGGATTTTTAATCTAAATATTATCCAAGTTGAATTATTTTTTAATTACGGTGTTAAATTTTGATATTTTCAAGAAAATCAATTGGGCAAAATTACTGAAGTTTTCAATTTTTAACGACGATTCATAATGTTCTAACTTTCGTTTCGCTTTAACTTAAAAGTAATATTTTTTCTTACTATTATATTAAAAAGGCATTTTTTCAAAACACTATCCCATAAAAGATAGTTTAAAAAACAGTAAATTAATTAATAACAGTGACTTGTTTTCCATTTTAATAAACAAAAATTATATTCTGTATGTAGTAAAATGTTCTTCTTCAGTATTATAATTTGTATAAAATGTAATGGAAAAATTTATGAAATAATATCGTGCAATTTGTTCTATCTTGTTAAATAAATAAGCATAATTTAACTGAACTTCTATCCAGTACCGATTATTTTGGATGTCTTAACCCATACCTTAACGATTTACTGGTAAAAAGTAGATCATAATGAATATGCCTCAAATTTCCAAATGAATATATTGACATCTGTCACATAAGGGTATTTTTGTTTGTCCGAAATTTCAATATAATTTGCTGCTCGCACACAACAATAAATATGTTTTATTAATTAATAAATTTTTCACATTTCATATATTCTTTAAAGCAATTTTAGTGACGTCATAAACATATATAAATTTAACATATAAAAATTTAACATATATATCATATTTATTATATATAAACATAACAAATAAAACAATATAAATTTATTCTTTAATCAACCCTACCAAAAATTATATATAATTGAAGTAAATATAAGATTAAATATGTTTCGACGCAATTGTCTTATTTACAAGAAATTAACGTAACTTTATTTCATCCCAGTTATCCCATGTTGTCTCTACTCAAATTAACATTCGTGTTTTAACTGCACAATGCAGTTACCTTTTAATAACTTCAAATTCAATTATTCAAATTGTAGATGTTAATGAAGGAAGGTGGAACGTAATAATGAAATAAGCACATACTGTTTGCGTGAGCTGCATGTGTTAAACGCTTAAGCACACAATGGAAAAATAAATATTTGTTTGTATTCATTAATGTAGTTCGTTAATGAAATTTGCTTTCCGGCATTGGACAAGTTTCCGTCACGTACTCCATATTGAGGAAAACTTGATGTTTGTCATTTTATATTAAATGCAAAGTCGACTTATTTATTTCCGTCAAAATATAAAGAATTTCACAGTTAATCAATAACATGTAAAATGTTTGTTTAGCATTTTCTCCGTAAAGATAAAACAACTCTTTGATTAAACTTGAATTTTTTTGATATTTTTCATTCATTGTGCGATTAAACTAAAATAGAAACTCAAACAATGGTATATTACTGGTAATAAACTTAAAAAAATAAAATACTTTTTGTTGTTATTATTATAATGGAATACACAATAATGTAATAAAGATATTCAATTTGTATATAATAGTATCTCGAAAACAGGGTTCGCCGGTAAGCATCCTTCTTTAAGCGTCCATCTTTCTGCTAACTGAAAAAGAAACGATTTTCATTAACTTAATTTTCAAGGAAATATGTATTGAAATTATATCTGACCCAGAAATTAAGTGTGATATCCGAGTTTTATCCAGTTAAAATACTTGTACTTTTAGTCGATAAATTAAAACTGTAATTTGTGTATCTCATGATTATTTATAAATTGAATTTGCTGCCGAAACCACAGTTGAGTTTGATGTTACACACGTTAAACCTTGCGACCGCCTTATTAGTCGCAGCCTTTTGAATATTTCGTATAAATCATCTTTTAAATCTTTTATGACTCTAAATATAAAATTTGAAACCATTTCGCAAATTAGTTTTAACTAAAGATGACTCAAAAGAGAGAAAATTATTTTATGCCAGCCGTTTTAATTAAATAAAATAACCTCGTTAAAATATGAGGCTCATTCGTCGTTTCAAAAACCATGTTGCTGCCATTTTTCTAATGCCAATAGAAAACATTGTTTTAAATTGTTTTACGAGAGACGCAACATTTTTATCTGTTCTACTATACTCGGGGACAACCTAAGTTGAGCCTAAAGCATTTGAATATTTGTACATATAATAGCTTCCGCTTTAGGTTCAACTTGGGTTGTCCCCGAGTATATCTCATATATTGTACAAAAGACGATTCTTAGGTACATAACAAACCTTTCTAAATTAAAAAATATCCATAAATAAGATTAAGTATAGAAGTTATTTGAGGCATGATTTAATAAATAAAGCAAAATAATACGTACTTTTACTTACACTTGAGCTGATAGATCCAATGTTTGATTATGATATGCCTTGGAAAAGACCTTATCTTTTAAATTTATAAATCACCAACTTTAAATTCCCAAAATATAGGGATATACTACGAGAGATACAGTGTTTTTATATGTACTGACATTAACTAGCTTGTATATTGTACAAAAGACAATTCTTAGGCATATAACAAACTTTTCCAAATTTAAAAACATCCATTAATCGTAAAGATGCCGTCTTTATTAAAGTATTAAAGGTTACACAATATATTCAACATTAAATGTCTACTTTGTGATCCACATTTTAAAATAAGTCATTTGTAATTCGTTTATTTTAGAATTTTACAAATGAATGCTATGAATAAGATACAGAATACATTTGTGTCCAAATCACTTCATACATCAAAAAGCTGAATTAAAAAATCAGATACACAAACAATTTATAATTGAGTATATTAAGTACTCACTTTCACCATTCAATTCAGTTACAAACCAGTCACCAATTCCAAACCAGTAACCATTTCAAACCAGTAACTAATCTAAAAATAGAACATCTACATTCCAAACCAGTAACTGATAATGCAACTCCAATCCTTGCATAACCACCTGCCGCTCAGCGCCCTATTCCTAAATGACATTGCCACCAGTTAAAAGCGAACCAGATATCAACGGATCCAGATGCAATCATTAATCAGTAATTAATGGAGGACACGATAATCCAAGTAAGGATCCCCAGAACTACTTCCGAAATTCGACACAGCCGTGGAACTATCACCCTCCCCCCGATCGATACGGCCGTCATATCCTCCGGTCAACTCTTAAGTAAAGTGCCCCGTAAGCTTGGCGAATTTGTCCGCGATCTTTCCTTGCCTCATCGCCAAGCTCTAACCAATTACTTATGTCGAGTTTGTAATGAAATTTGCATTGGTTTCGCTTTCGCGTCGGAATCTATATATGGAACTTGATATTAATGAATTGATATTCAGATAATCTAGGGGCCCCAGGTACCCAGTGGATCTGCGTTCGGCTGGCAGTCAGGGAATTGCGAGTTCGAACTGGACTGAGAAGACTTGATAAAAAAAATGTAGTGATCTTGTGATCGAAGGGTTGCCAGTTTCGCTACTAAAATACTAAAAAGTCGCCTAAAATATCCAAAACAATATACTGGCGTGAATACGGGACGGGTGCACGTAAATCTGATTGGAGTACAATGTCCTGTCGTGGTCGATGTTTAATTATAAATGTGCAAATGCCTCAATTATTATAAAGGCAAGTTTACTGAATTTAATCGAATTTTGAAGACATTTGTAATTTATTTTTTGAATATAGTATAATTACTTAAAATATCTTAAATATTGATTATATTGATATTTTTACAATTGTTTTTCATCATACATCTAATTTTTTAGAGTTCTGCGATAATCAAGACTATTTTTGTTATATGTGACAATCTTTTACTCATTGAACCACATGACATTTGACGAAACAAAAGTCCTCGAATTTGGAACGATAGTCATTTACTCAGATGCAATTTTCGATGTTTTGTTTTAGTTCAAATTTTTGGTTCTTATACTTATATTGTCAGAATTCGAACGAGCCTTGTTGGCCGAGTGGATAGAGCGCCGGACTGTGAAACGAGACAGGGTTCGAGAAAGCTTGTCTATATTGAATTATTATATTATTTAATATAGTTCTAATTTTTGACGAAATAAATTTCGTTAAAATATAACAAAATGAATTTTCTCAGTTTGACGTAATATTGAATACAGCAAGCTTCCTTTTCGTCAAAAATGACAGAAGTTTCGTCAAATATGGTAATGGCTTTTGAAGAGTGTAATCATGTAATGGTCACTATCAGCCATGCTACGATACACAATGAAATACTTCATGTTGATGATGATTTTTTTTTAATAGAGTGGTCTTAGGAAAATATGGCTTTCGCCCAAATGACAGCAGAAGCCGATGTTTAATTCAATTCGTAGAGAACGCTCTCGCGTACGACTTCTGAAATAAATATTTTCCTTTTCAAATTTTTAGTTTCGGGTACTTTTCTAGATAACCCATAAGTCTGTTATTACTGAATTATTTTGAACCAAACTACTCTGTTATTTCTAATTGTAACCGGTAATATTAGTTTTTAATCTATTTAGAGTTTTACTAACATATACAGAAAAAAATTAAAGATTCATATATTTCCTAAGTATTATACTATTATAATGAACGCTTGTTATACAGAGTGGACACAAATTGTTGTACAATGGTCATTGTTTTGTTGTATCACATTTAGATGTATTGCATAATAAAATATTGTTTTTGTCCAACTACTTAGCTTATATTTTAAAGAAGTAACTTTACTTCAGTAGCAACAAATATACTAGTTAAAGTATCGAAAAAGAATGGTTTATTATGTGTAGTTAAACAGTTCAAACAATGACCATCGCCGAATTTGTGACCGACATATATAAGATCGTATTTTTAATAGAAAAATGCAATCTTTTATTTCTCGTCGCTATGTTAGTTTTATGAATACGGAGCTCGGGAATAAATCGGTCCCGGATTCCATTTCCCCTTGCAAAGGAAAAATGTTAAATCTTTTGTGGCTTAAAGACCCCTCGTAGTTTAGGGTCTTTAACTTTTAAAATTCAGATACAAACTCAGAAGATGTCGTCTGAATTACGAGGCACTGTGCCCGGTCCATTTCTGCTTGTTGAATCCAAAACTGTCGCTAATTGCCCATTGTATAAGTTTATTGCATCGTAAATTCATTCATCCAATCCACTATATATTACAAAGCAGGCCCTCGCCCCCCCCCAATAATCTGAAACTCTGAAAGTTGGGAATTTCAACTTCTAAAAACTCCGAGTTGGGAAAATTTATGCCTGAAGAAAATTAATATTATTAACAAATGAAAGCTAGGGAAGATTAGAAATCGCCCAACTTGTAAGATTATATTTAAATTAGACTTTAGAACTGAGACTGCATTGGAATATGGGTGCAACAAATCAATGCTTGTGAGAGAACTGTTTAATATTACCTAAAATATACATAAAAAAAAGATGAAAAATGTCGATAAGTTGGAACTGGGAATTTTCAGCGCTGTTGAGTTGGGAATTTCAAATAGTTGAGAATTTCGAATCGTTAAGTTGAAAAATTTCTTGTTTCAACCCCTCTAAAATATTTTTTTTTTACGGCACTGTTGCAAAGCACGGGAAAGTAAAATTTCAGATATTCTAAATTGAAAGAAAAAAACACGGAAAACAAAAGTTAAAAAAAAATAAGAAGAAAATGCCAAAGATATTATTAACAAACCTATTTAACCAGAATTTTCTTCCACCATTTGTTAACGAAATATATTAATCCCAACACCAAATTCATTGCGTTTAATCTGGTCTTTAACACGAGATCCTCTCAAAACCACTACAAAATATCTCTCGGATTAATTTTCCTAATTCCCCCACGATCGATGCTGCCACCCCGACCAGACTAATAATAAATCGAAACTACGAAACGAGGAAGGACCGGATCGCGTGACCGGGTCCACTTTGCGTGACGTCGTCACGGGGTCCACGCCACGAAAACGAGCCGCACTTAACGGTTCCAAACTTAGAAACCCCTTTTTTTCTATTTTTATGGCCTTCGTCGCTGGATACGCTGTTTTTTCTAATGTTTTAATGGATCAGTGTTATTTCTGCTGCTAAAATAGGGCTATTTTAGGAGCCAATCTCTCGAACTTGATGAATGGAGCTTGGTTTTGGCGGGGTTTTCTAGGTTTCGCAGGGGATCGATAATAGATTTACAGGGACTTGTTTCGGCTGTGATACATTGTTTGAGATGATTCTATTTTGATGGTAATGGAGATGGTATTGCAGTTAATGAGATGGAAATCGTGGTATCTATTTTTATAAGGTTGTGTTTAACTTGGAGCTTGCGACGCATCTACGTTGAGCGTTTGCATTTCACTTTGGAACGTTGCGTGTTTATGGAAGACCTGAAATATTTTGTAAGCGTCGTATAAAATAAGTTAATCAGAATATGGTTTACACAGCAAGAATGTATATGATAGAAAACATGAGGGTATAGAACAAGGGCCAATGTCCTGTGTTAATTCAATGAGACGTTGGTCCTTATTGTTCTAAACCACACATGGGTAGTGCATTATGTATGTGGCTTGTACACTGTTGTTCTCTCTGACCAAAATAAGAACTGGAGTGATGATACTCACTTGGGGGAAAGGGGATTCACTGTGGACTGTGGAAGAATACTGTTCAAAAGAAATTTGATAAAACATTCTACTTGGCTTTTGTGATCTTGCGATCGGAGGGTTGACAGCTTCGCTACAAAAATACTAGAAAGCCGTCCAGAACATGCAATAAATTATTCTGGCGTGTATACGGGATTGGTGCACGATAAATCTGATCGGGGTCCAATGCCTGACGCCCATTGAAGTTGCGTCGGGTACCATCTCAAGTGTTGTCCTCGTCATCTGACCATAGTTAAAAAATACTAGGCATTGTTCCCGGGTCTTTCCTTTGGGATAAGCCCATAACTGTCGATAATAGCCCAATGTACAGCTCTATTTCGACATTAATTAACCAAACCATGAAAATAGTCAAATGATTTAATTGACTATAGCTATGGGAGTTTTCATTAAGTTTTTACAAGTAAATAAGTGTTTTTTTTTTATTTTTAAGACTAAATTGAAGCATTTGTGATAAAGCAGCTAACTTTTCGATTTTTTGCGTCTAGGCTACACAATTGTAAATGTTTGACCTCCTATCATTGTGTAAAAGTATAGGAAGATGTGCAAACATAGCGTATAATCCAATTTGTCGCGAAATAAGTTACTAGACAACTTTTTTTTTAACGGAAAGTTCCAATTGCGGCCCATGGCAACCTTTTGTCTGGGCGATAAACAATTGTTTCCTTCTTTATGAATATGGTAAACCCATCTCCCTTCGGCCGCAATTAAGATATTGCCATTTTGAATATTGGAATATTTTTCAGTTTTAAGTATTTTTAACTATATAATTTCAGAAAATTTAGTTTTTTATTATTTTTCTATTTTAAAAATGGTAATTTTTATATTTTAAACTGAATGCATCAAACATTTTCTGCGCAATATATTTAATTTTTTTCAAAATTATAATTACCTTAATTTTTATTTAAAATAAATTTTTTACTGTCTATTCACGCAAATTTAGAAACTTAAAAAAATTTCTTTCAATAACGTTAAAGTTGAAATAAATTAGTATTTGTTTATATAGATAAATAATTTCAATGACTTCTGTTAATATTTTTTGCTGTATGTTAATTTTCAATACCCAGTCTTACTTGAAAGATATTATGAGAAATAAATTAAAAGTTCTTTATTCAATTATTCTCTTTTTAAAGTTAAAAAAAAATGCATTGGTCGATCAGAAAATAAAAAAACATACTTAAAAAAGCGGACTCAAAGCATAGCAAAATAGAGAAAAGTGAAAGAAAATACTCCCATGTTGTATTTTTTTTAAAGAAAATTCTACTCATTTTTTGTGTAATTTAATATCTATGAAAGACAACATGGCTGACAAATTTTTTATCTTCCGATGAAGCAACAACAGACTAATTTCGTTGGTTGCCATAGCGACCACTGTATCGAGATTCTTTCTCGAGTTTAAGAGCCAATACATGACTGCGTTTTAAATTTTGACACGACGCAAAAACATTCTAATGAATTCCAAAAATCCGAGTTTATCATAAAATGTAGTATCTTTTGATGAGTTTTAAATCTTTAGAAATGAAAATAACTTCCGTGATTTATATTTGGTATGTATTTAAATAATATATATTTTAATATTCACACACACAAAAATATATTTTTATATAAAGTACTTCTGTTTAATGTTATACAGGGTGCGGCAAGTTAACTTCATTTTTTGAAGTGAGTGCGCTGAAGCTTACAGGAGCCCCAGGCAGGTGGGCGTGGTCTCGTTCGAGAGAGGAGAATAATAAAGTTGTGTGACCTTGTTTTTCAGTCGCCATCATGCGTTGGAGTAACGAACAGCGTGCATTTGCCGTAGAGGCCTATTTTTCCAACGGAAGTTCGGTGGTTTCTACCCAGCGCGCTTTTCGAAATCGCTTCAATATTGCGCCTTTGGGACCTGTCCTGGACCGAAAATCTATTCTTTTGTGGATGACAACGTTCAGGGAAACTGGTTCTGTGCAGAAAAAAAAGAAGTGGATTCGCACGTCCCATCAGAAAATGAAGGGACTGTCACATTTACTTCAGACCGTTATGTAAACATGCTGGAAGAGTTTTTTTTTTTGCCACGACTTGATGAAATGAACTTAGGAGAAATATGGTTTCAGCAGGACGGAGCAACAGCCCATCTTCAAAGGGCATCGATGGCTGTGTTGAGAAATCACTTCCCAGGGCACCTCATCTCATTGAGAGGCGATTTGGAGTGGCCGGCGCGTTCTCCCGATTTGGCCCCATGTGATTTCTTTTTGTGAGGGTATTTAATATCCTGCGTCTATACTGACCACCCACAAACTTAGACAGATCTGAAAAGAAACATTCAGGGAGAAACGGCCAACATACCCATCAATATGCTGGAGAGAGTGATGAGAAACAGCAGAATTCGGTTCACCCAGTGTATCGATAATGGCGGGCGTCACTTACCCGATATGATTTTTAAAACTATGTAAACCTCAACTTTAATGTGTAACTTTTGTATAAAAAAATAAATAAAAATATTCTTTTACTACTTTTTGTTTTATTGCAATACGAAATAAGGAAGTTAGCTTACCGCACCCTGTATATCGTTTTTTCTTTATTTAGTATAATAATTGTAAAATGTTGTTTTATATGTGGGCAATATACATAAGTATTATATAAAGCTAAAATAGCCAAATTCTGTACACAATGTGTAGGTACTAAGGTTAGGTTATGTTAGGTACTAAATACAAACAAAATGGGATGTAATGAAAAAATAAACTAAATTTATCTACTTCTTTTTTTTAATTTTTCAGCATATAATAATAAAATACCAATTGGTCTGTATTTGTGTGCTCTTACTTAAAAAAACTAATACTCTGATTTCAAGGAGACTCAAAAAGCATAGTTTACTTACATCGGTTTTAATGTGCGGCTAAAATTGTTTTCACTAGGTGTTTCTTCAATTGACGTAAAAATTAAATTTGGCTCTTTCTAATAACAATATATGTTAAACATGCCTTATGAAAACTGACAAACTTAAAATAGTAGTTCATATGTGTAGTTCCTTTTGTTGTAGCTTTCATTCGACAATTACATCGGTTAATTTTTTCCGTGCTGCGTCGTTTTAATTAACGCCGTGCGAAGAAAGGGAATTATTACTAGTTTACCATATAATCAAATGTTATTGTATATTACTTCACAACAAATTCATTAACATTATTTAATTATTCTTATTTATTTTATAAGCCAGTGTTAACTGAAAAAAGGGGGGTAATTAGAAATATACGATTGATTTGCACAAATTGTTACAAGTTGGTTCGATTAAATATGAAATGGGTATTTAAATACAAGTCAATGAAGATATTTGATATAACATTCCTCATTCTGCATTTAAAATATATTTAAATTATTAATATTGGCCGAAATATCAATGCGTTTCCAATTTCTACGTCTGACTCTGTGACTCTGATAGAGTTCGACTATGAAAGATTATTTATTAATGCATTTTCGTGGACAGAAGCTAATAATGACGCCGTATTTACATATTTGTATATAGAACAACATAGTTTAATTATATAACTGAATAATTGCCTAATGAATAATCTTTATATTAAGTCTATGTATCTGCTGTAAATATTTTCCACAAATCATTTCATTCCCAGCAGAAAAAGTCAGCATGAAACCTTCATCAAAATTGTCAAATTGAAGGTTTTTTGAAGGTTTTATAAAGGATATTGAAACAAAAAACTGCAGTTTTTTGGAAGTTTTTAATTTTCCTGCATAAAATCTTTAAAATATCTGCATTTTCCCTTCATAATTAAAAATTGAAGGTTTTTTACATGTTTTATGAAGGTTTTTTTTTACAGTTTTTATGAAGGATATTGAAACAAAAACCTTTAATTTTATAGATCTTCAAAAAAACAGCAGTTTTCCTGCATAAAACCTTCGATTTCAAAATTTTGATGAAGGTTTTATGCTGACTTTTTTTGCTGGGTTGTTATCTGCAGAATGAATGTAATTAAAAATAGAACATCGAATTTCATATTAGCGTATTTCGATTTGCCATTTCGTCAGCGGTGCCCTGGGGTAAATTCCCCCAACTGATACTTCTGACATGTTTGTTTCTTCTTCATCTCGATAGAATCTTTTGTGCAAAACCATTCTTTTTCACGGCAAAATAAAAAAAAAATGCAAATTTCCTGTGTTTGGTAATCTCCCGAATTTCATCGCGGTGAGCAGTTTCTATTTTAGGACTTTCGTTTTGGGAAAATCGATGGAGCACAGCGCGCGAGTTCAATTTATGCAAAACTTTTTTTTGTTTTTTTCGGCGGGAAAATTAGCGATAAAGGGAGAGAACGGCGGGTGAGAATTTTGTTCCATTTGACTTTTATTCGAAGCGGTGTTCATTTATCTTAATTTCGCAGATAACACAATATTAAAAAGAAAAACCAACACCTAAAGATAACTTCTTTTTTTGTTCGTTGTTCTTTCAATTAAATGTTGGAAAATAAATTCGGGGAGAATTATTTTCTAATTAAATTCTCATTTTAGTTTTTTTTATGGCACTTAAGTTTTTAATGAATTTGGAATATTTTTTTGTTAGGGAATGGCGGAATTCTTGTCTTAAAGGTCTGGGAAGGATTGCTTAATAGGGGACAATAAATTGGATCGTAAAAATTCCCATAAAATTTAATACCTAAATGGCTGTATTATTAAAATTATATATTTTGGCTTTTAAATAGTCGCTATGGAAACAGTTCAATATTGTTTGGCAAACAATAGTTTAATTTCTTTTAGCACTAGTAAATTATAATTTACTTAATCTTATATATTTTAATTAATCATATATATTATTTCTATAGTAAATGGCCTCAATATACTCAATGGATCTTAACACATAAGGAATTTTCAGGGGCAGTGACGAATCCTACGTTCATATCATAAATATCAACAGTTTATTTTAATTGCGTTTAAAATAATTTATTAAAACGTATTTTTTTTAATAAACCGTTGATAGTGCTGCCATCTATAAGTGAACAGAAGCGTTAAACTTTTATGATTTTTTGGCTATAAGTAATACGTTAGTTAACATATTTCGTTCTTATAACGAATGGGGATGTTTGTGTGTGTGGGGGGGGGAGGGGGAGTGTTCATGCGATAATTATCGCACGATTATGCTAGTCAATATTTTTAAAAGCGATAATGGGAGTATGACAAAACTATTTCATTTTTAAACAGTTACTTCATTTTTTTTCGCTATTCAAAAGTATTCATTTCATTATTTCACTTTAATTTTAAAAAATGAACTATGTAATTTACAATAATTTCTTAAAATAAACATACTTACGTATTAAACAATCTGAACATGTATACATATGAAATTAGTTTTCTATACACTTCATATTACAAATAACTGCCTATAAGTGTACAGGGTTATCATAGTAAAAGTATTTGTTATAACACTTTTATACAAATAAAATTGTAAGAATTTACAATTTTTTTAATTAACTAAAATAATACTGAAGAAGTAAATATTGAAAAAAAAAAATGGCATATGTACATTTTTTCTAATTAAATTTTTTTTAATGTAATTATTAAAAAAAAATCTTCATCTACTTAGATATACCTGATATTATTAATGAATTTAGCTAAAAAAATATATAGTTTTTGCATTTTTTATATATATTCACAGCTACAAAATATACTCATTTAAAATTATTTGTCTTTTTATCAAATATATTTATAATTTTTTTTATTTTTTCCTCTTTCACCAGATAATAGAGCTTAATAGATTTTTTTTTTCACAAAACTTAAAGCAAACTGGAAATTAAAGAAAAAACTATTCTTATAATTTTCCTCTTAAGAAAAATAACTCATTAGAATTTTCTTATTTATTATTTACTACTTTTAGTGGATATAATATTTAAAACAATACTTTTTTTTGTGTGTTAATATTTTATCCAAACGAAATGCTTGTCAGGAAGCTGAATATAGGAGCTCAATGCAATAATTAATATTTCATTTATCTTTTTCTATTTACCACACTTGTATATTATTTTACAATTATCATGAAAATAAATATAAAAAGTAAAACTAAATGAAGAAAATTATGTATTGCCTCTATCCCAATAACAATTCGAATAGGCATAAAAAAGTATTGTTTTTAAATTAAATTTTAAGCTATAGATCGATGGTACTTTAACAATTCATTGAGTCTTTCGTGATTGATTAAATCCAATAAATTCAGTTCTTTAATTTACAAGTCTAAGATCAGAGTCACCCTTACTATTACTTTCTACAGACTATTTTTGTAGCTTGCATAACGAATTGGTTTATCGTACAACCTTGTCTATTTTTAAGGTAATTTATTCAGGGATCGCTGACTAGGAGCCAATTTCATTGCTGACCTGCAAATCCCTATTACTACCTAAATCCAATGAAAACCCACTTTTAAAATTAAATTCTTCAAATATCCAATGCAGTTTCACTGTTGAAAGTGTCTACGTAAGTGATTCTTGGAATTGACTACCTAGGCAATTTAAAAGTTTAAGTTTGTATTAGTAAATGCCAATGAATATAGACTAGTTTGCAAGTCAGAGAATTTTCACTCTCAGACAGTTATTGGAAGTTATAATTAACATGAAAACAACTATCCGATTCCTGTTACCTTGGAAGGGCAAAAGTCTTATAATGCTTCTCAATAACAAAATCGCATCTGATGTAGACGTACAACGTGTCTTTTCTGATAGTATAGGACATTTGGCGCGCGAGGTTTTTTTTTGTCGTGTTTTAAGGGGCGATAAATTTATAGTATGACAACCCCATCTGACATTGTTGGTATTTTCCGATTCTTGTGGCGACTTTCAATTTGGCAACCCTATGCTATGTTTAACGGCAATTTTTCGTCGCCAAAACAAAAACCGCGCCAAATGTCCTATACTACATCTGTTCCCAATATTTTTTTCAAATGGTCCGGTTAATTCAAAATTCCGTATAGTTGAATGCCGGATAAGCGGAATTTTTTTTCAAAAGGTGACCAAGTCAGGCGCCTGCTACTCCTAAAAAAATTTATTCAAATATCTGAATTTAAACAGAAATGTTGCGCGAACATACATTAAAGAAAAAAATATATAACAGTCGAATTAATAACCCCTGCCATGGCGCGCTTTCTGGCATTGGTCGGCGTGCTTAAATTGGTTAAAAATCGGATGTGATTGTGTCAAAGAACAGCAAGAAGACCAAATTCAAATCAGTCGTACCATTTAATACTTATTAGTATGAGAATGTCTCACCTTAAAATCATAACATAGTGTTGACATCCCATATAGGCAATTTTAAGACGCTTTTCACATCATTGTTAAATATATTAATGCATATATACTTCAATCCTCTACAAATAAATTAAGAATGTATACTAACATTATTATAAACTCCATTTCGAAACCATAAAAAAGAGTAAATGCTAAGCCTTCTTTATGACAATGGATCACATGTAATAGAAATAAAACGACATTAAATAAAAGCGCAATACATTCCAATGAAACTTTATACATCGTATGAATAAAAGAGTGGGCAATTTTCAGGGAATATTTCGCCAATTCATCCCCGAGGTAACATCTAAAAAAAAAGGAAATTTAAGTCTTGAAATGCTCCTCTTATATTTCAGCCGTAAAAAATACCCGTATTGTAACGTAAACCCTTTATTTAAAGCTTGATCCCCAATGGTGCACGCAGTTTTTGAATAATAGAGAAATCTTTTTTTTTTTTAGAAATAGTCATAGAAACATGCATGGATGATTTTTGTGTTACCCTCTGAATTGTTTGCGAATAAAATGTGTATTTAAATATATTTCAAACTCCATTTATTCGTTTTAGATTCCTTATAACAGTGCATTGCTCACCTTTTGCATATACTGAAATAGTGCCCAGAAAACGTTTAGTTTGAACTAAACATTACAATTTCTTATATTTTGAAATGAATTGCTTTAATTTAAAGAATATCTCAAAATTGGTTATGTGCCTTTTTTTTATACGTGAAAGATAGTTAAATCATAAATCTGTACCTCAGATCAAGACGAGTCTAAGTCACACATTTGGACAATTTTACAGAGGAAAATTAATCATACTCTCAACTAAAACTTTAGACGTGAGCTTTTATAGCTTTCGATAAATGCTTTAAAAAGTTGAGTGATTGTGATGGTGTGGTTTGATATAAATCACGTTTTAAGACGTAATTTACAATAAAACAAAAAAAAATTACCAAATTTGGATTTAGGCTCGTCTGGTCCTGAGGTATAGAAATTAGAGTTTAAAAAAATTGTAAGAATTCTTAAATTTGTAACAAAATAAATTTGATAAATTATAACAAAATTTCAACTTTTAAGTGAATAATTTTATTCTTCGATTTTTGATAATTCATCAAAGGTTACATGAAACAGGACACTTTATAACATTTTTCTTAATATAAATAATTATGGCAATCGTTTACGAAATATACAAAAAAGAAGTGAAAACAAATGCATTGCAGTATATACGTTGCGTTTAATGATAATTTATTAATAAATATTTATGAGTGTTTCTACTCGTACTAAAGCAATTTATGCAATTTAATTTTTAAAAATACTGTCAATGTGTTGTTTTTTTATACACTTTAAAACGTAAAATATGCTCGTTCAACAGTTTTAACATCCCATAACACATGTGCCACTTTCATTTTCATTCAATGAATAACACATTCTAATAAGTCATATAATTTTTATGTGGTTGAATATGTTTTTTAAAGAAGAAGCACGTTTGTTTTATTAAATCAATATTTATTTTACAATATTATTTTACTTTACTTCTACAGTAAAACTCCAATTATCTGGGTCAATAGGGGCCATATCCCATCCGGATAATCGGATAATTCACAGAAAAAGTTATTTATTAGTTAAAAAACGAATTTTGGCTTTAGTACATAATGTAATTTAATAATTATTCTATACAATATAATGATATTGTATAGAACAGTTATTAAATTACATTACACCGATAAGAAACTTTTAAAATGTGGATTTTGCTGATTTGTTACTTCAAAGCGATCCGAATCCGGATAATTTACTAACCGTTTTATGTGGATAATGGAGTTCTACTGTATTTTTTAAAGCAATAACAATACAAATTATCCTTAAGAATTTAAATAATCTCTTAGCAATTATTTATATATTCTTTTATACTTTAAGAACTTACTTTTCCTTATAAAGTCAAGACTCATGTTGTTGATAAGTAAAATGGATATTTTTAAAAAAATACTGAAACAAATTCACACATTTTTACTTCTGAATAAAATTAGTTATTACACTTCAGTAGTAAAGAATGCAAAAATGGGTCATTCTTCTATCGCAAAAGTGCAAAAACGCTACTATGATAAAAGAAGCGAAAGAGTGAGGATTTAGCTGAATCTTGTATAAAACTTTATGCATAAACCAATCTTTCGATCAAAATTCCTATTAGAATAGACCCATTAATGTTCAAACGTAATATGTGTGCGTATTCCAGATATTTGTAATTGAAGAATGTCAAAAAAAGTTATACCATGCTCTTACATCTATTGGTTCGTGCTTAAGATACATATTATTTTCATGTTAATTGTTGTTAATACGAAAACAGTAAATTACTAATTGTACCAGATGTACTCAATGATAAACTTTCTATACATGTTATTTAAATTCTATGTAATAATAATCCCCAATAATCATAAGGTTTAATAATAATTAATTTATAAATTAAAGCAACGACAATCAAAGTACGCGCCCCCAAAACGGGATTAACCATCTAAAGGTTAAGGATTAACCTTAACAACAGTTAATCTTTTCCATAAATGATTAGACACATTTTGAAATAGTGTTGCTTTGTGAGAAGCTTTCGAAAGCTTATGCATGCATGCAAATTTCAGCTCTGAAAGAGGACATTTTTAATACAATAAATTGAATAATGCAGTTGTGATATAAATGGTATTTGTATTAATCCTCAATGGTTTAGTGCATCACAAAAATTAATTAAACATGTTAAAGACTTGGTTTTTTTTATATTTATATTCATAAGTTAGTGATGTGTTAAAGTAGTTTATAATTTTTGGTTGCACAGGGGAGTCGAATTAAATATTCATGGTGTATTAATAATAAAAAATACAATCCTTTCATTGTTATAAAAAAAATCAATGAAATATTTACCTGTTGTATTTTAATCTCAATACCTTCCGTTCGTCTGATTTCTGAAGAATGAACACAAAAGGCCTATTGTAAATGTTACATTTATTTCAAACAATTAATTAAGTGAAAAAGTATTGTTATATGCCTAAAAAATAATTATAAAAAAATACGACTACAAAAATGAAGGGGAAGGGGGTGGGTTGTAAAATATAATTAATTTTTCTGTGCTTAAATGTAAAATTAATTGTCTTATTGCAACACTTTATATTTAAATTAAGAAACTTACATTTTATTCAGAAAAATTAATTTCTTTTGAAATCGAATATAATTATCTAAAGCAAATTTTTAAACGACTTGAATACATAAACTACTTTAAAATATTTATTAAAATATAGTTCGTATGCTGTTTGAATTTCTTGTAACGATTCCTATTCATGATAAAAATATAAATTCATCAGATAATGTGCTATTTCAATAATTTTAGCATATTAATTTGGAGATTGATAAACCTAACAGCATTTTACTGAAAACATTTCCATTTATTTTAAAAATATTTAACCACTAAGAATGCCGTTATACTGCAGTCGATTACTAACTTTTATTGGCCTATACAAATACACAATACAGCAAGCTTCTTGCCATTATATATTAGAATAAATTATTATACTAAAAGATTTTAATATCTTATGTATATTATAGGCAAGACACTCAAAACTTAAAATATTTTTTTAATTAATATTTTATTAAAGAAATTATTTAAACTTATAAATTACTTATGGAGTCGAAATTAATTTACAAACATAAAATGGTAAGCTTATACATAAAACATCTCGTATAAGTGTATATATTTAAAACTAAGCATTTCAATTCCACTCTCTAAGTTCCAAATCCTAAATATAATTTAGTTTAACATTCATACAGCATTGTATTTAGCCGTTTTTGACTCTGATTGTCAGGCATGTACAATATCACTTATTTTTATTTGAAATTTTAATTAAAACTTTAATGATTAATAAGAATATCTCACAATGATAATAACTTTTAATATCTTACACATCGCTAGCCATAAGAAAGAAATGGGGTTTAGATTTTTTAAACTATTGCTGTGCCTTTTTCAATTTGTTTGCGTATAAATGCACGCTGCTGTGCGGATCTTATAGTTCAGCGCAAAGGGTACATACACCTTTCTGTGTAAGAAGTCAAAAGTAAACTTTTAGTACAAAAAATAAACTTTTAGTACAAAAAATAAATTTTAGTACAAAAAATAAATTTTAGTACAAAAAATAAATTTTAGTACAAAAAATAAATTTTAGTACAAAAAATAAATTTTAGTACAAAAAATAAATTTTAGTACAAAAAATAAATTTTAGTACAAAAAATAAATTTTAGTACAAAAAATAAATTTTAGTACAAAAAAAAACTTTTAGTACAAAAAATAAACTTTTAGTACAAAAAATAAACTTTTAGTACAAAAAATAAACTTTAATACAAAAAATAAACTTTTAGTACAAAAAATAAACTTTTAGTACAAAAAAATAAACTTTTAGTACAAAAAATAAACTTTAAGTATCAAATTTTCCAAATGCTCAATTATTTTCCCACTCACCCAAATACTCATTCCAATTTCCTACGCACCCAATTATTTTTACAATGCATTCCCAATACTCAATCACCCAAATAACTCAATCATCCGCCAAATCAATCCCAAACAATTACAACCCAGCATAAAACTCAAATCAAACACCAAAAACTCCCCCACACAATTTTCTCGTGACTCTCAAAAACCCACCTATATATCCCTCCTACCTGGCGAGAGAATCCTTTCTCAAAACGATCACAACGCCCATCCCCCCTCGGTAACCACGGCAACCGCTCGGCGTGGGTGGCAGAGAGTGAGAGAGGGAGACGATCCCTTCCTTCACCCAAACAGAATCTCCATGCGAAGGGAGGGAGCAGCAGGCATGCAGGCCCGCCGGGACAGCAGCCCGGGTCGTCTGTCCCTGGTCCTGCCGTCCATCTGGAAGAAAGTGCGCTACAGGTGGAGCCCCAACAGGGTTAATTCTGTGGATCTTGGGGCGTCCACGGGGTCGTTGTCCGAGGCGCTGGCTTATCCGTGGATATCCACTCAGCCCCCACACCAGCCCCCGCCCCCCGACGGGAGGCCCAGGAGTTTGTCCTGTCAACTGCCCGGTCCGCCCCTGCGTGAGTACTGTCGTTTGAGAAAGTAGAAAAAGAGTAAAGTTGTACTCCAATTATCCGACCTCCAGTTATCCGGATCAAAGAAAGCGGATCATCAATTATCCGGATATCTTTGAGAGAGAAAAAAATATGTTTTAAAAGTTTCTTTTCGCTGAATGATAGTGTTTTAAATAATTATTAAATTGCATTACATACTAAAGCAAAAAAACAAACAAATTACTAAGAAATAACCTTATTTTTATTAATTATCCTATTATCCGGATATTCGATTATCCAGATGGGATCTGGTCACAATTGATCCGTATAATTGGAGTTCTATTGTATATGTTTTTATGTAATCCGGATAAAGAAAGCGGATCACAAATTATCCGGATCTCTTTGAGAGAGAGAAAAAAAAGAACATTTTTAAAAGTTTCTTATCGCTGAATGATAGTGTTTTTAATAGTCATTAAATTGCACTACATACTAAAACAAACAAACAAATTATTAAGAAATAGCCTTATTTTTATGAATTATCCTATTATCCGGATATTCGATTATCCAGATGAGATCTGGTCACAATTGACCCGTATAATTGGAGTTCCACTGTGTATGTTTTTATGTAATATGCTATTGAAAAAAATCCTTTTTTGTTATTTGCTGGAAGTACTGATATAAAAATTATTCTGCTAAGTTAGGTGGGTTAGTTGATGTAACGTCGAAATAATAATTTGTATATTCGTTAATAAATGACAAAAGATATTTATCTTTAGAGGTCTGGTATAACGTAATTTCTCTCTTTTTATAAATTGAATTTTTAAGTTTTTGTTCGCAGTGTATTTTTTATTAATATTATATTGAAATGTAATTTTACATACCATGTAGTTTGTTGGTTGAATTTAAGAAAGGGGCTATACAATGGGTTATTGGTGACTTTGAGGGGTCTATATAGAGAACCTTACCTCGTAATTGTGAACAACGGTCACAGGAAGACTGAAACTGAGTTTCAGCTTATTTAGAAAAAGTAATGAGAAATTTTGTTTAATATATTTCTCTGGAGAATAGTTGAAAGAGAAACCAGGAAATACGAAAATAATTTTACAACCGGGAGAATTTATGAAAATAATTTGACAACCGGGAGACTTTATGAAAATAATTTGACAACCGGGAGAATTTACGAAAATAATTTGACAACCGGGAGAATTTATGAAAATAATTTGAAAACCGGCAGAATTTATGAAAATTATTTGACAACCGGGAGAATTTATGAAAACAATTTGAAAACCGGTAGAATTTATGAAAATATTTTTCCAACCGGCAGAATTACCACCCAAAGGAATAACTATTTTTTCTTCTATGGCTGGAAAAGTATTAAGAAAAGTATTGACACATTTCATGTTTTAAATGATAATTGTATTAATTTGTATGTCACTATTCTTTATGGGAGTTTAATTATAGAGGTTTTAACATTAATTATTTCAAACTTAAATACATTAACACGGTACGGTACGTAAATACATTAAAAACGGATACATATTTAAATGAACTGTAGTAAATTAGATAATTTTTTCTCAGAAATATTGAATAGATAATATATCCACAATTTATAGTCAACAATATTTTTATATTTGATTGTGTATATATTAACTTATACCTTGTTTAACATAAGTAAAAATAAAATTTTAGTTTCAAAAACTTTAATGTGCCTCTTTAAGAAAATTGAATTACTAGATGAAATATATGTCATAAAATTTAATATTTTTAAGTTACCACAACTCAATTCACAGCTAACCTTACTTCCTCCCTTTTTTTTTTCATTGGTACTTTATATCTAAATTATTTCAAATTTTAATAACTCGAATATATATGTGTAAATTTAGGAATGTGGTTCGAAGTTTATTCAAAATTATTGAATGCATTGTAGACTGGATTCAGACAATTTTGGTCAATACCGCTTTGTAATAAAATGTATTAAAAACTCGTGAAAAATAAAAAAATAAAAAACGATTTTTTCGAAAAATGTAGATCTATTTGGTTATGAAACTAGACGGCGCAGTTTAAGAAATCTATAAAAAATTTAGTCTGAAAAATTTGACACTTTTGTGAAGTAATATTTGGGATAAGTTTTATCGTAAATAATTAAAAAATTACATAATCAATGCGTCTATGAAAGTTTCTATATTTTATTAATAAAAGTGTTCAAATATTTGATAAATTGTGTTTGGTAACTTTAATTCAAATATCACTAATGTAAATTGACGATATTGTAATTCTAATATGCGTTGATCTATTTTATAAAATAACTCGTTACCATATCAGAGAAAATTATAAAAATAAAATATCCCCAAATTTTCATTATGTAGTAAAATTCTAAAAAAGAAAGGTTATCTTTCATTGGTTTAACTATAAATTCAAATTTCTTTAAATTATGCTTGAATCACTCATAAGATACAAAATATTAGTAATCATATTTGGAAACTCGTAGTTAAAGTTTAGTTAAATAAGTTTATAAACTGTATATAAAGATAACTCTTAAAACCAAAATGAACTTTAAATACCTCTATTTTAATAAACCTTCCTGTACTTTTAAATAAATATATATTCATTAATTGTGTAAAAAATATCACTAACATCATGAACAAACCAAAGTATACATGTCCTCAAGATTAAATTCAAAATTTAGGTATTTAAGTGTTTAAAACGAAAATAAATATTTGAGCTGGATTGTGAGTAAATTAAGAAAATTAAAATTTTGATAAAATGTCTAGACTTTGAGTAGGACTGTGATTTCTCTACTCTACGCAAGTTTGTAAAACTTTTTATTGAAAATACTTTTACGAATTTTAAATTTATCTTAAATGCCAACAACCTTTTCGGTTTCTGTTGAAATAAATTTAAATCTTTCAACGTTACGAGCTTATTTTTTTATGGTTTAAAATATTAAGATTTATCCCACGAATATTTTCTTGCTGTATTGTAGCAATGTTATTTCACTTTATTTTATATTTCTTATTCTGAATAACTTATAGAGTACTGATTTTGAAAGGCTAATATCACAATTTGAGAAAATATCATAGAAATACTTTATATTACTTACGATTATAAAGATTATAAGATTAAAAACTCGCTTATAGAATATGTATCGTCTTGGTTATTTTAACATAATATCTCCAGATCAGCCATCCAATTTCTAAAATTCTCGGTAGGTTCGACATTTGTTTAATTTTTTCGCCTATCAATAAGATGACCTTCACACAACTTAAAGACCCTATTGACGACCTTAATAACTGGGGCATATACAGTATTTCATGTCAATGTGGCATGTCATATATCGGTCAAACAAAGAGAGCATTAAGATTTCGTATTAAAGAGCACCAAGTACATACTGTTAAACAAGAAATAAAGAAGTTCTCTATTGTCAAGCACTCTTGGGAACATGGCCATATATTTAATTTTTCTAACCCACATTTAATTTGCAAACCCAAATCTCCAGTTGAACTTGACTTCCTGGAGGCGTTTCATATTTTTAGCAATATTGATTCGATTGTCATTGAAGCATTTTCGGTCCCAGTATTCCCCGCTTGTTGGCACACAATAGTTAACTCCAACTGATTGAAATATGTTTTTTTGTGTGTTCTTTGGCAACACTTTCAATTCTGGGTTTATTTCTATTTTTTTGCACAAACAGACTTTTCATTTTCTGCTGCTGAAGGGAGATGTACACTGTTAAAAATTTAGTGCGACCTTGCACCAAAATTTGGTACCCGTTTAGCTGCAACCAACGTCTGGTGCTTAGTTCTACCAGTTTTTGGTTCTTCCACATATACCATTTAATGGTGAAACGCTGCACTAAAAATCACGTTTCCTCTTCACCATTTTATGGTGAAACGTTGCACCAAAATTCACGTTTTTCATACACCATCTTATGGTGAAAGGTTGCACCAAAATTCGGGTTTTTCATACACCATTTTATGGTGAAACGTTGCACGAAGTTTCACGTTTCCCTTCCCGATTTTATGGTGAAACGTTGAACCATGCTATTCATTTGATTTATACAATTTTCTGGCGAAAGGGTGAACCAAAATTAACATTTCTGTACACTGAATTAAAACTTTTTAAAGTTTTATCTCCTCATATATATAAAGCTATATAAACCAACATATATTTATAACCTTTAGGCATGTTTAGCTGAATTATTATAAGTGCATTTATGTTATATATAAATTTTTAATTCTTAAAAGGCTTGTCTGTAACATTCTATAGCTTATTTAATAAGGGGTTTAAATTATACATATTCATGATTTTTTTAGTTACACATTTCCTGAAATATACTCTAATAAGTATTAAAATAAGATAATTATTTTCGATTCCGTGACATCAAAACTTAACAATTAATGCCCGACTGTACAATTTTTAAAATATATGTATAAAATTAGGCAAAATCCAATTTTTTTAATTGCATTCATTCCAAAAAAATACATTTTTCACAGCAAACAGAAGTAAATCAAACTAACATATGAATACAGATATCTGTATGTTCAGGAAAAAAGAAATACTCAATCTTTGGTGCAATGTATTTTATTCAACATTAACAAATATATATATGTATAAAATTAGGCAAAATCCAATTTTTTTAATTGCATTCATTCCAAAAAAATACATTTTTCACAGCAAACAGAAGTAAATCAAACTAACATATGAATACAGATATCTGTATGTTCAGGAAAAAAGAAATACTCAATCTTTGGTGCAATGTATTTTATTCAACATTAACAAATATATTTAAATACACAAAAATGACTAATTCCTCCAAAGTTTGACACACTAATGATTCCACAGTTTTATTAGATTCTGAACAAATATGATCGTTTCCCGCAAAAATCTCTGATTGGTTACCGTCGAGTAGGATGGCAAATCTATTTGGAAATCAAGAAATAATAAAGGCAGAATTAAAATTTGATGTGAAGGTTGTAAGATACAGAGTTATCATGTCTAGTCATTTTCTTTTCTTTATATTTACGATCGAAATATAAAATCTCTTTCGCATTTACTGGTGCTAAACAATTTGTAATCAGAGACTTTATTACAACACAGTCACAAGACGGTTTACCTTTTCCCACCAAATCTATGAGTTTGATAACTATTGGTTGTATAGTTTCAAAGTTATGTATTAAACATCCCTGTTTCCAAGTCAAAGTATCATAAACACCAGATGTGCAAAAATATATAAGATTCAAAACAACGACTCCATTCGAAGGTCTTTGAAGACTGCAATGATGCAATGAAATGAAGAATAAAAAGAAAAATCAAGTGGCTTTAAATTAATTCGTCTGTAATTTTTTTTTCTATGATGGAATATTTTAAAGTTGTTTACTTTTGCAGAAATAGATATATCACATAAATAAAAGAATGCATGTATTAACGGGCGCATGGTTGCATTTTGTCGCAGCGACAAAATGAGAATAACGAATGCACTCTGAATCGTTTCATTTAAACATTTTATTAAGTATCAATAAAAAAAGGGAAATTATTAGACAATGAACATAAAAAAAACACTTTACTTACTTTGATAGTCGAATAGTGAACTGCAATGCCAATACGCTTCTTGGAAAAAATGGCGGTTTCCTATTTGTATATAGAAATATTCGATCGCAGTTACTAGACGTGGTTGAACCATTATTTGGTGATATCTGCGCTTTTACCGTTCAAAATTTTTTGGTTCAACCTAGGTTGAACCATGATATGGTGCAACAAGTTGAAAACTTGCATTTTGCACCAAGATATGGTGCAACGTTGAACTGAATTTTTTAACAGTGTATCTCCCGAAACACGTCCAGCTTTGATGGATTTTTATTGCATATTTTAACGTTGTATTTGTATTTTAATATACAGAATTTAGTAAGGATTTGCTTTTTCGCTTAAAACGTTACCTGTTAACAATAACTGTTTTTTACATACAAGGAGCATGCAGGCAAAACCAAAACATGTCATTTCTATACTTCTATACCCATTCCTGAAAGAAATTGTAGGGGAAATTGCGAAATTGAAAGTCTCTTTAGATAAAAAAAATATCTACACTGATAATTTTTTTCTGCGTTACACCATAATCAAAAATACCCTTCGATTGTTCAAATTTAATTTATGTAAAATTTTCATCTAATTCGTTTTCAGGAGTTTTCGTCATTTAATTATCGACAGCAGTATAAATACACGCGAAAAGTACCACGTCAAGTAATGGGTCCATTTCCTTTTTTAAAGGTTTAACCCTTTGTACTCCAAGAACACTTTTCCGTTCTTTCTACGGAATAGTTATTCATCCTCATGTTATTTTCCCTAGAATTTGTTATGCTTATAGATAATAGAAACATAATCTGTTTTGGATCTGCAAAAGAACAAGTTGAAAAAAAAGATCGATGTTTTTTTAAACACAAGATCATGCTATTCTCGTTTATTTCGCCTGAGCAGCGCCCACGGAGTGCTAAGGGTTAAACTTTACACTACTTTTTTAAGTAGCGGATAATTTACCGATAAAATAATGATGTTCTGTTAAAGAATGAAAAATGTTTGAAATAGAAGCTAAAAAGAATGGAGAGAATTGTGTCAAATTTACGTTTAAATGCACACAGCGTAAGCTTCTATTTAACTTCCTAAATATATTATTTGGACGTGTAACTTCTTTAAAATAAGTTCCAAATAAAGGGTGCATGTATGGAGAAATGAACATTAAGAAACACGGAACTGAAAAGAAAACATGCGTAACACAAGCATGATTCCCCAAATAGCGTTGATGCTGTTGTATCTCCTGAGTACATACTTGTAAGACGAAGTGAACCGTAACGAAACCATGGGCCTTTATCGTATAAAAGTTGAATGGCGTGTTCGTAATCCAAAAAGGGCAAATCACTTGAATTTAACAACGTTACATACCTTAAGCTCTGCGCCTGTCCCTATAGACACGGCCTACCTAATTATTGGAAGTTTTGATGTTGTTAAGGTATTTTCCTGGAATTAAAGGACGTAAATTTATCATTTTATTTAATGACACATTTCACCTAATTAATGCACGTATTGGTCACTATGAAAACTAAATTTTACGTTTCGTTTTGCTTGATCAATCACGTTCGGTTATATTGATTAAGTCAAGATAAAGATTTTATTTCCCTATTGTATAAATTTCATAGTTCTGCGTTCGTTTTGAATGTTGAAATAAAATTAATGTTCTGTAGCCAACTCAAACATGGAGAAACGACATCTTATTTTTCCAATTTAATTAACGAAAGGTGACTAAGCTTACTTGGATTCGTCGCAATGATTATAAAGTTGGGGTGTTTCGTTAATCAACCTTAGATTTACTATCTTTACTTTATTCAATGTTTGCAAGTATGACTTCAGTGCTTTCATACAGTTCATTACATTAATAACCAAAACCTTTATTTAACCCTTTAATGCATAGTGTAGCATATATGCTACACAACTTTAAATCAACCTTAGATTTACTATCTTTACTTTATTTAATGTTTACAAGTATGACTTCAGTGCTTTCATTCAGTTCATTACATTAATAACCAAAACCTTTTAATAACCCTTTAATGCATAGTGTAGCATATATGCTACACAACTTTAAATCAACCTTAGATTTACTATATTTACTTTATTTAATGTTTGCAAGTATGACTTCAGTGCTTTCATTCAGTTCATTACATTAAAAACCAAAACCTTTATTTAACCCTTTAATGTATAGTGTAGCATATATGCTACATAACTTTAAATCAACCTTAGATTTACTATCTTTACTTTATTTAATGTTTACAAGTATGACTTCAGTGCTTTCATTCAGTTCACTACATTAATAACAAAAACCTTTATTTAACCCTTTAATGTATAGTGTAGCATATATGCTACACAACTTTAAATCAACCTTAGATTTACTATCTTTACTTTATTCAATGTTTGCAAGTATGACTTCAGTGCTTTCATTCAGTTCATTACATTAATAACCAAAACCTTTATTTAACCCTTTAATGTATAGTGTAGCATATATGCTACACAACTTTAAATCAACCTTAGATTTACTATCTTTACTTTATTCAATGTTTGCAAGTATGACTTCAGTGCTTTCATTCAGTTCATTACATTAATAACCAAAACCTTTATTTAACCCTTTAATGTATAGTGTAGCATATATGCTACACAACTTTAAATCAACCTTAGATTTACTATCTTTACTTTATTCAATGTTTGCAAGTATGACTTCAGTGCTTTCATTCAGTTCATTACATTAATAACCAAAACCTTTATTTAACCCTTTAATGTATAGTGTAGCATATATGCTACACAACTTTAAATCAACCTTAGATTTACTATCTTTACTTTATTCAATGTTTGCAAGTATGACTTCAGTGCTTTCATTCAGTTCATTACATTAATAACCAAAACCTTTGTTTAACCCTTTAATGTATAGTGTAGCATATATGCTACACAACTTTAAATCAACCTTAGATTTACTATCTTTACTTTATTCAATGTTTGCAAGTATGACTTCAGTGCTTTCATTCAGTTCATTACATTAATAACCAAAACCTTTGTTTAACCCTTTAATGCATAGTGTAGCATATATGCTACACAACTTTAAAATGAGCGCTAGTTGTATTTATTGAGTTTTATGTTAACTATTATATTCTTATCACGTAGGGAACCATGTGTTTTATTCTTATAACCGCCGCAAGGTCCCTTTTCTTTATAAAAATTATTGTGATAAAGGCAATCAGTTGTTTCGAGGTCTAGTTTTCTAAAACTGGATAGTGTAGGTGAATTTTTCGAAGATTGTTTTATTACTTATGTATAATCTGGTTCTACAAAAAATCCTAGCTAATACCAGATATATGTAGATTGTATTTAATTATATTTTCATACTTTTTAAAAATTATTTTAGTAATTAAACATGATGTAGCATATACGCTAAACAACGGTTTTAATTAATTATTTAATTAAATTATCAATTAGGATTTTTTTGTATATTTTTTCAGCGGTCCCGGGGCAAAAAGAAAAAGATTTTTCTTTATTTCATTAAAGAAGAAAAAATCATGCACTAGACATGTTAGAATAAGAAAATAGAGTAAGAAAAAAAATCTATAGTATTCAACAACAAAAATTACGTGAATATAAATAAAATATATTCTTTTGCAGAATCCCACTTTTCAATTAATTCTCTAAAAGTAATAATCTTGCATACTAAATCACAATAATACAATTTTTGAGTTTTATTATAGACCGTGTATATTCTTGACTTATATTTGATAATATGCAACGATCCGATTTTGTAACTTGAAATCCTTTTAAATTCCCTGTACAAATTCTAACCTATATAATATTTCCCAACGAAATGCCCAGCAGCTGTTTCTCAACCATTCCTTAAAATAGCGCGGGAGATTCTTGTTGCAAAAGTTGGTCAACAGTAGCGATAATCTTTTTGTGTGTAAATCTTAGAAAGTGAAAGGATGACACTTTTTTCGATAAAGAACGTTAAATTTTGTATTTTACACTAAACTGTTTTTAAAAAAATCGTTGTGTCAGTATGACATTAGTTTTTGTCTGTCATTGTCATTTAGTTTTATTTGTTAATATTCGAGTGGTATACGTAATCATGTAAAGATATCAAGCATGTTATTTCATAAAAACATATTTGATTTTATTGAGACAAAGATTTAAAATATGTGTTGATGTATGTAAAACTATTAAAATTAAGAGTTTATATAAAAAATTATTTTAGGAAATCACGTCAGTTTCCTATAATAATTTTAATAAAAATATTAGATAAAATATTAAACCTACACATATGTACTACTTTAAACAAATGCAATCAAAATTTTAAATATACTACAAATAATTTTGCATTTTTGTAAAAATTAACATAAATTTACAGTATCATGTTAATATTCATTTTGTTTTTAAATACAACATCACGATTGTTCCAAAAGAAATGACTATCCTTTAAATAATATTTTAAACAAAAGTGTTTCTGCAAAAATTATTTTACTTGAATATATTAACTTCCTTATAACGGTTACTTTAGCACTTTAATGGTAGGTAAAGCTCCCAACAAAAAGCACACATAAGCCACTTATCATAAAAAAAAATTATCCAAACATTTTATTCAAGTATGTGAAGCCTTATTTTCCCCTTTAAATATTTAGTTATGTATTATTTAAAATGCTTTTTAAGCCTTCTCTTTGTTTCTTTGCATTTTTAAATTTTGTTGAGAAATAATAAGAGACGAAGATCAAAGAAAAAATACGTTAAACAAGATTTTTAAGTACTACTGTTTTTTTGTTTATTAAATTTACATAAATAAGAAGTTTGTTTTCCCAAAATGGAATCGAGACAATAGAATGTTTAAAAATAATTATTTATTTACTTCAGTAGTAAATATTAAATAATATGATCTTTGAAAATGTACAGCACAAGATATTCAAGTAAATATATTTTTCGAAAATGCAAATGTATTTTGTTTAAAGTGGAATTTTTATTTACATTTAAGCGACAATTCACATCCATTTTTATTTTCAAATAACACTAATATGTCATCCATATTTAAATAATTAGGCTTATGATAAGTAACACATCAAATATTCCGCTCCCATTTTATTTAAATAGGTCAATATTTTATGTTTACTATTTTATTTTGGAAAGGGTGTATATTAAATTGTTATTTTTATATGACGTTAATATTTTGTTATAGTTTGATAATTGAATATTGAAATATTATTTGTAATGAAAGTTTTATTGCGTACGTAAAGTAATTAAATATCATTGAAAAAGAAAACATGTTGTGAAACAATAAATTACCAAGGACCAAACTTGTTGGGCATTGTGCCTATTGTTGGTCGTCAATATTTGTATTTGTATAATTACATTAAATTTCAACAATATCTACTCTCCATGAAGAATGTTATACAATTTGAAATCGAAAGCCACAATTTTTCATTTTTAATTTACGCAGTGATTTTTACACTTCCTCAGCCATTTTAGTTGAGAGACGGCATTTTCTTTTAGAAATTCATTTAATATGGTTTTTAAGATACATATTTTCTAAAAAATTCTCACACAAAAATCATATTTAAAAAATAAAACTTTGAGTGCTTTTTTAAATTTAAAAATGTCGAAGCCCTTTTTGAGAAATACCTAAAACTTCGAATTTAAACATTATGGTACCCTATTTTTCGAATTTTGGCCTTGATGACGTCACCCTTGATAATATTAGTAAATTATATGCTAAATTTGGTCAACTTAACCTTTAAGCAGCCAAATTATAAATTACTATAAACCTAATTTTTTAAAGTATGATGCTTAAAAATTGAGAAATGAAGGAATTTGTCCCAAAATAAAAGCATTTTTTAAAAAATAATATTAATACTGTTTTTTTTAGCTGAGTTGTTCTGAAGACATTTTGTTCCAGCTTAGAGACTAGCATTACTATTTATAAATCATTTTCTTAAGCATAGAGGACTTTGAAAACAACAAAAACACGTACACAAAATTTTGAACTAAAACAACAATTTTATTATCCTACATTATTTACTTGGGCAGTTGTAAACTTGTATGTGTACTAAAACTCTAAAACTCGGTTTTAACCTACAGTATATTCCTAAATTACAAGAGACTCTGTTTTTATAAAACTAATGCATTTGCAATGCATTACTTTACACAGAAATATGACGACAAAAATTTACAAAATACATTAAGAAATATAATAAAATAAACGAAAAATATTTGAAATAGTCGAAAAAAAGGAATTAATGCATTGAAAAATGTTATGTATTTATTGCATAATCTAATATTTTCACAGAAGATTTAAAACGTGCACAATTTCCCTTAATGGAAAAAAGATATCCGTTTCAAAACTTTAATATACATTTTTAAAAAAATAGTTCGAAAATATATTTCAAACACAAAATTATTTGAAAGAACTTAATATCTAGACAAACATTCCAAATTCTTAAATGTACTTTACAATCTCATTTCTTGGATGTTTTAGAAATGTTTCGGTATTGTTAAATTTAAGAGAAAAAAAATAGTAAAGAAATGCATTTCATAAATCTTGTCGTACTTATACTGTTATATAAATATCAATAATATACGTTATATACCAATATTATATAAATATTAATTCACGCTATCATATATACTTTTTGTAAAACTTTAGTCCCATACCTGAATGTATAGGAATATAAAGCCAAACACAAATTATCAATGGAGGAATAAATAACTCTTAACTTTAATATATAAATATTTATTTTTAGAATTAGGATTTTAAATTACAAAATGTGTTGATCATTTGAATTCTGTTTATAACAATATAGCTCAATGACTTGATTATTTGTTTTACTACTTTTTAAGGTAGACACTAATGGGAATTCTTTCATCACGAATCATCCCACAACGACATTAATCCTATTGTTAAACGTTTGTGTAAACCGTGACTATTAGTATAACAATTGCGCATAAAAACTTTTTACAGCGACATTATGTATCGTATTCTTTTTACGTTGTCCTTTTTGTAAATTTATTTGTTATACATCGTTATTATAAATGCATAGAAATAGCTGAATTTATTCTACATTTAGTAACTTTTATTGTTGTAACACAGCATCATTTAATTGTAAAAATAAATAACGATTTCACAACGTTTGATGCTAAGCAACAAAATAAATGGGTTGGATTAACAACATATATTTAGACTTTACTTCACTATTAAGCTAGAAATATTTTCATTCCATCGTAAATTCGGTTGATGCGTTGAAAATTATTTGTTTTTTGCATCTTTTTCCCTTGTTAGAGGGTTGAATTGTATTTATTCAATAACGTTGTTATTTAAAATATATAATAATGAGTGTATTTAATACATTGTCGGGGTCTAAGGCTTTTTCTCATATTTTTAAGATACAGCTCCATCTACATATGAAGTTTTGAAACTAAAAAAAAATATTTGCTTAACCCTCTGTGGCTCATCTAGTTTTTTCGTCAATGCATCCATTTTTTTACTCATAAAAATAATTAATTTTACAATACTTTTAAAATCTAATTTTTTTAGGTAATACTTAAATGCTATCTCTTTACAATGAATTAACATTTCGGTAAAAATATGAAAGTGCATGCTTAGTGTACCCGCCTGTGGGGTGTTGTTAGAAGAAATATAGCGACAAGCAGAACTGAGGTAGCTTCTAATTTATTTCGCCGTTCTTCGGCGTATTTATAAACAAGGAGAAGAGCGCGCATGCGCTGGTAACAAAAGCGGGGCGCACATGCGCTGTAGATAAATTTGCATATGGGCAAGAAGAAACATACTCCTGCCCAAATAAATTATAACTTAATTAATTTCAAAATGTTCCGCTTGAACAGTCCTTTTCCGGTCCTGACGGTGACCACTCGCACATGTCGATCCTTGCCGGGATGCACCTCCTGGATTCGTCCCAGAGGCCAAGTGGCTGATGGAAGATTGGGTTCCTTAAGGATCACTAGGTCTCCAACTTCAAGACTCACTTCTGGGCTCCTCCATTTTGTTCTTTGCTGGAGGGAATGTAGATACTCCCCTTGCCACTTCTTCCAAAAGCTCCTCCGGATGCATTGAACTAACTGCCATCGGGTTCGAGGTGGCACCGCATCATCAGTAGGCTGATCTGGAAGGAAGCTTATCTCGTCTCCTAATAGAAAATGGGAAGGAGTTAATGCATATAACGAGTCAATATCGTTATTTGGTGAAACCAAAGGTCTGGAATTGAGGACCGCTTCAATTTGGCAAAGTAGTGTGCTCAATTCCTCAAATGTCAATTTAGTGTTGCCAATGGACCTTTTGATGTGAAATTTCACCGATCTCACACCCGCTTCCCAAAGTCCACCGAAGTGGGGGGAAGTGGGTGGAATAAAGTGCCAAATAATTTCCGCGGTATTGAGGAAATACGCGATTGTTGGGTCGTCATGAATTCGATTAATGAATTTCTGAACTTCATCAATTTTACGACGTGCCCCGACAAAATTAGTGGCATTATCACAGTACATGTGAGATGGACAGCTACGTCGCGAAATGAATCTTCGTAGTGCAGAAATAAAAGAGTCCGAGGTTAGATCGCCAACTAACTCCAAGTGCAACGCTTTTGTTGCTAGACAGACAAATAAAGCTACATAGGCTTTAGTAGACTTATGCCCCCGACCTTTACCAATTTTTACTTCAACTGCTCCAGTGAAGTCAACGCCGCAGTTTGCAAAGGGTCGGCTAACTTCAACTCGAGCCTGGGGCAGGTCTCCCATTAGCTGTTTGCATGGCTTTGATCGGTACCTGCAACAAACTACACATTTATTGATTAGTTTTCGAATCAGCCGCTTAGCACCCACAATCCAATAAGTTTGTTTAAGGATGTGAGATAAGAGGGTTAATCCGGCATGTAAGTTGGCAATGTGAGCTTCTCGAATGAGCAGAGTACTGATCTTGTGTTTTTCTGGCAACAGGATGGGATGTTTAGATTTATAGGGCAAACTGGATCTTCCGATGCGTCCTCCTGCCCGTAAAATACCCTGGTCCAAAAAGGGATGCAAAGAGATTATTGTGCTATGTGGAGATAAGGGCTTGCTTGTTTTCAACCGATTGAGTTCATCAGAAAAATGTGTTTCTTGAACCCAACGAAATAGGATACACTTCACTTCGACGATTTCTGAAAGCTTCAAATGTGCAATATCCTTTGTGTTTGTTACACGAGTACTGGTCTTGCAATTCGATATGAAACGTCGGCAGTAAGCTAGTATGCGAATTATTTTTGCTAGTGAAGAATGTCTCTCAAAAATGTCCTGTAAGGTTGAATTAGTTGTGCATGAATGTGAGAAAATGGGGTCGCTTTTTTGTTCGAGTAATTCTGGGTCGATATGTTCAGATACTGGGTTTTCGCGTGGCCAATAGTCTGAATCTTGAAGAACAAAATTTGGTCCATGCCACCAAAGTTCACAACTTCCTAGATGTTGAGGATTTATACCTCGTGAAGCTATATCAGCAGGGTTTTGTTTCGAAGGCACATAATGCCAGGAATTAGAAGGAATGGTTTCTAATATTTGAGATGTCCTATTAGCGATGAAAGTTTTCCAGCGCCTTGGACGAGAAAAAAGCCAAGCGAGAACGATTTTTGAATCAGTCCAAGCGTGTACCTCAGTGTTTTTGATATTCAATGCAAGAGCATTCATTACGGATTGTAATAAGGTAGCTAGTAAAAATGCACTGCACAGCTCAAGGCGAGGGATTGAAATTTGTTTAATAGGCGCAACTTTAGTTTTGGAGACTAGTAGATTAACAGATGCTCCGTTCACGGATCTCTGCTTGCAATAGATAACAGCGGCGTAGGCTTGTGAAGATGCGTCACAAAAGCAGTGCAAAGACATGCCAGATTTTGTTTCTGACACGCATCTGGGGATTTGAATGCTTTGAATCAAATTAAAGTTAGTTTGGAACTCCATCCATTCAATGACTAAACTTTCAGGTAAAACACTGTCCCAGTCGCTTTTGATTAACCATAACTTTTGGTAAAAGATCTTAATCCAAATTACACAAGGGCTAATTAATCCCAATGGGTCGTAAATTTGGGCCGAGTTGGATATTACCTTTCGTTTTGTTAGTGGTGGGATTATTTCCAGATGTGGGGTAAAACTGAAAACATCACTGCTTGAGTTCCATTGCAAACCAAAACTTTACAATGCGTTTTACCTTTTATATCCAGGCAGTTTTCTTCGTCTTTAACCTTCAACTCACTCAGAAGTTGCGTAGAGTTGGATCTCCACTTCCTTAGTTCGAATCCTCGCTTGAGTAGGAGTGAAGAAACTTGTTTGCACACTCGAGCTGCTTCCTCGGGAGTGTCCATGCTTGCAAGAAGGTCGTCTACGTAGAAGTGTTCTCGTATGACTTTAGAAGCCTCAGGAAAGTCGTTTTCGGCATCTAGCGCTATTTGTTTTAAGCACCTAGTTGCGAGAAAAGAAGAGCATGAAAGTCCGTAGGTAACAGTTGTGAGTTTATATTCTTGAATAGGTTTCGAACTCTCGAACCTCCATAAGATTCGTTGAAAGGTTTGATCAGATGGGCAAATCATTACCTGTCGATACATTTTAGTTATATCTGCGGTTACAGCAATTTTTTGCATACGGAAATCTAGCAAAATGTCAAATATATCCCTCTGTTGTTTCGCCCCTACAGCCAGAGTTTCGTTTAAAGAAACCGAATCTTCAGTGTTACAGGAACCGTCATATACTACGCGCATACTGGTCGTGGTGGAGTCCTTTAAGACGAAATGGTGAGGGAGAAAGAATTTACCGTGATCAGGAATATGATTCGAGTTATCGTTTGCTAGTTTCATGTGCCCTAAATCAATGTATTCGAACATAAATTGTTTGTATTGGTTGCCAATTTCGGGGTCTTTAATGAATTTTCTTTCCATTGACTTCAAGCGATAAATGGGAGAGTTATACGAATTTCCAAGTTTCAAATTTGTCTTGAAAAAAGGAAGTTTAAGTTCAAATCTTCCGTCCGAATTAAATTTGTAACTCGACGAGAAATGTTCTTCGCAGAAGTTTTCTTCTGGAGTTAGCTCTTGGGTTTGAGCAATCGGTATTGATTCGATTTCCCAAAAGTGTTTTAAATCTTCGTGCAGATTTATATTAGCAAGTGTGAGACTAACTAATGTGCTGCTAGTGGTATTACCCGACACAATCCATCCCAAGCGTGAATTTTGAGCTATAGGTTCACCGTTTGCGCGTAAAACTTGACCTGGTAGAAGGATCGAAAAAAATTGATCTGCTCCCAAAATTAAGTCAATTTCATTTGGTGTGCAAAAGTTACTATCAGCTAATTGCAATCCAGTTAGCAACTCACGATCCTGCAATGTGATCGTATGCAATGGTTGAGGCGCAATCAAAGATTTCAAAACAAATGCTGTTAGATTGAATTTAACATTGCTATCGTATTTTGAAATAATGCACAAATTCACACTGCCTAGAGTTGTAGTGGGTGTGGCAGTTGAAATACCAGTCACCGATACTCGAACGCTTGAATCGAAATTTAAAGAATGTTTTTGAGCAAACGATTCTGACAGGAAACAAGCTTGAGAACCGGAATCGAGAAGAATGCGAATGTTTATCAGCTTACCATTTGAGTCCTTAACTAAAGCGACAGCAGTAGGAAGCAAAGCTCTGTTACCGTGTGCAGGATTTACCGTCGAATCACATCGGAGAAGGTTAGATGATGCCGGCTCACACGCATGTTGGTGTTGATCCGAATCAGACGACAGGATTTGGTTTGCCTCCTCTGTTTGTGAATGCTGGTGGTCATCTGCATTACACTTTGTAGTTTGAGCGTAGTTTGATCCTAATCTTTCATCGTGCAAAAGAGAATGGTGTTTAAGATTACAAAATCTACAAGTAAATTGTGATAAACAAGCCTTGGTTTGATGCCTTTCCGAAAGACAGTTTATACAAAGGTTTCTTTTGATTACAAACGCTTTGCGTGCTGCAAGATTCAAATTTTTAAAGCTGGTGCACTTTGATAAAAAATGAGACTCTTTGCACTTTGTACACTTCGAAAAGAAAGAACGAGGATTTGATTGATTTTTCGTTTCTTTTTGATTTTGAGTCTCGAATCTCGCGTTTTCTAACGCAGACGATCTTTCATTTAGAAATTCTATGAAAGAATCGAACGACGGAAAGTTTACATCTACATTCTTTTCTGACCATAAACGACGAGTTTCATTGTCAACTTTATTTAGAAGCATGTAGATAATCCAGACATCTGGTTTTGTAGCACTTTCGTCGACGCATTTTAACCCTCTGATCACTTGCTCGGTGATGTCAGCAAGCGATCGTAGATTAGCGTGATTAACGTTAAGAATAGCGTTTTGTTTGAAGAATGTAGCGAGTAGCGAATTCACTATTTGTTTTTTCTTATCGTAACGAGTTACGAGTTTTGACCAAGCTTCCTCGTAACTGGCACTCGTTACCGGAATATGTCGAATGATTGCTTTAGGATCATCGCCTAATAATCCAATTAAATATTGGAACTTTTGAATGTTCGATAAAGTTTCATTCGTGTGAACTATACCCACATACAAATCTTTGAATGGAAGCCACTGTGTATAATCCCCGTGAAAAATAGGAATATTCAGCCTAGGCATCCTAAAATCCGACGCTGATCTAAAACTTGAGTTTAGAACTTGCGAATCTGTAGTTACTTCGGGTCGCGCTTGTGGCTCCGAAAGTTGACGAAGCTTTTCTTTAGCTTGAAAATAACGGTCTTCTAATTCAACTATTTCTTGTTGGTCATCCGGTAAAAGGGAATCATATTTTAGAACGTTGCTGAATACCTCTTCTAACCTAATTAATCGATTTGATAAGTTTGTTAAACTAGTGTCGGAGCTAGCGGTGGCTATAAATGTTTCTATTCGCGTTAAAGCTGCTTTTTCGTAACCACGCAGTCGAACTAATTGATCGGCTTCCATATTTAATAAAAAGGAAATTTCTTACTTGAAATGATGAAAGCGCATAACATCTCGGTGGAACCTCCAAATGTACCCGCCTGTGGGGTGTTGTTAGAAGAAATATAGCGACAAGCAGAACTGAGGTAGCTTCTAATTTATTTCGCCGTTCTTCGGCGTATTTATAAACAAGGAGAAGAGCGCGCATGCGCTGGTAACAAAAGCGGGGCGCACGTGCGCTGTAGATAAATTTGCATATGGGCAAGAAGAAACACTTAGGAATAAGTATTTAGATTTTCAAAAGTGCAAGCAACTTTTCAATTGCTAAAATAGCGTGAGTTTTATTGTGTTAAAACAATTCATTGTGAAAAGCATTTTAATCCAAAATCTTACGCTAAAAATACTTCATCTTAAATTAAATTTTAAAAGTGTCGGGGGGGTTTCTAAAGAAATGTCATCGGATTATATTTTTAAGTAATATTTCAAATATTCAAAATTTATAATGACACACATATAAAATATTTTGTAACTCGTTCTTACAATAAAAAGAAAATCTGCAATTTATGTAGCTTAATAAATACGTTATGAGTTGTAACTTTTTTTTTAAATTTACATAAAAATCATCATTTCTGAATTAGATTGTTTTAAAAAAATGTTGTTGTTCAAAATATATATTAATGATTATATTAAATACGCTTTTCAAAGTTCGAGGCTTTATCTCATGTTTTAAAGAACAACGCCATCTACGAATGAAGTTTGAAACTCAAAATATTATTTCTTAAAAAGTTTCATTGTGGCAGCCAACTTTCATTTAAAATTATCAATACTAAAAACCGATCTTCATATCATACTTAAATTGAAATGCAAAGTTAATCTATCATTTTTGGTGTAAAGTAACGCAGAATGGTGCAGAAAATTATCTGATTAAAGCAAAAACGGTTTCATTGCGATCTTCTTAGAGTACGAGTTTAAAACCAATACGGTAACACAGCAGAACCAAAACTTTTTGCTATCTATTATTTAATAACAAATAAAATTCAGTATTTTGTTATTAATTAGTAATACATGACAAAATATCGTAATGTCATCAAGATTACGTAAGTATACCAAGGTTCAAGTGGTTATCGCATTTGAAAGAACCTTAAAATTCAGCTGAAAGGTTTAAGAATACAAGGGAGCGAGTTCAAGGCTGTATTTACAAGTTCTGATATATCCAATTTTCCTATTTTAAATTAATAAAAAATACTTCAAATCATAAAATCAAATCTAACGATTTCAGGAACAACTTACACAAGCCATCTCTGAACATAAACACGCATATAAAAAACATGTTTAGAAAAATTAATTAAATTTCCAAGATGTGAAAACATCCTTACAACTGCTTGAAAGTTGGTGTGTAAAAAAAATCTTGTAAAGAACAAGTGCGAAGGTAGATTTATGCATTGAAGAATTGTTTACGTGCCCTTTACATTGAAGATAAATTTGATTTCGAAGAACGAAGTAAATTTGTTTTTGAGAAACAGGGTTCCACCCCCTCTCCCCTTCAAGATAAACGAATCTACTCCAAGTACATTTCCTAAATTCGATTTCGATCCACTTTAATCGTTGCCAGCGTAATCAACTCCAAGGCATTTTAAACGAAGCAACTCATTTTTCTAGGACCAAGCGGGGGCAGGTAATTTGGTGGAAGCCTATTTCACTCCGTCAGTCTAATTTTTTTTTTTTTTTTAGTCTAGATTCGTTTCTGATTTCGAATTGTCGGTGTTTTTCTAAACAGGACTCTTGTTATTTTGAGAAATGTGTTTAATAATGTAATTAATTTTAAGTTTTAGTGGTTGGGTGCAATTTGATATCTGACTCAATGGTGATAGTGGATACTTTTTTTACGAATAAGTATTTGGTTTAGGGAATTTTTTGGTCGTTGTTTTTTATCAATTTTAATAGGCGGGTAGCAAAAGAAATCCATTTTTTTCTTAAAGTCAACAAAACTAGAAAAAAAAATCTTTTTTTATTTCTATCTTAAAATTTAATATATTACACATTTCTTTTTCGGATCTTCGTAAAAGATCACAAGAAAAATCGTACATGAACAAAATTCTGACCTTTTATAGACTACTATAAAAGGTCAGAATTTTGTTCATGTACGATTTTTCTTGTGATCTTTTTACGAAGATCTAAATATAAAATTCGCGATTATGTATCGTGCTTTTATATTTATTTACCAAATTACCATATACAAAATTAAAATTCTAAAATTCTTTAAATATAAAATTCGCGATTATGTATCGTGCTTTTATATTTATTTACCAAATTACTATTTACCAAAAAACTTAAAGGTTGAACTTATAAACATGTAGCCGTATTTGCTGATGTTATGTCTAATTTATTTAATTATAAATATGTATAATATATTAAATATATTAAATATACACAACATTTGTTAAAAAATATGGATCAAATATCCAGCTACGAATTGATTTTTTTAGAATTTTCTAAACAGTAAATATTAAAAAAAATTTATTAATTTTTCATTAACCTGATATAATGAATTTTTCATTATAAGTTATTTTTCATTTTAAGAGACACAAATATTTTTGATTTTTACAAACCAAATATTTTTATCACTTTTACAAGAAATTTACATTAAAAAGCTTTTTCCGATGAGACGAGTTTAAATTACTTTATGTTGAAACAACCATAGATCACTCCATTACAAGAGCTTGTTCAATATTTTAAAATAAACATTCTCTAATTAAAATCCCACGTGTACCAATATGTCCTTTTATATAAAATACCAGTTTCAATAAAAGCTTTCTCGAAACAATAGATAGTAGCAACAAGTAACTTTTAAAGATTGTTTAAAAGGTTTAAACAAAAGTTGTAGACTTTCCTTTAACAGATGTAGTAAAATATTTCCTAAGTTTTCATTTTCACGGCCATGTTTGCTAACGAGATGTTAAGAAAATGGAACCTTTGGCAACTTTAAAAGTGGAACCTGAATTCTAAGCTTTCAACAAACTAATAGAAATTATTTTGTACGTTACTATACGGATTTTTGTAAAATAAAAGTTAGTAATAGAAGTACTCGTCAAGATTTATTAGTTTTAAATAAAATACAAATTTTAACTTATTCCATGTATTTTTTAATCTAAGCAATCTTTGGTTGAACTGGTTTAAACAGAAATTTTCATAAATTTAAAGTTAATTTTTATTTATGATCAGGCCCGTCGCACCCGGGGGAGGGGTCCCCCCCCCCCCCTAATAATCTGCAAACCTTAAAAGTTGTGAATTTTGAGTTTTAAAAATCCTTGAGTTGGGAAAATTTATGCCTCAAGAATAATAATATTATTTGGAAATGAAAGCGAGGAAAAGTTAGAAATTATTCAACTTGTAAGATGAAACTTAAATTAAACCTCAGAACGGACACGCATTGGAACATGAGTGCAACAAAACAATACTTTCGGAAAAACCGTTTAATATTACCTATAAAAATTTGACTAATGCCGATAAGTTCGAGCTGGGAATTTTTATCACTGTTGAGTTGAAAATTTCGAATCGTTAAGTTTGGTTTGGTTAAATAACGTCGCACTAGAGCTGCACATTGGGCTATTAGCGACGGTTCGGGGCCTATTTCGAAGGAAAAACCCGAGAACGATGCCTTGTACTTTTGAACCATGGTCAGATGACGAGGACATCACCTGAGCTGGCACCCGACGCAACCATAATAGGCGTCAGGACATTGGATCCCGATCAGTTTTATCATGCACCAGTCCCGTATTCATACCAGTATAATTTGTTGGATGTTCTGGAGTGGACGACTTTCGAGTATTTTTGTAACGAAGATGGCAACCCTCCTATCACAAGATCACTACTTTTTTAATTTTTTTTTTGTCAAGTCCACCACACGGGCTTTAACTAGCAATCCTCTGATTACCAATTGAACGCCTTTGTCCACTAGCAACTGTAGGCCCCATAACTTATTTAATTAATAATTTATACTCTTATGTAGTTCAAACTAATTAATATTTATATTCAATTTTCATAAAAATACTGAAAATGCTTTAATTGATAACAAAAATTGTTTTGCATATCTAAAGTTTTCCATATTGCACACTTATTTTTAACTGTCAGTCCTTATCAATCCATCTACACACAAAAGAAAAGGCAACAGGAAAATATATTTTCCGGATCCTGTTAAAAGCCGGAGCTTCCTGGGCATCTGATTGGCGTGGGAGATTTGCGTGAAGCATCCTCTTAATTAAGTTGATGTCGTCTCATTTTCTGAGAGATCTTGTGCGTGGCACCTTTCGCATTGTTCCAAAGAATTCAGGGGAGAACTTTCAGGAAGCAGCTGTTGCTCATAACTTTAAAGAATAACTCGGATCTTCTAGAAACAGCTGCATCTGCGTTATTTCGGAAGACTGGTAAAAATAGAAAAAAGGGTTAACTGATAAATACGGAACCCCAAAGAGTGGTTAGCGGTTTGGCAATTTGGTTGTTAACCTAATTAACTGGATGGCATATTGGGGCGCAAAAGTCGAAACACACAAGTATGTAGTTTTAAAAAGATTTGTATTACACAACACACTGAGCTCAAATAATCACTGGAGTGATTACGATTACTTCCATTGGGTTGGTTGGTTTAATAAACGTCGCACTAGAGCTGCACAGTGGGCTATTGGCGACGGTTTGGGGCCTATCTCACAGGACAGACCCAGGAACGATGCCTCGTATTTTTGAATCATGGTCAGATGACGAGGACAACACCTGGGCTGGCACATGACGATACATCAATAGGCGTCAGGACATTGGATCCCGATCAGACCAGTCCCGTATACATGCCAGTATAATTTATTGGATGTTCTGGATGACTTTTCCAGTATTTTGCAGCGAAGCTGGCAACCCTCCGATCGCAAGATTACTACTTTTTTACTTTTCCTTGTCAAGTCCGTCGCACAGCATCGAACCACTGAACTCTAACTGTAACTGCTGGAAGTCTCAAACCTTGTTTCCTGTATGGGCGCGTTGAAGCCAATTGAAAGCAAACATGCTATGCCCCAATATTTTCTAAAGTGATTTAGTGGTGTTTTTTATTACCACAGTATTGTAGAAATATTAAATGTATATAAATATTATATTTTCTTCTTATGAAATTAATTTTTATATTGCCAAACAAATAGTTTTTGCTCTTGGTTTTTATCTACTTCGACTTGCAAATGACTTTCTATTTTAATAGCAGATTGCATCTAAAATGGGTTTAAAAAGAAAATAGAAAAACACTCTGCCAAAAGCAATACAAATCGGCTTATTTTAACATGAAAAATATACGAAATATTGCGGTAGCAGAGAAAGTGGGGTACATCATGGCTGCCTCTATATCGGCTTCAAGTCAACAAAATGTCTTGCCCAATCTAGAAGTTACAGTTAGAGATCAGTGGATCGAACCAGGAATCCTCTGATTCCCAGCTGACGCCTTTATCCACTGGGCCACGAAGGCCCTACTTCCATTGGAAGAAAATGTACTTTTCCGTAGCTGTTTATTTTTTTCGTCGTATTGGCGTACAGAACGTTACGTTTTAATGTTATTTGTTGCATTAGCATTATTGGATACAAATAACTTATTTTCATTCCTTCCTATCAGTTATTTTAAGAGTAAAAATCATCCCGAAAATGTATTTTTATCACTTTATCCTTTAGAACCAATACAGCGAAAAGCGAAAGTTTATTCCACTCTCAAGAGATTATTTGAGCTCTGTGGTATTAGCAGAATAATCTGGGTTGTAGTAAAATGCTATTTTTATCCATTTCACTCGTTTTGACTAAGTATATAACTCAAAAATGAACTAAATTATTGGAATTTCAATTTATTTGTGTATATTTTCTGTTCTATTCTAATTAAATTCTAAGGTGTGTACATATACTCTAATTACATGATTAGTGTGACATTAAATATAAATAGACAATTTTGGCGAAAAAATTAACTAGTGTTTTCTCTCACCTTTTTTACATTAAAATATTTATTTACATTTATAAATTTCACAATCATAAAATTTTAGCTATTAAATTGGATCGCAGCTCTTAAATTTTATCCATTATTCATCAAAAATGATTTAATATACTACAAATCTTTAATTAATTTATAAAATTATACTGTAAGGTTAATTGCATTATACTAAGCTATTTGTTACGCACTCCCTCTCATGTAAGGCGACGGCAATATCTCTCATTACTTCCAAAGATAATGACATTTATTTCGCATTTTAATTAAAACGAATTGTGGCTGTCCATTTAATTGATAGTGGTCTTTGAGATTAGATGTTTGATCAAAATGGATGAACGATTTTATTTTTTCGAAGTACTTTTGATAACTATAAATTTTAACGGGTACCATATTTTTTTATTCCTGATATAGGGAAAGAGCAGATAATTTGGGTCATAGGTTAAATTTGTTTTTTTTAAATTAAATATTAAAATATACATTGTTAAACTTATGTTTTGAACTCGTTCTTTTTTTTATATTTTATTTATTTTTGGTTAATGGAGTAGATTTTAGAAAACAAGTTACATTTCTAGGTGATTTAATTCAATGCTTTAAAGTTCAAATGACGATTTGTGTGAGTAAATACAAAAACTTGACAATGATTGATACATAAAAACTTCTATATAAAAACTAGAAAAGTCGAAATATTTAATATTATTCATGGATTTGTATAAAAAATTCTTTTAATACATTTCAATGAAAAAATTCTAATTTATTGAGCTTTTTTTTCAAAGTTTTGAAAAAGCGAGAATATGGGTTTATAGAATTATTAATTTTAAAGAATAGAAAATTTGTGAAAATTTAACAATCTTCGGAAAAAGTGCAACTATTTTGTAAACATCTGAATTTCGAAGTTTATAAATGACGTGTTAACTGCAATAGAACACTGTTTATATGTTATTAAAATCAAGTTATATATCTGTGTTTTTTTTTCGAATAACATGTCAACAAAAAAACATATTTCGGAAGAAAAAAAAATGGTCGCCATTTTTGCTTGTTTTTATTAGAAATTAAACAGAATTTTTTAAATGAAATAAAAAATCGTTTGCGGATCAAATTAAAAATATCGTCAATACAGAAAATATTCATGAATCAAAATAAATGAAAATTATACTGGCAGTGTGATTTTTCGAAGAAAATAAAAATTATATTTTTTTTTATAAGGATGGATTATAGAAAAAGATTTAGAAAGCTGTCACAAAAGCAGTCCTTTAAAAATGAAATATACTGAGTTTTTAAGAGTTTTTGGTTGTTTATTATTTAATTTTATTCAAGTTACTAATTTGAATTTATTAATTATTTTTACCCGGTGATTTCTATGAATCCTACAAAAAAAATAATTTTACGCTATCTTTGAATCGAGGTCGGTTATTTTAAAAAATTAGATATTAAATTTTTAAAAAAAAAAACCTCAGAATTAAAAATATACGTTTATGCTTCCAATAAATAAAAGAGTGCTTTTATAAAGCAATTGTAATTTTACAATTTTTTACAGAGAGAAATTAGACTCGGAACATGAAAACTCAAATCCCCCCCCCCCCCCCCCCCCCCCCCCCCCCCCCACACACACACACACCTTACCCTATATTTAAAAACTGAAATTATTTTGGAAGTGAATTATTTCTATCCCTAAAATCATTTTCAAAAATATATTTTTTAATCATTTTGTATAACTTTATATTAATATTCCGTTTCTCAAGTACCAATAATAAATTTTTCAAATATATTACATTTCAATTGAAATCCGAACATTTTTATTTATTTTTATAAAATAAATATTTTCAATATTTTTTGGTATATTTCATTAAGATATTAGAAAAAAAAGTAAAACTTGAGTAAAATCCTTCCATTAATATAAAACTGGAATCCTCTAAAAACTCTTCTTAGATCTTAATATTCAATGGAGGGTGGAAATTTTAATCATACAGAATTTTTGTTTTATATTTACTTTACATGTTAAGTAGGGCAGTATAACGTGAGAATAGCGGTATGCAACTCTTAAATATTAATAAGTTTGTGCATATTAAATCTACAATTTTATTTCACTTAAAAACTTTATATTCGTAAAGCGAAGTACATATTAATAATAAATGTAAAATTTTAGTCAATATTCTTTTTTATTCATTTTACTTCCAGTAATAATTTAAAAAATACAAACCTAAATACAACCTCCACTCATTATTTTAAAAGAAAAATGTAAAAATATATATATTTGAGTTGACAACATTATTTTATATTATTATATTTATAAATCCAAAGAAGTATTTTTATTTTGTTTGAACATATAGGTTTGCCCTAAATTTTTCGCTAACTCTCAGGATTCAAACTCTGCTATAATCTCATATTTCAACAACATTAAATTGGGTATTTTTCTTGTGAAGGTGATATTTTATAAAGAAAGTAAAGTATTATCTTATGTAAAATAAGGATTATATTTTGAATAATTAAATAAAATTTCATGTTAATGTATTATTCCAAAAACGTTGACAAATATATATTTTAAAATTGTTTTGCCTTTATATGGTATATACCAGCAAAATATGTCAGCATTAAACTTTCGTTAAAAAATTGATAAATTAAAGTTTCATGTAGAAAAAAATGTTTGGGTTTTTTGAAGATCTATTAATATCCTTTACAAAATCTGTAAACAACTTTAAAAAAAAAAAATTACATTTTGAAGCATTAAAATTATTGAAGAGAACATACAGTTTGATTAAAGGTTTAATGCAATGACAATTAAAAACTAAAAAAAATATCCTTTATAAAACCTTCAAAAATTTTCACTTTCACAATTTTTTTGAAGATTGTATGCTGACATTTTAATTAAAAAAAAACAATCACAAATTATTATAGTTACTTATACTTTAGATATTTGTGTACAAAAAGATTCCATAAATATATAATAATCCAGGTGTAAAAAAAATTTTATTTACAAATATTTCACTTAATTAAACCATGACAAGCAAAATTTCTTTCATGTTTTAAGCAATAGTATTAAATCGAAACCAAATTCAGAGAACAACTAAGTTTCTTCAACCATTTCAAATTGTTTGAAGCATCTAAATTCATTGAATGAAAATGTTATTCAAATGCATTATAAAAAAATAATTAAATTCAAGAGATAAGATTTTGATTTCAGTATACACTCTTTTAACGGACCAAAATAAAATGTATGTCAATAATAATTTAATTAATATAATGAATTAATTTTTGTTGACTCAAATGCAGTTTGGTTTCTAGTTATAAATATTTTTATTTAAATATTTATTATTTTTCAAAAAATTATACATCTATACCGATACGATATTCTACAGATCATAAATAAAATTAAAATACCACAATTAAAAAAAACTCAAATTTATAAAACATAAAATCTCTATTCTGTAGCGTTATTTTTATACAATAAGAAAGTAATATTTATATTTTCATGTATTTTAATGACTTCTTGAATAATAAAATATATTAGGAATTATATTTTAAATTCGAGTTAATTTCAATACACTATAAACTACACAAATGCTTAATGGATTTTAATTAAAAGACAGTTTGATATTTAATATTTAATGGAATAAACAATAACTTATTAACAATTTTAATAAAGAATGTCAACTAAGAACGTATTCTCAAAATAATAAGCAATATTAAGTTGGCGGATTAGAACGCTTATTTTCCTGCTTAAAATAACCTGTATTTAATCAAATACAAATATTAAAAATAACCTTCTAAACTAGAAACTAATCAAACACTATTGCTCAAAAGACTTAATGTGTCGGAAAAGATTAGACTTGGATGGTTAGTTTTAAATTACCACAAAAGCGTTGTTTTAAACAACCAAGATTAATCGACAGTATTTTTATTTTTAGAATGGCAACTATTGGTGGATGATGATGTATCGTCTGCAAAATCTCCAGGAAATTCTCCTCGTAACAGTTTTAGCTCTACAGGTTCTGTGACGTCACAAGCTTCTAGCAGTAAAGATAATAGGTATTCAAGACCGTATTATTAAAATATTTTTGATCAATACTTATATATAAGAATGGAGTGTCTGTCTGTGGAATCGAACAAAACCCCTCATTTTGTGTTTTCTTTACAAATTAGGATACACTGATTCAGAACATCACATTAAATTTTTTTTTATCTGTCTGTCCGTCTGTCTGTTTGTCCGGATTTAACTCAAAAACTACTGCACGGATTTTTATGAAATTTACACCATTTGAACAATATTTTCTTAGTTTAAAATCTGCACTTTGTTTCATGTGGATATCTGCAACCATTCAAATGTTATAGAACTTTTTTCATTTTCTCTAACATACTCCTATGGGAAATTTAGATCTTGATTTTCCTTTCATAACATTATTGTTAAAAATCACCTTGGCGATAAAAATATTTTTCGACAATACTGGAATAAGCGATTCATTTTGATTGGCTGATGAGTAAATGTCGCCAAATGAATTAAAAATCTCGCCAAATATATTAAAAATGTCGCCAAACGTTGCCAAATAAATTTAATAACGACGCCAAATGTTGCCAAATGAATTAAAAATTTCTCCAAATGAATAAAAATGTTGCCAAAATAGAGGTCCTATATTTCAAAATATCATCACAATGGCGAAATCTTACTGCGCAAAGTGACCACGAGCAACGCCGGGCCATATTGCTAGTAGTAAAATAAAAATGCAATATTAATTAAACAATTATTTTAATGCATTTTCTGAAAACATTGATTGTTTTTACGTTATGATTTTTTAAACTTTATCTCATTGCACTCAATTTTTGCGAATTTATTTTCTTGACCTTTTTAACGAAAAACACTCCTGTTATTTTTTCCGATTAAATATTTCGTCAAACTTATCAAATTCACTTTTTAGGTTTTTTTTTTACAAGATTTGTTTCGTCAAAAATGAAGACGATTTAAAATAATATTCTAATTCAATATCGGCGAACTGACTCGAACCGTACCTTTCATTCCAAAGCCTAACGCCCTAACCACTTGGCAAAAAAGCTTCGATTGAATTCTATCAAACATGAACGGATGACCCAGGAAAGGCCGAAAAAGAATAATTTACTCAAATGACTCGTTTACATATGAGAATCCTTGTTTCGCCACGTGATTCAATGGCGAAACTATGGACAAATATAACAGTTGGTTAGCTGTATGGGGATTAATGGTACAAGGGCCAAATATGCCCACGCTGTGAAAAAGACAAATATAGCGAAAGTAACCTGGACATTGCAGAATTCTCAAAAATGAATTTTATTTCTGGTTTTGGTTTGGTTTGGGTAATTAACGTCGCACTAGAGCTGCACAGTGGGCTATTTCCGACGGTTCGGGGCCTATCTCGAAGGAAAGACCCGGGAACGATGCCCAGTATTTTTGAACCATGGTCAGATGACGAGGATAACACCTGAGCTCGCACCCAACGCTTTCAATTAACGTCGGGAGTTTGGACCCCGATTAGATTTATCGTGCACCAGTCCCGTATACACGCCGTTAATTTTTTGTGGATGCTCTGGACGACATTCTAGTATTTTGGTAGCGAAGTTGGCAACCCTTCGATCGCAATATCACTAATTTTTACTATTCTTTAGTCTAGTCCATCGCAAGGTTTTAAATCGGGGACCCTTGGATTCCCAGCTGACTTCTTAATCCACTCAGCTACGGAGGCCTGAGTGTTAGTTCTGAGAGAGTTGTTTTTGTATTGAACTAATCGAATTTTTTGTGTTGTACTAAGCAGTTTTGTTTCACAGATCTGAGCCGGGAAGCCAAGGCTCCAGAGCTGGTTTGGGGAAGTTGGCGAGGTTTTTGACGGCAAGGGATAAATCAGTGTCCGGAGATCGACCTTCCAGCCATGGATCCGAGTCATCGTTGGCTCCAGACATGTAAGACAAGCGCGATATTTTTATTTAAAATAATTACTCAGGTTATCGAAAAAGAAAATTATACGAGAGTTGGTTATGTATCCACTCAGATTACGTACAAAAATGTGCATAATCTATAAATGAAGATACAAATTTATATAAAATTTATCTGAAATATAAAACTTTCAAATTTTTACAACTTTTTTTGCAAATAAAAGAGAAAATATGCTATTATAATGTTATTTTCTACCAGCCTTTCACACATGTTATTTAAAAAAAAGAAAGATGTTATGTTTAATTGAAAATAATTGGGAACGTATACCAATAAATAATTTTATTCGTAATGCATTGTTAATTTATAGACTTTTTATTTTCATTTATTTATTTCTTAAATATTTTTTAATTTATATCTTAATTTTGTTCAAATTTAATGTATAAAAGAAAGACAAAATTTCAATAAGAAAAATAAGAAAATTTTGCATATAATACACATTCCATTTTTTCAATGCTGATACAAACGGATTTTATTGGCTTTATTTCCCGGTATTAATGCAATTAAAAGATAGTACATTTTAAATAGAGTTTTACATTTGAGAAAATGTAAAACATACAATTTATTTGGAATAAATTATCCATACCTTTATTTCAAAGATATTTATGATTAATATAACACAAAATATAAAAAAAATAAAAAATCATATAACCACCAATTTCGAGATTTCTTTCAAAACTTCTTCCCTGGAATATAACAAAATGCTAAAATAAAACATACAAACCATTTTTACGTAAATTTCAGTTATAAGTATAAAAAGTAAATACACATAAAAGAATAAATGTAATTTGAAAAAGGATTTTAAATTACCTTTCTCGTATTGATTTTTAGTCTAATGTATCTCTATATCTGGAAAATCGAAATTCTGCTGTATTGAAAAAATGATTATGTTATTTTTCAAAAGCAGTTCATGGATAAAAACCCATCTAGCCCTCTATAAATAATTATATAATTTTAGAATAATCTAACTTTGGGGAATATTATCAATATATGTTTTTTTATTGAATTTATTTTAAGAAATAAGTAAACTAATCTATATTACGTAAGAGGGTTTTTATTAAATTACAGAATTCAATTTAGGCAAAGTGGAAAGTTGTATTTATTTTTCTATCTACCAAAGGAAAAAAACGGATATTTTATTTATTTATAATTTTTTTTTTTTTTTTTTAAATAATTATCTTAGTGTTTTTTATTTATTTTAGTTTATTGTATGATTTTTTTTATTGTCTGTTAAAGTTACCATGACGTTTTGAAATGGTATACCTCCAAATATTTATTCTAACTCTTTTGTACGTTGATAGAATGATCTAAGTCCAAATCCTAGACTTAATTGTAAATCGACCATTTTAATATGATAATTTATTATTATCAAACACTTTTACAGTCAATCTTAATATGATCCGCTATCATCACAAAACATTTTTTTTACTTTGAATGTTTCTGTAATTACAAATGTTTCTTTGGCGCCTTTTTTGTTTTCGTCAGTATATAATTTAATCGATTCATTGTATTTGTTTTTCAAGGAAAATTTAAAGGACCTTAAATTTATTCACACCCAAGAAACCGCATTGCATTTTTTCTTGAGAGACAATGGCGTTTTCTGCTACTCTGCAATTATTAATTTATCTATTATTGTAGTTTATTATGGCATATTCCATTGTAGTCTATAAGCTACTTCATTAAAACTAGTAGTTCTCTAAACAGTAGACCTCTTGGCAAAAAAAAAATTAATTAAAAAAAAATATGTCGATTTTAATGAGTTAAATGAACATTTCTTCCAAATTTAAAGAAAATTGAACAAGCGTTTAGCCATGATTGCGTCACAAAAACATTTACAAACATACGAAGAGCCGAATGGTCGAGTTAAAACATAGACTTCGCTAACGCTCTGTCAAATATGTTACTTTTCTTTAACTGTATTATATTCAATAGGGGTTAGAAACTATTCTAATTGGTCAGCGGATACTTTAAGATCACGAAACAAAAATATTAGTAGTCTCTCATTAATTTAATCGAAATAGTTTTAAAAATAACTTAAAATCTTTTATTTATAAATTTTTAATTAAGGTTTCAATCTAAAATATTATCTATGTCAAAATTTCTACACAGTATCGTAAAATGTTGTATAAAAAATCTACAGTAGTGTGCAATTGCGTCTTTCTTCAATATCAAAAAGTTAATAGTGGCAAATAAAATTATAATTTGTTACGGTTTAAGAAAGGGAATAAAAGAAATTAAACCAATAAACGTTTTGCACACAATACATATTTCTTATTTAAAAAATATAATGAATAAAAATAATTAAATAATAACAACATACAATTTTTACATAACTTTTAATTTTGTGCAAGATTCAGTTTCTAAATATTTTAAACAAATTTAAGCAGTTATAGAAAAGTTAATCAAACTAATATGAATGAAAAAATTTCAGTTTCTGGTTTAAATTTATTGCTATTCGCAAATTAGTGGAGCATATTTTGGTTAGGATAAAGGAAAATTAATGTATAAAGGATTAGACATAGGAAATTTAACTACGTAAGTCTTCATGAAGCCACAATAATTTATTTAATTATCTTAAATTTAATCAAACCATTCACTGAAGAAGGTAAAAAATTAACTATATAAAAAAAATCCGAAAATGATATCTTTATTTACAAACAAAAATACCAACTATTTTCTCGAAAGTTAATTATAACGACGCACTATAGAAATAAAAGTATGGCTTAATTAAATTAAAAAAAGACTTCATAATAGTGGTTTGTTAAATTTATTTTAAAAACCTTAAGAGAGAGACTGATAGGGATTCGGACCCTATCATTTAAAAACATATATAAAAGTAGTGCTTTCAGAGAAAAGTTATGTTCGACCAAACATAAAAAAGACGTATCGAATATTGGGAAATAAAAGCAGTTGCAATAACTCGGTTCTTTTTTAACATATCAACAAAAAATTTCTACTATTTTAAGCCAGTCTTGTTTTAATTAAAGTTAGTTCGATATGTAAATACGAAATAAAATTTTATTTTACGTCAATTAGAAAAATACATAGGAGAAATACTTTATTAGTAATTTGTAATCTCTAATTAAACTGCAAAAACCTGATGTTTAAATATTTTTAAAGTGAATATTGTGATTTTTCCAAGCCATAAAAATTTACGCATTAGCTTCCGAAATATGAGAAAAAAAACATGTGTCAATCCGTAATTTTATTGGTATAAATATGTATACTGTTGAAAACTAATCCTTAACTCGTTAACTGCCAACTACGAGATATATCGCAGTTGAAGCATGTGGTTCAAATATACCAGGATAGTAATGTCAATATAAAATCCTTTAGTTCTCTTGCTCTTATTTTAACGGAAGCCAATATAATCATACATGAAGTTGCTTGTTAATATAAAAGTATAGTTATCAAGTCCTATTCTCCGGTTTGTAGTATTCGAATAATCCAATAAGTTTCCATTTCGTCCATTTGTAAAAGGATTGTTAAAAGGGTGAGTCAAAAAAAAAAATTATTTTTCAAAACACTTTAGTGCGGAAAAGTTTGTTACTATAATAATAAGAAAACGACGCAATACAATCAAAAATCAATTGACATCTTTCGATTGCGCATCGTACTAAAAGCTTATAAATTGACGAAATGAATGTATCCCTTCTCAGGGCTTCTCTCCGAAAAGCCAACAGCATTGACAGTCTTCTGGAGACGTCCATCTCCGGCTACAACCTGGACGCTCTCGTACAGAACGGGGCGTCCCCAGGGGCCACACCTGGTTGCAGCGGGAAGCCCCTCCCGGTGTCTCCCAGCGTCCCCGCAAAGCTGGAGAAGAGATCAAACAGCACCGCCACCTCCCCCACAGTCAGCAAACATTCCAAAGGTGAGGACATACTCTATCTCCGATTAACTGACCGTGGTTAGTTAACGTCCCTCAAAACTAGTTTCACACCAGGGCCAAACTCGTATCCACCCTGGTCCAATAGTCATTCGCAAATATTTGCCTTTCCCCTGCTGTAATGAAGCACCAGGGCATACACACTGGCCCAGTCTGGTCCAATGTTTCTGGGCTCTTTTGACTTGGGGTTGGAACTGGAACATCCTGGTCCTTCTCTCTGACTAGCCTTCCCGATACCTTCCATTCTACAACATTTGATGATCATTGCCAATAGTGGAGTGGCCACACTACTCGCCTATGCTAACTTGGAATGTATTGGGCCAGGCTGGACACGAGTATGGTCCTGTCTTCAGCGAATCAACAAACGAGTTTAACGGGAGTTGACCAATCGGCTTATCTAAACTGTGTAAACTTTGACGTCACAGAAGACATTTAACTGAAGCTGAAGTAGCATAATTGTCAAACATTTGTTATTTTTTATGCTATTCGTAAATAAGAATTATAATGTTTCTTTTGCAAAGTAACAGGTATACTGGTACTTATCAAACTTTATTACATTTCAATCAATCAATTTTAACTAATTTCATTTAGTAGATGAAAATTTAAATAGGAAGTATGATCTCAATCTATTTAGAGACTGGTTTTAATAAATAGGACCTTAACCAATATATTACAACAGTCATTATTAGAAGTACAACTACAAATATGCATTTTGTAACCTGGTTATTCGTTAGATATATAGGTATATTATAGATATAGATAATTACAGATATATTATTGATATAGATATGTTATAGATAATTATAGATATAGATATATTATAAATATAGGTAGATATATAACATATTTGTTATGAAGAGAAGATATTAAAGCGTACATTTTAAAAACGTCAAAATCTTTTATAACACGGAGCTACATTTTTACGAAAAGCATGTTAACTACAAACATACAAAATTCTAAAAATGTACATTTTAATACTGTATATTTATTCCTCTAAAGGTCATATGCATACAAAAAGTAAAACGGAACTCTCCATGTTTTTAGAAAATTATTGCCTCTTTAATATTCATGAATTGTCTCTCAACGAAAAAGGACCCATTTCCAGACGCAATATTCAAGTTTTATTCAAATTGAACCCTTTTTTTTTCATTTTCTGGAGTTTCTTTAATGGATACTTCAAGACTTTTTACGATAACTGCAAAGAAGACAGCAAATGTCATGTTGAACTATAATTCTGAACAGCTAATCTGCTTCTACTTGAGACGTTTCGACGTCCGGAATGGGTTTTCGGTTGTAAAAACATTTTTAGCTTTCACATTTAGTAAGTTTCTGTTTTCTTATCGCTGTGTTGGACAACCGCTGAAAGGTCATATTTTAGCTTGATTTTCTTTTTCCTGTTTTTTAAATAATTTTCTTCCCGTTCTTAAGTTTACTCGTATTTCAATTCGGTTATTTTGTGTAAAATCGCTTTACTCAACCTATAACTTTGAAAAGTGTTATGAAAGCAACACTTTAACGAGCTAATTTAAAAATGCCTTTTTGCTATTTATTTACGTAAAAGTACGTTTTTAAATTTAATTGAAATTGTATACTTGTTTTTATTAATAAAATTAATAACTGCATGTATAGAATTCACATTAAATGTAATTTAAGTGTAATAACACAAACTTCATTTATCATTAAACATTTTTAACTAATTTAAATTTAATTCAAATGTACTTATGTACTTTAATTCAAATGTACTAATGTACTTCACATTATTACAACTCAATTATCTTAACTCCCTTTTTTTTGGCACACCTTATTAACATCTATTCTGCTTTTAACTTCAGTACAACGGATAAGACACTGAACTGTCTGAAAAAATGGATTCTATTCCCGGTAAGTCTTGGTTGTAATTGTCGATCTTTATTGAAAGAGATTTATGAAGGCAGCCTATGTAGACAAGATACTGCTCTTTTCATTCATTTTTATGCATTTTTCAGTTAATGTCTTTTTCAAAAACGAAACTTCAGATCTATGATAACCATCGAATATTCTCAAAAATGAATACATTATACTTATTTTTGAGTACCTATTTTTAACAGTGTGGAAACACAAATAAGGTCCATCTGTAGAGCACAATGACTTTCACTCTACCGCTGAATACCTTTGCAACAAATGTATAATCCATCGAAAGTACTCTCCCTATTAATTATGTCCACTGTATAACATCAATCCAGGATACTTCGGCCTCCGTGAAAAATCTCCAAAGATGAGGACGTCTGTACGATGGGACCACTGCCCCAAGCTCCTCCTGTAATCCCGTTTTCCCGGACTAAAACCTCTTACCGGATTCCGCAGCGAAAGATACTTGAGGGTAAAGAGTCGGGAAAACTGCGTCCGGTAAATCCGATTAATGTCTTCTGAATAGTGGCAGGGTCTTCCAAAGCAAGAAATAACCTTCCATTCTCTTTTTAGTTTCAATTCTTTGGTATATTTGTTTTAGAGACGCTTTTATTATTTCGGAAAATTTTCAAGGTTGCCACATAAAGAAATAGTGATTTCGTTGCACGGTATGTAACTTTTGCATAAATATAATGTTTTTTGAGGATCAAACAATCAAAACGTGTTGCGTCCGAGATTTAAAATTTTTTTATTATTACACCCTAATTTTCCTTCATTTGTCCAAAGCACATTTTGCTTGAGTAATTAGTAACTATTATACCCACAATTTTCGAAAATTCTGAATTTTAAGAACTTTTATTAAAAAATGTGTGTTAAATTTTTAAAATCTATTGATTTAGATTCACTGTTAAAAATAGGTACTCAAAATAAGTCAAATGTATTCATTTTTGAGTACATTCGTGACCTATCAAAGCTCTGAATACATAAGTTTTACTTTTGAAAAGGACATGTACTCATATGTGAAAAAATGAACAAAAAGAGTAGTTTT